>CM040125.1:301538569-302138569 GCA_022559845.1 Amorphophallus konjac | reverse complement strand
CCAACAAAATGGACTGACTTAAGTGGGCCTAACAACAACAAAACATGTGGATGCAGCACAAAACACCACTAATGGGCTTGGACAAGCCCAAACAACATAAACAATGCAATGTGAAAGTTTTCACCCAAGTCAAACAAGTTAATATGATGGGAAATCTTTTATGGGTTTTAATAGACCTTTTAATGATTTGAATTAGGAAAAATTCCCTCAATATAGGAATCCTATGGGAATAAGGTCCAAACTTTGTGTTGACTAAGGTTAACTCCCTCACACGTATGCAAATGCAAGCCTAAGGTGTGGAAAGGTACAACCGGCCCGGTGTCCGTGTGGGAATCCACGGCTCACGGGGACTTATGGAGGTCCCAGATAAGATCACCTAGTCGACTCCAAGGAATATGGAGGCGAGAGGATCACTTACCAAGGTAGGAAATGGAACTATGATATGCGATGTATGGCCCTATGTGCACCGGAGTGCATGCAAATTCTAGCTTAAAACTAGAAAATCAAGACAAAATTAAACTATGCAAACATGATCCAACTAAGCCAAATAGTATATGGATGGAAAGACAATACAAAGGTCTGCACAACGGGCCCAAGAACAGATCAATCTGACCCCGGGAGGTCAATCAAATCACTGAGCAAAGATGCCCCCGTGAACCTATGCGCAGACCACATGCAGATTTTATGGACAATGCTAAAATGATGACAATTTTTAACTAAGCAAATGAGACCCAAATGATGCAAATAAGCTATGGATGGAAATACAATACAAAGGACTATCCAATGGAACAAAAATCACTGCAATAAGACACCGAGAAGGCAGTCAAATCACTGAGTAAAGATGTACCTGTGAACCTGTCCCTGAGCCTGCCTGCAGAACTTATGCACAAAACTCAAAAAGTTGGACAATATTAGAATATGCAAATGTTAACCAAATGATGCAAATGATATATGGATGGAAAGATAATACAAAGGGCTATCCAACAGAACAAAAATCAGCTCAATCGGACTCCGGGATCAAAAGTTATGCCTCGATGAAAATGGCCCTGTGAGCATATGCGCAAGACTGCCAGAAACTGTAACGGTCTACCAAATGACCGTTATATGACCGTGACGGTCTACCATAAGACCGTCACATAACCAGAGCCCAAAAAACACCAAAAATAGTGGGAGAATGGAGGAAATACTACCTAAACATGAACATGCACCCACCCAACCTACAAAAGAGCATGAAAACAAGCGTGATGGGCATTGGTGTCCCACCGTGATCGCCAAAAAACTGTAGATTTATTTTTTTAATTAGATTCCTATCCCGCACCCTTTAAATACATACATGCATAAACATGTGAATCAAAGACAAGGGGGATGAAAGGATGAGAAATACTAACCGTGATCGCCACCAAGGTTCCAACAACGCCAAAGGATGAAGAAGTGTAAAGAATGTCGTCGTGTACCTTGGAACTTAAAGACTTGATCGCGCTTGACAAATGAGGTGCGGGGAACTTGTGGATTCAAACCTCCTCTCCTTCCAGCCGGCTAGAGGAAGAGGGCCTCACGTTGTATTCATGCTCTCCTGCAAAACAAAGATGAAACACAAAGGCAAAAACCCATTAGAACATGAAGTGTAGAAATCTGCCCAAAGTGATAAAATAGCATGAATAAAAGGGGGGAGAACGCACCGGGGGGAGGTTTTTTAACCCCTGTGGAAGGGTGGAAAAGATAGGTGGGTGTGTTGTGCCTGCATTAGATTTGAAATCACGAGATTTCATTGAGAGAATAGAGAGAAATCAATGATGCAAAACGGAGAAAAACGCATGTGTAGCAGAAAGTGCAGGAAACTGTGATGATTTGTGATTTTGAGGAGAAGAGAACTAAGAGTGTAGACCATGAAATCAAGCCCAGAAGGATGGAATTGAATGCCAATACTTCCCTCTTCAAGATGGGGTCGAAGTTGTGAGTTGGTAGCGCAGCATGGCTTCGCCCCACGTCCGGAAAGAGCCCCCCGTCGCGACTGCGAACTGGGCAGTTTTTAGAGTTTTGTAAGAAAGTCTCATCTTATTATCACGATTCCCATAGATAGAGTCTAAGATAAATCAAGTTCTCTGGATCAAACTCGAGATAATACTAAGGATAAGAGATAGGAACAAACGGGGATCAATTCAGAGGAGGATTCTAGAAGATATGACTCTTGGAAGGTAGCCCCGGAGCCTTATCTGCAGAGTTTTAGTTGTACTAGGATACTTAAATCATGATCTTGCAACCCAGCTCTTGAGAGATATAGCCAATGAAATTTGGAGTTCTATGAACCAAATTCAAGATAATATAAAGGGCTAGAAGTAGGAAAAAACGGGGATCAATTCGGAGTAGAATTCAAGAAGTTATGGACTCTTCAAGAGGGTCACGACGCATAGAAACGGAGCAGAGTCCAACACGAATTGGACTCTCAGGTGTGTGTAACGGTCTATCATATGACCGTCAGAGTTATGTAACGGACTAGAGTAGGTCTGTCACACTCTGGGGGTCGAACGGGGCGATTTCGGGCAAGTTCCTGTGTAACGCACTCATACTAGGCCGTCACATGGACTCTAACGGTCTAGGGTAGGACCGCCACATTCTGGGTGTTGAACAGGGTGTTTCGGGTAAGTTTTGGTGTGACGGTCTATCGTAGGACCGTCACACTGATGTAACGCACCTATGTAGGGCCGTCACATTGATGGAGGAAAAAACTTGAGCAGACTGCGTGCGACTTTTAAAATTGAAGCGTATCTCTCAAACGTGGCAGAACTAGCGAAAGTGTTAGAAGAAGAAATTGTAGATAACTGAGAGAGGAATAATTTTCATGAAGAAAGAAACTTGAGAAAATGATCATAAGAGGGAGAAAATGGGGCTGGAAGAGAGAGAAAAATTCTGGGACATAAGTGAACAGCACAACACGCAGGAAAAATGCGAATAGCTCACAATCGGGGCAGAACTGGCCAACGGCATAGAAGAAGAAGTTGTAGATCTTTGAAAGAGGAACAACTTTGGTGAAGATAACTTTTTGAATATAGGACAGGAAGAGGGTGAAAAAGGACCACTTTCATGACTACGCAGTGAGAGAGAGCCGATTACTTGAGGGAAGCCGACCTAAATGGGCCGTAAGTCGACTTCGAAGCCAGAATTTGATAAGATAAGCTCCAGGGCTCTAAGAAAATCATGATCTCCAAGACTCAAAGGATATGGAATGGTAAAAATGGGCTCAAAATCTATCCAAGGAAGCTCCAAAATAATGGCTAATTCGGGACATCAAAAAAGATGAATAAGAGAAATGACTCAACTTGTGGGCTAAAACGGGTGTCAACAGGTTCTTCCATAGACTGCAATTTGATTGGCTGTGACCAAAAAGTATGGTACCATGAAAACTGACTTTTCCCAAATCTGGTACTTGACAAAAAGCTTCTCCCAAAAGGTTGTACTGAACCCTCATGATGAAGAGGACAATTCCCTATCCTAGGAGCTTCTTTTAAGACCTTGAAATGCCAGTTTTGGGAGTTCGCGTCGCCATTTAATATCCTCTGGATGATTTTCTGAAACGTTGCAGGTTTAAAGGAGTTTTGGCTTGAGAGACTTCTGATGCGTCGATGCAGCAAAGTTTATTGCGTTGACGTAGCTTCATGAATCCTTGAATCTACTGGTGAGCTGGCCTTGATGGAGTCGATGCAGGATGGATGGTGCGTCGACGCATCCTTTTTGAGCGGCGTTTACAACGTTTTCTAGGAAGTCATTACATCGACGCCCTGAGAGGACGGGGTCGACACATCTGTGGGAGGCATGTTTCAACCGGCTTCTGGGAGGCCCTTGGAGTCGACACAACCAGGCTGTGGGGTCGACGCATCGGGCACTGATCGCTTGAAGGCTTGCTGGAAGTGCTTAGGAGTCAACGCATCAGTGCAAATGGCATCGATGCAGTTGACAATATCGCCTTGGCTGTTCTTTGTTTTGAGAGCAATGGGTCGACGCAGAAATGACTTGGGGTTGACGCAGCTGAAGACCGTTTGGCCTTTACTTCCTTTGTGAGCACTGGATTCGACGCTGCATGATCTTGGGGTCGACGCTGCCTCTTGCTTCAAAGCTCTTTTGCCCTTTGATGTTCTACCTAATCCTTTTCAACTCTGTTTTGATAAGATGAAGGCCCTTTTGCTCTTTTGATTGAGCACGTACAAAGCTCCATATTTACATTGCCATTTCTACTGACTTGGTATAGCTGATGCTGATCTTGCTGCTGTTGGTTGGCCATTAAAGTTGTGGCTTTTGGTTGATGCTGATGCATGCAGTAGTGTGGATGCCATGAGACCATTGCATCATATCAAACCTCAGATCCTATCTTCTATCTTCACATGGCTCAACTTCAATGCACCATATCATATGACACCATGCGCTGACTTTGGCCTGAGCTTCATACATGTTGATATCATCAAAAGCATATTAGACTCATCAATGAGTCATAGTCAGACATCATCCAAACCAAGGGCACAACACGTCGGAGGGCGATCCTACTCCTCTTATCAATTGAGGAGGCCTTGGGATATCTCTGTCAGCGCTTGGATCTGGCGGCGCATCGCTGCCAACTCATTCACGACGGGGTCAAGTGGAACCGCGCTGCGGGGCAGAAAGGTGAAAAAGGATGCTTCCTATGACTCCCGCTGGGAGCTCGGGGCTCATCAAAAACCCTGGGCCCCCTGGCATTTGTTAGTGTTGCAGTAGCTTTCTCGGGGTGCCATGGCTTCCTACTCAATTCCCACAAATGGTGCCAAAAAAGTGTAGAGGTAGGAAAGTGTTCCCCTAGCCTCGTACCACACCTTTAAGATTTGTTTGTTAGGGAAGAGCAGCTGGCCTCCTGACGAAACCTGCAATCACTAGAAAACGGCATAAGAAGGAGCCCTAGGAGTTATCCCAAGAGACAATCCTCCGATGCTTAAGTCAGAGACGTGTAGGAGCAAAGAAAAAGAGAGCTGGAGGAAGGGGAGAGCCAGAGAAGGTGAACCGAAGGAGCCCGAGTGAAGGAGAGAGTGCTTGGAAAATGGACGGAAGGTTTGGAGAGTTCTTGGGGAGGCCGGGGAGAAGAACCTCAGATGAACCTCTCTGGCCTTATGTAATGCCCCTAATTTTTTTGGATATTTTTTGGATCATTTGTGTGGGTCCCGGAGTGTGTATTGTGCTTTACGTGTATTTTTCTCTAATGAGCCTTCGGAATACTATGCAGGGTGAACCGTTGTGTTCTCCGACTCCGAGATAGTACCAGCGCGTTTTGCTCTTCCCGAGGATAGCGGAGATAATTTTTCGTATTTTTCTAAATTTCTAGACTTTTCGAGTTTTCTATATATATATAAGCTTCTTTTTCTCTCTCTCTCCCCATCTCTCATTTCTCTCCCTTTTCCCTCTCTCTTCTCTCACGTTATCTCCTCTCCCCCTCTCACTCCGGGCGGCCTACGGAGGCGGCGAGGGTGGGACGGCGGGGCTCGTGGGGCGTGGAGCGACGGGCACGGGACGAGGATCGCGATGGTGGAGGCGGTTTGTGGGATCGCGAGCCGGCAAGGGTTTAGCGGCATTTTCTTCGTGGATCGGCGTCCACGGTGCATCGATCTTCAGTGGAGGTAGGGAGATGGACCACCAGCTCGTGTACTTCATTTCCCACGAGTTTTGTAGGCCGTGGCGAGCCGAGCGATTTTATTTGGGCATTTTAGGGAAAAACCATGATTTTGGGATGAGCGATAGATCTCCCGTTTTACGGTGTTTTTGGACGATCCAGGGGTTTAGATGTATGCTAGGAGGCTTGGGGATGGATTCCCCTTTGTTTGCCCATCATCGGGTGATGATCAGGGCGTGGATGGGCATTTTTTGGATTTCCCACCAATTTCATGCTCGGGACGTGCTAGCGGTCGTTCCAGTGACCGCTACACTCCCTTGGCGGTCTCAGAGAGACAACTAGGTGATTTGAAATGTTGGTTGCCCTTAGCGGACTTCTTGAGACTGCTAGGGTCAGGGTGGCGGTCACGCGATAGACCGCTACCCATGGGCTAGCGGTCGTCTTATGACCATTTTTTCATGTTTTGGTCAGTCGAGGTCAGTGGGGTAGCGGTCTCGCGACTGACCGCTAGGCTACGCCTAGCGGTCGGGTGGATGACCGCCACCTCCCTTGGCGATCCAGGAGCGACCGCTAGGGGTCCGTGCGTTCTAGTGTGCTTAGCGGTCCATGGGTAGACTGCTAATCTTTCCTTAGCGGTCCAGGGGTAGACCGCTAGGCTTCCTGGTAGTCCAGAGGTAGACCGCTAGGCAATTCTTTGTGTTCGCCGTGTCCGTTTTGTGTGCATTGGTCTCCGGTCAACCCGGTTGTGACCCAGCGGTTGACCTTCGGCCTCGTGGATGTACCAAACACCCCGTGGCTTCCGTGTCCGTGTTTCTAGATGTCTAGAGGTACCATGTGTAAGGTTCCATACAGCACCATCGGGCAACGCAACGGATAACACAAATTTCATATGCCCGAACCCCGCTACATGGAATCTCAGATCCATGCTCTGATCGACGTTTTAATAACCCCAACCCCTAACTACAGGTTGCGTATTTATACCTTACGCAGAACGACGCTATCCGCAAAGCCCGATGCAGAATATCGAGTCGCACAGATGCACGGCCTCTAGAGAATATCCACATGGATCCTTGCGCAGCGACGGTACCCCCCGACACGATCTTCCCGACCCTTTCACCTTCTGGAGAGAGAGAGAGAGCAAAAGGGAGGAAGGGGGGAGGAGCTAATCCTCCTCTCTTAAGCTTTAATGCTTGATTAGCCAAGAGGAGAGGAGAAGCTCTCGTAACATGTCTATATATAGGATTTTGGCCATTTCTAAAAGAACCCATAAGGATCGAAATCGTATATATATCCTTTTATTATTGTACATATATATTAAGCCCTCTTTTAAACTCCTTTCCAAAAGTAATTAAAGGGAATTAATATATGTATTTGTACAATAATAATCCGTCACCCAAGAATCTATTGTGTGTGATCCTCTAGACCCTTAGTCACTCTAGTTTAAGGCCAATTAACTTATAATTCCCAATTAGAAGTAAATTAAACTTATTATTCGCTTCTACTAGAGCCGAATAATAGTTTAATTTATTCCGAACCTTTGATCACGTTAGATCAAACAAATCCGCGTGATCCTAGAGGACGCCGGGTTTAAACCAGCCGGTCTGGTACCTGTAAGTCCACAGTTACCGCATCGATATAATCCCTCGCTCCTTCTATGAGTCTGGTACGATCGAGGGTATGGTTTCTGTCAAACCCTATGATCGTGCCATTTGACTATGACCTCCTTAAAGTGTATGACGTCCGTTCTAAACGAACTCACACGACCCTAGCTAGGGATTTAACGGAGCGTCAATGTCATGACCCATTAAATGTCTGATATATAGCCGACAGTGAGCGATCCCCTCTTGACCATTGATGATCTTCACACGTCTCCTGAAATGGTTAATGACTCGGCAATTCATGACTTATGGTTAAAGTCACTTAGCCAAGTAATTAAACCATTCCAGTCCTCGTGTAAGATCTGATCAATGTCTCAGGTCAAAGGACCAACGATGCTACTGAGAAAGTTGGATCTTCAGTTGACGTTAGGTATAATCATCCATCTGAAGATCCAATAGCGGATCAGTTCAGTGCACTTCCTCCCAGGACGTACACCTACACATATGTGTTGGTGTCCCGCACCAATGACCATGAGACTGGTCACTAACACATCATGTGTACTGGTTTAATAGGTAATCAAAGTCCCCGAGTGATTACCCTCCAACCAGAACAGTTTAAGGTATGCGTCCATGTAAAGTTAGTCTCATGTTCGAGATCCCATCTCGAGCTGACTTTACAACCACATATCCTAGGGACATCGTAAAGTAATACACAATCGCATATTTATGCTCAAATACCACTTTATTAATAATGAATAAGATCGTACATCTATCAGGTCTACCCGACCCTAAATTGGCCTGTAGCACACCAATACTAACAATCTCCCACTTGAATTACAGCCAATTGCCCACAACTTTGAGGCCCATCTTATCCCGATGGTGCTAAAAAATAATTTGTGTCAAAGGCTTAGTCAGTGGATCTGCTATGTTATCTTCTGACGGTACACGCTCTACAATCACATCTCCTCGATCAACAATCTTTCAAATAAGGTGGAAGCGTCTGAGAATATACTTTGACCTTTGGTGAGATCTCGGTTCCTTCTCCTAGGCGATGGCCCCTTTATTATCACAAAATAATGGGATGGGAGCTGATATCTCGGGAACTACGCCAAGTTCCAAGATGAATTTCTTCATCCAGACTGCTTCTTTAGCAGCTTCAGCTGCAGCAATATATTCTGCCTCCGTCATCGAATCTACAGTCGTATCTTGCTTGGAGCTTCTCCAACTGACTGCCCATCCATTCAACATAAATCCAAACCCTGACATGGATTTGTAGTCATCTGGATCTGACTGGAAACTAGAATCTGTGTAAGCTCTAAGCTGTAGGTCCTCTCCTCCATAAAGCAGAAAAAGATCCTTAGCCCTTCGCAAGTACTTAAGGATGCCTTTTACTGCCTTCTAGTGCTCTTCGCCTGGATTTACCTGATATCTACTGACAATACTCAAAGCATTGGTAACATCAGGCCGTGTACATAGCATTGCATACATGATTGACCCTATGGCCGAAGCATAGGGTACCTTATTCATGTGTGCCACCTGCTCAGATGTTTTATGGCTCATCCCCTTAGATAGGTTAATTCCATGTCTCAAAGGAATGAGACCTCTCTTGGAATTTTCCATCCTAAACCTTTTGAGGATAGTGTCTATGTACATGGATTGGGATAATCCTAGCATCCTTTTAGATCTATCTCGATAGATCCTTATGCCCAGCACATAGGATGCTTCTCCCAAACCCTTCATGGAGAAGGTCTTGGATAACCAAGACTTAGTTGATGTCAACATCCCTACATCATTCCCAATGAGTAAGATCTCATCAATATAAAGGACCAAGAACGTCACAGAGCTCCCACTGACCTTCTTGTAAATACGGGGTTCATCTTCATTCCGAATGAAGTTGAAAGATTTGACAGCCTCATCAAATCTTAAGTTCTAACTTCAAGATGCCTGCTTTAATCCATAAATGGACATTTGAAGTTTGCATACCTTATTAGGATGTAGCTTGGAGGTGAATCCTTCTGGCTGTACCATGTACACCACTTCTGACAGATTTTCATTAAGAAAAGTTGTCTCTACATCTATTTGCCAGATCTCATAATCCAGGTATGCAGCAATAGCGAGAAGGATTCTGATTGACTTAACCATGGCTACTGGTGAAAATGTCTCGTCATAGTCAATGCCTTGCCTTTGACGATATCTTTTCGCCACTAGTCTAGCCTTGTATGTGTCAATCTGTCCATCTGCTCCGATTTTCCTTTTGAAAATCTATTTGCAGCCGATAGGGACTTTCCCTTCGGGTACATCAACTATGTTCCAAAATTTGTTGGTGTACATGGACTGGATCTCAGAATCTATTGCCTCTTGCTATTTCTTGGAGTCTGCACTACGGATTACATCCTGGTACGATTGAGGATCTTCATCATCATCGATACATACCTTAGAGGACCCCTCTGAGACATGTCCAACATATCTCTCAGGTTCTCTCGGTCGTCTACCAGATCTCCGCAGTGTCTGTGTTTCACTTTGAATAGGATCAACCGATACAGTCTCATCTAATGAGTCTGTGTCTACGGGTTGTGGTTCTTGGACCTCGTCCAATTCTATCTGGCTCCCACTATTTTTCTGGAGTAGATATTCTCTTTCCAGAAATACAGTTCTCTTAGCCACTAAGACCCTTTGCTCAGAAGGGTGATAGAAGTAATATCCAAACGTCTCCTTTGGATATCCCACAAACCTACACTTATCGGTTCTTGACTCAAGCTTATCACTATCGTTCTTCTTTACATGAGCAGGACACCCCTAAATTTTAATGTGATTAGAATTTAGTTTTCTGCCCTTCCATATTGTTGGGACGCTAAAGGGTGATCTAGAGGGGGGTGAATAGATCAATCACCTGTTAAAAAATTACTGCAGCAGAATCAAATGTGGAATGAAAACTTCTACTGAACAGATAGTGGGCACAATGCGAATGCCACCCAGAACAGATGAAGAACCGTCCTAAGCATACATCTATTGTGCGAAGATAGAAATATAGAAGCTAGGCAAACCACAAAACAATCACACAGTAGACAAAGGCTTTTAGGTGGTTCGGTCCTCCAGACCTACATCCACCCCACACTCAACCCGAGTGTGGCTTACTGCTGACTCACAGCTTGAATAGCTGGGCATCACAGCTTGCCTTACAACCGCTGGGCAACACAGCTTGCCGTCGAGGAATCCTCCTCGCCCCGCTGAGCAACACAGCTTGCTGTCCAGTGGACTCCTCCACTGCAAACTGCTGGGCAATACAGCTTAGCCGTCCAGAGGCAGCACCTCTGCAATCCGCTGACTAACAGCTTGAAGAAGATGTAAAATAGAAAACAGAAAATGGAAATAAACAGCAATCTGAAAGCTGTAAACAATGAAGCACGATGTGGCTCTTAAAGAGCTGGATGGCCTGGATTTGATCCACGGTCCACCAAGAAAAGATCTCCCTCGATCTCACTCTCTTTCTTCACTCTCTCTCTTCTTCTTCTTCACACTCTGCTCGAGCTCTCTATATCTTTCTCCTTCTTCTTTCTCTTCTTCTTCTTCACACTTCTTTCACTCTCTACTCTTCTCTTCTTTTCTTCTGCTGGATCGTGGAAGCTCTCTCTCCTTTTTCTCTTATTCTTCTCTCAGCTTCTGCTCCCTGGCTTCAATCACGATCAACCTCCATATGAAGATAAAGGCTCTATTATATACCACCACCACCACCAGCAGCAGGGCGCGTGTGGCTTCCACAGTTCCCGCCCTAAGAATTTGGACCACGTGGCAGCATCAGCAGGCTGTCAGTACACGTGTCCTCATCTGGGCACTCTCCTTATCCTCGGATCACGTGCCCTTCATTAGTAAGCATTTGAATTTATCCCACTGCGTCGACCCTGCTGTGGATAGCGTTGACGCGTTGAAGATAGCCAGAGATAAGTCGCCCCTTTCTTGAACTACTGCGTCGACACTGCCAGTTGGTGGCATTGACGCATGAACATGTACATTTGTATATTGGCATCTCTTGAGCCGCTGCGTCGACGCTCTCAGCATGCTGCGTTGACGCATCGGCAATCCAGTGATCAAGGTCTTCGGCAGATAACCGTGCTGCGTCGACGCTGTCTTGCAATGGCGTTGACGCACTGCAGTATTCCAGTGAGCTATGGACTCTGCCTTATTAACTACTGCGTCGACGCTGCTGTAGCATGGAGTTGACGCAGCCAGGTGAAGCTCTGAAATCCTCTTCAGCTGAAGCGTGGACGCATTGAACTCCCAGTGTCGACCCTGTTCTTCATTGTTGTCATCATCTGAAGACAGTGTATAGACTTTATCAGCAGCAGATGAGCAAGTGTGAGCACTGAGAGAGTGTATAGACTTTGTAAGCATTCAGCTCGTGTAATGTATATACTTCATGCAATGTACAGACTTCGTGAGACTTCAATGAAGACAGACGATGTATGGACTTCATGAGAATGCAGCAACCAGTGTATAGACTTCATGCAATGCAATGCAGATGAATGTATAGACTTCATGCAATGCAATGCAGACCAATGTACAGACTTTGGCGAAGCAAAAGCTGTACACACTTCAACCAATAGAAGCACGATGTACAGACTTGAATTCAAGTGATTCATAGTGTACAGACTTCATGAAATTCCATTGTGGATGTATCGACTTGCCAAGCGAAAGGGCTGTACATACTTTGACTTCAACAGAGACGCTGCATGAGACGCTGAAGTCTGTATAGACTTTAACAGTGAAACGATGTACAGACTTCAATAGTAAGACAATGACCAAGACGATGCAGACTCTGTATAGACTTCAACTCAATCATGCATAATGTAGTCTGATGTATAGACTTTGAAACGTGAAAGCTACAGTGAAGGAGTGTACACACTTGACCAATTCAAAGGCGAGTCGAGTGTACAGACTTAATGCATTGACGCTGTACAGCCTTTGCCTAAGACAATGCATGAACTGACCTTATATATACTTAGCCAATGTAATGCACTATGAATGTATGGACTTACATGAGATGCTCATTGTGTACACTTCAAGCCCAGTGTATGGACATTGCCTTAGACTCTAAATGAGACGGACTTTAGCCAATGCAATGTATAGGCTTGAATGAGAGTCCAATGTATAGACTTGCATGATGCACAATGACACAGTCCAGTGTATAGACTCTTAGCCATGAATAAATGCAATGCAGTCTGATGTGTAGACTTTGCAACCGACAGTCAATGTATAGACTTTACGAACAACACGGACCAGAGTGTATAGACTATATGAATTGACTCTGCATGAGACACTCAGATGGACAGTGTTTAGGCTAATGCATGAAGCAAAGCAAGAGCTCTTTCAAAACAATTCCAATGCGTCAACGCATTGAGTCCACTGCGTCGACGCACCAGGTGGAAGCTTTTATAGACCAGCTCTGGGACAGACCAGTGAGTTGACGCAATGATCCCATGCGTCAACGCATCATGCAATATTCATGCAAACTCATGAATTCAATGCTGTATATCAGACGCAGTCCTATGCAATCATATCAGCAGCCATATTCAAAACACAATATCGTAATGCACTGACTGTGTTGCAATCATCAAAACAAATCACAAATCAGCATGCTATCATCAAAACACAATGCACATGCTTGTGCCTAAGAGGCACAACACATATCTCATATGGTATAGAAGGAACAGATTTACTTGAGATCCTATTCAATAAATAAGCCGTAGTCTCTAATGCATATCCCCACAGAGATAAGGGTAGTCCTGACATAGACATCATGGATCGGACCATGTCTAACAAGGTCATGTTTCTCCTTTCGGATACACCATTATGTTATGGTATATACGGTGGAGTCCACTGAGAAACAATTCCATTGTCTTTAAGATAAGAAGTGAATTCATGGCTAAGATATTCACCTCCTCGATCCGATTGAAGAGCCTTAATACTATTGCCAGTCTGTTTCTCCACTTCATTCTTGTATTCCTTAAACTTCTCAAAGGCTTGTGATTTATGACTCATTAAATAGACATAGCCATATCTCGAGAAGTCATCAATAAAAGAAATGAAATAGAGGTGACCCCCTTTTACCTCCATGGACATGGGTCCACACACATCCGAGTGTATGAGCTCTAGAAGGTCAATAGCCCTCTCACCATGTCCACTAAAGGGAGCCTTGGTCATCTTCTCCATGAGAAACAACTCACATGTGTCAAATGACTTGTATTAGAATGTATTCAAATACCTATTTGAGTGTAAGTGAGATACTCTTTTCTCACCTACATGACCAAGCCTGCAATGCCATAGATATGCAGAATTCACTTCATCAGCATTAGAAACTTGCATAACATTATAACGTGTATCTAATACATACAGACCATTGACTAATGAACCATTTGCTATAATCAAACCATTATTCATTATAGACCACCCAGTGCTATTAAAAGCCAATGTATATCCAACGTTATACAAACCATTATTCAGCTCCAGAATGACTCCTAAAGGTAAACTGAGGCGTGCAGTCCCGACAGCTTTGGCAGCAACTAAAGCTCCATTGCCCATCCTCAGTTCAATCTCCTTTTTGCCTAGCCGCCTTCTATTTGCCAGCACCTGCACAGAATTGCAGATATGAGATGCACATCCAGTATCCAATACCCATGATGTGAATTCCATATATGACAAATTAAGGTCTATGATAAAAATACCTTCATTTAAAATTGCCTTACAATTCCTTTTCCAATATCCTGTTTCCCCTCATCGAAAACACATGTCTTCCTTTTCATTCTTCTTGCCCTTCCCTTTGTCAACTTTGGTGAGTTGCTTACCCATGACCTTCTTCTTTCCCTTCCCTTTGTCACCTTTGGTGGATATCTGGGTGGCCTTCCTTTTCTTGTTGGCCCGGCCAACAATCATTACAGAAGAAGATGGTTTATCTTTCTGCATAGTTTCTTCAGCATTCTTTAACATGTTGAGCAGCTCGGGGAGAGTTGCATCAATTCTATTCATGTTAAAGTTTATGATGAAAGAAGAAAAGGAATCGGGCAATGACTGGAGTATAAGATCAATGCACACTTCAAGATTCCACTTGAACCCCAGTGTATTGAGTCTCTCAATCCACTCCATCATTTTCAGTACATGAGCCTGTATTGAAGCACCCTCTGACATCCGTGTCCTGAAAAGCTTCTTGGAGATGTCATACCTCTCAATCCTACCCTGCTCCCCGAAGAGCTGGCGTAGATTAAGAAGTCTGCTTCTACAATCAATCTTTTCGAATTGCCTCTGTAGCTCGGGAGCCATAGAGGCCAACAACGAACAATGGGCAAGGGAAGAGTCTTCAGACCATTTGGCATAAGTCATTAACTCGCCCTCGTCGGCATCGGGAGCTGGCTCAGAATGAACCGTGTCCAACACGTAGGCTATTTTTTTGGCGGTGAGGACTATGCGTAGATTACGCAGCCAATCCGAGTAGTTCGGTCCAGTCAGTCTGTTGGCATCCAAGATGCCGCGGAGGGGGTTGGACGATGACATTGTAATCTGGATAAGAAATAAAAGACAACTTAGCATGTGTTCAAATTCTAACTTAGATGTGGTTTTCTATCTTAGTTAGTCCCACTATTTTTCGATCGAACTATATAACCCTCAGTATATACAGCGGGAGATCAGCGAGATCATCCTAGTGGGTCGGAATCCCAACGAGACTGAGGTACGACCTTGTGGAAAGCACAACAAGTCATACACCATCTCAAGGGCAGTCAACAGGCACTTGCATCTAATGCAATATCCGATATTCGGCCCCCGAGAAATCATCCCCTTGTGGAAAGCACAACAAAGGATATTCTCAGTTAGATCTAACCATCATTACTACATAGCAATGAGTTCATGACCCGACCCTTGTGGAAAGCACAACAAGGCCGAGTTCAATTCCTCACCCTATTGAGGTCGAGCCTTGGAGTTATATCCCACCCCCAAACTCATGGACCTTGTGGAAAGCACAACAAATCCATGAAATGAAGACGTTCATTCACTCCATAATAATGGAGGGCCACGATGACTCCTAGAGCCACGCTTACCAGATCTAAAATTTTATCGTGAGGGAATTTTATTTTATCTTGATCTCACCCTAGGTGGTAATATAAATATATCCAATATATTTACCGTACCTAGTAGTTTACATAAAGTAAATGCATCCAATGCAAAATTAAATCGCAGGTGATCATGGACTTCATTCCTAATGTAACTAAGACATCCGGCCCGCTTCCGAAGCAGCTGGATCGTCCTCGTCGGGTGTGCTCAGCGCTTTCAAACTCTGACGCCGCATTAATTATAGTTTTACAGGGCACGCAGGCCGGAAAAATGTAAATTATATGTCAATAAAATTCCAGCAGCCCTTAGGGCGAGTACAACTGTAAAGGGAGATAGAAGTACATAGGAATTTTAACAGAGAGAGAAAGGAGGTTCGCAGACCCCAATTAATTACATTAACCAAGTCCATGATCACTTGCCAACCCATTCATGTAAAAATCAATCAAGTGTTATTTTCTGAAAATAATCCTTACTTTTCGATTTAAAAATAAGATGTGTAAACAAAAATAGGCTAGCTTTGTTTAATTTTAAAAATCGAAGCATGATTAACTAAAATTAAACATATAAGCAAGCCAAAGCAAGGTAAATAAAGCAAAGCACGCAAAGAACCATTATTTATAACAGGGACATGCATATTTGAATCTAATTCAAATAAGTTAGATAATTAAGATAATTATTTAAATTTAATTATCCAATAATCAAATTTAAATTGAAAATTTAAACATAACAATCATTTAAATTTAAATTCAAACTAATTATCAAATAATTTTATTTGAAAGTAAATTTAAATAATGTAATTATCCTCAATTATCAATATTCTAAAATTTAAATTTTAAATTTCACAATTATCTAATAATTAAAAATTCAAATATTGGAATTTTATACATTTAATCTTCAATAAAATTCAAATTCTGAATTTACTAATTATCTAATAATTAAAAATTTAAAAAATTAAATTTTACTGAAGTAACTTCAATTATTACCATTTTATCTCAACGTAAATAGTAATTATCTCACCTTAGTAAATTCAAAAAGGTTAAATAAAATTTACCAATTAAATTTTACTATTGAGATAACACAATTAATATTTGAGATAAAAAATTAGATTAATTTACTGTGCATTTATATACATATATCACATGTGTATATATATTTACACAATTAAATCAACCAAAAGTAATTTTTTTTTCAAATAAAAAAAGTTCCCGCGGCGGCGCCCGCCCCACGCGCGTGGACAGCGCCCGCCTGCGGGCGCTAACCCGCCCGTGCATGGCTCCCGCCACGCGGGCGGCGCCTGCCACGCGGGTCAGCGCCCGCGGGCGGCCGCAGACCCGCGTGGCTCCCACGTGCGTCGCGAGGGCAGCGCACTACGCCACAGGGCGCAGTGAGCCCAACGCGCCAATTTTTTTTTTTTACCAAAAAAAAATTGCAGTAGATGCCCAGCATCCATGAAGCACAGAAATGCCCAGCACCCTGTCTTCTAATAATAACAATTGAAGATTTTAATTCCCCTACAAACATGGTTCTATACCGCGATAAAACACCGACCAAAGCGTGAACCTGTCTCTGATACCATTGTAAGGTTCCACACAGCACAATCGGGTAACGCAGCGGATAACAAAAATTTCATATGCCCCAACCCCGCTATATGGAATCCCAGATCCATGCTCTGATCGACGTTTTAATCACCCCAACCCCTAACTACGGGTTGTGTATTTATACCTTGCGCGGAACGACGTTGTCCGCAAAACCCGATGCAAAATATCGAGCCGCACAGATGCACGGCCTCTAGAGCTGATCTACACGGATCCTTGCGTAGCGACGGTACCCCCCGACACGACCTTCCCCGACCCTTTCACCTTTTGGAGAGAGAGAGAGCAAGAGGGAGGAAGGGGGGAGGAGCTAATCCTCCTCCCTTAAGCTTTAATGCTTGATTAGCCAAGAGGATTGGAGAAGCTCCCGTAACATGTCTATATATAAGATTTTGGCCATTTCTAAAAGAACCCATAAGGACCGAAATCGTATATATATCCTTTTATTATTGTACATATATATTAAGCCTTCTTTTAAACTTCTTTCCAAAAGTAATTAAAGGGAATTAATATATGTATTTGTACAATAATAATCCGTCACCCAAGAATCCATTGTGTGTGATCCTCTAGACCCTTAGTCACTCTAGTTTAAGGCCAATTAACTTCTAATTCCAATTAGAAGTAAATTAAACTTATTATTCGCTTCTACTAGAGCCGAATAATAGTTTAATGTATTCCGAACCTTTGATCACGTTAGATCAAGCAAATCCGCGTGATCCTAGAGGACGCCGGGTTTAAACCAGCCGGTCTGGTACCTGTAAGTCCACAGTTACTGCATCGATATAATCCCTCGCTCCTTCTATGAGTCTGGTACGATCGAGGGTATGGTTTCTGTCAAACCCTATGATCGTGCCATTTGACTATGACCTCCTTAAAGTGTATGACGTCCGTTCTAAACGAACTCACACGACCCTAGCCAGGGATTTAACGGAGCGTCAATGTCATGACCCATTAACTGTCTGATATATAGCCGACAGTGAGCGATCCCCTCTTGACCATTGATGATCTTTACACGTCTCCTGAAATGGTTAATGACTCGGCAATTCATGACTTATGGTTAAAGTCACTTAGCCAAGTAATTAAACCATTCCAGTCCTCGTGTAAGATCTGATCAATGTCTCAGGTCAAAGGACCAACGATGCTACTAAGAAAGTTGGATCTTCAGTTGACGTTAGGTATAATCATCCATCTGAAGATCCAATAGCGGATCAGTTCAGTGCACTTCCTCCCAGGACGTACACCTACACATATGTGTTGGTGCCCCACACCAATGACCATGAGACTGGTCACTAACACATCATGTGTAATGGTTTAATAGGTAATCAAAGTCCCCGAGTGATTACCCTCCAACCAGGAACAGTTTAAGGTATGCGTCCATGTAAAGTCTGTCTCATGTTCGAGATCCCATCTCGAGTTGACTTTACAACCACATATCCTAAGGACATCGTAAAGTAATACACAATCGCATATTTACGCTCAAGTACCACTTTATTAATAATGAACAAGATCGTACATCTATCGGGTCTATCCGACCCTAAATTAGCCTGTAACACACCAATACTAACACTAAGTTATCTCGATTAGCGTGCCCATAGGTTTGGTGGGTCCGGGCGACCCCATTTGTTTCGGGCTTCTGTGTTCTCGCTAGAACGAGTCACTGTGTGTCGGTTTGAGTGCGGTGGGGTTTCCCCGCACGGCGTGGGTTTCGTCGGAAAGTGTTTTCCATGTGGGCCAAGTGTACGGCCTTGGACTGTGAGTCCAATCTTTTAGCCTGGGGCTGGAGGTTTCTTAGTTCCCTTTGTGAGGGAATGGTTTTGGCGGCTTGTGGGCTACCTCGATATTCATGTTACCGTAGTTTCTGACCTAGGCATAGGGCAGATTGACGGCGTGGAGCTGTCCCTATACGATGGTCTTGACCCGAGTCTTGTGACTCAAAGACCGTTAGATTTAATAGGTCTAGTGGGCTGTCCAGAGTCTGGTGGCGTCGTACCACCTGTTACTCCGTGTTACTCGTGATTGGTGCATGAGTGGCTTTCCGTGTTCTTGTTTAGTGACCTCCCACTGGTCATAGCCTTCTTACGGCACGCGTGTGCTGACCCACCAGGGAGTGGTAGAGCAGTTTACCCGAGAGAGATGGTTTTTAGGCTGGTTACTGTAGGGCCCCCACACGCAGCCTGAGTCCGAGCTTCGGGGGAAGAACTAGCTAGAGGACAGACCTAGACGTATGGTCTGTGTGTGCACACTTGGCTGAGGTCGTCGGGCATGCACTGACGAGTGCGACCTCAGTTTGTCCTTGTTTTGTGTTCCTGATTACTGTATGGTGTCTTAGTCTCTGCCTGTGGCATTTTAGGGAGACACCTGAGGCTGCGGACTAAGTCGTCAGTGGACGCATCCGGCCTGACTTCTAGTGGGCAGGTACTCCTGTCACGTGACGTGAGTTTCCTCGTGAGTCGAGTTCTGCTCCACGTCGGCGAGACGTGGTTTGGCATGGAGTTCTAGGGGTTTTTCTGATACCGAGGTCTAGGGGTTCCGATGAGCGTCACCGAGGCCTTCCCCTAGACAGTGTTGAGTTCCCGACAGCATGGTCATTTTCCTAGTAGCGTGGCTAGGGTGGTTAGTGTCTAGTTGTCTCCCGACTGTGGGATCAGGATGTCGGGTTCGGGGCTTGGTTGTCCCCCGACTGGGAGAACAGGTCGTGTTTTTCGGAACAGTAGGAGTAGCTGTAGAGCCGAGGTTTCACCGGCCACCGTAGTTACTGTTCCTGCTGTTGTTGTCGTTCTTGTAGTTACTGCTTTCCGTTACCGCTGTTGTTCTCGGTTGGGGTTCTGCGGGACCCCTAATAAGCCAGTGACAGGAGGCTCACCCCTGCTTTTCAGGTGCGGCAGTTCTTCCTCGAGGTTCGAGGGCGTTGCGTGCATATTCTTAGTTGCCAGCTCGTCGGGCCGAGTGTTCACTTGGCATGTGGTACGTTTTACTACTTTAGACTGTACTTTCTATTGGACTGGACTCTGTTGTAGTTGTTTATTTATTTCTGTTTATTGTTGAATTATCTTGCTTTATTTCCTATTTCTTTGTACCTCCACACTCCTTTTTAGCCCTTCCGAGCCCCGGCTCGTGGGCGGCGGGCCAGGATTCGAATGGTAGTGGGTTCTTTTCCCAATATCCGGATCTTGGGTCATCACAGTTGGTATCAGAGAGTGGTTGTGGACGTACATGGGAATTTGAGATATTGCAGTGATCAGAGTCCATAAGGTCCAGTACAGTCGGCAGCTGGCATAGGGTATTGTGCTTGTTTTCCGTTTAGTTTCTCGCGTAAGAGACTGTGTACGCGGTGTTGGCGCTGTGAATGTTGTTGCTGTTTCGTGGAGTGCCGGTGTGGCACCCGAGGGATGTGATGGAGAGATTTCTTCCCGATGGGTGGTGGCCCCGGTTGTGCAGCGTTGGGCAGAGGTTGCTAGCAGGTGTGTTATTGCGATGCTACGTTCGGTATTTGCAGCGAGGTCAGGTGGCTGTCGAGGAGTATTTGTCATTAAGTGGCCGTGAGCGTGCTCTAAGGGAGCTATTATTGAGTTTGGCCACTCCGGTTTGAGGTTTTATCCAGCCCCTTAGGCGTTGAGGTTACGGTTTGAGGTGTCAGAGCGGGTGCTCTGGTCGAGAATTATGCTCGGGTGAGCAGAGGATCTTGTGTTGAGCTGCTGATTTGTCGAGCCTGGAGCTCTTGTTATCCTCTGTGGCGTCAGAAATGATGTGTCGATCCCGATTATTCTTGCGGATTTCGAGACAGGATTGGGCTGTGGTGTCCTAGTAAGTTCTTGCTCCTGCGTTTCTGCGTGCGAATAGGTGGTGTTCGCCTTGGATTTGGCTCGAGATGAGAAGGTTCCGCAGTGAGTTTTGAGACTCGAGGATGAGCGTTGGCGGTTGATAGTTATGGTTCGTGTTGCGGCTCTTGGCGTGGCATGTTGCAGTTCGAGGAATTACAGCGATGGTGCATCGAGAGATTCTGTGATCGTGGTCCGACGAGACACTTGGCGAGTGTTGTCGGAGGTGCTGACCTGACAAAAGTGATGGTTTTTCGGGTGCTGGAAGGTGCTGTTCCCAGTGTGCGCCAGGTTCGAGGTCAGGTCGAGCATGGAGTTTTCCTTCCGTTGGTCGGAAGCGTATTGAGTTTTTCCTCGGTTGGAGAAGATCGTGTTTGGCTAAGGTTCGTCGTCTTGCATTGTGTGTTCGGATTGGTTGGCCTCTGTGTGCCATGAAGTCCGTGCGAGACGCGTCCTCTGTGTTGGTAAGGTGGTTGTCTGTGAGAAGCGTTGCCCGTCCCCTGCTGCGTAAGGGTGCGTTGGCAATGTTCTGGAAGGACGAGTGTTGGCTGGGCGGTGTTTTTGAGAATTACGATTAGTGTTGTGGTTCCTGATGTATGGTGGATCGGAGCCTGCGGAGTTGCAGAAGATTTTCGGGATGGAGGATCCCACGTTGCCGTGGTGGTGGTTGTGCGTGTGAATTAAAGTGCACGGATCGTAGCATTGGTTGCTGCGGGTGGATTCTGAGGAAGTGTGGAGTAGCGGAGGATTAGTTCCTCGATATGAGATTGTCTCTGGCTGTGTGAGACGTGTTGTTGTCGTGCCGTTGCTCGAAATATTATGGTTCATGGCACTGGCAGGTGGAGAGTTTGAGAAATATGCTGGCGAAGTTGCCGCATGAGTACCCTATTCTTTCATTAGAGGTTGTGTTCGCAGATGAGATCGTGTTCTGGAGAAGTGATCTCTGAGAGATTATGGGTCTCAATTGGTGGTCATGAGTGGCTGGTCAGGTTGACCAAGTGGTCGACCATGGTAAGGCGTGTATGGTCTGCGGACCCGTGTGCATTGGTCATGGCATCGTCGACCAGGTTGCTGTGATATTTGGATGGCACTTTCCTCCCCTAGAGACGTGTGCCATGAATTGTTTCGGTGGTGTCCCATGGCTCTGTGGTGCAGGCGAAAATCATGATTGGCAGGTGTCCACTTGGATAAGTTGAGATAGGATTCGATGAGACAGGACGGAGGAGTGACATCTGTGGTTGGAGGTCCTTGATGGGACGTTGGCATTGGAGTGGTTGTCCCTGGTCTGGTGACCAGCATGGGAGGATTCTCCTGTAAGCCTGAGTCGAGTGAGGTGAAGACTGAAGACACCAGGATCTTGCCATTTGGTTTCGCCGTACTCCCCTGAGAGGGTAGAGTTGGCATGATGATAGGTATGGATGCGGTGTTGGTCTGTGCGTGAGTCAGCGGATGGCCTGTCATGAGTTGGATCGTGCCTGCTGGGCCGGTGGAGGTTTCCCGTTGACGAATGTCTGGTGACCAGTGGATGGTCTTTCACAGACAGAAGATGCTGGTGGTTGTGGTTCAAGAACGGCGAGAACCATGTGTAAGCGGGGCCTTTGGTGGCCGTTTCCGTGATGTGCCTTTCGGATGGGATCTGGGCCTTGTCGAAGTTTGTCTCCTGGCAGAGTTGGCACAGTGATATGTCCAATTTTTGGCTTGCTAGGTGTGAGATGATTCTTGGCGCTGAGCCGATGATCGCATTGCGGTCTATTGAGATGGCTGCGTGAGCCGAGGGAAGCTCTATGTCAGTTATTCCCTAGGGCAGGGTGTGAAACCAGTCAGTTGGTTGTGAAGTTGATGTGGGTTTTGTCCGCCGACCATAGGATGGATCGGTAGCTGTTTCTCGTGACGAGGGTTGTGTCTCCACGGTGGATGAGATTGTGGCAGTAGTGCCATGGTTGGTCTTCGATGTGACTGAGGTGATGCAAGACTGTGACCTTTGGTGTGTGCCTGCTCTGATGACCGATGTATGTGCGGTGTGCAGAGCGAGGCGTTACTCGTGATTAAGGTCTGGCCGTATCCCTCATGATCGGTGCTTTCGTAAGAATCGAGGTTTTCTATGCTGGGGCTCTGACAGCGTTGTCAGTTGGTTAAGGTGTTCTTCCCCTGTGACTTGGTGCTAGTCCTGAATTTCGAGTATGAAATTTCTTTAAGGGGGGAGGGCTGTCATGCCCCAAATTTTTTTGGATATTTTTCGGATCATTTTTGTGGGTCCCAGAGTGTGTATTGTGCTTTACGTGTATTTTTCTCTGATGAGCCTTCGGAACACTGTTCAGGGTGAACCGTTGCGTTCTCCGACTCCGGGATAGTACCAGCGCGTTGTGCTCTTCCCGAGGATAGCGGAGGTAATTTTTTGTATTTTTCTAAATTTTTAGAATTTTTGAGTTTTCTATATATATAACCTCCTTTTTCTCTCTCTCTCCCCATCTCTCATTTCTCTCCCTTTTCCCTCTCTCTTCTCTCACGTTATCTCCTCTCCCCCTCTCACTCCAGGCGACTGACGGAGGCGGCGAGGGTGGGACGGCGGGGCTCGTGGGGAGTGGAGCGACGGGCACGGGATGAGGATCGCGATGGTGGAGGCGGTTCGTGGGATCGCGAGCCGGCGAGGGTTTAGCAGCGTTTTCTTCGTGGATCGGCGTTCACGGCGTGTCGAATCTTTAGTGGAGGTAGGGAGATGGACCACCAGCTCGTGTACTTCATTTCCCACGAGTTTTGTAGGCCGTGGCGAGCCGAGCAGGTTTATTTGGGCATTTTAGGGAAAAACCATGATTTTGGGGTGAGCGATGGATCTCCCGTTTTACGGTGTTTTTGGACGATCCAGGGGTTTAGATGTATGCTAGGAGGCTTGGGGATGGATTCCCCTTTGTTTGCCCATCATTGGGTGATGATCAGGGCGTGGATGGGCATTTTTGGGATTTCCCGCAAATTTCATGCTCGGGACGTGCTAGCGGTCGTTCCAGTGACCGCTACACTCCCTTGGCGGTCTCAGGGAGACAACTAGGTGATTTGAAACGTTGGTTGCCCTTAGCGGCCTTCTTGAGACCGCTAGGGTCAGGGTGGCGGTCACGCGATAGACCGCTACCCATGGTCTAGCGGTCGTCTTATGACCATTTTTTCGCGTTTTGGTCAGTCGAGGTCAGTGGGGTAGCGGTCGGGTGATGAACGCCACCTCCCTTGGCGGTCCGGGAGTGACCGCTACGGGTCCGTGAGTTCCATAGTGCTTAGCGGTCCATGGGTAGACCACTAATCTTTCCTTAGCGGTCCAGGGGTAGACCGCTAGGCTTCCTGGCAGTCCAGAGGTAGACCGCTAGGCGATTCTTCGTGTTCGCCGTGTCCGTTTTGTGTGCGTTGGCCTCCGGTCGACCTGGTTGTGACCCAGGGTTTACCTTCGGCCTCGTGGATGTACCAAACACCCCGTGGGTTCCGTGTCCATGTTTCTGGATGTCTGGAGGTACCGTGTTATCTCGATTAGCGTGACCATAGGTTTGGTGGGTCCGGGTGACCCCATGTGTTTCGGGCTTCTGTGTTCTCGCTAGAACGAGTCACTGTGTGTCGGTTTGAGTGCGGTAGGGTTTCCCTGCATGGCGTGGGTTTCGCCGGAAAGTGTTTTCTGTGTGGGCCAAGCGTATGGCCTTGGACTGTGAGCCCAGTCTTCCAGCCTAGGACTGGAGGTTTCTTAGTTCCCTTTGTGAGGGAATGCTCTTGGCGGCTTGTCGGCTACCTCGGTATTCATGTTACCGTAGTTTCTAACCTAGGCATAGGGCAGATTGACGACGTGGAGCTGTCCCTATACGATGGTCTTAACCCAAGTCTTGTGACTCAAAGACTGTTGGATTTAATAAGTCTAGTGGGCTGTCCAGAGTCTGGTGGCGTCGTGCCACCTGTTACTCCGTGTTACTCACGATGGGTGCGTAAGTGGCTTTCCGTGTTCACCTTTAGTGACCTCCCACTGGTCATAGCCTTCTTACGGTAAACGTGTGCTGACCCACCAGGGACTGGTGGAGCGGCTTACTCGAGAGAGACGGTTTTTAGGCTGGTTACCGTAGGGCCCCCACGCATAGCCTGAGCCTGGGCTTCGGGGGAAGAACCAGCTAGAGGACAGACCTAGGGCGTATGGTCTATGTGTTCACACTTGGCTGAGGGCGTCGGGCACCCGTTGACGAGGGCGACCTCAGTTTGTCCTTGTTTTGTGTTCCTGGTTACTGTACGGTGTCTCAGTCTCCGCCTAGAGCATTGTAGGGAGAGACCTGAGGCTGCGGACTAAGTCGTCAGTGGACGCATCCGGCCTTGCTTCTGGTGGGCAGGTACTCTTGTCACGTGATGTGAGTTTCCTCGTGAGTCGAGTTGAGTTCCGAGGGTTTTCCTGATACCGAGGTCTAGGAGTTCCGGTGAGCATCACCGAGGGCCTTCCCCTAGATAGTGTTGAGTTCCCGACAGCGTGGTCATTTTCCGAGTAGCGTGGCTAGGGAGGTTAGTGTCCGGTTGTCTCCCGACCGTGGGATCGGGATGTAGAGTTCGTGGCTTGGTTGTCCCCCGACTGGGAGACCGGGTCGTGTTTTCTGGAACAGTAGGAGTAGCTGTAGAGCCGAGGTTTCATCGACCACCGTAGTTACCGTTCCTGCTCTTGTTGTCGTTCTTGTAGTTACTACTTTCCGTTACCACCGTTGTTCTCGGATGGGGTTCCGCAGGACCCCTACTGAGCCAGTGACAAGAGGCTCACCCCTGCTTTTTAGGTGCGGCGGTTCTTCCTCGAGGTTCGAGGGCATTGCGTGCAGATTCTTAGTTACCAGCTCGTCAGACCGAGTGTTCACTTGGCATGTGGTACGTTTTACTACTTTAGACTGTACTTTCTATTGTACTGGACTTTGTTGTAGTTATTTATTTATTTCTGTTAATTATTGAATTGTCCTACTTTATTTCTTATTTCTTTGTACCTCCACACTCCTTTTTAGCCCTTCCGAGCCCCGGCTCGTGGGCGACGGGCCAAGATTCGAATGGTATCGGGTTCCTTTCCCGGTATCCAGATCTTGGGTCGTCACACCTTACTTCCCAGATGGAGATCCCTTCCGTAGCTACGTCGAGAAGCCACTGGTTGCATCCCCTCGTTGGTGTTTGGTTTCAATGATATCAAAACGATTGTGTTTGTGTGTGTATGTGTTTCATTGAGCAACATGTTTTATATCTTGATTTGATGAGTTGAAAGATGGAGTCAATGTTCGCTCTTGAAAGTCATGTAAACCCTTGGTGTTTAAGGAACTAATGTTATATTTATGTTGGTTTGTAGGAACACAAATTCATGGCTCATACTTGGAATCTAAAGGAGTACATCAATGAAGATCTTATTGAAAAAGGGAGTTGACTCACTCATTGCATTTGGCATAATTATTAACACTTGTGAGATGAAGCATTTTGTTGTTGAAGAATTGGTTGTCTTGTGATTGAATGGTTGAGCTCCCATGTCATTATATTTGGTTGATTGAGAGATCCATGTTTATCATAACAAAATCTTGTCATTTTGTGGAATGTATTTTTGTTGATTGATTTGAGAAGCCAAATACTTGGTTGAGTTAGTTCAACGATGTATTTTTATGTGAACTAGTTCAAAGAGTTAATGCTTGGCTCATGAGTTTTGATTATCATCTAACCTCTTGGTTTATCATGTTTTTACAGGTTAAATGATGACTTTTAAACCCTCCCATGTCAAGTGGATGATGGTAACATCTAACCATTTTTATGCTAAGTTCTGGGTTGTTTTCATGAACATCTTTCATGAGGTTGCATCGTATTGGAAGTGTTTTATGCATCCTTAAAATGAGATTTTTTAGTTTTTACAATGTACTTAATCTTTCTCATAAATCTTGTTGAAATGTGGTTTAAATGGTCTTAATATTTTGTTGAATTCATGGTAATTACTTCTTGATTTTTGGGAATTTTTTCGACGCTTAAACGGGGCTAATTTCCAAGTTCTCGGACCCTTCAGGGAAGGGGTCGACCCCCATGGGCTGAGAGCTCAGCCACGTGCATGGGTCGACCCCTGGGGTCGACCCCTGAGTGCAGACTTATTATTTTTGCCCCGGCCGACCTCTGTCTGCCCGAGGGTCGACCCCAAGGGTCGACCCTTCCGGAACGGGATTTTCGGGAGCGTCCAAAACCCAGTGAAAACCTTTTTAAACCTTACCAAAATACCCCCCAATGGTTCCTAAACATGTTAGGGTGTTTTAAACACATTTTAGAAGGGGTATATGGGTCATCTGGTCAGTCTTCTATATATATTAATGTGTGCTCCAAATTTGGGTGTTGAAGAACCCTAATGCTCATTTGTTCTTTCTTGTAGGTGAAGAAAAGGGGAAAAACAAGGTGGAGCTCTTGCAAGGTTGTTTTGATCTACTTGAAGTGATTTTTGGAGCTCGTGGAAGAAGAGAAAGAGGAGCGGCTCGAAAAGAGGAACAAGAGGACGCCGAAATCGCCATCATCCGACAACGAACCAAGAGGAACCGGAAGAATTGAAGAAGGGGGAGCTCTCTACATGCTATATCTTCTTCATTTCAGTCTTTAGATTTTGTTTGGGATTCATTGTATCTATTTGTCTAGGCTTCATACATTTCTAAATGAATATTATGTGTGGGGGTTCAGAGAAAGGGTTCTCCGAGTGTTTGTGTTGACGCATGTGCGTCGTGTGGTGCGGAGCATATCCGCGTGTGTGCTTGGGCATATTGTGGGGTGTGTTCCCCATGTGTGGTTGGGAGTTTACTTCCGTGTGGTTGCGTAGGCGTCACCCTACGCATGTGTGTTGGAGTTTTACTCCGTGTGTGTGTGGGGATTTATCCCCGTGTGTGTGTTGGAGCGTCGTCTCCGTGTTGAAGATTTATCTCCGAGTGAAGCCTCACCGAGTTTGGTGAGGGGTGGACGTAGGGAGCCCGTCGTGGTCCCGAACCACCTTAAAAATTCTGTGTCCTATGGTTTGCCTTTGTGGATGCATGCTTAATTGTTTATATTTGTTGAATGTTCGTGTGTGAACGGTGAGATTGAGAGAACTAAGTTTATCTTGCTTAGTCTAATTTCTTCAATCTCGTTCAAAGTTGTAAATTCTGTTGTGTTAGTTTTAATTTACTATCGATCGTGGGGGACACTTCAACCCCTCTTCTTGTCTACTCGCCTTCCCGGGGACCAACAATTGGTATCAGAGCCACTGCTCTATCTTCTAGGGTCTAACGACCTTTAGAGTGATCCCTCGGCGAGTTTCATTTAGCAACATGTCTAGCTTTACTCTTCCTTCTCGTTATGATAGAAATAATTACATTTCTTGGAAAAATAGCATGTGTGCTTATCTTGACTTTAATGAACATGAAATCTGAAAAGTCATATGTGATGGTCCACATAAACTCCCATCAAATGAAGCTAAGTGGAATGACAAGCATGTGAAGAAAAATGAAATTAATCTTCATGCTTTGAATATTTTATGGAATTGTATAGAATCTAATGTTCTATCTCAAATTTCTTCGTACAGGTCAGCAAGAGATTTGTGGGATCAACTGGCAAAGTATGAAGCCAATGAAAAGACTTCACAAGTCGGCTCAAGCTTCATGGCCAATGATGAAGAAACCAAAGAAAGCTCGGAGGTAGAATCCGAAGGTGAGGAAATTTCCTTTGAAGAGTTAATGGAGCTTTGTGAGGAATTGTTAGGTAGATATAAAAAGGTCAAATCTGAAAATAAGAAACTGACAAAGAGAATTGAAGATGTTGTGAATTCCTCTGCTTCATGTGAAAATGTGCATGCTAACTCTTCATGTGAAAATTATAAAACCTTGGAAAAGAAAATTGAAAATCTAAAAGATCAAAATGAATCTCTTGAATCCAAAGTTGAATTACTTTCAGATGAGAACTCTTGCATGAATGAAGATGTCGAAATGACCAGAAAATATAATACATCTCTTCAAATTGAACATGAATGTGATGAATTGAGGGAACAAAATAAATTCTTGATGTCTCAAATCTCTTTGCTTGAGAAAAATGAAGAATGCTTGAGAAGTAAGCTAGCATCTTTATCTGACGATGATAAAATGTTTGAAAAACTTCTTGATTCTGAAATTGATAGTAAGAGCATCATGAATGAAAATGAAAAACTTAAAAAGGAAAAAGGTACCATGTTGATTCCGATTTCCTTACTTGAAGGTAGTTTGAAATGTCTTGAAAAACTTGAAAAAGAGATTTCCTTGTTGAAATGTGAGAATGAGCAATTACTTGTAAAGAGTTCAAAGCATGTTGAAACTGAAAAGGTTCTTGAAAAACTTGCTAAAAAATTTACTGCACAAATCGGGAAAATAAAAATCTCATGCAAGAAAATGAAAAACTCACATCAAAGAATTGTTTGCTTGATGATAAAATCCTTACATGTAAAAAAGAGATCAACAACTTGAATCTTGATTTGTCTAGATTTGTCAAAGGGAAGGAGAACTTAGATACATTGCTATGTGTTAAAGTGAACTTTCAAAAAGAGGGTCTTGGTTACATCCCGGTCAACAAAAAATCTTTTGAATCAAAAATGAAAACCTCTTTTGTTCATGCCTCTGACATTCCTAGCACCTCCAAAACACCTCCTCCCGTTGCTCAAGTGAAAATCTCTGAAAATGGTTTTGATAAAAAGAAAAATCTCAACAAAAAGCCTTCCATGTCAAATAGATTTCAAAAATCAAAGTTGAATGTTGAATGCTTCTATTGTGGCATGTTTAGTCATGAAATGAATGATTGTGTTATCTTAAAAATGGATGATCAAAATGCATGCAAAGATAAATCTTCCTTCAAAAGAAAGAAAAATATCTCATGTTTTTATTGTCACAAATTTGGCCATGTCATGGATGATTACTTTGTGAAACAAAATGATGATTATCGTGCCATGAATGCTAAGTTTAACTTTCAAAGAAAATTTAGAAATGGACATGTTGTCCATGATAAAAGGTTTACATCCCATAAGAAACATTCATTCACGAACACTCATGCAAACAATGCAAAGTCATTCCGTAGACCCACATCTTCGTGTTGCTTTCACTGTGGAAAATACGGTCATGTCATGAATGAATGTTGATTTTTAAAAATTGAGAATTTCCATGTTTCTAGAATGAATGCTAAGTTTTATTTTGTTAGACCTAAAAATTTTGGAAATAGAAAAAAGAATATTTTTGAAAACTCTCTTGATCATGTTAAAAGAAAATCTTTTGCCAAAGTTGTCACTCCTCAATGCTTTTATTGTGGAAATCATGGACATGTCATTGAGGATTGCAGGATCATGAAAAATGATGATATTGTGACAATGGAAATGACAAAGAAAATTTTTGGAAGGAATGCTTCTAACATCCAAGGACCCAAAAAGGCTTGGGTGCTAAAATCCGACAAATGAGTCGGTTGTGGTGAAGGTGTACCTTGAGGTAAATAAAGAATGAAAGGGGTTCCAAGAAAATGGAACAAGGCACACTCATAAGGTAAAATCCCAACTTTACTTCTATTTGCCAAATTGGTGATTTTGATGCCTTCTACTTATATTATTTTTCTATGGTTTTCATATAATGTTTGAATTGTATTTCTTCACAAGTCATACAAGCGTTCAATTGATGAATATTTGGTATATCAAATGGTGATATGTGAAATGACAGATTAGATCTGTCAGGAAGTTACCACTATGCGTGAGTTAATTCTCGGATCAAAGCTCTCCACCTTATACTAAATTCAGAAATTGAATTGTTTGACTTATGAGGAATCATGTGTTTTGAATGAAATGAATTTGCCTTTGATTTGTATAGTTTTTCATTTCAATCTTAAAAATCTTTTTGCTTCATCAAGGTAAAATTTCTGAACTATAGAAGTGATTGATCAAATGCAACGATTGATATTGAATGATGACCATGGCTAAGCTTAAAGCTCATTGACCTTGTGTGGTTGCTTTGCATGAATGACAAGTTGATTGATTTGTTCAAACTGAAAATTTTTCTCATGCAATGTTATCTTTGAATGATCATGGTTAAACATTTGGGTTCTAAGGGACATGGCTTTTCATGATGAAATCTGAAATAAAATGCTCATGATTCAATGCCAAATTCATTGAAAATCCATCTCATGCATTCACTTGCTTCATGATTTTCTTAATTGCTCAAGTCATTGCAAAAATTGAAAACCTGCATAAAAAGAATGCATTGACATTTTTGCATATCATTCATAGATCCTTGCATATCATTCTGAATATGAGTCTCATGCATACCTTGATTCATGAATGCTTGCATGAATGTTTCCATGAATCCTTACATGCGTGTATGTATTTTTCTTATAAAACCCTTCTTGGAAAATTCTAAAGTCTCATCTCCTTGCTAAATAAAAATGCAGTGATTTTATTCATATGTGATACATGTCATATATTAAGGGGGAGGATTTGATTCCGACAGTGCATACATTTTAGGGGAGTCATAGCCGTGTTGTGTCAAATTCATTTTATACATGCAAAATAAAAATTTACCCTCACACTCTTGCACATAATGAATTAAATGACTTTCATTGATAAGGATTTTAGAAATTCCTTCTAACACTTTAAAGGGAACTTGAATCTCTACATGGACATTAAAGAGTAATCGCGAGAAAAAAGTTATCTACCCCACAAAAATTCAATAAGTGGAACGTGGATCCGAGTAACCGGGAATCCCCCCTGAAACAAAGGAGAAAACTCATGTCGAAAGGAGAAACAAATCCATATGTGTGATGAATCTAAGTAGCTGGGAATCCCATTGCGACATATGAGGAAACTCGCATCAAAAGGTGAAATCCATTAAAAGAAATAAAATAGGGGTTGTGCGAAGCTACCGATAGTCAAGAATCTAAAGTGAAAGTGTAGAGAGGAGATTACCTTATAGTGTTCTTCAGAAAATCTGAAAATCCATATGTTTTGAAGCTCATTAGTCATTGCCTCACATTTCACATGGTCATTTTTGTGATGTATGGATTTTATGGATTTACCTACATTCATGATTTATGTAGTACTTCTAGTTGTGTATGCACAAATCTCTTAGTTATGCTTCATGTCTTACATTCTTGAATTTGAATCGCATGCTCTTTTCTTAACCCGTACCTCATTTAGGGGGAGTTACTATATGTACTATTTATGTGCATGACTGATGTGCTTGTGTGCTTGCATGTTCATGCATTCTTCTTTGGTCTAATTCTGAGCATAAACCTTGCATTTGTAGGATGGAAGTCATATTGTGCATAACTTCATATCTTGCATGATTAGCATTCACATAGTGTATATTCATTGCATTTGAAAGATGAAGCTCATCGTGTGCATATTTGCATATTTGGCATTCTCAACATACATATAGTTCATACATGCTATCATCTTGAACAATTCATACTTTCCAACAATTGGTATAGTTCATTTTGAAATGCATCATTTTGAACACATCATGTTGCATAAATGCTTAAAAGAGTTCTTCCAACTTTTGGTATCATATCTTTGGGGCCAACTCTTCAAGAATTGAAATTACAAATCTTTGGGCCTTTAATTTGAACAACATTTGGTATCATATTTTTAGGTCTTTGATTAGCATCACTTGGTATTTGCATTGGTATCATATCTTTTGGCCTAACACATTCATATCATGTCACATAACCCCATGTCTTTTTGTAGATGACAAAAGGGGAGAGAATGTTTGTGTGTTGATGTTATTTTGGGGAGAATTGGTGTATGTGCTCAATGTTGATCTTAATGCCTAAAGTCTGATATCTCATAAAGATGTTTGTAAATCTATATTATCATACACATCGTTTTGTCATCATCAAAAGGGGGGAGATTGTTGCATCCCCTAGTTAGTGTTTGGTTTCAATGATATCAAAACGATTATGTTTGTGTGTGTATGTGTTTCATTGAGCAACATGTTTTATATCTTGATTTGATGAGTTGAAAGATGGAGTCAATGTTCACTCTTGAAAGTAATGCGAACCCTTGGTGTTTAAGGAACTAATGTTATATTTATATTGGTTTGTAGGAACACAAATTCATGGCTCATACTTGGAATCTAAAGGAGTGCATCAATGAAGATCTTATTGAAAAGGGGAGTTGACTCACTCATTGCATTTGGCATAATTGTTAACACTTGTGTGATGAAGCATTTTGTTGTTGAAGAATTGGTTGTCTTGTGATTGAATGGTTGAGCTCCCATGTCATTATATTTGGTTGATTGAGAGATCCATGTTTATCATAACAAAACCTTGTCATTTGGTGGAATGTATTTTTGTTGATTGATTTGAGAAGCCAAATACTTGGTTGAGTTAGTTCAACGATGTATTTTTATGTGAACTAGTTCAAAGAGTTATCGCTTGGTTCATGAGTTTTGATTATCATCTAACCTCTTGGTTTCTCATGTTTTTACAGGTTAAAGGATAACTTTTAAACCCTCCCAAGTCAAGTGGATGATGGTAACATCTAACCGTTTTTATGCTAAGTTCCGAGTTATTTTCATGAACATCTTTCATGAGGTTGCATTGCATTGGAAGTGTTTTATGCATCATTAAAATGAGATTTTTGGATTTTTATAATGTGCTTAATCTTTCTCATAAATCTTGTTGAAATGTGATTTACATGGTCTTAATACTTTGTTGAATTCATGGTAATTAATTCTTGATTTTTGAAAATTTTTCAAGCGCTTAAATGGGGCTAATTTCCAAGTTCTCAGACCCTTCAGGGAATGGGTCGACCCCTGGGGTCGACCCCCATGGGCTGAGAGCTCAACCACCTGCATGGGTCGACCCCTGAGTGCAGACTTATTATTTTGGCCCCGGCCGACCTCTGTCTGCCCGAGGGTCGACCCCTTCGGAACAGGATTTCCGGGAGCGTCCAAAACCTATTGAAAACCTTTTTTAACCTTATCAAAATACCCCCCAATGGTTCCTAAACATGTTAGGGTGTTTTAAACACATTTTAGAAGGGGTATATGGGTCATTTGGTCAGTCTCCTATATATATTAATGTGTGCTCCGAATTTGGGTGTTGAAGAACCCTAATGCTCATTTGTTCTTTCTTGTAGGTGAAGAAAAGGGGGAAAGCAAGGTGGAGCTCTTGCAAGGTGGTTTTGATCTACTTGAAGTGATTTTTGGAGCTCGTGGAAGAAGAGAAAGAGGAGCGGCTCGAGGAGAGGAACAAGTGATGCGGGACGGATGACTCGACCGGGCTAGAACGTACGACGGACACAAGTGCGGCCAGCACTAGCACGTTAAGGCAAGCCAGGCGGCTAGCCACTGTGGTATTCTCCGGGTGGAGACGCCTCTCAACAGCGCTCTCTCTTTAGCCCAGTGATCGTCCCTTGCGAGGGAAAACGTGGGGATCATGGCGATTAAGAAACCACCGTCGCCTAGGGTGCTAATTCGCGCTCGATGCTCAATTGGAGCTATGGAACGGGCGCTCACAACTCACAAACGCGGTGTATTTTGAACTGGCTAACGGCCCTAATCTTACAAACGCAGCAATAGATAATATACTAAATCAGCAAGTGAGAAAGGAATTGAAGCGCGTACCTCCATGCCTAGGCGTGGGGAAGAATTCCCGGCCGAATCCGAACAACCCCAATACACACGATTGTTACAATTACAATTCCAGAACTTAATACCCACTCCAGGCAGGGAGGTATAGGGTTACAATGGCCAAATATGGGGTTGCTGGAACCCGGGTTGACGGGCCACACTCGCAGGAGGCGAGGAACGCGCGCCGGAGCCGCTCGGATATGCCGACGGAAAGCCGACCCGGTTCTGCCCGCGCTGGTCACCCTGCGCAGTGAGTTTGCGGAGGCTGGTACGGCTAGATCCGAAGCCCGATCAGAGTGCCGTTTGTTGGAGAATGACGGTGACTGGACGTAGTTTCTTCACTCCAGAGGGCGCATTCAGATTCTTTCAGATCTGGGTGCAGCAATGATTTCTTTCAGCGTCTGATTTGGTGTTCACAGAACTGCACAGACAGACAAATAAATGGTAGAAAAAGGGTTGCCGATGTCGAAATGGAACTCCGTCTGTGGGAGGTTGTTGGTGACGTCCATAGGAACAAATCCTCTGAAGACCTCTCTCTCAGATATTGGCTGGATGAGGCAGGACAGATATGGGAAGTCGCCTCTGGATCTGGACTGAGTCTGTTCAGATCTTCTTGCGCGACCTCACGAGAATTAACGCCACGGACAGCACAGACCTTGAAATGCAACGAAACCAGAGGCCACGTGAAGATGACTTGTAATACTTTAATTGATCTTCAGACACCAGCTCCTGATCACATCGTGGTTGGGCTGCATAACTCGAAACACAGTCAACCTCAGATCTGGACTGCACTCTGGGACAGATCTGCGCGCCGCCACGAGAAAAATCACCGCTGGTGCTCCCGAACTCCAAGCAGCATCAAACCAGCGCTGAAATCTTGCAATCTTGTAGTAGTATCAAGGATAAATCGGAGAGAACAAGATGATAAGAGGGGGATGGGAAGAGAAGGTCGAGTCCATGACCAGATTTCTGGGAAAACCACACCAAGGGAAAGGGCAAGAGAAAGAGGGAGAATCACTCTCTTAACAATTTTCTTTCAACAAAATTTCATTCTATTGTGAACAAACACTATACATGCCCTTTTATAGACAATGCAAGGGGTAGGGGGAGGGGAAATTCGTGGGTTACATGGAGAGGGAGGGTTGGGTGCGCATGGTTCATGACAAGGAGACTTGGTGAAAGGGAAAGGAGGGGCAAGGGGACATGGGTGTTCACCAAACTTTGAATTTCTTGTAAAAAGGAGGGAGGTGGCAGCCATTTGAATATGACCAGCAGCCTTTCTAGCCTCCCATGTGGTAAATGGAAGAAGAAAATTCAAAGTTGCTAGCCTAATACAACAAGGAAGGGGGCGCCCCCCTTCTTGGGCTTTGAATGGGCCAAGTTTGGCCTTGGTCTTCCTTAAGCCTATTAAGCCAATATGGAACCAATATGGCTTAAGGCCATTCTAATCTAGATAGCCCAAGAATGAAGGAAGCCCAATTGGGCCTTTCATGGCTAATGGATCCATCATAATGGTCCTAGGCCATTCCTTCTTAAGACATTCTAAGGGGCTTTAACCAAAATGGCCATTTAAGGGCCTTACAAGCAGCCCAATATGAAAACCCACATATAATGTGACATTACAAGCCCAATTTAATGCTAAAAAAGGTCCAATTTGAAGCCAAAGTGTCCCCAATTTGAAGGGAAGTCGATGTAGTCAACTTGGTGCTCCGCGTATGGCACCGTCGGTTCGCCGACGTGTCACATGATCGCCCTGGTGTCCGCACCAATTCTCCCTGGGTGGGAGGAACTCGACCCCGTCGAGTAAGTGTCCCGAAGCTTGCATTCTCCGCATGTGATCAAGGTGTTGATCATCGTGGGGCATCCTTGCCAACGCACTAGGACGTGTAGATATGCGCCATTCCTTGTGGTGATCACCTGCTCATCCAGTATACAATCTATACGCATGCGTTGAGGCTGCAAGAGGTGGACTCTCGGGTGGTGTATCACTCACAATAGAAGGAGAAAGCCCAAAGCTCACTTAGGGATCACCGCGGGTTCCAATATGCTACCAGATTTGAAACATGGAACGTCGAACTGTCACCATAGTCACTCGGTAGTTCAATATCGTACGCTTTCGGACCCACTTGTTTCATAACCCGGAAAGGGTGGGAATCATGGACTTAGAGTGGCTTTCGGTCTCCGGGAGGAAACCAATCAGGTATGACCCTGACCTAGACGTACTCTCCCTTTGAATCCACGAATATGTAGCATGCATCGGCTACCTCCTTATATGTGCTTGACTGGCCTTTTATTGACACGACTTAATGCAAATCATATGAAAGAAAACAAACCATAGAAACAAACACACACACTTGAACTTAGACAAACCTATGGTGATGTAGACCATGCATATGCAATGGTGGACCAGGGCACCCGAATATGTGCCATGCATACACTAGATGTACTCGATGCTTGACGGAATGGACGATTCCTAGACACCCTAAGATGTACCAATCATGCATTGGCGACCTATGGGATTTGGGTGGGGAAGGACTAGGAGATCCAAAACTACCCTCGTCATTACCCCTAGACGTAGGTACGGCTTGCCAACTAGACCGAGGGGTAGGGATGGGATGGTGAACTCCTTGGAAGAAGTGGAGTGAATATGATAGCTCGGGAGGTTCACTAGTGAAAGGGTCAAAAGGGTCAAAGAATTTATGACCCCATGAAGTGGGTTCCCCCATGACTCGGTCCCAATTGTGAAATTCTTGAGGGTGTAGGTAGTCACCTTCATCCGTCATGGTAACTGGGACAATGGTCATGTGAAGAAAATAAACTTCCTCCCTCGGGCAAAAGGAAATGAAGTCGGACTCGGTCGGCATCGGGAGGAGTAGAAGAATCTCCGTGGTGACACACCCCACGGTGCACACGGAGGTAATGGATCCTAAGGCCGGATGGGTGAAGCTAAGACTAGCGGGTTGGTCAAAGCCTCGGGCCAAAAGATGCGTCAACTCCCATTGTGAATCTAATCCCATAATAAGGTCATCCAAAGTATCGACATGGTGACTAGACCGAAAAGTTGTGTGGTAGGAGTTGATGGACACCAAAGGTAGGGTAGGGTCCATAGACGGGTAAGGGAGTGGGACCAAGCCATCCTTGAGCCAACTAAGAAGCGGCTCGGCTATGTATAATGTACTCGTTAGAAATACGGGTGGCTCGGGATGAGGTGGCTCCAAGCGTGAATCCGAAGGTGGAGTGGGCCGCTGGGGCTGGGTGGCTGGACATACGGGGTCCCTAAGGGTGATCTTACCGGGTAGGTATGGTGGGCATAAGGTGCAAGTCCTCTTGTCCCAGTCAAGATTGGCCCTTCTCTCTCCTAACCACTTTTGCCCTAAAATGATGCATGAACCAGCAAGTGTGCCGATCCTGCACCATGCGCCATCGGTGTAGAGAACAGAGCCGATCCTCTTATAGAACTCAACACAAGCAAAATCACCATCGCGGACAATCTCGCCTGTCTTGGAGAGAGACTCCACGATGTCAAGAGAAACCCAATTATCCGACTCCCTATCGGTGAAATGGAGTTCCGTTGTGGACCCGTTGGGTAGAGCGGCTTTCATAATGAGAGGGGCAAAACCAAAGGCTCGGTCCATGAGGACATTCATTTTGGCCACAAAAGTTGACCACTCGGACGTATGGTCTTGGGGATCGGCCATGGGTAGTGGACATGGACATGCATACACACGGTGACAAGACACTAGACCGGCTATGCAAGTTTGGAATGCATGCACACTAAGGACCCTAGACGTAAACCAAGACTCGGTACGTGGCGGAGATAACCGATCCGAAGATCACTCGCACAAGTGTGCGGCCTTCCTGATAGGCGTAGCCTAACGTTCGGACAACACCTTTTGAGATACCGAGTAAAGGGATGCAAATGCAACCTAGACTGACTTAGACAATGACTTAAATGACACTCTTTTTTTTTCTTTTTTGACACCCTAGACTCAAACTCGCTCTGATACCAAATTGATGCGGGACGGATGACTCGACCGGGCTAGAACGTACGACGGACACAAGTGCGGCCAGCACTAGCACGTTAAGGCAAGCCAGGCGGCTAGCCACTGTGGTATTCTCCGGGTGGAGACGCCTCTCAACAGCGCTCTCTCTTTAGCCCAGTGATCGTCCCTTGCGAGGGAAAACGTGGGGATCATGGCGATTAAGAAACCACCGTCGCCTAGGGTGCTAATTCGCGCTCGATGCTCAATTGGAGCTATGGAACGGGCGCTCACAACTCACAAACGCGGTGTATTTTGAACTGGCTAACGGCCCTAATCTCACAAACGCAGCAATAGATAATATACTAAATCAGCAAGTGAGAAAGGAATTGAAGCGCGTACCTCCACGCCTAGGCGTGGGGAAGAATTCCCGGCCGAATCCGAACAACCCCAATACACACGATTGTTACAATTACAATTCCAGAACTTAATACCCACTCCACGCAGGGAGGTATAGGGTTACAATGGCCAAATATGGGGTTGCTGGAACCCGGGTTGACGGGCCACACTCGCAGGAGGCGAGGAACGCGCGCCGGAGCCGCTCGGATATGCCGACGGAAAGCCGACCCGGTTCTGCCTGCGCTGGTCACCCTGCGCAGCGAGTTTACGGAGGCTGGTACTGCTAGATCCGAAGCCCGATCGGAGTGCCGTTTGTTGGAGAATGACGGTGACTGGACGTAGTTTCTTCACTCCAGAGGGCGCATTCAGATTCTTTCAGATCTGGGTGCAGCAATGATTTCTTTCAGCGTCTGATTTGGTGTTCACAGAACTGCACAGACAGACAAATAAATAGTGGAAAAAGGGTTGCCGATGTCGAAATGGAACTCCGTCTGTGGGAGGTTGTTGGTGACGTCCATAGGAACAAATCCTCTGAAGACCTCTCTCTCAGATATTGGCTGGATGAGGCAGGACAGATGTGGGAAGTCGCCTCTGGATCTGGACTGAGTCTGTTCAGATCTTCTTGCGCGACCTCACGAGAATTAACGCCACGGACAGCACAGACCTTGAAATGCAACGAAACCAGAGGCCACGTGAAGATGACTTGCAATACTTTAATTGATCTTCAGACACCAGCTCCTGATCACATCGTGGTTGGGCTGCATAACTCGAAACACAGTCAACCTCAGATCTGGACTGCACTCTGGGACAGATCTGCGCGCCGCCACGAGAAAAATCACCGCCGGTGCTCCCGAACTCCAAACGGCATCAAACCAGCGCTGAAATCTTGCAATCTTGTAGTAGTATCAAGGATAAATCGGAGAGAACAAGATGATAAGAGGGGGATGGGAAGAGAAGGTCGAGTCCATGACCAGATTTCTGGGAAAACCACACCAAGGGAAAGGGCAAGAGAAAGAGGGAGAATCACTCTCTTAACAATTTTCTTTCAACAAAATTTCATTCTATTGTGAACAAACACTATACATGCCCTTTTATAGACAATGCAAGGGGTAGGGGGAGGGGAAATTCGTGGGTTACATGGAGAGGGAGGGTTGGGTGCGCATGGTTCATGACAAGGGGACTTGGTGAAAGGGAAAGGAGGGGCAAGGGGACATGGGTGTTCACCAAACTTTGAATTTCTTGTAAAAAGGAGGGAGGTGGCAGCCATTTGAATATGACCAGCAGCCTTTCTAGCCTCCCATGTGGTAAATGGAAGAAGAAAATTCAAAGTTGCTAGCCTAATACAACAAGGAAGGGGGCGCCCCCCTTCTTGGGCTTTGAATGGGCCAAGTTTGGCCTTGGTCTTCCTTAAGCCTATTAAGCCAATATGGAACCAATATGGCTTAAGGCCATTCTAATCTAGATAGCCCAAGAATGAAGGAAGCCCAATTGGGCCTTTCATGGCTAATGGATCCATCATAATGGTCCTAGGCCATTCCTTCTTAAGACATTCTAAGGGGCTTTAACCAAAATGGCCATTTAAGGGCCTTACAAGCAGCCCAATATGAAAACCCACATATAATGTGACATTACAAGCCCAATTTAATGCTAAAAAAGGTCCAATTTGAAGCCAAAGTGTCCCCAATTTGAAGGGAAGTCGATGTAGTCAACTTGGTGCTCCGCGTATGGCACCGTCGGTTCGCTGACGTGTCACGTGATCGCCCTGGTGTCCGCACCAACAAGAGGACGTCAAAATCGTCATCATCCGACAACGAACCAAGAGGAACCGGAAGAATCGAAGAAGGGGGAGCTCTCTACATGCTATATCTTCTTCATTTCAGTCTTTAGATTTTGTTTGGGATTCATTGTATCTATTTGTCTAGGTTTCATACATTTCTGAACGAATATTGTGTGTGGGGGTTTGGAGAAAGGGTTATCCGAGTGTTTGTGTTGACGCATGTGCGTCGTGTGGTGCGGAGCATATCCGCGTGTGTGCTTGGGCATATTGTGGGGTGTGTTCCCCGTGTGTGGTTGGGAGTTTACTCCCGTGTGGTTGCGTAGACGTCGCCCTACGCATGTGTGTTGGAGTTTTACTCCGTGTGTGTGTGGCGATTTATCCCCGTGTGGTGTTGGAGCGTCGTCTCCGTGTTGGGGATGTTGGGTTAGGTGCAGTATTCAGAGGGGGGGGTGAATGAATATAACCTATTTAAAAGCCTTCACCCAATTAAAAATATGATGCTCACTAACTATCTAGAATGCTAACTAGACAGATATATCAAATCTGAAAGACTAATTAGCAGTAGCGGAATTCAACAAACAGACAGTGAGCAACCAAAGCAAAGCGCACCTAAGTATTCATTCAAACCATTCTTTCACTCAAATAAACTTTCGCTCACTCAACAGATTAAACACTCAGAACAAGATCTGATTAAATCATTTAATGAACCTGTGATCAAACACTTGGAGCGCCCCTATGCAAACATCTAGCGGAAGCAAAAACATATAGAGAAATCAAACCACTGCACAGAGGTTTTTAGGTGGTTCGGTCCAGCAGACCTACATCCACCCCACACTCAATCCGAGTGTGGCTTCCACTAGCTCACGCTAGAAACCGCAGACTCAGTCTGCAACACGTGCTGCCACACAGCTTGACCAGGGGAACAACCTCCCCTCTTCCTCCCAACCGGAGGGAACCACTAGTGACACCAGTCACTAGCAAACCAGAGACACACGGTCTCTCTTCCTCCAGACCTGGAGGGAACCCTGGACTTGAATCCACAAGCCCAGAACCGGAGACAAGTCTCCCTTCCTCCAAACCGGAGGGAACCCACAAGTAGCTCCCAGCTACTTGCAACCGGAGATCAGATCTCCCTTCTCCTGATCCACAGGAGGAACCCCGACCTCTCTACAGAGTATCGGAAAGCACAGCAAGCCAGAACACAAAGGAAAAAGCAATAAACGAAAATAACTTCAGCACACAAAAGCTGAAACACGAAATACACAATGTGGCTCTCAACGGAGCTGACTGACTTGGATTTGATCCACGGTCCAGTAGACGGATCTTCAGGTAAGCTTTTCTTCCTCTTCTCTTCTCTTCTTCTTCTTCTCTTTCACTCTCTCAATCTCTGCTCTTCTGTTCTCTTCGGCTCACTCTTCTATCTCTCTCTCTCTTTTCTTCTCCTTCTGCTTTACTTCTTTCTCTCTTCTTTTTCTCTGGATCGTGGCTCTCTATATGGACTTTTCTTCTTGCCAACTCGATCAGTCTTCATCTGTGGACGAAGACTCATATATATAGCAGCAGCAGCTAGGGCGCGTGTGGCTTCCACAGCTCCTGCCCTAAGAATTCGGACCACGTGGCAGTCTCTCAGCTGACTTCATTCCAGCCTCGGATCACGTGCCCTCCTTAAGCTTCACGATCAAAGCACCTGTGAAATAGAGTATCGGATAAGTCATCACTTTAAAGAACAACTCTGTATAGACTTATCAAAAGAACAACGTTTAGAAGAAACCTGAACGAGGTTAGAATGAAACAACACGAACTAACAAACGGCAACGACACGGAGACAACACGAAGACACAATAGGGAAACGACACGAAGTCACTGTAATAAAACAAGCACTACAAAAAGAACGACACGAGGTACATACGAAGACAAAATAGAAACCAACACGAAGTATGGTTTCAACATACGAAAGACACAATGTCTAGGAAGAACAACACGAAGACAGATAGCGGAAACGACACGAAGTGAAACAACAGAAACCGTCACGAGTTGAAAACAACACGAAGACGAACACAGAAATTGACACGGAGTTGAACAAGTAGACATAAAAAATGACACGAGATTCAACTAGAGGACAGAGAGAAGTGACACGAGGTTTACACAGAAATGACACGAGGTTCACACAGAAACGACACGAGGTTCACTGTGAAACGACACGAGGTGGCACACAGAAAGCAACACGAGGTGCTGCAATGTTCTGCACGCAGTGGAACAAAAACGACACGAAGACATGGAGACAACAGTAACCGACACGAGGTGAGGTTACTAAAGCGACAACGACACGCGGTGTGGAAAACACGACACGAAGACCTGAAAAGGAAAACGACACGAAGTCATGAGAACAGCACGAGGTGAAAACGACACGGGCTGACCACAACACGTGATGAAACATAGAAACCGACACGAAGTAAGAACGACATGGAGACAGCACAGACACGTGCTTGACTTTGAGAAGAGTTCACGAAGTAAACTCAACACGAAGATAGAGACACTAAGGCAACACGGAGACACGAGTACACGGGAAACACGAAGACAACTTTGAGTACAAAGCTGCTCGAACATCCGAACGACTCGAAGACAAGGACGACACGGGGTGACAACAACTCGAAGATGACAACAGGAATTGACACGGAGTATGACCAAGGCGAGAGGGACAGAAACAGCACGAAGACTCAAACGCAGAAATAACACGAAGACGTAAACACTAAAATAACACGAAGATGAAGACACTAAAACAACACGAGGACACGAAGACAAAACCAACACGAAGACACGACAAGGAAAACGACACGAAGTCTAACCTCATACAAGTTATCCTGTCACGCATGGAAATCAACACGAAGTGTTATAACCTCAGACGACACGAAATCTTTTCGTGTTAGTGAGGGGAAACAACACGAGGTGAGACTTCACGCTGTACAGAACTTGGAAGACCAGTGTTGAATGAGTAGACGTGTAGTATATCATGAAAGAAGGCCAGTGTACAGACTTGGAGGCCTGAAGGCGATGTGAGTAACAATCCAATGTATGGACTTTGACTCTAAATGAGACTGACAGTGTATACACTTAGCCAAGGCAATGCACTGTATGGACTTCCATGAGACGCTCAATGTGCATACTTACTGCCAATCAATGTATAGACTCTGTAAATGCATATGAAAGCTTTATGCAGCAGATAATAGTCTGAAACTTCAATTACAATGATTCACAGTGTAAACAAATAAACTGACTGAGCATATGAAAGCCTGAATGAACATTTCAACAGGATGACTCACAGTGACTCACATCAAACACCAATCATCAAAACCAAATCAATCATTAAAACCACAGCAATGAATGCTTTATGCATCAGTTTAACATGTAGCATGACCTCACATCTAATATGTTAATCTAAACTGAGCAGCAGGATGACTGAACATTTGATTAACTTACATCAACAATCAATCATCAAAACTATCATCAAAACCACAGGGGCACAACAATCTCCCCCTTTTTGATGATGGCAACACTTTCAATATATTGAGTCATTCTGATGATGTGAGGCATTCTGAAGACTCAAATTATTCTCCCCCTTTGACTTCCTCAAAAAGAAAAATAATTTGAGAAATTATAGCATATATAAGAGTTCAGTCAAGTTCTCCTCCTTGGAGAAGGAATATGAACATGATTCAGCATGACAAGGAATGCTCCCCCTGAAGAGATGCCAATTGATATGCAAGTGATGCATGACATGGAAGCTCCCCCTCAATCAGTGGAATCTTATGAGATAGGAGAAGTTCAGGTCATTGAGCCAAGGACATGAGCAGAAGAAATTCAGTTAACAGATTTTTCAAGGATGCTCCAAACATAAGAAATTCTGCCAGATTTTCAAAGAGATATCAATCTCATAATTCTAAAGCATAAGTTTTCAAAGTCTTCTATCATAAGGGCTTATGAATGACATTTATTGAACATCATGGTTTAAACATGATGTATGCAGAGTTTATCAATAAAATTCTGTAATGATATCTAAAACCATGGTTTAATAAAAATGAACCAAGCCCTCATATTTATCTTGAATATCCTCCCTTTGTCTTACACAATCAAATCTATTGACTTCTTTCAGAATTACATGTACTAGTATTGAAATCAAGCAATTATGAAGTCATATGATTTTGTCTAGGGTGGTAGCAAATTGATTTTGGCATCAATATACATATATTTCAATTCATTCAACAATTTTCCTTGCTACAATTTTACGTGCACTCTAGTTCAGTACATACCTTGTAACTAGAGGATATACCTTGATCAGAGGCCTATATCCCTAAGCCCTTAGTGTGACTAACTGTCATGCCTTATGTGAACAAAGTTAGCATTTACACATCATGACACACTACAACTCAATTTTTTAATGAGTGAATTGTATTTCTCAGTGTGCATGCCATTGCTCTGCCTGATTTTCAATGAATTCTTACAGAGTTAACTAAGGCACCTCATGACACAATCCTTTGGACATGTGTTTCTCAGTGACCAAGGTCATTGCTCTGACAATTACTTTACCCTTTAGACAATTCAGAAACATTCAATTGCTTCAAAACAATATTAATCTCATGTACTTAACCAAATAAAGTCATGTATTCAAAAGTGCAGATTTCAGAAGTTTTTGCAAGACATAGCATGAAACGGTTGGTTAAGATTTATTAAACATGATTCAGATATGTTAAGAGATTTTGAAGTTAAACTCCATGAATACATTAAGCTTAAACCACATGAGTTATTTCAGACATTCATAAAAGCGTATAATAGAAGATTTCTAGTTCAAGATTTTTCAGATTTATGATCGAGATAGCCCATTGAAATCTTCATGAAGAACTGAAATAATTCTGATATCAAATGATACCAGATAAGAGAGATTTTGAAACTCAGTGTTTTCAAATTATGATCACGGTTTTGTCAACTAGAATCAATGAAAGGGTATGCTATGAATTCTGACAAATGTATGCATTTGACAACCTATATGCAATGCATTGACTCCCCCTTACAATATGCATTCAAACTCTCTTTTTGACATTTTCAATATAAGGGGATTTGCAGTAGATTCATGCATGTTTATGCATTTCTCCCCCTGACTAAATATGGAATGTGCAGAGAGAATTCAATACATGGTTTCATGACGAATGCTCAAGATAATCCAACCTGACCTATTTGCATGATGACTCATGGAACCTTAGTAACATACCTAGATCCCTCTTGATAACTATTTAGTTCTCAACCACATGAAGCATGAAGCAATATAATGCATCAATCAGTTGCAAGTGCAAGTCTTCATGCATGAGGATTTAATTGACAGCTCAGATGTTTAATTTAAGACAATTTCAGATTTTTCAAAAGCAGACCTAACATCAGGTTGATTAGGACTGAGCAGATCAATTCAGTACTAACAATTCCAAGATCTTCAGACAGTTTGTTCAACCTCCCCTTAACCAGTTCCATGTACACTTGGCAAATTAATCCATGGTGATCGTGCATGACAGTGTAGCACCCATACAATTTCAGCAGTTGAACTTTTATGAGTGAGCAGGAGAATGCAATTAATATTCATTATGGCAGTGTGTGCATGAGCAGCTCATAGGACAGGTCTAACAGTGCAGGTGACAGAATCTGATACAAGCTCCTAATTGATCAGATTTAAACATGATATCCAATCATAATAGCAGTGCAAATTATAGAGCAGACTTTAATTACAATTTTCAGAACTGACCTTCAAAGTAGCAACCCGGGGTCTTCTCACTTGAGTGCCTTGGTTTATTTACCCTTTCTTGTTTATTTCTTTCCAAGGCACACCTGCATTAACTGGGTTATTTTGATCCAGCAGGAACCCAAGCGGCCTCGGGTCCTGTATTACCCCCAACATGTGTTCTAGACAAATTTTGTGCATGAAGGTCATCAGATGTCATCAATTTGCAGTTGGACATGGAATGTCCATACTGACCACAATAATAGCAAGAGACAACAGAGTTTTTGTTCCTTTGAGCATGCATGTTAGTATGATCATGAAATCTATTCACATGAAGGTTTTTGTTATCCATATGAACATTTTGTTTTTTATTTCCAGCCAACCATCCTTGATTAGCTTTATGACCTGGCGTTCCATAGTTAAGACATGGAAGTGTTTTTCTTTTAAAGCCATAGTCATTTCTAGCAGCAACATGGGGAGCAGGGAATTTTACAGATTTGGAATGAAAAACCTTTCCCTTTACATGCCAACAGTTTCCTTCTGTATGGCCATACCTCAAACAGTGAGAGCAGACAATTGAATTTCTTATTTTAGCATTCAAATCAACATGATAAGACTGTGATGTTTTCTTACTTCTAGCACACCAGCATTGTGCAGCAGCTTGACTTACTTTTCCACATTCAAGGCAATTAGTTCTTTTATTCAGATGAGCATGATTGTTAGCATGAGAATTTTTGGCTTTTATGTCATCTTGTCTCATTAAATCACATTTATGCATGACATGACCAATTCTATGACAGTAAAAGCATTTAACACTTTTCCTTTTATCAGAAAAACTCTTGACTTGAGAATTTTTAGCAAGCAATCCTTTAAAGATATGTGCATGTGAAGATGAATGAAGGCTATGATTGTCATGCACAGTTTCAGCAGAGATATTCATGGATGAAGTTGAGCATGAACACACATAATTCTGATTTGATTCTTTATCCTTCAGGGTGACAATCATTTTCTCTTTCCCTTTCACAGTTTTTGATAGAGAGACAATTTCAGATTGCATGGAGGATATTTTCAATTCAGATTTTGTTAACTCTTCCTCACAGATGACAATCTGTTTTTGCAGGACATCATTCAAATTTGTCAATGACTCATTCGTTTCTCTTAAGGATCTGATTGTATTCTTTTGAAAATTATCATCAAATTTGATTTCCTTAACTAGATCCTCTAAAACTGTACATTGATTGCATGAGTCTTCCTTCTGAATACCTTTTTCTTTTTCAATGGTTAACCATTGTTGTCCCATCACTGTGTTCAAGACCATCAGTTTTTTATTTTCATCTTTTAATCTTTCATTTTCTTTTCGACATTCAGCAATGTCACATTTCAGATTATCCATCATGGATTTAAGCATAGTTACATCTTGCATGCTCTTAAGGAGATCAATATCTTTCTCATTCAGACTGTCTTTTAATTCAATAATCTTGTTTAGACAGTTTTGATTCTCAGCTTTTAAAGCAACATTTTGTTCTTTAACATTGTTAACGTCTATCATGCAGACATCATACAAATCTGATAGCTCATCATAAGATAAATCTTCAGGTTCGGGGCTTACCTGAGATGATGAGTCATCCCTTTGATCTTCACTGTGATTGCTTCGATGGGCCAACAAACACTGATCATCTTGCTCTTCATGAACGGCAGCCACTTTATTAAAAATTTCCTCTCCAGATGTGCACTCGAAGACAAATGGAAATAGGTCAGTATTGACTGCCGCTGACAAAATATTAAGAGCCATGAGATTCTCACGGTTCTTCAGTCTGTCCTCCTTGGACCATTTAGTCTGATCGTAAGACAATTTATGTGGGCCTCTAGACACAAGATTCCATAGATTTGGATCAACGGAATTTAAGTAGACAACAAGGCCGCCTAGCCAATCACAGAAATTAGAACCATCAAATATCACGGATGGAGCCATTTGATCAAGCGATCAGTAAGCGTTCGACTAAAAATCCAAGCAACAGTCGAGCAGAAAAACACCTCACAAGATGGCAGGATCCCCTTCAGATCGTTGGATCTGTTGAGCTAGGGAACCCGCTCTGATACCAATTGTTGGGTTAGGTGCAGTATTCAGAGGGGGGGGTGAATGAATATAACCTATTTAAAAGCCTTCACCCAATTAAAAATATGATGCTCACTAACTATCTAGAATGCTAACTAGACAGATATATCAAATCTGAAAGACTAATTAGCAGTAGCGGAATTCAACAAACAGACAGTGAGCAACCAAAGCAAAGCGCACCTAAGTATTCATTCAAACCATTCTTTCACTCAAATAAACTTTCGCTCACTCAACAGATTAAACACTCAGAACAAGATCTGATTAAATCATTTAATGAACCTGTGATCAAACACTTGGAGCGCCCCTATGCAAACATCTAGCGGAAGCAAAAACATATAGAGAAATCAAACCACTGCACAGAGGTTTTTAGGTGGTTCGGTCCAGCAGACCTACATCCACCCCACACTCAATCCGAGTGTGGCTTCCACTAGCTCACGCTAGAAACCGCAGACTCAGTCTGCAACACGTGCTGCCACACAGCTTGACCAGGGGAACAACCTCCCCTCTTCCTCCCAACCGGAGGGAACCACTAGTGACACCAGTCACTAGCAAACCAGAGACACACGGTCTCTCTTCCTCCAGACCTGGAGGGAACCCCTGGACTTGAATCCACAAGCCCAGAACCGGAGACAAGTCTCCCTTCCTCCAAACCGGAGGGAACCCACAAGTAGCTCCCAGTTACTTGCAACCGGAGATCAGATCTCCCTTCTCCTGATCCACAGGAGGAACCCCGACCTCTCTACAGAGTATCGGAAAGCACAGCAAGCCAGAACACAAAGGAAAAAGCAATAAACGAAAATAACTTCAGCACACAAAAGCTGAAACACGAAATACACAATGTGGCTCTCAACGGAGCTGACTGACTTGGATTTGATCCACGGTCCAGTAGACGGATCTTCAGGTAAGCTTTTCTTCCTCTTCTCTTCTCTTCTTCTTCTTCTCTTTCACTCTCTCAATCTCTGCTCTTCTATTCTCTTCGGCTCACTCTTCTATCTCTCTCTCTCTTTTCTTCTCCTTCTGCTTTACTTCTTTCTCTCTTCTTTTTCTCTGGATCGTGGCTCTCTATATGGACTTTTCTTCTTGCCAACTCGATCAGTCTTCATCTGTGGACGAAGACTCATATATATAGCAGCAGCAGCTAGGGCGCGTGTGGCTTCCACAGCTCCTGCCCTAAGAATTCGGACCACGTGGCAGTCTCTCAGCTGACTTCATTCCAGCCTCGGATCACGTGCCCTCCTTAAGCTTCACGATCAAAGCACCTGTGAAACAGAGTATCGGATAAGTCATCACTTTAAAGAACAACTCTGTATAGACTTATCAAAAGAACAACGTTTAGAAGAAACCTGAACGAGGTTAGAATGAAACAACACGAACTAACAAACGGCAACGACACGGAGACAACACGAAGACACAATAGGGAAACGACACGAAGTCACTGTAATAAAACAAGCACTACAAAAAGAACGACACGAGGTACATACGAAGACAAAATAGAAACCAACACGAAGTATGGTTTCAACATACGAAAGACACAAGGTCTAGGAAGAACAACACGAAGACAGATAGCGGAAACGACACGAAGTGAAACAACAGAAACCGTCACGAGTTGAAAACAACACGAAGACGAACACAGAAATTGACACGGAGTTGAACAAGTAGACATAAAAAATGACACGAGATTCAACTAGAGGACAGAGAGAAGTGACACGAGGTTTACACAGAAATGACACGAGGTTCACACAGAAACGACACGAGGTTCACTGTGAAACGACACGAGGTGGCACACAGAAAGCAACACGAGGTGCTGCAATGTTCTGCACGCAGTGGAACAAAAACGACACGAAGACATGGAGACAACAGTAACCGACACGAGGTGAGGTTACTAAAGCGACAACGACACGCGGTGTGGAAAACACGACACGAAGACCTGAAAAGGAAAACGACACGAAGTCATGAGAACAGCACGAGGTGAAAACGACACGGGCTGACCACAACACGTGATGAAACATAGAAACCGACACGAAGTAAGAACGACATGGAGACAGCACAGACACGTGCTTGACTTTGAGAAGAGTTCACGAAGTAAACTCAACACGAAGATAGAGACACTAAGGCAACACGGAGACACGAGTACATGGGAAACACGAAGACAACTTTGAGTACAAAGCTGCTCGAACATCCGAACGACTCGAAGACAAGGACGACACGGGGTGACAACAACTCGAAGATGACAACAGGAATTGACACGGAGTATGACCAAGGCGAGAGGGACAGAAACAGCACGAAGACTCAAACGCAGAAATAACACGAAGACGTAAACACTAAAATAACACGAAGATGAAGACACTAAAACAACACGAGGACACGAAGACAAAACCAACACGAAGACACGACAAGGAAAACGACACGAAGTCTAACCTCATACAAGTTATCCTGTCACGCATGGAAATCAACACGAAGTGTTATAACCTCAGACGACACGAAATCTTTTCGTGTTAGTGAGGGGAAACAACACGAGGTGAGACTTCACGCTGTACAGAACTTGGAAGACCAGTGTTGAATGAGTAGACGTGTAGTATATCATGAAAGAAGGCCAGTGTACAGACTTGGAGGCCTGAAGGCGATGTGAGTAACAATCCAATGTATGGACTTTGACTCTAAATGAGACTGACAGTGTATACACTTAGCCAAGGCAATGCACTGTATGGACTTCCATGAGACGCTCAATGTGCATACTTACTGCCAATCAATGTATAGACTCTGTAAATGCATATGAAAGCTTTATGCAGCAGATAATAGTCTGAAACTTCAATTACAATGATTCACAGTGTAAACAAATAAACTGACTGAGCATATGAAAGCCTGAATGAACATTTCAACAGGATGACTCACAGTGACTCACATCAAACACCAATCATCAAAACCAAATCAATCATTAAAACCACAGCAATGAATGCTTTATGCATCAGTTTAACATGTAGCATGACCTCACATCTAATATGTTAATCTAAACTGAGCAGCAGGATGACTGAACATTTGATTAACTTACATCAACAATCAATCATCAAAACCATCATCAAAACCACAGGGGCACAACAGGGGATTTTTCCCCGAGTGAAGTCTCACCGAATTTGGTGAGGGGTGGACGTAGGGAGCCCGTCGTGGTCTCAAACCACCTTAAAAATTCGGTGTCTTGTGGTTTACCTTTGTGGATGCATGCTTAATTATTTATATTAGTTGAATGTTCGTGTGTGAACGGTGAGATTGAGAGAACTAAGTTTACCTTGCTTAGTCTAATTTCTTCAATCTCGTTCAAAGTTGTAAATTCCGTTGTGTTGGTTTTAATTTACCATCGATCGTGGGGGACAATTCAACCCCCCTTCTTGTCTACTCGTCTTCCCGGGGACCAACACCTCTCTCTCCCGGCCTCTTGACGTAAAGCTCTACTAGCACTAGGACGTCTCTCCTTCTCTCTATGTCTCGGTATGCATGTACGTGTCCGGGTGTGTCTCTACATGTGTATGTCTATAGGCCTCTCCCTTTGGGTCCTGCTGGGGACCTATTTATATGGGCTGTCGTGGCGCTGGCTATTCTCCGGCTTGGAAATGGTGTAGATAGTGGAGTAACGTCTTCTTGATTGCGGGGGTTGTCCGTTGCATACTCGCCCATTCTCAGAAGGGAGGTTTTGTGGTGGGGATCTCGGCGGCATGGATGTAACTCAGTCCTCGTCGGAGAAAGCTCTGTGATGGCGATGACAACATTCATCCGTTGACTAGTTCTGCGACGTCCGAAACCTACACGCGCAGTGATTTTACCTGTGAGTTGGCGGAGCTTCCTTGGGTTTCAGCTATGTCGCATAGAATGGGCCAGAGACTAGTGGAGTGGTTCATCACGGGCTTGACTAAATTGGACCGCAACGGATTTGGTGATATTGGGCGACATTGTGCTGGCCAACATTCCCCTCCTCACTAATGAAAAGGTTTCCTTGACCATCCTTCTTAATCATGACCCTAATTAAGGTTACCTATCAAATATGTGAAATATGAGAATTTCAAGGAAACATTATGTACCGGTGGTCAAACCAATATATAAAGCATTTAGCTATTGGGAAAGGGAGCATTTTGGGTCTGCGGTACATTTCATGCAACCACCTCCCTCCACATCGTTAACACAAGGCCCTTTAAGATGGAAGTCTCATCTCTCAACGGGTACAAAAATTAAAAGATCAAGTAAAAAGGAACGTGGAATGTGGTAGATGGTCTCACTCTTTACGTCGTATTTTTTTGGTTATTTTCAATTTGAAAATTAGTTAACAAGAGAAAGTAACTTAAATTTGACGCTCTCAAATTCGAGTGTATTAATATTAATTTATTCGACTCGGTCATCCAATCTCATGATTGATTAAATATGTCTAGGAATGAAAGTGTAAAACAAAAGGTGTGATATAAAAGGGTGGTATAGCAACAGTGAGTGGAACATGTCGCTGATGGCTGTCATCTTGTTGATGGCACAGCTCCAAGCAAGTAATAATGGTCTATGTAGAACAGTGCGCGCAGTACTGGGGCCGGTCCTGTTCTTCTTTTTTCTTTTTTCTTTTTTTAAGTCCCACGAAAGTGGAAGAAGGAACGCAGTGGAACTGCTTTCTGCAACCAAAAGCAAGAAAAAGAAGGGATGCAAAGGGCTTTTTCGTTGGCTCAATTGGATTTGGAGGTGAGACAGATCACTACTTACTTGAGAGGTCCGTATCTTTTCCTTTCTAGCGGAAGACTCTAGAGATGGTCGAATTCCATATATCTCACACTGAATTCTGATGATCACGTTTTGCCACCCTCGATATATATATATATATATATATATATATATATATATATATATAAAGGCGTTCAAGTGTTTTTTTTTGAAGCAAATAAATGAACTTCATTCATTACACCTATATATATATATATAAAGACGTTCAAGTGTTTTTTTTTTAAGCAAATAAATGAACTTCATTCAGGAGGTGCACAGTACATGGACGACATAAACACAGCAACCAAATATAGATTGCCAAACTTGGCACATACCGTCGACAACATGAAGAGAACACAGAAAGATAACAGGGAGAAGTAGAGAACATAGACTCCCGTCGAGGCAGGGGACTCCCGAAGGCATTGAGGATAAGACAACTGCTACTGAAGGCGTCGAGATCCGTCCACGAGGAGCACGAGACTGCCAAACCGCATTAACTGATGGCGGTGATAGGAAGATGCTCGGGTGGCCAGCATCGCAAGGGATGCGTGGGGATGAAGCTCAAGATCTCCGAGCACTTTAGGGATCGAGAGGTGGTAATCCACAACCTCCGTCGCGGAGCTGGCTCAGCCTCCATCGGTTGCACGTAGGAACTCCCATCGCCGAGAGGAGGTTGCGATCAGCAGAGGAGGAAGAAAAGGGAGAGACGGTATGGTTCAAAAGGGGGGTAGAGAGGCAAGGGGGGAGGGAGGAGGGGGGAGAACGGGAGAGGTGGGATGGGAAAGGGGCCGACGGGGGACCAGACCGAGAGGGGGGCAGAACAAGGTGTGGGAGAGCGGGGGGTTAGGGGGGGGTGGATCCGAGGGGGGTGGCGGAGAAGGAACTGGATCAGGTGGGGGGGAGCGCGGAGGGCCAGACGGAGGGGGAAGGGCGGCGCCGACTGGGGAGGCGGGAGGTGGGGCAGGAAGAGGCGATCGGTGGAGGGGGGGACTGGACAGCAGAAGGGGAGCGGAGGGGGAGGCGGAAAAGGAGGGGGGGTGGAGGAGGTGGTGAATCACTACGGAGGTGGGGGAGGAGGAATGGATATGGGAAAGGCGGAGATGGGCGGCAGAAGAGGGGGGGTGGGAGGGCAGGCAGAGATGGAGAGGGGGGGTAATCGGAGGAGGGGGGGGAGGTTCCCGGCGGGATCTACGCCCGCCCTACAATCCACCGACGAGGACGCCGGTGAGGAATCCGCCGGAGAAGTCCGGCGAGAGAGCCACCGTCGAGAAGGTGAAAGATCCTACCCTGGAGGGGGGGAGATCCCGCCGAGAGCTCCCCCCACCCGATGGCCACCTGCGCGAGAAACCCGAGAGGGGTCGCTGGAGTAGGCAGCGGCTCCTCTAGGGCAGACTGGTGGCTTTCTAGGCGTTCAAGTGTTTAAGATATAGTTAGTATGCATTCGACATTATTAAAATATGTCGAGAATAATATTATCCGTGGTATAATGGCTGTAACTTTTGCCGGTTCAATATTGCAGGGACGACCAAATTTATTTGTACAACTTTAAACGTACGACAAGGTTACCGTTCTTAATTAACATTCATTATGTCTTCTAAATGGTGGTATAGTCATCGATTTTCAAAGTGTTTAACCAAGTCTAGTAATTAGGATTAAGGGAACAAAAGACAAGGGCTAGAATACTTTTGCATTTGTTTTTGTTTTTGTATATTGATAATATATATATATATATATAACATATATATATATAATGCATCTGTCGTTTATCAAATTAATCTGATATTCCCCATTGGAGAATCGTATGATGTATGAAATGTCGAACCCAGTAGAATATACGTGTGAATGTCGGGGTAATTAGTATTATCGTAACAACAAGAAACTACAAAAACTCGTTTCAGGAGCCATTGCCAAGGAGATGCGAAGACATATATAACTTCGTTTTGAAAAGCTGGTTGTGAATTATTAGAAGGACCAGGACTATGAAAATAGGCCCCCGATGTGATGTGGAACTAATTATGTTCGGTGTGCTAATTGATTCAGTGACAGATGAGTTATTTTATGTTACATAAGATTATGATCAGTTTCATATGTATAGGTTTAGACCTGAGATTGACTTTATTTGTTTGACCATACTACGAGTTTAAAAATAACTGAAGATTAATCACTTCTTTCTTGGATCCATGTCAAATCCAGTATCAAGCAGAGAAAAAGTGGACCCCCAACTCGATCTGGATCTACTGAAGGCCTAGCTAGCTAGGTTTACCCATTCCAGATCTGGACCTCATTTGAACTCTAGTTGTTTGTGTTGTTTTCAAGCGTTTGAAAAGGTGTCATGCTAATATGACATCAAAAGTTATAGCTCGTAAGGTGCCCAGACTCTTTCGGTAACTTCCCTCTTAGGCTGTTTCAAAGCTGACTTTTAAACTCATAAGGGGGGAAGTGATGGACTGTTCTGCAACAAGACCAAGATCTGTGTCCCCCATGAAGAGTGCTGGTGTTGGGGAGGAGAAAAGACTTCCGATGATCATCTCTAATTCTCCAATACGGTTGTTCAGTGCCGAGGGCAGCAGATTAACTGGAAGATCCTGTTGTTCTTGTCTAGCCACATATGTCGTATGGAACATAAAAAGAAAGACGGCATTTGTATTGGAGACAAGGTCACGTACTCCTTAGCGGAAGCAGAAGAACGAATTCACTAGTCTCACGAGATTCCTGAGAATACAATCCCCTCGAACGCATAGTATATCCTCATCGTAATGGGCAAGCTACCATATATAGTCTCCCACAAAATTTCACACGTCAAATTCCAAAACTACAAGTGACAGCCCCACGGAGAGAGAAGAGAGAGAGCACAGTCCTGCCCAACCCTTAGGTCTCCCTGAACTTCATATTCATAGGATCTCTTGGAGCCAGAGTCCTGATTCCAAAGGGATAGAGTCCAAATTATTGGACTTCCTAAGACTCTATCCAATATGGATGACCATATATCTACTTTAAGAGGGAGATGTCTCATGCCTGTCCAGTACGCAGGTACCTGCTTGGGTGGATGATTGAGGGGACGTTTGGGAGAAGACATTTGCGCCTGATGACTTTAGTTATGCTCCAACAGTTTGGCATTGTTGAAGACCCATGTTGTCAAGGTTGTCCCCCTGACATGCATGTGTGACGAGTGATCATGTTACAGTCAGGCAATTATGAAGGAAATAGCATCATAAGATCTAAGGAGACAAGCATTTTTTGAATAGACAGGGTGTTATAAATAAAGTTGCCTTTTAGGTACACAACCAAAGAAAAGAAGCTGGGCACTATTCACAGCCTCGCAGACACACCAAGTGCGAAACATGGAAAATACCAAATCACATATTATGGCACAAGTAGGCTATGATGTGGTATAGAATGGTAAGGAAAACCGCGAATATGGCTTGCTGTACGAGTGAAATGACTTTCTTATCGTCACCAATGGTTCTGCAGACCTCCTCCATGGTTGGGCAGGAGTATAAAGCTGCAATAGAGATGGAATCTTTATCTTTTGCAGCAAAAACTGGCTTGCCCATCACATGCCTGTACAATGAACCCGTCCAAGCCTATAAAAAGCAACCCATCCACTTTACACCGGTGGAAATGAGCAATAACCTTAATTTATGATAAAACTATGAAATAATCGGATTTCTTAATTCCATGAAATTAAGAAAGCTATGTACAAAGCATGTAACGTCAGTTGAACACGAATAGTACAAATTTGAGGTGTCTATTTTGAGATATTGTCTCTCCCACGTCGGAGGGCGGTTAAGATTTTGTCATTTTTTTTCTGACAAAAGAGCTCTCAAAAGAGAAGATTTAGATCTTACTTATAAACATACGCTCATCTTTATAGTTTCTAATATGAGATCTTTTAAACCCTCTTCTTAGGCCTCTACATATATCAACATGAGGTCTCTTATATATAGTTCATAGATTTTTAAAAGAAACCTGGGAACTTGTTTCGGGGAAGTGTTCATGTTCTACTTACCGGCATTTGGTTTCCAATGGTTACCACAAGAGCTTCATTGTTGGGGAGGAATGAAATCCATCCCCTCTTTGAGAACACTTGGAAACCCGAACAGCTTGTGACATGTATGCAAAGAGCATGGGGATGCTCGCAGCCTCTTATCAATAATCTAACGGCGTCATGTTGTAGAACATTTGGTAACCCGTCTTCAATTGCTGAACTCCCTTGGCCTTGCTTATACTTGTTGATGTGAAGAGTCGATTCAATTGCTTCTTCACCAGTCCGCGTCACAAACTTTGTATTCTGAGGCGTCTCAAGCATGCTTTTGGAGAACATGATTGGTCCAAGTTTGCTGGCAATCTTCCCAATCTCCCTCCGCAGTCGATCCATCTTGCAACTGAAATGCTCGTTTGAACATACATAATTAGTTGGATGCCATGAAGGTTTGGCTTGTTTCTTCATAGTTTTTTTATTTTTATTAAGATGGCAAAATAAAACATGACATGTAGCTGTGGACCAACTAGAACCAAATTGTTTCAGCGAGTCTTCACATGAAGGCTAGTAGTTGAGTGAGGACCAGGACAGAGGAAGACAACCTAGCTAACTTTAGATAACTTGAGCCATAGCGAAGCATCAAAATAAGAAGTAGCCCAACTTGTCCAATTCAATTCCCATCTCTGTTAACCAGCCCCATCCATTACCTTACATCATGTAGGAAAACAATTAGTGGTTGCCCAACAATGCAAATCTCTTCTTATGTGTTTATTGTCACTAAGTTGCCATGATAATACACCCATTGTGATCAAGCTCCCACAGCACATATAGGATGCTATTTTCCAACTGATTAGAACGTTCATTTCTTTCTAATTCGGTTTTCATTTAAGTGTCACAGGACTCAAATTCACTCTGCATCGAGAACTCAGTTCTCCATTGCCGCAGACTAATTCCTTTGGTCAAACCTTGAGAGGGCTAACTATATTACTACTTGACAATTTTAATGTTCTAAAATAAAATTTTACATCTTTGCACATATTCAATAATACACAGTCATGGCTATTCTAAAAGTCCTATATCCAAAAGGTACAACCCAGTTTCGCCAATCAATCATGAAGCCCTCTGATATGCTCCCTAATTACACAACAACAATAATTTTAATAAAACTTCGTTAGATGTAAGGATCTTACATCTAAGTAAGGCATATCAAACATTGATGGGATAAGATTTATGACGGCGATTATTATGCAAGAATCTGACAAGATTTTTAATAAACGCCCAAAAATTAAAGTGGAGACAAAATAAACTAAAATCTGATATGCTCCCCAATCACCACTTGCTATCTCAACTTAAGAAATGTACTTCTAGAGTTGCTAGAAATTAATTTTCCAAATACATGTGACATATGACTTTTTGACTCTCAGTTTTCTTGCCTCTAAGACTGCTACATGATCACATCAAACCCCTGCTAAGCTCCAACGCCCGTCAACCTTTCGTCTCCTGACCCTCCCATGGCCTGTTTCCTTGTCAAGGTTAGACTACCACTTGACGATCTACGAAACTTAACCATCAGATTCTTTTTTCAAGTCTTTGACCACAGCGACAACCTTTTTCTACGGGGTGTTCTCTTACAATAACCATAGCTGTAGTATCGTGTGGATGTCGGCCCAACTCGGACCACCTTGTGCTGACTCGGGCCAGATCCAGATCATTTAAACTTTTTCTTTAGTCGACTCATATCGACCAATGTGGTCCATTAGGAGCAACCCGAGATATCTATAATATGATACGAGTCTGCCAGCCATAAGTTACCGTTAACATAATTATATACCTTTATAAATTGGAGTATATATATATAATACCCCTAATTTTTATATAATACTATAAATACCCATAACAAACACCTTCAAAAAAGTTACGGTTATACATTTTCCATCAAAATGTCCGTCAACTCTGATTAAGTCAGTCAAAAAAGTCTTCATACCTTTGCATAAATACCCTAAATTCACCAACCTTTGTATCTATACCCCTATCATCACCACAATTTACGAAATCTTCCCGCCACATTCGAAAGCAGTTAATGTCATTTTGAGTATATTTCACTGGAACCTTTCTGAAGATATTATGGGTAGTCATAGCAATATGTGAAAATTAAGACTACCGACGTATACAAAAAAATCCTTTTCTAATAACCAAATAACTGACAAAATTCTTTCTTGTCATACATGACCATAATTATGGTTAATGTATCACGTATCTCAGCATAATTATATCACGTATCGTTGAATTTTTTCTGACTCCCGGTGTTTATCATGTTGGCATTCAAGATTTGTCAAATCAGTCCGGTACGAGATGTATCGTCCATACTAGACCGCTCTAGTCACAAATTGGTACGATTGATCTGTAATACGTAACTGATATGCACCGTATATTTTTTAAATATTATATATATTACTTTATATTAAATGTACGTTTATAAATAATTTGATTAAGAGTCTTTATTTAGAAGGTTAAGATTTAGATTCAAAAAATATTGACATTATTTTTTTACTTTTTTTCATTGTTCTTTAGAAAAAATAAGTCAAAAAATAAAAGAGATTTGTGAGATTTGAACTTTTTATCTCACACACAATTATTAACCATTGAATAAAACATAATATTTTGTTATATTTTATAATAATACATATTTGTTAAATAATTTTTTAATATTAACACGTTGCGATATGGATCGGTACAATATCGTACCGTATCATATCGATAGAAAATTGGTACGACCGATACGACCAGACCAATAAACCTTAACGACATAGTCCTGACAAAATCACAGCTCCCCGACACAACATACAAGGTTAATGGTTGGAGCTCTTGCGATCCACGTGGCACCATGGGTTACGTGGAGACATGTGATTTGTTTACTGACAGTGGTTCAGCCAGCCAGAGGCGCACCCGTTGTCCCAGTCCACGTGACCATCACCCGTTTGCGGATCCGAACTCTGATCCGACCGATCTATAATACGCAACCGATACGCACCGTATATTTTTTAAATATTATATATACATTATTTTATATTAAATATAATTTTATAAATAATTTGATTAAGAGTCTTCGTTTAGAAAGTGAAGATTTGGGTTCAAAACATATTGACATTATTTTCTTATTTTTTTATTGTTCTTTAAGAAAAATAAGTCAAAAAATAAATGACATTTGTGAGATTTGAACCTTTTTATCTCACGCACAATTATTAACCACTAAATAACACATAATATTTTATTATATTTTATATTTGTTAAATATTTTTTAATATTAACACGTTACGATACTGATCAATACGATATCATAGTATCGATAAAAAATCGATACGATCGATGCGATCGGGCCGATAAATTTTGACGACATTGTCCTAACAAAACCACTACTCTATGACACAACGTACAACGGTAATGGTTGGAGCTGTTACAATCCACGTGGCACCGTGAGTTACGTGGAGATACGTGGTTCGTTTAATGACCGTGGTTCAGCCAGCCAGAGGCGCACCCGTTGTCCCAGTCCACGGGGCCATCACCCGTTTGCGGATCCCAACTCGGATCCTCCTGATTCGGGAAGATCGCAGCCGCTCAAACGCGATCAAGCGGATTGTAACGTCACAAAAGGTACGGTCGAAAAAGGGAAAATAAAAGGCAAGGATCAAACCTGAAGTCGTGGTACCCCTCGGGCCAGATTCCCGCCATCTCCGTCTTCGCAGCCTCGCTGCCGCCCTCGGTAACGCCATGGCGCCACCAGAAGAGCTCCTCCTCGTCGCCGCCCCCTTCTCGACCCTCCACCCCTCCTTCGAACCCTCGCCTCTCCGTCACCAGACCCGCCTTCGTCTCCGGCGCCAGCCGGAACAACCCCGCCGCCGCGTCCTCCGCGGCGGAGATGACCTCCCGCGGGATCCCGTGGTTGACGAGCTGGAAGCACCCGATCCTCCTGGCCGCCGACATCAGATCCTCGAGGGATGAAGGCGCGCCGAGCGACCGGAAGTCTATCTCCGGCGGATCGACCGAGTGGATCTGCCGCGGGAAGATCCGGTCCGGCAAGACGAGCTTGGGGACGGCGTTCCCTCGATGGAGGAACCCTTGGAGTTGGTCGCCTTCTTTCGCCCCCTCCGACCTCTCGACGGCTTCTGGCGATGGCGGCGGTGCGTGGAATTCCGGCGGGAATCCCGTCGCGGCCAGCATTGTTGAGGGAGAGGAGATGGGGACATGTAGAGAGAGAGAGAGAGGAATTGGTGGAGAGGGAGGAATTAAAAGAGCTGGAAAGGGAGGAGGTGGGGGTGAGGACGCAATGATGACGATAATTGCAGGTGTGGAGAGGGGGCATCAGGCAGGCATTCGAGAACCTTTATGCAGCCCGTGCTCGGAATTCCCGCCGTCTCCGGGCCGGGATGCTCCCCTTTTTCCAGTCTCGCGGTCTCTGAGCTCGGCGCTTTTGAGTGTTTGGTCACTGCTGTGGTTGGTCGATTGGATTAGATCGTTCGGAACTCCCGCGAAAAACCGAAGGTATGTCTTGCCGCGAGAGGATGCTGCAAAATCTCTCCTCCTCGGTCCCAAGGAGCACAGCACAGCATCATCCATTTGGACCTGCCCTTTTCCTTATTCTTCCTGCCCCACCCCCCACCCTCCCCTTTCTTTTTTTCTTTGTTCAGGCCTGACCCTCTCACTGACGAGATCTGGAGTCGCTGGGTCGAACTCAATATAAAACTCGTTACAAACGTGATATCTAGAATGTTGGACTCAGTTATATTTGTTACAAACGCATCATATAAAACGTGATCTGGACTCGTCTTGATTTCGTATTTGTTACAAACTCGGCCTCGCATGGACTAACATGACAGGAGAAGAAAAAGAGAGAGAGGGGGAGGGGGGGGGGGGAACACAAATGGGGACCTAAGTTTGCAGGGGGAGAGGAAATGCATAGCAAAGCCGAGTTTACACCAAAAGTTCTAAATCCGTGTTTGCAGCAAATATTGCCCACTCCAAGAAGTAAATAATCCTCAGATCGCCGTACTTTGACAACCGATTGGGTTCGCCTTAACAGGCCACCAGTTGTTCATGGAGGCCACAAATCAACGGCCCACGGCCTCTCAAGACGGCTCAAGCAAGGCCCAGTAGCCTGGCTTAACCGGGCCGGCCCATGAACTTTGGCTCAACGTTCATTTACTTGCATAATCTTTGACACCGTTATTGATGTGATGAAGGAAACATATAATTAATACAGATATTACTCTCCTAAATAAAAAGCTGTGACTTTGCACTATTTTGACCGGAGTAATATTACGGTGCCACTTGTTTTGCCATCTGAATTGTCATTCTCATCTCAGCCACCTTAAAATCAACTCGAAATTTAAAGTTTCTCACAATCCAAATCAAAACTTTGATAGCAATAAAATAGTGTGAGAAATTGGATGATAAAAAGAGTGACGCCTTTAACATTTCTCTGAGTTAAAACATCACACATTTTTCACAAAATTAAAGAGAAACTGGCATTTTTTGTTGATAAGGATATGATATTGTCATTGGAGTGGCTACAATGCCTCCCGTCTGGGAAAACATTAATTCATCTGTGCTCTGCTTAGGAGACATTATTATCCAAGCCGGACAATGTCAATACTGTTAAGTTTATATAAATGGGGGGTGACACGTCACAATCCGATAGAGGATGTTAAACATATGCAGCAGGAAAGAATTGAGTAATAATTTGTGCAACATCTCGGGGTGTAATTAGCCGAGGTGTTGCACATAATATTACTCGAAAGGATTACGTCGAGGAGGAGCACTGCAATCTTGCCCATCAATATTGTTATATTCCAATTACGTCTAGAGTCTCTTCTTATACGTCGGAGGTTGTAGGGTTTCACACTGTTTCAATTGTAAGTTTGCTTGTCGGAGTTGGGAAGGGACTTCCTCTCTGGCTTCCTTTTCCCCCAAAAGATTGGAAGGTGTTTAGAAGACAATTTGGTGTTGTGGAACACATCTTTGTTTTATTTATTTATTTAATTTATTTGATTTGTTAAATTTGGTTTGTTGGTTGTTTATTTATTGGTTTATTAGTTAGTTTATTAGGCGTACCAGTCACTGGAGTGACAATTTATTATGCGCTCGATCTGACTTGGTCAGTCGATTGTGAAGTCCGTGTCGAGATCGAAAATCCGTCATATCATAAAGGCTATGACGTTAATTACGTCCTTCCAAAGAAGGATAACCCTTGATTAATCGTCAAAGTAAGAGGGGCCCCGGGGACAAAACGAAATAAGACTGATGTGTAAATTTATTTGCGGGATATGAGATATATATATATATGTGTGTGTGTGTGTGTGTGTGTGTGCTCATGCAGTTAATAATGTCATTATGATTCATCTGCCTGTTTCCCGGTACGGGGGCGGAGAACTTAGGTTCAAGAACCACTCTCACGCATAATGATAGCTTCCATTCGGGCATAACCCGGTTTTCAGCCACTCGTTATTTGATATAACGAGAGCACATGAGAGGATGATTTCAGATTAGTTTGATCGCATTAAGAGTGCGGCATGAAATAGGCATATTCGCTCGTAATGGAACCATGCAAGCATAACGGAATAGCAAGAATATTACGGCATTGTGCCTGTCTATCAATCGCATCTATATGAATCATAGAGTGAATCCGACATCATCTCCCCTGATCTTGGTTCATACCAAGTGGGAATAGGGAACCATCCATGCAGAGGCGAGATGGAGCCCATAATGATCGGGGAATGTTAATGCCCAAAGTGATGCGGAGCGGGGCTAAGCTGAGACGGATTGATCCGAATGACATTTGCCCATGAAGGAGCTTATTGTTTTATTCCCTGAAACGGATCACTAGAAACCCTGCAGAGATAGGGCCTCTCAAATCCAAAGGGTTTGACACCAACATAGCGTACCGAAGATTAAAGCTAAATTCGGCATCATCTCCCCTTATCTTGGGTTATGCCAAAAGGAGAAATATAACATCCATCCACGGAGTGCCGGGATGGAAGCCAAAAGAAAGATGGGCATATAGCCCAGAACCCATGGGGATAGAAACACGGTGGTTCAATGTCTATTATTATAGCGTTTGGTTAATATTCCCTTGGAGAGCCGTCGGAGAACATGCAGTGGCAGAACTCCGTAGGTTAATAGGGTTAGAGGAGCATCATCTATGAACCCCTCCGATGTAGGGGTGTGACCCCATTAATCTAGCCCTAGTAGCTTGGGTGAAACCCCTGGTAGTTCCTTCTTGCAGGAGGATAAAAGTTCATAAGAGGCTTGGTGAGGATTGACTTGAATTAAGCTTGGTATAGGGCACCCGGAGTGCTTGTCTCGGCACAAAGCTGTCGGCGCATAAGTGTTTAGGCATATACAAGCATCGGCGCACGGGGTGGCTTTTGGCAAGAATGGGCATTGGCACGCAACTAGCCTCGGCGCGCTTCCAGCTCTCAGTGCGAGAATGCTCGCGTCGAGGGGTGAAGCATGCGCCGAGGGAGTTTGGCGCCGAGCAGCTTCCGAGGCTGGGTTTCATGTTTTTTTAGAGGCGGGTTTTCAGGGTTTTCAGAGGCAGGTTTTTAGGGGTTTAAGGCTTTGATTCAAGGGGGTTTTAGAGGCTCTGTTCTTGGGGTTTGCAGGAGTTTGGAGGCAACGGAAATGGGGTCACATGGGGTATCAAAAGGAATGGGTTTCAGAGGGATGATCCCAGGGTATGTATAGTCACATTCACGCAGAGTTGCTACTGGGGCGTCGACCGTTTATCGAATCTTTTGCAATAGGATTCTGTCATGTTCCTCATAGCTTTATAGACGAAGAACCACGAGATAGGCTGTCTCGGGCTTCATCACGATCATGAGGCTAAGAGGAGTGGAAAAACCGTCGATCGAGGAACTCTAATATAAGTATATCCCTCACAGCTCCACAAATGAGAAGCCACGAGATAGACTAGCTCGGGCTCTCATCGTGAAGCAGAGGCTAAAAATGCTTAGACGATATAGCAGAAGAAAACTTAAATGATCGGAAAAGTGTGCACACCGGAGAAACAACCCTCCTCACAACAATCAAATACGATAAGTTTCAGAAGGGGCAGAGGGAAGAGAGACTCAGAATCCCATGCTTTGTTTCATTCCAGAAGAATACATTCATTTGACATTAGGGGAAATCAGATTGCAAGGGCATTCATACGAACAGATGCTCCTCGAACACATATCAGACTATACTGATGCTCAGTATTCACAGAGGAACAAAAAAAGCATAATAAACATAAGAACGAGTTACAGAGGAGAAGACATATCGGAAGACTCGAGAGGGGGGGGAAGAGACGGATGTAGCCCTTTAGGACATTTGAAAGCCAGCCCCACCTTGCTTTCCTCTCCACGGATCTCTGCAACTCTCTCCTCCTTTTTCAGACTCTTCAGCAGGCCCTCAGACCCTTTCCTCTTTTCCTCAGCTCTCGCTTTCTTTTCTCAGGTGGCTTCGAATGTTCTCACATCTCTTTGTCGAAGATCAGGGTTTTTATAGAGGGTTAACCCTCTGTCCATCGGCGTATGCCTTTCCCAGCGTGGATCAACCGGTGCGCCACCTGGATCTGGCCGCTCGGCGCATCTTTCATCATAGTGGGCTTGAGCCCATTTCATCTGTGCATTCATATTGATAACGGTCATTTTAATGACCAGACCTTTTCATCAGTTAAGTGGGTTTCTTAGAATGCCCATTGACCTTTCTTGTTGTCTATTTTAGCATCTGTCATCAACACATTGTGTGAAGCTGTGTGAACCCCGTCTTATGAGTATCAGAACATACTGAGGATCCTCTTTCAGTGGGCAAATGATTGCCCGGGTGTTGACGTAGTTTTCATCAGCCCGACTATCTTGAGCGATGGCCGTGCTGGGCAGTGGCTTAGCCGATGATGACTTTAGCCGGACAGAATGTCAAGTGTAACGGATCTTTTTTCTATTCTGATTCTCATATCCTCCAGGGATGACATAGGAGCCGCACCCTTGGTCGATCTTCAGAGCCTTTGGCTTACTTTGACTTCTTCTCTATCTTTTTTATCTTTGTATATTTTTGGTGTCAACAAATGCCCCCCACCCACTGGCGGCGTGAGCGAAGGATGAGCGGCACGAGCCCTGCGGGTGCATCACTCAGCATCTGAGTATATCTCTTTGCTCGACACTGCTAATTCCCTTTTCATTTCTAGCTTGGTGCCTTTATTGCTCTGGTATTTTCTCCTAATCCTTTGGTCTTATCTTCCCGGTGCTTGCGGATCGGCGTGGACGGTATCGGCACGAGCAGAGACAAGGGTGCTTTCGGCGTGACCTTTTCGGCGTGCTTCTTGGACAATCGGCGCGCTAGCGATCGGCGCGCCCTTTCTCCAGTCAACATGGTACTTTCTTTATTGTTTGATGTTCTTTTCTAACAATGGGCATTCTCTTTGACAGATAGGCCAGACATAAAGCAGCAGGGAATCTACCGGAGGATTATCTCCCAGGCCCAGAAGCCTTCATATTTTGATATCCCTGAACCGGCGCCAACCACCACTACGTTGCCTCCCGGCAAGAAGAGGGCGGCTTCTGAACTGAAGGTCACCGTGAGCCGGGCAAAGAAGGCCCGGAAGGCTCTGGCGAAGAAGTCCTCCTCTGCAGCCGACGTCACCAAGGACTCTTTGCCTCGTGTGCCTTCCTTTGAGGAGTTCGCCATTCAGCGGGAAGCTACTCAGCAAGCAACTGAAGGTATCATTGTTCTTCATGAACTGCATTCTTGTAGATTCTGTGGTATCTTCATACTTGACTTGGCATGTCCTCATTCGGTAGTGGCTCAAGAGGAAACGGCCATTACTGCGGCTGCCGGGGAGGCCAGAGATGCAGCGGAGGCGATGGGAGGGGAGCCTCCTATCGTGGCCCCGGAAAATGTGAGATTGCCTTCACCCACACCAGCTAGTGAAACTGAAGGTGGGCTTGCCTTGTCCTTCTTAGTCCTTTCTTGTCTTTGACGACCATTCTGCCAGTCTTCATACATGAGCTCATGTTGCAGCGGCTGAGGGGGTTGAAACTGTCATCGAGACCCCAGTTATGGATGTTCCCTAACCACAGGAGGGTCACAAACCATGTTAAAGAAGGGCACCATCCCTTTACGGTAAATAGTCACCTGTTCAACAGCCCGGAAGGCGACAGAAGTGAGGGGTTTGCCCATGCTTAGTGTGGAGATATCTTCTAGCAGCTCTGCTACTGCCTCTGATGAAGAGCTTGATTTCGGCTTCTCTGAAGACGAAGTGGAAGTTCACGAACCAGCCAAAGAGGAAGCAGTGGCACCTACTGTGTTATCAGAGGATTTTTCACCATTTAGCCCTCCGAGGCCGTCTGTGCCGTCATCTGAGGGTATGTCAACAGAGGAATTTGCTGGTATTGATATGGAGGAGGAGATAACTCTCCCTTTTGTTGCTTCGTCGGCCAAACTGTCATCCTCCATGTAGGCGTTTGAAGAGATCGACCCCGCCATAAGAGTGAGCTCTGCCCCTTCCTTCTTATCTTGACTGCATAACCTTCTGGCTGGTTTGCCATTTTGATGCTTATTTCATTCCTGTTTCAGGAGTCCGACACCACCGACCTAGACATGATATCTACTTCCGATATTATCTTTCCAGAAGCCTTGGCTGTATTGCTCCCGGGCACTGCAGCTTCTATCGGGACGACTGCTATATTCCGCCCCATCCCAGTGAGGGTATAGTCGACGACTACAATATCATCATTGGAGCTGGGGGCATTAGGAGAAAGTTCTGCTCCAACTGGGGCTTCAGAGTTGCGAGCTGAAGCAGATCAGGCTAGGGGTTCTACCTTTGTACCGGCCGCCGTACTGACTATTGCCCCAGAACTCACGGTTCCATCCGTGCAAACAACAGAATCTGGATCACCGCCATCTCCTGCAGCTATTCAGGAAGCAGCTCTCGAGGGTCCAGTAGTAGAGGAGACCACAATTCATGAAGAGGTTTCCGAGGACATTAGTTCACCTCCAGTATCTACTCAGGAAGAAACTCCCGAGGATTTGGCAGCAGGAGAGACAGTAGTTCAGGAAGAGGTGGCTGCAGAGATTATTCCACCTTCCCCGGCGACCGTTCCATCTTCATCTTCTCAGCCAGACATAGGCTCATGGGTGGCTATCGACGATGAAGTCACCTTCGAAATGGCCCCAACAGCTTCCCTGGGCTTCATCTCATCAGAGGATTTTATCTGGCAAAATTTAGAGATGTTGCGTCGAGTAGTGGAGTCTCAGCCGGTATTAACCTATTTGCAACAGAAGGAGGTGGCGTAACGCCTGACAGTTGGCTTACAAGCACTGGGTTGCCCCTTGGAGACATGGACCCAGCGTGTACTGTTGTTACTAAAATTTGTAAATCGCCGGGACTTTCTGGGGCGCATTGTAAATGAAAAATTGATGGCCCTTAAGCTGCAGCAAGCTGATTATCGGTCCAGGCTAGAAGAATTGAATTCTCACCTTCAGGAGCACAGATCCCAACTAGCGACTGCATCTGCCCTGTGCTGACTTGGTGGGCATTCGAATGGACGAATTGCGAGCAGAGCTGAGCGCTCTTGAAGCCGAACTGCCATTAGTAGAAGCAACACAGTCCCAAAGTGCCGAAGATATTGCTTTGATGGAGGGACAAGTAGCTTCACTGCAGGATGAGTCGGCTCGCCTCTAAGAAGAGGAATCTCGACTTCGTGAATTGGGAGCGACTCCAACCATTGGACTTTTGGACTTTGAAGACATCTTCCGACGATCTTAGTCACTTCCCTTTTTTGTAACCCATCCCCCTCGAAGGGCCCCTAATTATCTTCATCTTTTTCCTTTTGTAATGAAATACAAATTTCTCTTAATGCTTCTGGTGTTCATCTTCACAATTTTTATTCTGTCATATCTTGTGACTATCTTGGCAACCTGTATGGAAGCATACCCGCATCTACACTACGGGAGAGCGTCCACCCTTTCAAGGAAAGGATGGGGGCATCGCTCCACCGCGTGTTGGGATTCCAGGAGTTGCCAAATTGGCACAAGTGTAAGTCTCATTGGCCAGAAGTGTCGTAGGATCATAAAAAGCTTCATCATCGGTATTGGGTTTATGCCGATGCAAGGAAATGGGTGTGCTTCATTAGAATAGACAAAAGGTCTACTCCGGATAGGTTTAATTATCGATCCAAGCGATGATGTCTTGTGACCGACAGAAGGTTTTATCATCGATTTAGGCGAAGATGCCTTGTGACCGACGGAAGGTTTCATCATCCGCATTAGGTTTATGTCGATGCAAGAAAATTGATAAGTTTCATCAGAGTAGATAGAAGGTCTATCCTGGATATGTTTCATTATCGATCTAGGCGATGATGCCTTGTGACCGACAAAATGTTTCATCATCAGCATTGGGTTTATGCTGATGCAAGAAAATTGATAAGTTTCATCAGAGTAGACGAAAGGTCTATCCTGGATATGTTTCATTATCGATCTAGGCGATGATGCCTTGTGACCGACAGAAGGTTTCATCATCCGCATTGGGTTTATGCCGACGCAAAAAAAATTGATAAGTCTCATCAGAGTAGACGGAAGGTCTATCCTGGATAGGTTTCATTATCGATCTAGGCGATGATGCATTGTGACCGATAGAAGGTTTCATCATCGGCATTGGGTTTATGTCGACGCAAGAAAATTGATAAATTTCATCAGAATAGACGAAAGGTCTATTCTAGATAGGTTTCATTATTGATCTAGACGATGATGTCTTGTGACCGACAGAAGGTTTCATCATCGACATTGGGTTTATGCCGACGCAAGGGAATTGATAGGTTTCATCAGAACGGACGAAAGGTCTATTCTGGATAGGTTTCATTATCGATCCAGGTGATGATGCCTTGTGACTGACATAAGGTTTCATCATCGGCATAGGGTTTATGCCTACGCGAGGGAATTGATAGGTTTCATCAGAACGGACGAAAGGTCTATTCTGGATAGGTTTCATTATCGATCCAGGCGATGATGCCTTGCGACCGATAGAAGGTTTCATCATCGACATTGGGTTTATGCCGATGCAAGGGAATTGATAAGTTTCATCAGGATAGGTTTCATTATCGGTGGGACAACTGGTGGAAGCGTTGCCAAAAGGTATAGCATGTGTTTTCATGTTATAGTAACCACATTACCGACCCAAGCGCCCTTTCGGGTTTTCACCGGAGCCAGTCCCCTCTTGCTTTTGCCCACGTGTCCTCTCGGGTTTTCACGTGACAGGGTACCCGATTTTGCCTGCAGTGCCCTTTCGGGTTTTCACCACAGTTGGGTTATAGCCCTTTTTACCCTTGTCTAGGATGTCTGAACAAGTCCGGCGGGGCACCTCTATTTTAAGCCCCATTTTTATATTAATTTTTTTCTCTTTTTTTTTATAATATCTGAGAGTGCACGTTGCTTGTTGAGCATATAGAAGAATTCATCGTTGATGTGGGTTTCAACATCAGCGCAAGGAACTATGGTTTCATCATCTATCTAGACGGAAGGTCTAAATTGGTGTTTACATGAAGGGGGCTTAGGTCCGAAGCCGTTCGCCTATACGTCTTATCATTGATGTGGGGTTTACATCAACGCAAAGAAGATAAAGTTTCATTATCAATCTAGGCGGAAGGTCCAGATTGATATTTACATGAAGGAGGCTTAGGCCCGAAGCCGTGCGCCTATATGTCTCATCGTTGATGTGGGGTTTACATCAACGCAAAGGAGATAAGGTTTCACTATCGATCCAGACGGAAGGTCCGGACTGATATTTATATGGAGGAGGCTTAGGCCCGAAGCCGTTCGCCTATATGTCTCATCGTTGATGTTGGGTTTACATCAACGCAAAGGAGATAAGGTTTCACTATCGATCCAGACGGAAGGTCCGGACTGATATTTATATGGAGGAGGCTTAGGCCCAAAGCCGTTCGCCTATATGTCTCATCGTTGATGTGGGGTTTACATCAATGCAAAGGAGATAAGTTTTCATTATCGATCCAGACGGAAGGTCCGAACTGATATTTATGTGAAGGAGGATTAGGCCTGAAGCCGTTCGCCTAAAATGTTTCATCGTTGATGTGGGGTTAACATCAACGCAAAGGAGATAAGGTTTCATTATCGATCCAGATGGAAGGTCCGGACTGATATTTATGTGAAGGAGGCTTAGGCCCGAAGCCGTTCGCCTAAAATATCTCATCGTTGATGTGGGGTTAACATCAACGCAAAGGAGATAAGTTTTCATCATCGATCCAGACGGAAGGTCCGGACTGATATTTATATGGAGGAGGCTTAGGCGCGAAGCCATTCGCCTATATGTCTCATCGTTGATGTGGGGTTTGCATCAACGCAAAGGAGATAAGTTTTCATCATCGATCCAGACGGAAGGTCTGAACTAATATTTATGTGAAGGAGGCTTAGGCCTGAAGCCGTTCGCCTAAAATGTCTCATCGTTGATGTGGGGTTAACATCAACGCAAAGGAGATGAGGTTTCATTATCGATCCAGACGGAAGGTCCGGACTGATATTTATGTGAAGGAGGCTTATGCCTGAAGCCGTTCGCCTAAAATATCTCATCGTTGATGTGGGGTTAACATCAACGCAAAGGAGATAAGTTTTCATCATTGATCCAGACGGAAGGTCCGGACTGATATTTATGTGAAGGAGGCTTAGGCCCGAAGCCGTTCGCCTAAAATGTCTCATCGTTGATGTGGGGTTAACATCAACGCAAAGGAGATAAGGTTTCATCATCGATCCAGACGGAACGTCCGGACTGATATTTATGTGAAGGAGGCTTAGGCCTGAAGCCGTTCGCCTAAAATGTGTCATCGTTGATGTGGGGTTAACATCAACGCAAAGGAGATAAGTTTTCATCATCGATCCAGACGGAAGGTCTGGACTGATATTTATGTGAAGGAGGCTTAGGCCCGAAGCCGTTTGCCTAAAATGTCTCATCATTGATGTGGGGTTAACATCAACGCAAAGGAGATAAAGTTTCTTCATCGATCCAGAGGGAAGGTCCGGACTGATATTTGTGTGAAGGAGGCTTAGGCCTGAAGCCGTTCACCTAAAATGTTTCATCGTTGATGTGGGATTAACATCAACGCAAAGGAGATAAGTTTTCATCATCGATCCAGACGAAAGGTCCGGATTGATATTTATGTAAAGGAGGCTTAGGCCCAAAGCCGTTCACCTAAAATGTCTCATCGTTGATGTGGGGTTAACATCAACGCAAAGAAGATAAGTTTTCATCATCGATCCAGATGGAAGGTCTAGACTGATATTTATGTGAAGGAGGCTTAGGCCCGAAGCCGTTCGCCTAAAATGTCTCATCGTTGATGTGGGGTTAACATCAACGCAAAGGAGATAAGGTTTCATCATCGATCCAGACGGAATGTCCGGACTGATATTTATGTGAAGGAGGCTTAGGCCCAAAGCCGTTCGCCTAAAATGTCTCATCATTGATGTGGGGTTAACATCAACGCAAAGGAGATAAGGTTTCATCATCGATCCAGACAGAAGGTCCAGACTGATATTTATGTGAAGGAGGCTTATGCCTGAAGCCGTTCGCCTAAAATGTCTCATCGTTGATGTGGGGTTAACATCAACACAAAGGAGATAAGTTTTCATCATCGATCCAGACGGAAGGTCCGGACTGATATTTATGTGAAAGAGGCTAAGGCCCGAAGCCGTTCGCCTAAAATGTCTCATCGTTGATGTGGGGTTAACATCAACGCAAAGGATATAAGGTTTCATCATCGATCCAGACGGAAGGTCCGGACTGATATTTATGTGAAGGAGGCTTAGGCCCGAAGTCGTTCGCCAAAAATGTCTCATCGTTGATGTGGGGTTAACATCAACGCAAAGGAGATCATGTTTCATCATCGATCCAGACAGAATGTCCGGACTGACATTTATATGAAGGAAGGAGTAGCCATCCTCATTGTCCTCATTGTTCTTCAGAGCTTTCATCACCATCATCTTGCATGTTAAGACTTGTTTGTTCAATCATTTGTCACTCCCTCAAAGGGCAGTGGTGCAGAATGATAGAGCTTCAGATGCTTCCCATTGAGCGGCGAGAATTGAACTTCTCCCCGATGGTTGACAACCACATAGGCTCCGCCTTCATAGACTCTTTGGACCACATACGGACCCAACCAGTTTGCAGGTAGCTTGCCTTTTGTGTTGGAAGACATGACTTCTTTCTTCTTGACCATAACTAGGTTACCTTTCTTGAACTCTCGCCCCTTGATGAGTTTGTTGAAGGCATTTGCCATGCGGGATTGATATGCCTGGATATTCTTCTGTGCCTGAAGGCATCTTCCTTACAACTCAGCCAATTCTTCGAATCTTCTTTCAGTATTTGACTACTCATCGCGGGCTAATCCATATTGAATTGCGACCCTGAGTGATGGAACTTCCAGCTCTATGGGGACTACTACCTCGGAGCCGTATACTAAAGAGAAAGGTGAACAGCCTGTAGATGTCTTGTAGATGGTACGATACACCCATAATGCTTCGTAAATATTTTCCCCCCAGTCTTTTTTGTTAGAGTTGACAGTCTTAGCCAAGAGGGTGCACAGGATTTTATTGAAGGCTTCAGCCAATCCGTTTGCTTGTGGATTGTAGGGGGTGGAGGTCCTCCAATCAATCTTGTATTTCTCGACGAGTCGATATACTTTCTGGTTTTTGAAATGACTTCCATTGTCAGAAATTATTCGATTGGGAGCGCCAAACCGGAAGATAATGTTCTGTTTGATGAATCGGGCGACCAGGTCGCCAGTCACTTCTCTGAGTGCTATGGCTTCTGCCCGTCTAGAGAAGTAATTTGTTATAGCCAAGATGTACTTGTGTCCAGTTGAAGACGTTGGCAGAGGTCCAACCACATCGGTCCCCCACTGAGCGAAGGGCTAGCTGGGAACTGTCGGGTGTAAGGGCACAGGCGGCCTTCTAGTCACGGTAGCATGCTCTTGGCATTTCTGGCATGTTTTTGCGAACTGGCAGCAGTCTTCAAACATAGTAGGCCAGTAATAGCCAAGTTTCTTGATTTCGATCTTCATCTTTTGTCCAGCTTGGTGTGCTCCAGCTATCCCTGCATGTATCTCTTTCATTACTTGCCAAGCTTCATTGGTGGACAGGCAGCGGAGCAGAATCTTCTTACGAGCATCCGCCATGATTCAGAATTGTTTTCCGCTTCGGAGCTCATAGGAATCCTTTGTCCGGAGAAGTCTCATTCTTTCTTCTTTGCTTCTGGGTAGCTGCTGGTGAAGGAACCACTGTAGCAGATGCTGTCTCCAGTCGGGCTCCTGTGTCTCTTCGGCTATATTTACCTCATATTCTTCTGGGCAAGATTCTAACACACTGGGAACCTGCCACCGGTTTATCACAACAATGTTGAGTATTTCATCCGGTGGGACTGCTAATGAACTGGCTAGTTTTGCCAAAGCATCAGCCTGAGCATTATTTCCTCGGCCCACATGGTTGAGTTTGATATGGTGAAAGCTCGCCATCAGGCGCAACGCTCTTTGGTAGTAGGGGTTTAGTTCTGACTTCCGCACTTCAAACTCCCCTTGCATCTGTTTTATTATCAGCATTGAGTCACCGAACACTTAGAGCATATGGATCCCCATGGTAAGTGCAATTTGCAGGCCAATTATCAGAGCTTCATACTCATCTTCATTATTGGTGCATGGCTTGTTTATTGAGCATGAAGTGTACACCACTTCGTCTTCGGGTGACTTTAGAACAATGCTAGCTCCTGCTCGGACTCTGACCTATCCAGCTGAGGTAGTTTCTGTTCTTGATGCCCCGTCAAAATAGAGGTGCCACATTATCGACTGGGCTTGACATGCCTCTAGTGTCTCGTCATCAGGGAGTTCAGCTTCTAATGGAACATCCTCCGGTGCGGGGTGCGCTGCAAAGAAATCAGTCACGGCTTTGCCTTTTATGGATCTTTGAGGTACATATGTGATGCAGGACGGACACGGGAACCGACTCTAAGTGATGCGGACCTCGGACTCTAAATGCGGACACGACCAGCAACATACAACAATGGAGACACTTTGGCCCGACACTAAGAGTTCCTATGGGCTATACGTCGCAAACAGAAACGCAAGCTCACTCATCGTCCCAAGTGAGGGAAAACGTTAATCCACGCGGTTGAGAAATCGGCAGAGTCAAGGGTGGTCGACTCACTTCCGTGCTCAGATCGAGTCACGGGACGGGTCACTCTCTCGCTCACAGCAGTGACATGACTCACGAGCTAGAATCCTACGCTCTCACTGTGGCATACGACCATATACTAAACTAGCAAATGAACGCCAAGGAGTTAAGACCGTTACCTCCACGCTCCCGACGTGGGGAAGATAACCCCGGCCAAATCTGGACTCCCGGTTAACAAAGTTTTACTGTGGTACAAACATTTGACCCACTCCACGCAGGGAGGTAAAATGTCACATGTGGGGCCCGGGAGTCACGCAAATTGGGTTGACGGGCAGCATCTTGATGTCGCTCCGTCCGTGCCGAAACCCGCATTTAGTGGTGTCCGGACGGCGCGATCTACGGGTTCGTGGGGCCCACGGACCGCTCTATCTTCCGGGCCTGGTGGGGTGGGTCCCGCTGTGATGGAGACCCCTGGTGGTGCGCCTCCATGGAAGGCGGTCGGGCAAGAACACCAGTCGGAGGCCGGGCGGCTCCGATCTCCAAGCTTTGGAGTTGTTGCCCACGGATCTGCTACTTCTATTTTGCAGCGCGTGATCCAGCGAGATCGGCTGCTGCGATCACTCCCGATGTCGGATCGACGCACAAGAGGTACCGTTGGAAAGCTCTCTCGACGTTCTTTAACCCTATGGGATTCATAAAAATTCACCGGAGCTGTGCTTCCGATTGGCGATTTTAGAACTGGCCTGTTCTCAGTCTCAGATCTGACTGGGCAGAAACTGAGTTTCCTGGGAGTTGGCGTTGACTGCGGGGTAGACCTCCGATTCAAATCTCGAGCCCTTTATGAAAGTTGTAGAGAGGAGAGAGAGGAAAATGGAAATAATTCTTATGATTGATTTGGTGGAGGTTTGGGTGGGGAAAAGTATTTTATACTGGAAGGTGATCGGATCTAGACAGAAGTAGACAGAACTGAAGGGGATCTGAAAATGATTTTTATAAAATAAGTGGGGGCCTTTTGAAATTCCTAAAAAATTCGTGGGTGGTGGGGATGGTGGACAGAACCTCCAGTAAAATTGGGGGTTCAAGGCAAAATCAAAAAGTGGGTTGAAGAGAGGAAGCTCAGGGTTACTGTCACAGTGGACAGAAACCTGACAGATCTGGAAGGAAATGAAGATCGAAAATGAAAAATTACAAAATGGAAGTTGGAAGCCCAACCAATTTTTATGGGATGTGGAGGAAACCTCTGGAACTCACCCTGAAAGTTTGAGCTCAAGAAGAGTTCGTGTCTGGGAGCAGAAATTCGTGGAATGGGGGTCTATCCTGGGTGGACAGAACTCCGGCGAACACGACGGTGGTGCGATGGCGGCACGGTGGCGGCGAAGATCTCCGGAACCAATAGAGGAGGCTTCACACCTCAGAATCACAGCCTTCCCAGCTGCGGAAGGGGGAGAGAGGAGAGAGAGAGGGGGCGGCCCTTGCTCATGGAGGAAATTCCAAGATTTTCTTCTCATTAATTCCAATCAAATGAAAATACAAGGTATTTATGTGAAATGACAAAAGACACTAATTAACCCTAGATCTAAGATTGGGGAGGGTAAAAGAGGGAGTCCACATTTTTTTTTCTCCCATGTGATTTTGAATCAAATAAAATAAAATTTTAAACCTAATATAATATACTAAATGGGGGGCGCCCCCTTGACTAGAATGGCGTCCTTCTTGGACTTTGTTAACCTCTTGTCCCCCCCTTGGTCCACTCTTTTAGAAGCCCACTATTGGAAGGTTGACTGACCCCACATGGGCCCTAGAGATGAGGTGGATCAATAAGGAAGAGGTAGGGGGCCCGCGGGACCCGGGTGGTCCCAAATTACACATAAACCCCTCTTACAATCCGAATAAAACACACAATACACACAAACAAAGTCCCAATAAACTATAAATATCGAGACTCAAGGGGGAGTCTCCAAGCTGTCTCTGAGCCAGATGGAAGCGGCTGTAGCCCGGGTGGTGCTCCGTGTACGGTACCGACGGCTCGCCGGTTCGTGCTTCTCGCTCGCTCTGGTGTCCGCACCAATATGAGATGTCAAATTCCATCAGGATGACGGCCCATTTGCCGAGTCGTCCCTTAAGTGCTGGCTGAGATAATATATACTTGAGCGGGTCTGCTCCAGATATCAACTTGATTTCATGAGACAGCATGTAATGCCAGAGTTTCTTGATAGCGAAGACTAGGGCCAGACAGGTCTTCTCTATAAAAGTGTAATTTTTTTCAGTCCGTACTAACCTTCTGCTAAGGTAGTAGAGAGCTTGTTCTTTACCTTCTTCATTTACTTGAGCTAGCATTGCCCCCAGTGAACGGTGAGAAGCTGCTATATAAAGAATCAGAGGTCTTCCTTTGATCGGCGCTCCAAACACCGGAGGGGTTTTCAGATATTCTTTCAACTTTTCAAAAGCTGATTGGCATTCTTCATCCCAGAAGAATGGCATGTCCTTCATCATTAGCCTGTGGAAAGGGTGACATCGACCCGACAAGTTTGAAATAAATCGGCGAATGTACGCCAGCCAGCCTTGCAAGGACCGTAGCTCCGACAGACTCTTCGGAGGAGGGAGTTCTTGAATAGCTTTAATCTTGGACGGATCAATCCCAATGCCCTGGTGCCGGACAACGAATCCAAGAAACTTCCCACTGGACACGCCGAAGGCGCATTTCATGGGGTTCATTTTCAGCTCATATTGGCGTAGCCTTTGAAACACCACCCTTAAATCCTACAGATGGTCTTCCTTTCTTTTGGTTTTCACTACCAAATCATCGATGTAGCACTCCACCTTCTTGTAGAGCAAGTCATTGAATATCTTCGTCATGGCTCTTTGATATGTAGCGCCGGCATTCTTGAGGCCGAACGGCATTCTTTTATAATGGAATATTCCCTTTAGTATGGACCCTGTCTTGCTCAGTAATCCAAATTTGGTTATATCCAGATGACTCGTCCATAAATGAGAGGGCTTCATGGCCAGTGGTGGCATCTATCATCACCTCAGTGATCGGCATAGGGAATTCATCTTTCGGGCATGCTTTATTGAGGTCCCGAAAGTCAACACATACTCTTATCTGCCCATTTTTCTTCTTCACGGGCACTATATTTGCTAGCCATGTTGTGTATTGGTTTTCTTCGACGAACCCCACATCAATGAGTTTGTCGACTTCCCCATTAATTTGATTGATCAGCTCGGGCCGCATTCACCTAGAAGGCTACTTTACAGGCTCTGCTCTTGGATCAATGGACATCAAATGTTGGGCTACATCGGGGCTCAATCCTGGCATATCATTGTAGGTCCAGGAAAAACAATCCCGGAACTCCCTTAGAAATTGTATATACTGCTCTTGTTCTTCTGCTGACAATAGTGCACTAAGAAAGGTGGGTCTTGGATCTCCCTCACTCCCCATGTTCACTTCCATCAGTTCATCAATGGTAGCTTGACCGTCGTCTTCGACTTCTGGTGGAGCTTCTTCAAGGCTGATGAAGCCTCCGTTGATGTAGTCTTCTTCAGCTTCCAGGGCCTCCAGCTCCTCGGCTAGTGACTGCTGGCTTTCTTCAGACGGGCTCCCTAAAGTTAGAGGAGCTTGTCTCTGGGCTTCTTGGCTCCATTGTTGAACTGCTGGACCCTCCACCGGGTTTTGGTCAGCTCTGATCGGCAGTTTCGGTGTCTCATCTTGTGTTTCTGACATAGGACCTTCTGCCCCCTGGGCGTCTGCAGGCAAAATTTCTTCTACTGGATCTGCTAGGTCTTGCATGGCTTGAATTTCCTCCAGTATGTGCTCAAACTCCAGGCGATCCCTTTCTTTCTCATCGACCTGATCTTCTTCAGGTGTTCCCCTGTCAAATCTGACTTCATCTTGGAATAGATCTTCCCTGGAAAGAGGTTCCTTCCAATATTGGCATAGAGTAGCTTCATCTTGTTCCCTTGAGTTTTCATAACTGTCAGGGGTTTCAGTGCCACCTTGGTGGCGTTGCATCAGTTCTTCACCATAGGGTGGGTACTCATCATAGTCTGCCTCGAAAGGATCTTCGTGAGTGAAGTAGGTGGAGATAACATCTACTTCTGCCTCATAATACTCTTGCAGAGTATAGCCTAGCCCCGGATGTCGAGTGATCTTCAGTAACTCTTTGTCATTGCTGGGCGGATCCCAGAGCTTCTGGAATGACTTCTTCTGGCCGACAGGCTGCAGCAAGGGCATTTGCATTTTAGCGAACATCTGGGAAACCCGTTGGGTAGTATAATCTAGACCCGATATTGGCACCATTCTGTTGGCTGCCTCTTCCGGCATTACACAGTCTTCATCATTCCCATTGGAAGGTTCTCCCGGATAAAACACCATAGGGGGTTCGCCGAAACGAGGAACTTTCATAGTCTTCAGTGGTTGCACTATCTGGCATTCCAGGCTTAGAATGGGTTTGAATAGTCCAAGCGGGACCTCAACAAGATTGAGCTTTTCCTTTATGTTATTGTCTGCTTTGACAGGGTAAGCGACTTGTGCTGCAATCCTAGCAAAATCCCCAATCTGGGAAACATGGACGACCTCTTGCTGTTCTACGTAGCCCGGAGGTTGTGGAGGGGACCATTCATCTAGTTCCGACATTGCTTTCTTCTAACTTGCATGAGCTTCTTCTTTCTTCACCCCTTGGGAGACCTTTGCATAGAATGGTGTATCAAGCATGCGGCATTCGTATACTTCAAAGGGGTGCAAATCTGCAAACACCCTTTCTTCTTTGCCATTGTGGTAGTATTTGATACATTGATGTAAGGTGGAAGGCACTATCCCGTATCGTCCCAACAAAGCCTTGTATGTGGTATTTGAATTTATCACATAGAATTGCATGACGGTGGTGAAGTCACCCAATGTGAGGTTGAATTCCGCCACTCCGAGTAGAGTCTCACACTTCTGATTGAAGCCGGAAATCCTCATATCTTTCACCTTGGTGAGGTGCAGATCGAAGTAGTACTTCTGGTAAATGCGGTAAGGCCAGATATTTACAGCAGCTCCTGGATCTATCAAAATCTGGCTCAGTGGCTGGCAGTTGAGATGCCCCCTCATATACAGAGGCTTGTTATGGTTGGGGTCAAGGATTAGCATATCATCCTCTATGAATGTAAAAGCTGGTCCAGAGTTAACTTCTGTCAGCAGAGCTTCATATTGGGCCGGTGCCTGTAGGGCATCAATAATAGCCTGGCGAGCTTCTTGGCTCAAGGAGAGAATCTCCCATATAGAAAATCTTGTTGGGAGCTTCTTCAGCATCTTCATAATTCTGCTGCCCACACGGACATTGGACAGTCGCATCTCCTCTGCCCAGCGGGGTTTCGGAGGCTCTTGTGGTGCTTGCGGCATGGTTTGCCCTTCTCTTGCTTCTTTCTTCTACGGGGACTGCTGGGGAGTCTCCGTTGGGACTGTTGCTTTTGACGTTGAAGGAAGGCTGATACCTACTTCATCTTTTTCTTTGGCCATTGCGGCAGATGGTTGCCGGAAGTTTTTATCTTCTGTAGCGGCACTAAGAGCTAGCTGTTTGCCTTCCAGAACGGAGAGGAATTCGAGGAAAGACGGGGTCTCATCACCCCCTTTCATCTTTGCATAGAGGCCTAATGGGGGAGGGATCTCAATATCCCAGACTTCTGGCTCTGGTATCTGATAGGGTTGCTCACCCCTGAAAATAATATTGTGGTTGGGTGGAGGAAAATGTCCCCACCCTCTCCCAAAGCAGGTAACATGCATTGAGGTCAAAGCCTCGGCCTGATTTGCTTCTAGTGATGGAGTGGAAGACTCCCCTTCATCTTCTTTCCCTGGTAGGCTAAACAGTACTGATAGAGTGTTACACTGTAGTGTGACTATTTTCTTCTTGTTTCTTTGCTTATTCTTCTTCCTGCGCCTGGACTCGGCCGGCTTATGCCCCCAGAAGAGGTCGGCTTCAATTTTCTCCTGTTTTTTTTCTGACTGCTCTTCGATAGTCAATCCCTCAAGCTGTTCCCAGAGGACATGATCTTTCACTAATATTGGCTTCAACTTTGGTTACTCATAGTCATCAAGCTGGTTTATATATTGTTGCAAGCGCCTGACCTCAGGGCTTGTCTTCTCATGGGTTGGCAGTGGAGCCTGCTTCTTCCGATTAGGAGTGAATCTTCGGATAACCGGTAGTGACTCCGTAGTGCGCCACACAGGGTTTATTGCTGACGGGGGTTACTTTGGAGTGACATCCTGAATGGAGGCCCCTGACACCTCAGAGACTAGTGGTGGTCTCTTGGCCTTGACTGGTACTGTCTGCCATCCCCCCTGATCTTTGATAGGGGTAAGAAAGCATGCTTCATATGTGTGTTGTGTGCATGTCTCAGCAGCCTCCTCAGGCAATTGTTGGTATATGGAAACCATATTGACAGTTGGTCTCATCACCGGGGGTTCATGAGGGCGTGGAGGATCCACCTGGTGTTCTCCCATTTGGAGTTCCCCCTTTTTAATCATACTTTCCATGACATCTTTGAAGACGTAACAAGTTTTAATAGCATGCCCCAGTGCCCGGTGATACGAACAGAACAGGGGATCATCCTTCTTGGCTGCATCTTCGGGTCTCTTTGGCTCGGGCAATGTTATCTTGTTGTATTTATATGCCCAATTAAACAAGGGCACTATCTTTTCCTTGGGAAAGGAATATAACTTCCTCATCTTGTTCCTTAAAGAGACTTTTTCTTTCTTCTCTGTTGCCTCTACTAGCGGAGGTGTAGCTGTTGCTTTGGCCTTTGCTGTTTGCTGGTCAAAGGTATTGAAATCAACAGTATTTGCTTCAGTTAGTGTTGATCGCCGTTCAACAGCCTTCCCTTTCTGAGTAGCAGGAATGGTATTGGTAGGACGTCTGGATAAGAAGGTTTTGACCTCTGCAACTACACTGTTCAGATGGTCAAATGTCTTGATATCTGTTCCGATCATCTTCTCAAGCACTTCCCGCCTGAGGTTCTGCTTGCATATCTGCACAACATCTTCTTGGTATAGAGGCCGCTTGCATCTCATGGCCAGGTTCCTCCATCTTTTAATGTAGTCCAAGGCTGTTTCATCCTACCTCTGTCTGGTGGAATATAACTCTGCCACTATGATCTCTCTTTCTGTGACATGGAATCTTTCGCGGAACTTCCGCTGCATATCGGGCCAGTCAGTCACGGACCCGGCAGGTAAGCTGGAGTACCATTCAAAGGCCAAGCCCGTAAGGGATGAGCCGAAGAACTTCAGCAAGTAAGCTTCATCAGCAGCCAAGTCTCCCATGACTGCTGTGTAGTAAGCAATGTGTTCCCATGGGGAGCCCTGCCCGTTGAATTTGTCAAACTTTGGTGGCTTATTAATGCCTGGAGGCACTCTCTTTGCAGCATACTACGGGGGATAAGGTACCCGGTAAATATCAAAGGTGCCATAATCACCATCAGTCCTCTCGGACAGCTTCATCTCTATCATTCTTTTGACCATCAACTTATTCACCATAGCAATGTCGACTGGCCCCGGATAGAAGTGCGCATGTTGTTGTGTGAAGGGGGTTGTCATGACGGTGGCATGTAGACCCAGCTGCACTCCTGACGGAGAAGGTTGCACCATTGGCTGGGGCGGGAAAGACTGGCATGGGGCTTTCCCGTGACTTGCTTGGCGGGAAATGGCAGGTATCACCACCTCCATAGAACTGGAAACCTCCCTTGCTGGCTCCGCATGCTTGGAGACGGAAGTTTGTTCATTCTTTTCATTAAGCTGCCTTTGAAGAGCTTCAATCTTCTGCTGATATCTCTCAAACATCATGAGGATGGTTGGGTCCAGAGATGCAGCCATAGGTATATCTTCTATTACTCGACTAGATGTTCCCTCAGCCGGGTTCATGGGCGGTGCATCTTCTTCTTCTGAAGTCACCACATTTATAGTTAGAATGGTGACTCTTGATGCATCATCGACAGCCATAAGTTTCTCCTTTGCTGCCTGACTTCGCCTGGTTATGAGGCCAGGCCTTTGAGCCAGTCTTGCGAGCTCTTCAGGCTGGTCAGGCAGAGCACCATATCTCCCGACAACTCTAGCCATATTACAAGCAAAGATTTGCAATTTTCCTCTTTGTCTGCAAACTTTTCTTCTGGCATGACTAGGGAACATCAGCCGGTCGAGCACTGATATCCTTTCCTTTCCTCTTTTCCGTTGCGGGGCATCTTTTAAACATCCGGCCCTTTGGCCATCTTCAGGTTCATTGGAGTCTGAACTTGAGGCTCCTGGCATCATCGCTTCTCTATCATCATCTTCTTCTCCCTCGGCGCACATGGCACGAAGCAACCTTTGCTGTCCTAGGGATGAATTCCCTAGACAGTGAAAATAGTCTTGGACCACTCTGCCCATCTCTTCTTGACTATGCCTCTGGGGATCAGATCGAGGCACCAGTCGTTCTTGTGTCTTCGGCTGATAAGTCAGCCTTATCATCTGTGCAGCTTGATACATCTTCCGGGGATACCGGAATACATCTGCCTATCAGGCGTAGGCCCTCGGCCTGTGGGGAACAACCATCGGAATAATCCCTTTTTCTTCTCCTTCTTCTCTGATCAGAACTCTCTACCGCCCTCTCCTGGGGTGCATGATAGTAGCTTCCTCCCTCGCAGGGGCTAGTGTTGGGCCCTGTGCTCTCTTGGACACCCATATTTGCTTGAATCTTACCAGCTTGGATGCCAGCGGCTTCCTTACTCTCTTTCCACATTGGCCCTCCTAGTGGCCAGGATTTGGAATCGGTTGTTGGTAGGGACCGCCGTAATGACTCGGTCGGGTAGTGCTTCAGCCAAGCGACCGTTGAGGTACACTCGCATTCCCCCTAGCAGCATGGATTCCCCTGAGACTGACAGATGTCCCTGGGGTGCAGCAGCCCGACTCCTCCGGTAGTTCTTTCTCTTTCTGCTGGCAGCAACAGGAGCAGCAACTCTTCCGTCGAAGTGGTGGACGTAGCAGGAGACCATGATCAGTGCAGTTGTTATCTTCTGCAGCTTTTTCTCCTTGGGTACATTTTCAGCTTCTTTCACAGCAGTCTTTTCAGTTCCATCACCGACCTGGAGCAGGTCAACGAACACAAGCCCCAAGTAGTTAGGTAGGCCCACGGACAGGGGCATGGATCCGAACGATGTCGGTACCGCCAGGTACCCATCACGGACGTGGTTGTCAACGATCTGCTGGCCGAACTTAACGGAGATCAATCCAATTTCCATTTTGCTCCTTGCAAGTAGGATTAGCACACAGTCAGAATTTTTGGAGAGGCCGCCATGCCTCTTACTTTGGCAAAGAGATGAAGGGAGACTCGGTCCCACCGGGCGTGTCAGCTTTGTGGAACACATCTTTGTTTTATTTATTTATTTGATTTGTTTAATTTGGTTTGTTGGTTGTTTATTTATTGGTTTATTAGTTAGTTTATTAGGCGTGCCAGTCACTGGAGTGACAATTTATTATGCGCTCGATCTGACTTGGCCAGTCGATTGTGAAGCCCGTGTCGGGATCGAAAGTCCGTCATACTATAAAGGCTATGACGTTAATTATGCCCTTCCAAAGAAGGACAACCCTTGGTTAATCGCCAAAGTAAGAGGGGCCCCGGGGGCAAAACGAAATAAGACTGATGTGTAAATTTATTTGCGGGATATGAGATACATACATATATATATATATATATATATATATATATATATATATGCTCATGCAGTTAACAGTTTCATTATGATTCATCTGCCTGTTTCCCGGTACGGGGGCGGAGAACTTAGGTTCAAGAACCACTCTCACGCATAATGATGGCTTCCACTCGGGCATAACCCGGTTTTCAGCCACTCGTTATTTGATATACTGAGAGCACAGGAGAGGATGATTTCAGATTGGTTAGATCGCATTAAGAGTGCGGCATGAAATAGGCATATTCGCTCGTAATGGAACCATGCAAGCATAACGGAATAGCAAGAATATTACGGCATTGTGCCTATCTATCAGTCACATCTATATGAATCACAGAGTGAATCCGACAGCATCTCCCTGATCATGGTTCATACCAAGTGGGAATAGGGAACCATCCACGCAGAGGCGAGATGGAGCCCATAATGATCGGGGAATGTTAATGCCCGAAGTGATGCGGAGCGGGGCTAAGCTAAGACGAATTGATCCGAATGACATTTGCCCATGAAGGAGCATATTGTTCTATTCCCTGAAACGGATCACTAGAAACCCTGCGGAGATAGGGCCTCTCGAATCCAAAGGGTTTGACGCCAACATAGCGTACCGAAGATTAAAGCTAAATCCGACAGTATCTCCCCTTATCTTGGGTTATGCCAAAAGGGGAAATAGGACATCCATCCACGGAGTGCTGGGATGGAAGCCAAAAGAAAGATGGGCATATAGCCCAGAACCCATTGTGAGCGACGTCATGCGGAATTTATCGGAGGAGGCGAAGCGGAGCGCGCGCGGGCCTCATTTTGCTACAACACAGAAAGAAGAGAGAGAGACCACCACGGGAGATTGCACCGGCGGGCCGTGCGGGACAGATGCAATATAATAAGATATGGGGATTAAACGGCCATTGCGGGAAATGACTCTCCGCGACCTCGGGGGATGGGAATAGTGCAGAATTTAAATGACAGTAATTTAAACGGCCATTACAGTAAGTGACTCACCGCATCCTCGAGAATATGAGCAGATATGAGAAGAGTATAGAATACAAGCAACAAGAATTTAAACGGCCATTGCGGGAAGTGACTCGCCGCGGCCTCGAGAATATGAGCAGATATAACCATAGTACAGAATATTAATGACGGAAATTCAAACGGCCATTGTGAGAAATGACTCGCCGCAGCCTCGAGAATATAACAGATATAAGGAACAAAATACAAGGGACAGAAATTTAAACGGCCATTGCGGGAAATGACTCGCCACGGCCTCGAGAATATAATAGATATAAGAACAATGCAGAATACAAGTGACAGAAATTTAAACGGCCATTGCGGGAAATGACTCTCCGCGGCCTCAAGAATATGATGTGATCGCTAGGGGCCGGAGACCCCAAAATAAAGAAAGTGATCGTGCCTACCTGAAAAGCGGGAGATGGCGGGTTGCTTCTTTCTCTCCCTTCGACCGGCCGATGGAGAGGGCTTTCCTTGGTTACCCTTGCAAAAGAGAAACAAACACAAAACAAGTGGATCAGAAAAGATGGCAGTGTAGTATTAGTCCCTTAATGTAAAATAATGATATCGTGGCAAGACACACACCTGGTTGGTGTTGTTTTTAAACCCCTCTCGGACACGAGTAGGAGGAAAATGCTATGATGAATGGGGGATCGTGCAAACATATATAAAAGAAGACTCCCTTATGAAGGGAGACGGAGAATGCGAGATGATGAATGTAAAAGAACTACGGAGAAAAGGGGAGAGAATTGGCTTATTAAATGTGCCGATGGCGGGATCCGGCGGAACTTCGGCAGCGTAGGAACGACGTGGAAGCACGGTGGACGAAGGCGGCCTTCCTCTCGCGTGCGCGAGCACCCGAGAAGCCAGCAGAACCTCCTCCTACAAAAGACCCACGGGTTAGAAAAGGGATCCGGTAGAGTCTCTCCTTCCTCTGTCGGATCTGAATCCCCTTCCCTTCGAGGGAGGGGGTCCTCTATTTATAGAGGAAAAGTGGCTTGAGGCGTCCAGGGACCTGGACGCCTCAAGAGGGGGGCGTCCAAGACCCTGGACGCCTCCATCAACACATAAAATACTTTTTATTTTTTATTTTTAATATTTTTATGAAGGCATCCAGGAGACTGGATGCCTCCATGATCGTCCACCGAAATTCTGCCGAAAGCCGTAGACAGTGGGTAAAGCGTGTGGTTTCGGTGCATACCCGTGACTCACGAGTGGGCGCGTCTAGCTGGCAAGACGTCTTTATATTCTTGGATTTTTCTGAAACGTCAGATCGAGCGGCATGCGGGATTGTCGGGATGCGGAGGAATGAAGGCGTCTAGGGGCCTGGACGCCTTTACAATTATTATTTATTATTATTTATTTTTTTTACTTTTTTACTTTTTCACTGATGAAGGCGTCCAGGCTCCTGGACGCCTTCATATTTATTATTATTTTTATTATTTTTTCACTGATGAAGGCGTCTTGGCTCTTGGACACCTCAAAGATTTTCCACAGAAAAAAATTAGAAAAATATAAACTAATTCATAAAAATAGGAAATCACCAGAGTAATTAAAAATGTAAAGGCCGCCTTGAGGTATCATAGTGTAATATGAGATTTACTCACGGTAATGTCAAGAACGGCGTGTCTACAGTTGCCCCGCCTTGGCGTCTGCTTTGCAAGGGAGTGACACGTAGTGGAATGTCATTGAAGTGAAGTGGAATGGAGTGAGAATGGACTGAAAAGTAGATGCCAAGGTGTGATGAGACACGCTTTCAACATTATGGTTTTGGAATGTTTTCAGAGTTTTCAACGAGACGACCTTGAAGAAGGCCTTCCGAATTCAACAATTGCTTGGACGGGAATCCAACAAGGAAGAGAAAAATGTGCGCTCAGGCACAAGTAGAAAAAGGGACCAACTTCTCTGTGTGGAAGTACCTCAGTCGTAAACCTACAGGTTTCACCTTGGGGAGCGGTTACCATCCAATGTGGAAGTGCTGCGGCCAAGGTGGGTCAAATAGAGTAAAAGTAAAGGAATGTTTGAGGATCAATCCAAACAAGGGTCTCTTTTGGAAGAACAGCGCGGGGCTGTCTCAAGGAAATTCAGTACTTCATTCGGAATGGAATATCTCATATTATAAGAATTTAAGCACAGCGGCCTTCGCAATCGAATTACTTTGAATGATTTTCCGCAATGGAATCAAAGTCCTACATGAATGCATGTTGGGTTTAAAAGAAAACTTAAAATAAACTAAAATAGAAAATAGCCAAGGATAATATTGTCAAGTTGTTAAGAATGGGTCAGGATACCGATCCGGTGAGCTGATACTGAGCCGGGGCCCGTTTATCCACGCACCAACTCACCGAATGGAACCATCATCCCCTCGCTTTGACAACTTAACAGCCTATCCGCACAACTTAAATTCCTCTGAAATCATCACTATTTTTATTGAAGGGGAACTCAAATTCCAGAGTCATTCAGGTCGCAAGGTCCTTGACATGTTCTAGTAGCGTAAATATTATATAATACAATGCATGACATGGTGGTACTAGTTACCGAATGGTGGCACACGATGGGACGGTGGCGTCCATTAGTGAAACCTGCACTGATCAACATGATTAAAAGCAGCAGAGTTGCACCACATTACAAGGGAGATCAAGACAAAATGCTTTTTACTGAAGTCAACGGCGACGACTCGACATTGATGTGACGTCTCTTAGCCTTTACCCCCTTCCCTTCCTATAAGTACCCCCCTTAGGCTAGTTCAGCCAAATGCACCAAGGAGAGCTTTAAAAGCTCAAGAGGAGGAGGAGAGAAGAATCTAGGGATTTCCATGATGGAAGGAGAGTCTTCCCGCCCTGTAAAGAGGAGCAGGCCTAGCAGCGACTTTAGGTGACTCTCTGACGTTGAAGGTCATCTGAGTGGGATAATCCGGTCACATATGGTGAGTTGACTCATTTCAAATTTCATGTATGACTTCTCCCTCACTTCTTCCTTCTTTTGTTTTCTTCCCTTTTCCAGCCGTACCCTTTCTTCCCAGGTCCGAGGAAATTTTCCAAGCTGCCGTGGCTTTCGAAACTCACTTCCAACATCTCCATCGGCATGAGGGTCATAATCACGAGGTGGCACCTTCAAGGGCTCCTAGTTCATGCCAAACATTACAAGAAGATTAGTATAGACTGGGCGGCAATGGGCGCGCTGGTGGAGATCTGGCATCCTCAAACTCACACCTTCATCTTCCCTTCTTTCGAGGCGATCATCCTTCTCGAGGAGGTAGAACTCCTACTCGGGTTAAAAAGGTTCTAAAGTGATGGTAGGATAAAGATTACGCGAATGCTGAAGAGGGTGACTGTAACGACCCGAGAATCCGATTACCGAGAAGGCCCGATAACCCGAGACTCGCACCGCCACCCACGAGTCCGAAGACTCGGAAGGGTTAGAAGGATGGTGTGGAAACTACACAAGTGTCACAAATAATTACAGAAATTAAACAGTTATAATATTAAGCAGGAAATAAATTAGTATTTCACATGGTCCACAATGAAAAATAACAACAACAGTAGTCCACGACTAGTACAGAGACAAGAAAAGAAAGTACAGCTACATGGGGCATACCCCGGCTCTGACCTCTGGCACTACCTCTGGGCACCACACCTCGCTGCACCCCAGACGCGCTCCCCTGGGGTGGCACCTCACCTGAAACACGGTGAAAATACGCAGGGAATGAGTCTCGGAACAAGACTCAGTAGGGATCACTCGAACCCTACCTCGTAAAATGAGAAACCACTACACTAGCGGTAGGAGAGTACCTCGGAGAGGAAAGCCCTGTACTCTACACAACAAAGACCCTACGGCACGTAAACCGGCACACGTGCCACGGTAAGACAACCGAAGCTCAACGGTCGACCCGACAAAATCCGAAGGTCAGAAACACACGACTGATAGTCTGTCACTCCGTACTTTACAGGAGTATCTCCGACTAGAAGCACAGCCGGTAACGTCCCCTGACGTCTTACACCGCGCCGCAGGTGAACCGCCTGACGTGGTAGCTCCTACCAAAGGCGCGAACACTGTACAAGTAACCACAAACAAGTGACTAGCTAGGGTCACACCCGTCGACGTGCGTCCACTATCCCCAACCACGTGTGCACACACAGACCACGCGTCCTAGGTCTGGCCCTCTGACCGATTTTTCCCTGGCACTGGACTCTGATTAGACGAGGGGCCCGACGGAAACCAGTCTAAAATCATCCTCAGGGTAAGCCCGTACACCACTCCCTGGTGCAACCGGTACCGCGTATTGGTAGGCTACGACTAGTGGAGGGTCACTGAAGGAGTAGACTCTCAAGTCAACGGAAAATAACATCACAATCGTAGGTACGCAGAATGCTCCTTGTACCAACACCGACGCATGGTGACACAAGCCAAAATCACCACCTCCCGGGACCCCACGGCGCCCTCACGTGTGGCCCCCACATGATGTCCAGCATCAGTCAGACCATGGGTCAGCACAGGGATCAAGACTCTCTCATCTGGGACTCGAATCGGCAAGGGATGATAGACGCGGTCACCGGAGGACCGCCTCCTGTGGTAGCGGTCTGCCCAGGACCGCAACCACACAGTCGCGATCTTCCCGCGACCGCGACCATCCCAGCATGAAAATATGAATGCGGTCACCTCGTGACCGCATTCACACAGTAGCGGTCTACTGGAGACCGCGACTAGCGTGCAACGGCCAAAACAACGGTCAAACGTCTCGGGGTCCGTGCCGGTCCCCACGGTGAACGCGGTCGTCCCCAGACCGCGACCAACAGTCGCGGTCTGTCACGAGACCTCGTCCGCCCACCGACACTTTAAGGCCTAACGGTTTAAAATCTGATGAAAGCGGTCCCCGCCTGACCGCGACCAGTGAAAACAGTCACTGGTGGACCGCGATCACCTCGGAAAACCGAGAACGGCGGGAAATGGCCGAAAACACCATTCCACGCCCCAATCACCCCCGGGTGATGGGGAAGCAAAGGGGGAACTCGTCCCCACGCCCTAGAGTACCGAATGATTCCTCCAAAACTCCAAATGGCGCGGTAAAACTCTAGATCGGCGCTCAAACCCCCGAAGCATGCATTTCCCGTCCCGAGCTCAAACGAACCCCTCTCGGCTCCCCGCCGGCCTAGAAATCACGGGAAAGGAAAGCACGGAGATAGAGGATCGTCACCCTACGTCAGTGGAGTGAATGCTCCGCCAGATCGTCCACGAATCACGAAGAACGCTTTTAGAAACCCCGCCTCCCCACGCTTCCCACGCTTGCCGCACGCCCGCACGATCGTCTCGACGTCACCCACGTCCTTGCCGCGTCGTACCGCCGCCATCTGCAGTCGGAACGGAGGTCGCCACGCTCGAACGGGAGAGAGGGAGAGAGAGAGGGCGGCCACGGTTGGGGAAGGAAGGAGGAAGAAGAAGAAGAAAGAGAAAGGGAAAAAGAAAAGGAAAGGAATAGGAATACATAGAAAATCTGATTTTTCGGAAAAATACCGAAAAATAGAAAAATACGTTTTCGGGATCCTCAGAATGCACCGGTCGCAACGGTACCACTCGTGCCTAGGTGAACGGCTCGGTCCACCCGTAGCGAGCTTCCGAAGAAAAAGCCGAAACACACACCAGAAATCAGAAAACACACGCAGAAAAGTCGCGAACGCCTCCGGGCCTCCGAAACAACTCCGGATCGCGCCGATCCGAACACGAAAGATGTCTGAAACAAAATTTCAGACACAACAGAGCCAGACACTCCAAAAACCAGATCCGGGACCCACAGAGAAGGATCCAAAAGGTCGGGATATTATAGCCCCCCCCCTTAAAGGAATTTCGTCCTCGAAATTGAGAACAACCCAAGGGAAAGAAGAGGAAGACTCACTCAAACAGGTACGGGAACTGCTGACGCATCTCGTCCTCATTCTCCCAAGCAGCCTCACCACCAGAGTGCCGCTGCCACACCACCTTAACCAAGGGGATGACCTTGCTCCGCAGGCGCTGCTCTCGCCTATCCTCCACGCGGATCAGAAACTCTGGGAGGGAAATATCTGGAGTCACCTCAGGCCAAACAGAAATCTCGAGCACATGAGAGTCATCGGGCATATACTTCTGCAACATCGAGACGTGGAACACGTCATGCACCGACGCCAACTCAAGGGGTAACTGCAACCGGTAAGCAACCTCACCGATACGCTCCAAGATCACAAAAGGACCAATGTAGCGGGGACTCAACTTCCCACGCCGTCCAAAACGCATCACCCCCTTCATCGGAGAAACTCTCAAGAACACATGATCGCCCATGGCGAACTCGAGGGGCTGCCTCCTACGGTCAGCATAGCTCTTCTGCCGACTCTGGGCCGCCAACATGTTCTGACGAACCAGGTGCACAATATCCACACATTGCTGCACCAATTCCGGTCCCATCAAAACACACTCACCCACCTCAAACCAATCAAGTGGAGTCCAACAAGGACGCCCATACAATGCCTCATAAGGAGCCATGCCAATGCTCGAATGAAAGCTGTTGTTGTAGGCAAACTCCACCAACGGTAGGTGATGAATCCAACTCCCCTGCCATTCCAGGCAGCAGGATCTCAGCATGTATTCCAAGGTCTGGATGGTCCTCTCAGACTGACCATCAGACTAAGGATGAAACGCCAAGCTAAATGCCAACTCCATGCCAAGAGCTCGCTGGAAACTCCTCCAGAATCCAGAAGTGAAGCGCGGATCCCGATCTGACACGATCGAAATGGGAATCCCATGCAACAGCACGATCCGCTCCACATACAAACGAGCCAACTTGGACACGCTCCAGCTGACTTTGAGCGGTAACAACCGAGTCACCTTTGTCAGCCTATCCACCAGCAACCAAATACTGTCCTGCCCACTCGGGATCCTCGGTAACCCCACCACAAAATCTGTGGTCACGTGGTCCCACTTCCACGCAAGAACATCCAAAGGCTAGAGAGTACCTCCTGGTCGCTGATGCTCCGCCTTCACCTGCTGACAGGTCAGACACCTGGCCACAAATTCTGTGACATCTCTCTTCATGCCAGGCCACCAGAACTGCCTTCGCAAGTTCCGATACATCTTCGTTGCACCCGGGTGTACGGTGTACCTGCTCCCATGAGCCCCACGCAACACCGCACGACAAACCTGCTCCTCCGCTGGGACATAGAGCCTGCCGCGAAACCTCGCAGCACCATCCTCGCTGAGCTCCACATCAGCCATCGCCAGAATCCGGGGCAACTCAGGGTCTGCATGTTGAGCCTCTATCACCTGACGACGGATAGCAGGAGTGACAGTCAGACTCGCAAGCACCGCCAACCTTGGCTCTTGGAGAATCTTGAGCCTGAAAGATACTTCGGGCACTTGTTCCCAGAGCCTCCATTTCCTCAACATCAAGGCACTGACCGCAATCTTCCGACTCAAGGCATCGGCAACGACATTCATCCTGCCCGGCTGATAAGACAGGGTGAAGTCATAATCCTTCATGAACTCCATCCAACACCTTTGCCTAAGGTTCAGGTCCCTCTGCGAGAACACATACCTCAAACTCTGATGGTTAGTGAACACCTCGAACTTCTCGCCGTACAGATAATGCCTCCAGATCTTCAGCGCAAATATCACCGCCGCCAATTCAAGGTCATGGATAGGGTAGTTCTCCTCATGGGGCTTTAGCTGCCGAGATACATAAGCCACCACTCTACCATGTTGCATCAACACAGCACCCAATCCAACGCCGGAAGCATCTGTACACACCACGAAACCTCCCGATCCAGAAGGTAAAACCAACACCGAAGCCGAGGTGAGCAATCTCTTCAGTTCCCTGAAGCTCTGCTCACACTCCTCAGACCAGACGAAAGGCACATCCTTCCGCGTGAGCCTAGTCATCGGGGTGACAATGCGAGAAAAATCCTAAATAAATCGGCGATAATAACCCGCAAGCCCCAAGAAACTCTGGATCTCCGTCACTGACCTCAGCCTTGGCCACTGCATTACTGCCTCGACCGTGGCGGGGTCCACGAAAATGCCATCACCAGAAATCACGTGCCCCAGAAAGTGCACCTCGTCGAGCTAGAACTCGCACTTGCTGAGCTTCGCATACAACTGGTGATCTCGCAACGTCTGCAGCACCACACCCAAATGGTACGCGTGCTCCTTGACAGACAGCGAATAAACAAGGATGTCATCCATGAAGATGACCAAGAACTGGTCCAAATACGGATGAAACACCCTCTGCATCAAGTCCATAAAGGCTGTAGGGGCATTGGTGAGCCCAAATGGCATCACCAGAAACTCATAATACCCGTACCTCATACTGAACGCAGTCTTCTCCACATCGGACTCACGAATTCTCAGCTGATAGTAACCGGACCGCAGATCAATCCGCGAGAACACTCGCGCAGACTGAAGCTGGTCGAACAAATCGTCAATCCGTGGCAATGGATACTTGTTCTGATGGGGGCATCTCTCGCCCTTCATATTTTTTACAACTTCGATTGCTTGCTAGCATAGCTCCATTGTGTCCGTCATATTTCTCTAAGTCGAGTCATATGATTTTCATATTTTCTTTGAGTCATAATCATGTAATTTTCTTTTTATTTGTGTCTCATACCTAGGTTAATGAGTCATTTCCCTAAGTTTGAGTGTCATTAGGCTAATGAGTTTGCTATTGGACCTATTTCTTTGGGCTAGGCCCATGGGCGCCCCCCCTTCCTTCGGTTATTTGTTAGTGTGTTAAATGTCAGGGTCTTTTGTGAAAATGTGAGTTGCCTATATATAGGACCCCATTTCCCCCATTTGTAATGAATCAATGTATCAATCAATGAAAAAATTGCCATTTGAGAGTTCAAAGACTTAGTTTAGTGGAGTGAATCCAATTGGGTGAGAAGCCCCTATCCCCCCTCTCTCTCTACCTCTCTCTCTCTAATAAGTCATTTTCTCTCTCCTCCACTTTCTCTCTCTAAAACATGCACCCCTTTCTCTCTCCTCCCCTCCCAACCACCTTTCTCTCTCTTCCCCCCCTCCAATAACTCATCCCCAACTCCCCACCAACCCACCTTAACTCCACCCCATCCCCAAGGGAGATTCCACCGCTCCCCACTCCACCCTCCAACCACCAACCACCCACTCCCCTTCCCCAAGCACCCTCTCATCTCCCAAGGGAGAATTCCCACTCCCCAAGCCGCTTTTTACCTTCCCCACACACCTCTTCCCATCCCCCAAGACCAAAATTTAATCCCACCCTTAAACCCATTTTCAAATACCCTTTCCCTCTCACCCACCTTCCCAAATTCGTAGCTCCTCCTCCCACCACCTGTTAGACCCCCTTCCAGACGCCATTCTTCCCTTCCCCCACCTTGGAACACCCCCTCCTAGACCCCCTCACAGCCCGGGCTTTCCCCACACTCATCCACCCCCATTTCCCCTCCCATATACCCCATTCCCACCATCATCTTCAACCTACTGCTCTCAACTGAAGATCTGTAGAAGAGTAGCAGCTTGCAGAGGTGACCACGTCTTCCTCCGGATGAGTTTGAAGACCCAAAGCTATCCACAAAAGCGTCTTCCTGTCTTCTTCGCAACGGCGGTGGTCTCATCCCCATCCGAGGTCCGTGTCGCCCGGGAGGTCCGTTCTCCCACAACTGCACAGAGCTGCCCCTGCGGAGTACCTGATACGGAGTAGAAGCTTCACCACGACCAACCTCGGAAGAATCAGGCCAAGAGTTCTTCCGCAAAGTTCTTCCACGTCCTGTCTACTTTCAGAATCAAGAAGCGGAACTCCGATCGGCATTCATGTTCAAGAGTTACCAATTTTCTTCCCTGGGTACATAGTTCTGCTTCCCCACAGTCTGCACCGACCTATTACCACTATTCAGAGTCCACTGGTCTTCTCCGGCATCATTTGGCTTCTCTGCCAGTTCTGGTGCGAAGAGGGCTTGTCCACGGTTCCAACGGATTTGACGGCACTTGATTCTGAGTTCGGGAGCGGTCGGGGCATCCTCTTCTTCCTGCTGTTGGAAACCTGAGGCTATCAGTCTGAGAAGCTGCCACCCTATTCGAGCCTCTGCCCGGACCAGCCTCGGCACTAAAAGAAATTAACAAAATTCTGAGGCATTCCCGTTCCAGATACAAAGAGTTTCCCACTGGTCCCGTCATCAGTAAAATTCTAGATCAAGATATGCGTCCTCAACTCTGGCTGTCTGTCCCCTATCGCAGAGAGCGGGCAGATTCGGCATCGGCTTCTTCTCTTGTATTTTCATCACTTTCTCCCCTCCCCGCTTGGCTGGCTGAAGGCCCCTCCCTATGTGGAGGTAGTAATTGGATGTATTCTTTGGTTTCCCTTCCCCAAGATCCCCCCCTTGCATGGGGTGTAGTGCATGTCATTTAAAATTTCAGGTCGAAGCTTCTCCGGTGCGGCGTGCGGGTAAGCCCACGCTTCCTCGCTCGCCCTCGTCTCCGGCCGGGATCGGTGTCTTCACACCGATCAGGTGAGCCACCGCACACTCCTCTTTGCTTAAATTCCTTTGCTTAATTAGTATCGCATCTTAGTGCCGTCGGTGGTAAGTGGAGCGCCCGAACCCGAATTTGCTTATGATTGAGTAACTATCCCAGGTGAGTTGCGAGAGAGCCATTAACACCCACGCCCTCGGTGTGCTGGCCGCCTACGAGAGTGGGCATCCTAGGACCCTTGAGAGGTCCAATCCAAAGCTAGCCAACCCCCGGAGCAGCAAGGGCCCGTCTCGGACCCTCACCACTATCACCGATTTGCCTACGGGCACAAGAGTGCGCTTAGCGGGTGAGTCCGCCCGAGTAAAGTCACCGGTTCGTGCGTTGGTTGCTTGCTAGGTCCAAGGGTCATTTGATCATGTGATTATCACCCCAAGTTGGTGTCACATCATGTTCTTAATGGTCACTTCATTCAGCTGCCGATAGTTAATGCACAGCCGCAGACTACCATCCTTCTTCTTCACAAACAACACGGGCGCACCCCAAGGGGAAAAGCTAGGACGAATGTATCCCTTGGCCAACAGTTCCTGCAACTGCGCCCTCAACTTCCTCAACTCAGTGGGGGCCATACGGTAGGGAGCCTTCGCCAAAGGTCCCGTACCAGGCACAACCTCGATCACAAAATCGATCTCCCGTTGGGGAGGCAATCTAGGCAACTCCTCGGAAAAAACGTCGTGAAATTCGTACACCACCAAAATGTCCTCAACATTCGGCTCCATCCGGTCAGACGCAACCACGGACGCGAGAAAACCCTGACAACCAGAATCAAGCAATCGACGGACTCGAATAGCAGAGATAAGGAATCGAGAAGAGGTGTAATGGATACCTTGGAAATAGAAGGTCCGCTTGCTCGGATGCTGGAAGTAGACCCTCTTCATTCCACAATCCACCACCGCTCCATGAGTCTCGAGCCAATCCATGCCTAGAATCACATCATAATCCTGAAGCTTCAACACGTACAACCTGCCTGGCATACTCCGCCCATCGATCCAAATCGGAACCTGATCGAAGCAATACGGAGTGATCATAAAATCACCCGAAGGCAACTCCACTGCCAAATCACAGGACAACTGGGTCACCGGCTCCTCGATGCTCAGCGCGAAATCCTCCGAAATAAAATAATGAGACGAGCCAGAATCAAACAAAACCCGAGCCGCACAACCCAAAATCTGAACGGTACCTTCCACGAGCTGCGACGCCACTGCCTCTGCCCTGGTCATGTGCGTGATCTGGCCTTGAGCTCTCTGTCTGCCTCCCACACTAGCTGACCTGGGTAGCGGCAGATACTGTCCATGCTACTACTGTCTCTGCTGCTGGGGAACCTGCTGCTGCGGCGGCCTCTGAGGACAGTCACGCCCCATGTGCCCTGGCTGGTCACACCGAAAATAGATAATCGGCGCCGTGCACTGCCTGCCTGGGTGGAACCCACTACACCGTGGACACGGTCCTCGCGACCCACCCACTGATCCCTGACGCTGCAAAGGGATCGGCTGTTGTACACTGCCCGATGAAGCTTGCCCCTGATCCTTGTGTTTCTTCTTTCGAAAATTCTTCGAGAGGAACTTCTTGACCTTCGTGCCAAAAGACGCAGATCCTGTCACCGACGCTGCCTGTGCCGGCACTCCTGAACCACTCAACGCATGCTAGAAGGAACCCTACTGCTGGGTAGCCGACTGCTGGCTGCGACCTTACAGAGACTGTCCCTGGCTGATCGGTCCTCGGGTCCTCTGCATATCCATCTCCAAGGAAGCCGCAACACGAGATGCCGTCTCTAGATCAGTGGCCCCGTTCGCGATCAGATGGTGCCTTAGTTCCTGCCTGAAGCCCTGAACAAACTGCACGGTCTTCACCCTCTCATGCTCCATGATATGAGGTGCATACCGACCCAGCTCGACAAACCGGCCCCTGTACTGCAACACAGACATGTCACCCTGCACCAGCTCCAGAAACTCCTACATCCGCTGCATAGCAACATAATCTGGATAGTACGTACGCTCGAAAGTACTGACGAAGTCGTCCCACTCGACCTGCTCAAGTGGACGAAGCTGAAAAGACGTCTTCCACTCGGAAGACCACCACTTCCGAGCCGTACCCTGCAACTGGTTGTAGGCCAACACCACTCTGTCCTCGGCAGCACTCTTCGCAGAATTGAACACCCGCTCCATCTCATCAAGCCAATCACGAGCCGCATCAGGGTCTGTTTGGCCGCTGAAGTAAGGTGGATGGAACTGCATGAAGTCCCTCACTGCTCGGCCTGGCCCACCCCTAGCAGACGAGCCCTCACCAGCCTCTCCGCCGAACTGCTGAGACATAAGCTGGTACATGCCGCGGAAGAAATCCTCAGCCCCCGAAACTCTTACAGTATCTGCGGCCTCGGTGGCTCCTGGTGGCACTCTACTATGCTCCTCCTGGTCCCCCTGGACCCCCTGCTGGATCTCCTGACCTCCAGCCAACTGCCCCTGCTGAGAGCGAGAGCTCCTCCTCGGCGCCATGCTCGCTCCTGAAGCAAAAGACAGAAAACACGAAAACGGCATGGTCAAAACAAACATGCGGTGCCCAATGCCACCGTCACCTGTACATCATCGTTGTGGACTAGTGGACCACTATAATTACCTATGATTCTCATGTAATTCCACAACCGCGCTCTGATACCAGCTGTAACGACCCGAGAATCCGATTACCGGGAAGGCCCAATAACCCGAGACTCGCACCGCCACCCACGAGTCCGAAGACTCGGAAGGGTTAGAAGGATGGTGTGGAAACTACACAAGTGTCACAAATAATTGCAGAAATTAAACAGTTATAATATTAAGCAGGAAATAAATTAGCATTTTACATGGTCCATAATGAAAAATAACAACAACAGTAGTCCACGACTAGTACAGAGACAAGAAAAGAAAGTACAGCTATACGGGGCATACCCCGGCTCTGACCTCTGGCACTACCTCTGGGCACCCGCACCTCGCTGCACCCCAGACGCACTCCCCTGGAGCGGCACCTCACATGAAACATGGTGACAACACGCAGGGAATGAGTCTCGGAACAAGACTCAGTAGGGATCACTCGAACCCTACCTCGTAAAACGAGAAACTACTACACTAGCGGTAGGAGAGTACCTCGGAGAGGAAAGCCCTGTACTCTACACAACAAAGACCCTACGGCACGTAAACCGGCACACGTGCCACGGTAAGACAACCGAAGCTCAACGGTCGACCCGACAAAACCCGAAGGTCGGAAACACACGACTGATAGTCTGTCACTCCGTACTTGACAGGAGTATCTCCCACTAGAAGCACAGCTGGTAGCGTCACCTGACGTCTTACACCGCGCCGCAGGTGAACCGCCTGACGTGGTAGTTCCTACCAAAGGCGCGAGCACCGTACAAGTAACCACAAACAAGTGACTAGCTGGGGTTACGCCCGTCGACGTGCGTCCACTGTCCCCAACCACGTTTGCACACACAGACCACGCGTCCTAGGTCTGGCCCTCTGACCAGTTTTCCCCTGGCACTAGACTCTGATTAGACGAGGGGCCCGACGGAAACCAATCTAAAACCGTCCTCAGGGTAAGCCCGTACACCACTCCCTGGTGCAACTGGTACCGCGTATTGGTAGGCTACGACTAGTGGAGGGTCACTGAAGGAGTAGATTCTCAAGTCAACGGAAAACAACGTCACAATTGTAGGTACGCGGAACGCTCCTTGTACCAACACCGACGCACAGCGACACAAGCCAAAATCACCACCTCCCGAGACCCCACGGCACCCTCACGTGTGGCCCCCACATGATGCCCAACATCAGTCAGACCATGGGTCAGCACAGGGATCAAGACTCGCTCATCCAGGACTCGAATCGGCAAGGGATGATAGACGCAGTCACCGGAGGACCGCCTCCTATGGTAGCGGTCTGCCCAGGACCGCAACCACAAAGTCGCGATCTTCCCGCGACCGTGACCATCCCAGCACGAAAATATGAATGCGGTCACCTCGTGACCGCATTCACACAGTAGCGGTCTCCTGGAGACCGCGACTAGCGTGCAACGGTCAAATGTCTCGGGGTCCGTGCCGGTCCCCACGGTGAACGCGGTCGTCCCCAGACCGCGACCAACAGTCGCGGTCTGTCACGAGACCTCGTCCGCCCACCGACACTTTAAGGCCTAACGGTTTAAAATCTGATGAAAGCGGTCCCCGCCTGACCGCGACCAGTGAAAACGGTCACTAGTGGACCGCGATCACCTCGGAAAACCGAGAACGGCGGGAAATGGCCGAAAACACCATTCCACGCCCCAATCACCCCCGGGTGATGGGGAAGCAAAGGGGGAACTCGTCCCCACGCCCTAGAGTACCGAATGATTCCTCCAAAACTCCAAATGGCGCGGTAAAACACTAGATCGGCGCTCAAACCCCCGAAGCATGCATTTCCCGTCCCGAGCTCAAACGAACCCCTCTCGGCTCCCCGCCGGCCTAGAAATCACGGGAAAGGAAAGCACGGAGATAGAGGATCGTCACCCTACCTCAATGGAGCGAATGCTCCGCCAGATCATCCACGAATCACGAAGAACGCTTTTAGAAACCCCGCCTCCCCACGCTTCCCACGCTTGCCGCACGCCCGCACGATCGTCTCGACGTCACCCACGTCCTTGCCGTGTCGCACCGCCGCCATCTGCAGCTGGAACGGAGGTCGCCGCGCTCGAACGGGAGAGAGGGAGAGAGAGAGGGCGACCACGGTTGGGGAAGGAAGGAGGAAGAAGAAAGAGAAAGGGAAAAAGAAAAGAAAAGGAATATGAATATATAGAAAATCCGATTTTTCGGAAAAATACCGAAAAATAGAAAAATACCTTTCCGAGATCCTCGGAACGCACAGGTCGCAACGGTACCACTCGTGCCTAGGTGAACGGCCCGGTCCACCCGCAGCGAGCTTCCGAAGAAAAAGCCGAAACACACACTGGAAATCAGAAAACACACGCGGAAAAGCCGCGGAACGCCTCCGGGCCTCCGAAACAACTCCGGATCGCGTCGATCCGAACACGAAAGATGTCCGAAACGAAATTTCAGACACAACGGAGCTGGACACTCTGAAAATCAGATCCGGGACCCATAGAGAAGGATCTGAAAGTTCTGGGATATTACAGTGAGTTCCAAGGAGGTCCCTGGAAGCTTCATGCCACCTGGTGCCATTAGAAACGTCCAGACTCAGAAGGGAATTAACTTGCAGAAGCTCGTGAAATGGGTCATGGATGCCCTGAGAGGATTGCCAGATGATGATCATTTGGAAGAAATCATGAAGGGATTCACAATCTATTTGGCTGGTGCTCTCTTATTCCCTCATACCGACAACGTAGTTGAGGAAGATCAGTTGAGTGCTATTTGCGGCATTTGGAATGGCAAAAGGGTGGGACCTGCCGTTCTTGCTTACCTCTACAGTGGCCTTACTGCTTCCAGCCTGGGTAAGCCTCCTTTCGGTTGCGCACTTCTTCTGAATTGCTGGGTTGATTTACATTTCAAATTTGATCACCGTGTGGGGATGCCAACTGCCTCGAAGATTTTTCAACAAAGCCCCCTTTACCACATAGCCGATGTGTTAGGCTTTGGTGGTAATATAGTGAACCGTGTTCCATGGCTGAGGAAGGGTGAAGACTGGAAGTCTCACTTCAGAACTATGACACAAAGTTTTTTCACTTGTGCATCGGCATGCCTACTCTCACGCGAACTCCTCACGAGGTCTTCTCCCAGAGCTGAACTCCAACTGATTGGTGCGACGGAGTTTGTTCTTTATAATGCGCATCGGTGCAGCATCCAAATCGGCATTACACGCCACTCGTTCCGACCGTTAATCGGCATCGTTCCTTTGAAGAAGAGGGAGTTGGGCACGGAAGCGGATGCGAAGGAAGCGAAGGCCATCAAAGCACCATGGAAGACAAGCACTTCGGGAAAGGCGTTAGTGCATGTGGAGGAAGAGCGCGAACTGTGGAGAGCTTATGTAACTGGACTGGGGAAGTTAAGGCTCGAAGTGTCTAAACCCTTGATGTAGCTCACTCTGCTTTTGATGAAATAAATACGAAATTATTGTGTGCAAATGTTTTCTTTCTCCTTTTTTGTTTGTTTTTTTATATATTTTTATTTGTTTTTTTTTTGGGAGGCGTCTCGGCGCAAAAATGCATTCTAAACTTGATTTCAAATTTAAATCACCGAGAACCACGGGACGGCCTTTCTCCTTCCTTACCTTGCCCGCGAACGACTCCTCCTCTCGTCGGGAGTTACTTGCCTAGCTCCATCTTCTTCCACTCTTGATCTATGGAGTATGGTGGGCCACATCGTGGTGAAGGACGAGGGGGACAAGGAACTCCTCACCTAAGGAGGTTTGTGCAAGAGCACGGAGAGGCGACCGCAGAAGAGGAATGGCCTCTTCTGGCACTCGGGGGACCCGAGGGACCCGAAGACATGGAGGGAGGCGAGCATGGCCTGGTAAGCTCCTTGATCGCCACCTCTTTGATTTTTTTAGCTTTGTAGCGAACAAGTAGAGGGAAAAGAGGGTTCGGTGAGTGTTGCACTTGAATGATGAACGCGTCTTTGATAGGAGACGCGTTTTTTTTAAATGATGTGGCCCTTCCTTTGATGCACAGGATATGACAAGGATCTCGGGCTTAGCCGATGAGTGGGCGAGTGCGGATGAGCCGAACCGCGTCGGGGAAGAGAGACGCGGCAAGGCAAAACTTGAAGACTGGCGCATACGTCTCCCTGCTCAATTCCAAGACGGGCAGCAAGGTGGTGTGCCTATGCAGGAGAGTGCCGGCTACTTGCGGCAGTGCAGGGGGAGCCAAGTGGGGCCTTTTCAGCTCGGGAGACGGACAGAGGTGAAAGAAGGGCCCTATTTTTTTTTAAAATCCTGGGGCTTAACTGATGGCTATTGTTTGTCTGTTTCCACGTGCCCAGCAGGTAGCGATGGCAGGGATGGCCGGCGGATCGTCTTCCAGCCCTCAGGCTCTTTTTTTGGAGATCGCCTCCCATTAGGAGCAACTTGCCAGTGCAGTGGCCCGCGCGACCCGGGCTGAAGAGGAGCGTGATGCTTGGGCAGCAACCATAGCAGAGCTGCGACATCACGATGAAGAGAGGCCGTCTCCAGACATCCTTCAGTTAAGGGTCCTCCTCCAGGTGGCGAGGAGGGAGGCAGAGAGAGAGAGAGAGAGAAGAGAGGGAGGAAAGAAGGACCGAGCGACAGCAGGATTGGGATGAGAGCAGGGCCTTGGAGGCCCAGGTGAGGGAGCTCCAGGTAGGCCTTCAGGTTGTGGGGCAGAGGTTATGAGTGATGGAGACGCGCTACGAGAGAGCACGAGAGTTCGGGGCGCGACTCCGCCAGTCTGGCCACCTTTCTATCGGTGGCTTCTTCGCCACGCCAGGGGATCAGCAGCGAGCCGCTGCTGTTGAGCAGGAATCACAGGGTGAGGGGACTGCTACTTCACGGAGTCCCAGGAGGCCCCTGAGGGACCCTCACCTTAGGGGAGAGGAGAGAGACGCCTAGAGGGATGAGTGTGAAGGTGATGGCGAGAGTTGGCGAGCTAGCATACGCCTCCTCTCTATGATTGTGATGTTTATGACAGTTTATGTAGACTTATGAATGGAGTGATTTGATTTCCTGCCACTTATTTGTTCTCTTGTGCATTCCTTCTCCCTTACACTTCTTCACTATTCCCATGTGATGTGCTTGCCGAGACCCTGTCCAAAACGATGAATCATATCTTGCTCCGACCGTCTTTCACACGGAAATCTGCCGCCGAAGTCATTAATGACGGCTCTAGCCTCTTCTTCTTTACGACCTTCCAATCTTCCCGGACGACCTCTACAGCATGACAGGGCATCCCTAGACTGCGTAGGGAGTGAGTCATCATATAGCATCATCAATCAATTACCATGCGAGCAGTGAAGTGACACATGTGGGACCGCAAGGAAGGTGCCTTATCACAAGGGTTATCGTTAATAGTGATGTAGGCAGTCTTGACTTGCCATTCTCCCATTTCTATAAATACCTCCCTCGTTTGTCCCCCCAGGGGCACCGGTAGCCAACAAGTTTCCACGGAAACGGGAGAACTCAGGGTTCTAAGTTTCAAAATGGAGGGTGAATCTTCTCACTCTTCGAAGAGAAGCAGGTCCAGTGGTAGCAGTTCCAGGAGGCTCTCAGATCTCGAAGGGCACTTCAGTGAAAGGACCCAATCGCAACCCGTAAGATGAGCTTTCTTGCCCCTTCTCTTATTCTTTCTTCCTCCCTTCTAACAAAACCCCTCCTTGTGTATGCGCAGGGTGTGATGAAATCACACATTCCATGGGAGTTGGTAGTGGCCGCATACCGGGGTCTCCCGGATTTTCAGAAGGCCAGGCTAGATGTGATGGGGCTTGGAGTCTTTCTTCGGATCGAGCCAATCAGGCTCGACCTTGCCCTCGTCCAAGCATTGCGCGAAAGGTGGGATCCAATGAGCCGTGCTTTCTTGATGCCTTGGGGGCACATGGTGCCCAGCCTGGAAGATGTGGTCCGAATTACGGGCCTGAAAGTGGATGGCGAGGCACTGACCGGTATCACATACTCCGACTATAGAGAGGCTGCCTAGAGGTTACTAGGAGTGGACCTGGATGATCGTAAGAATAGGTCTGTAGCCAAGACGCCTATTATGGAGATGTCGGGGCTTACTGACATTCATTCTCGTGATGATGAGTCCTTGGAACAGTTCCTGGAGAGGACTGAAAGAGGATGCCGCGCCGTCTACTGCGTAGATGCGAGCAATTGGGAGAGGGCCAACATGGATTTGAGGAGATTCCTCTTCTTCTTGTTGGGGAAATTGTTACTGGGCTCGAAAGGAGACATCATTCATTGCCGTTTCTTAGAATTCCTGGTAGACCCTGAGAAAGTGGGATGATACGCCTTGGCGCATCTATTTACGGGTCTGTCTAAAAGAGCATATCGAGAGATAATAGTGAGTGGTTTCACGCCGTTCATCCAGGTATCCTGCTTTTCTCCTTTTTTTTTGTTTTCCTTTTTTCTTTCTTTTTTCTCTTTTTTTTCCTTTTTTTTTTCGAGGCTCCCTTCGGGTTCCGTTCCGTTCGATCCCAAAAGCGGGGTATGGGGGTGAGCGGGGGTTAACCCTGAGTTAGACTGCAAATATCGAAGAGTGAATTCCAGCTCGCTGGTCCTCGTACCATGCCAGTTGTTATGGCTATCTAAGGGTAGTATTTCTTAAGATAAAGCCCATTCCAAGGGTGGGATAATTCGGTCCCTTCGGCATTGACTAGCTTGTAGGCGTTGCTGGGGTACACGGCTTGAATCACATGGAATTAAATAGGGAGGGGTCCGGAGGTTCCGGACAGGGATGAATGTAGGGGTCCGGAAGCTCCGGACAACAAGAAATGTGAGGGTTCAGGGACCCTAGAGCAGAGGAGCTTGATGGCTTAGATTTAGATGACGGAAGGAGTCTCCTTAACCAATGGACTGCCCATAAAAAGAAGCTGAATAGCAGCATGAGCAGTGATGGACTGGGATAGGAAGTGGATGAACTGATGTGGGTTCTTTCAACAAGGGATTTATTGTCCTTAAGCTTCACTTTATGCTTTTCCCTCTTCTTGGTAGATACTCTCTCATAGTGCGGCCTCTCAACCTTCAACATGGCTTATTGGCCTCTTGGCCTTGCATGCTCTCTCCAATGAAGAGACGGCCTAGTCCTTCTCAGACCAACCAGTCCAATCAGTGCGGTCAGGGCCCACAGGCTCTCATTTGATGTAACAAGATCCCTTGGACGTTCGAAAATGAACGGTAACTCTCTTGACAAATAATGATAACGAAAGTTTGAGAGTTCCACTTGTGCAGTAGGGATCTTGACATGGAATAGCTCCTTGAGAAATAACTCTCTTGATAAATGAATGGCATCTATCATTGGGAATTTGACCTTCGGCGTAAGAAGCTTCTTATTTGATGCACTGCTCAAGGGCGTTGGAATATCATGTGTGAATATGCTTGGTAGCGTAGGTGCTCGCCTCTTGCATGGAAGTTGGTAGGGAGTAGACAAAACGTCAAAAGCTTCCAATAAAGAGCGGCCTGACCCACCCCTGAGCATAGAATTCATCATTTCCTCGGCAGTAGAATGTGTCATCACTATGCATGAGGAGAACCCCTTCTTTTGATTGGCCATTTGGACTATGACCGAACAAGGGGTAATAAGAGCCTTGAAAGCATGTTGGCCAATGAGTAACATGATCGTTATTGTTTTAGCCCCTGATTTGCTTAGCACCAATTCCTGAGAGTCCTTCTTGACGAACATTGGTGCAGATGGAGATTCGGCCTTCTCAAAGGTGACCGGTACAAGAACTCGAATCGACATTCGGCATATGAAATCTTGGATTTTGAATGGCATAGCCGTAACCGAATCTTTCTTGTCCGGTTCTTGATCATCATCTTTGGCACGTGTATTTGTAAGAATACATCCACTCCGAGAGGTGATGGAAGGAGATGAGTCAGAGACAACATGATCAACGGGTAATGGAGGTTCAATGGAAGGGGTTGTAAAAAGGGTAGGTGGAGATTGAAACACGACGAGCTTCTCCTCCTGCTCGGGAGCAGACAAGGTTGGCTCGGGTGCAAAAATCGATGGGCCCTGCTCAGAGTTAGGCACGCGTTTGGGCATGAAGTTGAGTGGAGGAACATGCATGATTGGATTCGGGGTTATAGGGATGGTGGAGGCCTTAAGTGGGGGCAATGGAGGGTTACTAGGTTGGGGACAAGGGCTGATGGGAGGTTCGGCAGAAGCTGACAATATGGGGGTTACTTGCGTAGTTAGAGGGGCGACGGCAGGAGACTTGGTACATAGGAAACGTCAGATTTTGGTGATACGTGAGGAGTTTAGGGTAGGGGGTGATTCATGGTGCGTTGACGCGGGTTGTTGGAGTGTGGACCCACCATCATAACACCATGTGATTTCATTGGCATGGGTAGGGACAGTGACTTCATCCTGAGTAGGGGGATATTCTGGTGGTGGTGGAAGAGGGAAGGAACGAAGAAAACTCGGAGTAGGTGCATATTCAAAATATTCACAGATGTGATCATGTGCCATTTGCAATTTTTCAAAATCATTAGGTTCAAATGGATGCCATGGTGGAGGCGTGTTGATGAGATGAAGTGACGTATATTGGCATGGAGGAATTTGCGTATATAGATGTGGATGTGGAGGCGGAGAGCCGTATGGATTAGTGTGATGAATGGATGGTGGGCAGACGGCGTCCACTTGATTATAACGACTTGGAAGAATATCTTGCTCACTCATATCCCAGATGCCGTACTCATCTCTTCTCTCCTTCCAATCCTTCTCCATTTTGGTAATATTATTCATGAAAGCGTGAAGGGGGTTGGCTTGAGGAGGGGAAGGAGGAAGAAATTTCTCTCAATAACAGCCTGTAAGGCTCCAAGTTGAGAGCTGAGAGAGTCGATATGAGAAGCCATGAAATCCCAGGCATAGGAAACACTAGTGGAGGGGGAAGCTCCACTACCAATGGCCTGTATTCCATATGAGGACCTATAGGATGGGCCAACGTCCATGGGATGGGCCTGTGGGTCAGGCTGATAGCCCCAGTCCGAGTTATAGACCTGATAAGAGTCGTGACCTGGGTCACGCATTTGAGACCCATAACGGAAGGCGTCGGCCTCGAAACAATTATAATTATATTTAGCCATCCATCATATTTTTCGAGAGCATAACAGCATACACTAGCAAACAATTAGCAGAGATTAACACACAAGTGAATGCCTTACATCAATTTTTTTGCTTTTCCTTTTTGCTTTTTTTTTTTTATTTTTTTAACCAATTCTGAAGTTCACACAAAATAGGAAGGACCCTAATTCCAATTTGTTTCACCGCCGTGTTAGCTAGGGTCACTCGTCTCACCACAAATGGGTTACTAGCTCTGGGGAACTTCAATGGTACAACCAGCCCAGTGAACGAGGAGGGAATCCTTCACTGTCGGGGACTTATGGAGGTCCTAATGGAGGAGATCCTAGTCCGTTGAGAGGAATTCTCAAACGGAGAGTCCTTCCTTCACCGAGAGAGGATGATCTTTAAAAAAATTAAAAAAGGTAGAAAAAGGAGGATGCATATATGCAATGAAGTGCTGAACAGATATACAGAACATAAGAAAACAACAGAGATAACAAAGATATAATCAACACCCAATGAATCACAAGGGACTAGGGGCGAAGTGCACGAGGTGCACGAGGGATAAGAACTTAAAGTGCTATTGTGAGCACAACTGGAGCGCGCGAGGTCGCAAAGGTGGAGGAGCACACGGCGGTGCCGAACTTGCAAGGGTAACCGAGGGAAAGCAAAAGTCGTCCCATCGTGATCGCCAATCTGTGAGCGACGTCACGCGGAATTTTCCAGAGGAGGCGAAGTGGAGCGTGCGAGGGGCTCGTTTTGCTGCAACACAGAAAGAAGAGAGAAGAGAGACCACCACGGGAGATTGCTCCGGCGGGGCGTGCGGGACAGATGCAATATAATAAGATATGGGGATTAAACGGCCATTGCGAGAAATGACTCTCCGCGACCTCGGGAGATGGGAATAGTGCAGAATTTAAATGACAGCAATTTAAACGGCCATTGCGGGAAGTGACTCACCGCAGCCTTGAGAATATGAGCAGATATAAGAAGAGTACAGAATACAAGCAACAGGAATTTAAACGGCCATTGCGGGAAGTGACTCGCCGCGGCCTCAAGAATATGAGCAGATATAACCACAACACAGAATATTAATGACGAAAATTCAAACGGCCATTGCAGGAAATGACTCGCCGCGGCCTCGAGAATATAACAGATATAAGGAACAAAATATAAGGGACAAAAATTTAAATGGCTATTGCGGGAAATGACTCGCCGCGGCCTCGAGAATATAATAGATATAAGAAACAGATATAAGAACAATGCAGAATACAAGTGACAGAAATTTAAACGGCCATTGCGAGAAATGACTCTCCGCGGCCTCAAGAATATGATGTGATCGCTTGGGGCCGGAGACCCCCAAAAAAAGAAAGTGATCGCGCCTACCTCAAAAGCGGGAGATGGCGGGTTGCTTCTTCCTCTCCCTTCGGCCGATCGATGGAGAGGGCTTTCCTTGGTTACCCTTGCAAAAGAGAAACAAACACAAAATAAGTAGATCAGAAAAGATGGCAGTGTAGTATTAGTCCCTTAATGTAAAATAATGAAATCGTGGCAAGACACACACCTGGTTGGTGTTGTTTTTAAACCCCTCTCGGACACGAGTAGGAGGAAAATGTTATGATGAATGGGGGATCGTGCACACGTATATAAAAGAAGACTCCCTTATGAAGGGAGACGGAGAATGCGAGATGATGAATGCAAAAGAACTACGGAGAAAAGGGGAGAGAATTGGCTTATTGAATGTGCCGATGGCGGGATCCGGCGGAACTTCGGTAGTGTAGGGACGATGTGGAAGCACGGTGGATGAAGGCAGCCTTAATCTCGCGAGCGCGAGCACCCGAGAAGCCGGCAGAACCTCCCCCTACAAAAGACCCACGGGTTAGAAAAGGGATCCGGCAGAGTCTCTCCTTCCTCTGTCTGATCTGAAGCCCCTTCCCTTCGAGGGAGGGGGTCCTCTATTTATAGAGGAGAAGTGGCTTGAGGCGTCCAGGACCCTGGACGCCTCCATCAACACATAAAATATTTTTTATTTTTTTATTTTTAATATTTTTATGAAGGCGTCCAGGAGACTGGACGCCTCCATGACCGCCCACCGGAATTCCGTCGAAAGACGTAGACAGTGGGTAAAGCGTGTGGTTTCGGTGCATACCCGTGACTCACGAGTGGGCGCGTATAACTGGCAAGACGTCTTTATATTCTTGGATTTTTCCGAAACGTTAGATCGAGCGGCGTGCCGGGATTGTCGGGATGCGGAGGAATGAAGGCGTCCAGGGGCCTGGACTCCTTTACAATTATTATTTATTATTATTTATTTTTTTTTACTTTTTTTACTTTTTCACTGATGAAGGCATCCAGGCTCCTGGTCGCCTTCATAATTATTATTATTTTATTATTTTTTCACTGATGAAGGCGTCCAGGCTCCTGGACACCTCAAAGATTTTCCAAGAAAAAAAATCAGAAAAATGTAAAATAATTCATAAAAATAGGAAATCACCAGAGTAATTAAAAATGTGAAGGCCGCCTTGGGGTGTCATAGTGTAATATGAGATTTACTCACGGTAATGTCAAGAACGGCGTGTCTACACCCGTGGGGATATAAACATGGTGGTTCAATGTCTATTATTATAGCGTTCGGTTAATATTCCCTTGGAGAGCCGTCGGAGAACATGCAGTGGCAGAACTCCGTAGGTTAATAAGGTTAGAGGAGCATCATCGGTGAACCCCTCCGATGTTGGGGTGTCACCCCATTAATCTAGCCCAGTAGCTTGGGTGAAACCCCTGGTAGTTCCTTCTTGCATGAGGATAAAAGTTCATAAGAGGCTTGGTGAGGATTGACTTGAATTAAGCTTGGTATAGGGCTCCCGGAGTGCTTGTCTCGGCACAAAGCTGTCAGCGCGTAAGTGTTTAGGCATATACAAGCATCGGCGCACGGGGGTGGCTTTTGGCAAGAATGGGCATCGGCACGCAACAAGCCTCGGCGCGCTTCCAACTCTCGGCGCGAGAATGCTCGCGCCGAGGGGGGAAGCATGCGCCGACGGAGTTTGGCGTCGAGCAGCTTCCGAGGCTGGGTTTTAGGTTTTTTAGAGGCGGGTTTTCAGGGTTTTCAGAGGCAGGTTTTCAGGGGTTTAAGGCTTTGATTCAAGGAGGTTTTAGAGGCTCTGTTCTTGGGGTTTGCAGGACTTCGGAGGCAATGGAAATGGGGTCACATGGGGTATCAAAAGGAATGGGATTCAGAGGGATGATCCCAGGGTATGTACAGTCACATTCACTCAGAGTTGCTACTGGGGCGTCGACCGTTTATCGAATCTTTTGCAATAGGATTCTGTCATGTTCCTCATAGCTTTATAGATGAAGAACCACGAGATAGACTGTCTCGGGCTTCATCACGATCATGAGGCTAAGAGAAGGAGTGGAAAAATCGTCGATCGAGGAACTCTAATATAAGTATATCCCTCACAACTCCACGAATGAGAAGCCGCGAGATAGACTGTCTCGGGCTCTCATCGTGAATCAGAGGCTAAGAATGCTTAGACGATATAACAGAAGCAAACTTAAATGATCGAAAAAGTGTGCACACCAGAGAAACAACCCTCCTCACAACAATCAAATACGATAAGTTTCAGAACGGGCAGAGGGAAGAGAGACTCAGAATACCATGCTTTGTTTCATTCCAGAAGAATACATTCATTTGACATTAGGGGAAATCAGATTGTAAGGGCATTCATACGAACAGATGCTCCTCGAACACATATCAGACTATACTGATGCTCAGTATTTACAGAGGAACAAAAAAAAGCTTAATAAACATAAGAACGAGTTACAGAGGAGAAGACAGATCGGAAGACTCGAGAGGGGGGGGGGGAAGGGATGGATGTAGCCCTTTAGGGCATTTGAAAGCCAGCCCCACCTTGCTTTCCTCTCCACGGATCTTTGCAACTCTCTCCTCCTCCTTCAGAATCTTCAGCAGGCCCTCAGACCCTTTCCTCTTTTCCTTAGCTCTCGCTTTCTTTTCTTAGGTGGCTTCGAATATTCTCTCCTCTCTTTGTCGAAGATCAGGGTTTTTATAGAGGGTTAACCCTCTGTCCATCGGCGCATGCCTTTCTTGGCGTGGATCAATCGACGCGCCACCTGGATCTGGCCGCTCGGCGCGTCTTTCATCATAGTGGGCTTGAGCCCATTTCATATGTGCATTCGTATTGATAAAGGCCATTTGAATGACCAGACATTTTCATCAGTTAAGTGGGTTTCTTAGAATGCCCATTGACCTTTCTTGTTGTCTATTTTAGCATCTGTCATCAACACATTGTGTGAAGTTGTGTGAACCCCGTCTTATGAGTATCAGAACATACTGAGGATCCTCTTTCAGTGGGCAGATGATTGTCCAGGTGTTGACGTAGTTTTCATCAGCCCGACTATCTTGAGCGATGGCCGTGCTGGACAGTGACTTAGCCGATGATGACTTCAGCCGGACATAATGTCAAGTGTAATGGATCTTTTTTCTATTCTGATTCTCATATCCTCTAGGGATGACATAGGAGCCGCACCCTTGGTCGATCTTCAGAGCCTTTGACTTACTTTGACTTCTTCTCTATCTTTTTTATCTTTGTATATTTTTGGTGTCAACAGATGTTACTGTGGACCGTTGTGAACATCGTTTCTTCTATTTCAACAACCAATGCCCATGAAAACTTCTGGAGTAAAGTGAACACCGCAAAAAAAAAAAAAAAAACACGGCACCTTTTGAATATTGTACATCAATATATACAACAGGGGTTGCCCTGTGATGAGGCATAATAGCTAAAATAAGATACAAAAATAAGGAAGAGCTGAATCGCCTAATCTCTAAAAACATATTGTTATTATCCAGTGACACGCTTGACTAACATATTTGAACTTGCGCCACATGACATTAGGATGCACATTGCAATACAGGAACCGGTGATACTTGATCACTAGAAACTGCTGGAATTCGATCTCATTTAAAAGGATGTTGGTTCGAACGGACCCAACAGCTCAGGCTGACAGGGTTGGGGTTCGACAATAAGACTCGTGGGCTCTCATGAGCCGACGGAACAAAATGACGCCCATTATCATCACGGGTACATGCCACGCACAAGGATAGAGTTTGTTTGGAATTTCTTTCTTGGGCCTAAACTAGGACCAAGTATCACTTCTCATCGACAGTCTTTAGGAGCAAGACTTTGATTCACATCATTGTGTGGAGCAGTATTAATTGCACGCCCTCTTCGTTGGTCTATCTATCACCACCCACATGTACGTATGATCGATGTATTTTGAGATAGACCTATATGATCCGTCAGTCGAGATAAAGAATACAGTTCTAGATTGAACACACTAAATTAGAGGGAAAAAGAGAATATAATTCACGACTTGTCGGGGGTGGTCTCACCAACCCCCCTCCTATATATGGGACTTAGATTCGATCTTAATTAGGTTCCCCTCTCCCTGTTAAAAAATATATATATCTACGGAAAAAATATATACATATATATGTTTGGAATGGCATATACCTATTAGGAATAAACCATACATATTTAAAATGATATATATATATATATATATATATATGAAAGAAAATATACATATATGTTAGGAATGGCATAGACTTACTAGGAATCACATTAAAGTCCACCACAGGTGACATGAGTCACACGAGTAGCACTACATGGACTAATCGAAAAGAGGGAGAGCAACACTACCTGGATATCATGTATATATATGGTACGGCAAGTATCAATCGTTTTATACACAAAGGGTAACATATGTTGCAATCAAGAGCTTACTCTATTTATTAAAAACCCCATCTACTGTAAGTCCGCGTGTAAATGACGTAAGGTGGCGGCAATAAAAACAGCCGGAATACCACCCTTAAAACATATATCTTTATCTCCACTCCTGCAATGTGATGTTCTACAGTCGAGTAACCAATACCAGAACATGATCGAATTAAGTTGCTCAGGATTGGTCAACTATATATCCTTAAAAGATTATGTGCAAATATTCTCTTTTGCGTGGTCTAGAATTTAGTTCAATTGATCTGAGCACCTAACATCCTGAATTTTAAGATCTTTTTACAACTAAAATGTTAACAAATCAAAAAAAATATATATATATATATAAATATACAGCTGAGATGTGAACGGGGACTTGGCTGCGAGAGGGGACCCCTCGAAAGTACGTATAAGTCCTAGTTTGACAACAAAACCCACCCAGAAGGACGTCCTCTCCTCTGCTTTCAAGGCGCGCGTCAACATGACGACTTGGGTCCCCTCCTCAAGAAATTAGGTGAACCATGCATGGAAAAAAAAAACATGCCTAATAAATAAATAATTAACTAATTAATGATACAGACTGCAACAACCCAACGTACGATCAACATCCTCTGGGAACCAAAAAAGTCGTCCGGTTTGAAAGGGCATGGGCATCATGGGTTGGTGGCATGGCCTCCTAACTCTGCGAGTGGTGAAGGCAGGTGGACACGGTTGCCGCGGTTGCGTTTTTTCAACACCCACTGACCCTCTTAGACGAAGGAGAGAGGCCCTTGTGTGGTAGTCGAGAGTACGTTGGGTCGTCTACGTCATGGATGGGCCTGCGACTGTACGTGGGAGTCTCCGCTGGTTTCCTTTGCTCGCTTACTATTAATTAATTATACCCATCTTGTAGAGGCCTCAAATGACGTGGGTCTCTTGTTGAAGTCCCTTACTATTATTAATTATACCCATCTTGTAGAAGGAGACATGGATTGATTATAATTTGGATATATGTGACTGGGCTGTTTTCCGTTAATGTCTTCTCAATCTAAATCTAAATTTGATTGGATAACAGACTTACAGATCTCCGCGGGACGTAATTTTTTATTCAGTTTTGTCGTCTCAGATAATCTCACTCTGGATTATGTTTGTCTCCGTAATCGTCTCAGTCTCTCTAAATTTTCATAACCACGTCTGAATTCAATCAAAGACCTACTTCTTATTTCGCAAGGCACGTAATAACTGCTTCTTATGCTCTAGTATTTTTTTTTTCCCTCTCCATCGGTAACTAGTAACTGACTTTCAAAATCGATAGATTCTCCCTGAACACTCCACCCAAGTAAGTAAGAACTTGTTCCTCGTAGGAGATCAATCGACTTCGGCATCGTGTGTTATCACTCGTGCACCTCCCTTAACCTTCTCTGAGAACACATAATTCCTCCTTCCACCGGAACAAGGACCACCGCCCGTAAGAGCTTTCGAGCGACTCATTCACGTGATTAATTAAGCTAGTTAGTTAATAGATCGAATAGCGTCTTTTGGAAACCCTCTTACCAAGTGCGGCTCCATTGCAACGCAAAAATAATAGATCCATGACGAGAGGTTTCCCGTTTTAAGAGTCCCCTTCAAATCCAGCTTGTCAATCTTCAAGTTTTCGACACCATGGGGGGGTTCGTAGATATCTCGATAGAGGGTAAGTCCATGACCCATTTGGAATTGTTTCTAAATGAAGCCAATTTTATTTTAAAAATGAAAAAAAAATGAACCCGCCGGTCGTCTCTCTCTCACATCTATGCTCTCTCTCCCTCTCTCTGTAACGACCCAAAATCCGAACACTGGGAAGGCTCAATAGCCCGAATCTCGAACCGCCACCCACGAGTCTGAAGACTCGAAGGGTTGAAAGGATAGTGTGGAGATATACAAGAATCTAAAATAATTACAGAGCTACGCAGATTAAATGAATTAAGCAGGAAGTAATTAATAACATTAATTAAATTACATGGTCCACAAAATAACAGCAGTCTAAAAAAGACAGTAGTCCACAACAAGTACCGTCCAAAGAAAAGTACAACTATATGGGACATACCCCGGAACTGGCAACTGACAACTAACCCTGGGCACCTGAACCACAGGGAGCCTCTTAAGCGCTCCCCTGAAGCCTCGTCTCACCTGAAACACAGTGAAAACACGCAGGGAATGAGTCTCAAAACACAAGGCTTAGTAGGGATCATCCGGTCTCCACCTCGTAAATTGAGAAACTGCGCGGAAAGTAACTACAAGATACTACGACGGCTAGTACCGAACACACGGCATGAAAACCGAGACAACTCGTCAAAAGCCAAAGAGTCGCTACCACACAAAGATAGGAGTACCAACCCACTAGAAGTAAGGCCGGATGCGTCCACTGACGACTTAAACCACGCCTCGGGTGTCCCCCTCGACCCCTGGTGGAACGGGGACACCATACTAGTAACCACAGAACAAGTGACTAGTTGGGGTCGCGCTCATCATCACAGGTCCAACCGCCCCCCAACCACGTGTGCACACACAGACCGCGCGTCCCTGATCTGGCCCTCTAACTGGTTTTCCCCTCAGCCGGACTCTGGCTGCAAGATGTGGGGCCCAACAAAAACCAGTCTAAAAATCATCTCTCGGGATAGCCTCGTCACCACTCCCTGGTGGGATCACTCGCGTGTCGGAAAACTACGACTAGTGGAGGGTCACTGAAGGAGTAGACTCTCTAGTCAATGAAAAATGACGTCTAAATCGGACAAAGTACAAGGGCCGCTCCTTGTACCGACACCGACTCACGGTGACACGAGCCGAGAACACCAACTCCCGAGATCCCACGGCACCCTCACGTGTGGCCCCCACATGATGCCCAGCATCAATCCCACAGGTCATCATGCGGATCGAGATTCACTCACCCGGGACTCGAATCGGCAAAACAGAACTCGGTCGGACATAAATCTCTGGCGGTCCACCTTTGGGCCGCCACAAAGTCTGGCGGTCCAGAATTGGGCCACCACAGGGACTCTAGCGGTCCAACAATGAGCCGCCACACCCTGGGTTGCGAAAGAAATGGCGGTCCTATATAGGGCCGCCACAGGGATGTGGCGGGTGTACCTTCGGCCGCCACACCCAAAAAATCCTCAACGGCCGAAAACCAACGGTCGGAAGTCAACGGTGAACTTGCCCCTCTGGTGGTTGAACCCTGGAGCGCTACACGCTCTAGCGGTTTATCGTGCGGCTGCCAGGCCGACGGACGCCTTACCGACAAAACAGTAACCTGTGGCGCACCCACCTTGGGCCGCCACAGTGTCTGGCGCACCTACCCTATGCCGCCAGAGACTCTGGCGGTCTCTGGAAGGACCGCCACACCAGCCCCAGAATGGGCCGACGGGAAAACCCCAAAAATCCAAACCACGCCCCCAAACATCCATGGATGAGGGGAAAACAAGGGGGAAGCTCCCCTATAGCCCCTAGCATGCATCTACGCCCTCGAATATGTCTGAAACACGACAAAACGGTAGATCGGCACACAACCCCCAAAACATGGATTTTGCCCTACCCGGCTCAAAAATGCCCCTCTCGACCTCTCCTCGGCCTACAAATCACAGGGGACGACGGGATGAGCATGGGGATTTGTATCCCTACCTCAATGGAGCCAGAGCTCTGCCGAAATGCCGCCGATCGCAAGAAAATGCTTGAAAACCCTCGTTCTTCCACGCTTCCCATGAGCTCCGCACGCCGCCGCGATCGCCACACCACCACCGCCATCGCCGCGCCGTCACCTCGCTGCCGTCTGCAGCCGGGGAGAGGGTCGCCGCCGCGTCCACGGGAGAGGGGGAAAGGAGAGGGGTCGGGTGCGCTCACGGGAGGAAGAAGGAGGAAGAAAGAAGAAAGAAAAATGAGAAAGAAAAAAGGAAAAAGAAATGGGATTATATAGAAAATTCTGATTTTCTGAAAAATACGAAAACAATAGGAAAATATACCGCCGCGATCGTTGGAACGCACTGATCGCTGTGGTACCATTCCTGAGTAGGTGAATGACCCAGTTCAACCGCTACGGGGTTCCGTAGGTCCTGTCAGGGAAAAATATGGGAAACCGCGGAACACGTTCCGGGACCTCCAAAACTAATCCGAAACGCACGGATCTGAACCCGAAAGATGTCCGGAAGATAACCCCGGACAAAATGAGAACAAAATCTCTGAGAAAATAGATCTGAGACCCAAGAAGAGGGATCCGAAGGGTCTGGAATATTACAGCCCTCCCCCCTTAAACAAATTTCATCCTCGAAATTTAAAACAAAGCATAGGGGAAGAAAAAGGGTACTCTCTCGAACAAATAGGGGAACTGCTGACGCATCTCGTCCTCACACTCCCAAGAAGCCTCACCACTAGAGTGCCACTGCCACACCACCTTAACCAGAGGGATAACCTTGTTCCGCAGGTGCTGCTCTCGCCGATCCTCAATACGGATAGGGAATTCCGGTAGAGAAAGATCGGGAGTCACCTCGGGCCAAACCGAGTCCTCCAACAGATGAGAGACATCGGACATATATTTTCTCAACATCGAGACATGGAACACATCATGCACCGCTACAAACTCATGAGGTAGCTGCAACCGATAAGCAACCTCGCCATTGCGCTCCACGATGAGGAAAGGACCAACATAGCGGGGACTCAACTTCCTACGTTGTCCAAATCTCATCACTCCCTTCATGGAAAAAACCCTCAGAAATACACGGTCACCGACCGCAAAACAGAGTGGCTGCCTTCTCCGATTGGCATAACTCTTCTGCCAACTCTGCGCCGCCAACATGTTCTAACGGATCAGATGCACCACATCAATGCACTGATGCACCAGCTCTGGCCCCGTCACAACACGCTCACCAACCTCTGACCAATCGAGTGGAGTCCGACACGGTCGCCCGTACAACGCCTCATAAGGAGCCATCCCAATGCTCGAATGATAGCCGTTGTTGTAGGTAAACTCCACCAACAGTAGATGGTGAATCCAACTCCCTTGCCATTCCAAGCAACATGATCTCAACATATCCTCCAACATCTGAATGGTCCTCTCTGACTAACCATCTGACTGAGGATGATACGCTGAGCTAAACGCTAACTCCGTGCCAAGAGCTCGTTGGAAACTCCTCCAGAATCCAGAAGTGAAATGCAGATCTCGGTCGGACACAATGAAAATGGGAATTCCATGCAAAGGTACGATCCCCTCCACATAAAGACGAGCCAACTTGGACACACTCCAGCTGACTTTGATCGGTAACAACCGAGCCACTTTCGTCAACCTATCCACCAGCAACCAAATACTATCCTGCCCACTCGGAGTCCTCGGCAATCCCACCACAAAATCTGTGGTCACGTGGTCCCATTTCCACGCGGGAACCTCCGAGGGCCGAAGAGTACCTCCTGGTCACTGATGCTCCGCCTTCACCTGTTGAAAGGTCAGGCATCTGGCCACATACTCGGTAATATCTCTCTTCATGCCTGGCCACCAGAACTGCCTCTTCAAGTTCCGATACATCTTTGTCGCACCCGGGTGCATAGTGTACCGACTCCCATGAGCCTCCCGTAACACCGCACGCCTCACCTGCTCCTCGGCTAGGACATACAGCCTAACACGGAATCTCACAGCTCCGTCCTCATTGAAGCCCACATCAGCCAAAGCCAAAATCCGGGACAGCTCAGGGTCTACACGCTGAGCATCTGTCACCTGACGACGAATCGCAGGCGTGACAGTCAAGCTCGCAAGAACAGCTGACCCCGGCTCTTGGGGAACCTTAAGCCTAAATGTCACGGTTGACACATATTCCCAGAGCCTCCACTTCCTCATCATCATGGTGCTGACAATGACCTTCCTACTCAAGGCATCGGCAACGACGTTCATCCTGCCCTGCTGATAAGACAGGGTGAAGTCATAATCCTTCATATACTCCATCCATCGCCTCTGCCTGAGGTTGAGGTCCTTCTGAGTGAACACGTACCTCAAACTCTGATGGTCTGTGAAGACCTCGAACTTCTCACCCTACATATAATGCCTCTAAATCTTCAATGCAAAGATCACAGCCGCTAACTCAAGATCATGGGTAGGGTAGTTCTCCTCATGGGGATTTACCTGCCGAGATGCATAAGCCACCACTCTACCGTGCTGTATCAGCACAGCACCTAACCCAATCCTGGAAGCATCTGTACACACCACAAAACCTCTCGATCCAGAAGGTAAGACCAACACTGGTGCCAAGGTGAGCAACCTCCTAAGCTCCATGAAGCTCTACTCACACTCACCAGTCCAGAAGAACGGCACATCCTTCCGCATAAGCCTGGTCATCGGGGCTGCAACACGAGAAAAATCCTGAATGAACCTCCGATAATAGCCTGTAAGCCCCAAGAAACTCCGAATCTCAGCCACGGACCTAGGCCTGGGCCACTGCATCACTGCCTCGACCTTGGCTGGATCTACAAAAATACCATCACCAGAAATCATGTGCCCTAAAAAGTGCATCTCGTGAAGCCAAAACTCGCACTTGCTGAGCTTAGCATATAACTGGTGATCTCACAAAGTCTGCAACACAATCCTCAAATGATACACATGCTCATCTGCAGACTGTGAATAAATAGGGATGTCATCCACAAACACGACCACGAACTGGTCCAAGTTCCGACGGAACACCCTCTGCATCAAATCCATAAACGCTGCGGGGGCATTGGTGAGCCCAAACGGCATCACCAGAAACTCATAATGCCTGTATCTTGAGCTGAACGCAGTCTTCTCCACGTCAGACTCTCAAATCTGCAACTGATAATAACCGGACCGTAAATCAATCCGCGAGAACACTCGAGCAGACTGAAGTTGGTCGAACAAGTCATCAATCCGCGGCAACGGATACTTGTTCTTAACGGTCACCTCATTCAGTTGCCGGTAGTCAATGCAAAACCTCATACTACCGTCCTTCTTCTTCACGAATAACATTGGCGCACCCCAAGGGGAAAAGATAGGACGAATGTACCCCTTGGCCAGCAACTCCTGCAACTGCGCCCTCAACTCTCTCAACTCAGCGGGAGCCATACGGTAAGGAGCCTTTGGCAAAGGTCCCGTACCAGGCACAATCTCAATCACAAAATCAATCTCTCGCTGGGGAGGTAATCCAGGTAGGTCCTCGGAAAAAATATCGGGAAACTCACACACCATCATAATGTTCTCCACATCCGGCTCCGACTGGTCCACCACGACCACAGAAGCGAGAAAACCCTGACAACCCGCATCAAGTAAACGACGAGCCCTAATAGCCGAAATAAGAAAGCGGGAAGAAGAAGACCTAATACCTTGGAAATAGAAGGTGGGTCTACGAAGCCGCCGGAAATAAACCCTCTTCGAGCCACAATCCACCAAAGCATGATGTGCCTCGAGCCAATCCATGTCCAAAATCACATCAAAGTCCTGAAGTGGCAACGCATAAAGTCTGGCCGACAAACTCCGCCCTTCAACCCACACAGGAACCTCATCAAAATAATACGGAGTGATCATGAAATCACCAGAAGGCAACTCCACTACCAAATCATAGGACAACTGGGTCACCGGCTCCTCAATACTCAGAGTGAAATCCTCCGAAATAAACGAATGAGATGCGCCAGAATAAAAAAAAAACTCAAGCCGCAAAACCCAAAATTCGAACGGTACCTTCCATGAGCTGTGACGCCACTGCCTCTGCCCTGGTCATGTGTGTAATCTGACCTCGAGATCTCTGCTTGCCTCCCACACTCGCTGACCTAGGTAGCGGTGGATACTGCCCCTGCTGCTGCTGCCTCTACTGTTGAGGGTACTACTGCTGCGGAAGAAACTACTGCTGCTGCGGCCTCTGAGGACAGTCATGCGCCATATGCCCTGGCTGGCCACACCTGAAACAAATCACCAGCGCCGTGCACTGCCTGCCTGGATGCGACTCGCCACATCGGGGACATAATCCCCGCGATCCACCCACTGATCCCTAACGCTAAAAAGGGACCGACTACTGCACACTGCCCGAAGACGCCTGCCTTTGATCCTTGCACTTCTTACCAAAGCCCTTCTTGAGAAACTTTTTGAACTTGGAGCCAAAAGACACAGATCCTACCGCTGACGCTGCCGGTGTCGACGCTCCCGAACTACCCACAGTATGCTAGAAAGTACTCTGTTGTTGGGTAGCCGTGTGCTGACTACGGCCTGACTGGGACTACCCCTGGCCTCCCAGTCCTCGGACCTTCTGCATATCCAGCTCCAAAGATGCCGCCACACGAGACGCTGTCTCCAAATCAGTAGCAGCGTTCGCCATCAAAAGGTGTCTTAGCTCCTGCCTCAAACCCTGAACGAATTACTCCGTCTTCACTCCCTCATGCTCCATGATATGGGGAGCATAACGGCCTAACTCCATAAACTGAGACCTGTACTACAACAGTGACATGTCGCCCTGAACCAGCTCCAAAAACTAACGCATCTTCTACGTACCAACACAGGATGGGCAGTAGGTACGCTCGAAGACCGTAACAAAGTCCTTCCACATGATCTCATAAAGGGGATGAGACCGAAAGGACATCTTCCACTCTGAAGACCACCAATCTCGAGCCGTACCCTGCAACTGGTTACAGGTCAACATCACCATGTCCTCCTCAGCACAGCGCATGGAACTGAATACTCTCTCCATCTCATCAAGCCATCGCCTGGGCACATCGGGATCTGGATGGCCCTCGTAATAGGGTGGGTGAAACTGCAAGAAGTCCCTCACAGCACGACTAGGTCCACCCCTAGCCAACGAGCCCTCACCAGCATCACCGCCAAACTGCTGAGCCATGGCCTGAAACATACTCCGAAAGAAATCCTCGGCCCCCGGAACTCTCGCTGCATCCTCTGCCTCGGTGGTAATTGGTGGCACTCTGCTCTGCTCCTCCTGCTCCTCTGTCGACTGTCCCTGCTGACAGCGAGTCCTCCGCCTCGGTGCCATACTCGCCTACTGCAAACAGACAGAAGACATGGAAAATGATGGAATCAATAAAACACACGATGCCCTAAGCCAGTGTCGACTGTACATCGTTATTGTGGACTAGTGGACCACTGCAACCATTTACGATTCTTATATATTTTCACAACTTTGCTCTGATACCAGCTGTAACAACCCGAAATCTGAACACCGGGAAGGCTCGATAGCTCGAATCTCGAACCGCCACCCACGAGCCCGAAGACTCGGAAGGGTTGAAAGGATGGTGTGGAGATACACAAAAATCTAAAATAATTGCAGAGCTACGCAGATTAAATGAATTAAGCAGGAAGTAATTAATAACATTAATTAAATTACATGGTCTACAAAATAACAACAGTCTAAAAAAGATAGTAGTCCACAACTAGTACAGTCCAAAGAAAAGTACAACTACACGGGGCATACCCCGGAACTGGCAACTGACAACTAACCCTGGGCACCTGAACCACGTGGAGCCTCTGAAGCGCTCCCCTAAAGTCTCGTCTCACCTGAAAAATGGTGAAAACACGTAGGGAATGAGCCTCAAAACACAAGGCTCAGTAGGGATCATCCGGTCCCCACCTCATAAACTGAGAAACTGCGCGGAAAGTAACTACAAGCTACTACGACGGTTAGTACCGAACACACGGCACAAAAATCGGGACAACTCGTCAAAATACAAAGAGTCGCTACCACACAAAGACAGAAGCACCAACCCACTAGAAGCAAGGCCGGATGCGTCTACTGACAACTTAAACCACGTCTCGGGTGTCCCCCTCGACCCCTGGTGGAACGGGGACACCGTACTAGTAACCACAAAACAAGTGACTAGTTGGGGTCGCGCTCGTCAGCGCAGGTCCAACCGCCCCCAACAACGTGTGCATACACAGACCACGCGTCCCTGGTCTGGCCCTCTGACTAGTTTTCCCCTCAGCTGGACACTGGCTACAAGACGTGGGGCCCAACGAAAACCAGTCTAAAAATCGTCTCTCGGGGTAGCCTCGCCACCACTCCCTGGTGGGACCACTCACGTGTCGGAAGGCTACGACTAGTGGAGGGTCTGATGGAAATCAAGTGAGCTGCCAGGCCAAAGCTGATCGTGGAAGCTGCTGGGCCTTTGATGAACACGCTACCATTGGGTAGCGCGACCTGAAGAAGGCGCTAGGTGTCCCTAGCGCGTTCTCAGCCAGAAGCTCGACTGCAGACGGTCCAACTTCCCAACGCTTGGAACTCCGAAAGTCTTCAATGTCCACTATTTTTCATGGATGTAATCAATGTTCTTGCATCGTTTTGTCTTCCCCTTTCCCTATATATGTACCCCCATCTCGCTTGATTAAGCAATAGAGAAAGAAAATGAACGTTTGAAAGAGTTTGAGTATAGCATGGCTATCTCCCCCCAAATCTTTGGGATCCCCTCCCTCCTCCCCTCTTCGGGTGCGATGCCCATGTTCTTCTTCTAATCCTCCCTATTTCCCCTTCAATGGAGGACGTTCAAAGTTCCGGGTGCATCGGCCCTGAGACGGGGTTGGGTGTGAGGCCCCATTCGGGGCTCCGTTCTTCCTCCACCAACGATCGCCACCCTCCACCACCGCCAATGATGCTGCCAATGCCAAGACGGAGCTCGGTTGCACCGGTCCTGCGATGGGATCGGGTGAGAGGCCCGAGCCAAACTCCCTCACGGTCCTAGCACGCTCTGCCGCGCCACCCTTTCTCCCCCGTCGCCCACCCCCGCATCCACCTTCACCAAGTTATCCTAGCTAGTATTAGGTTAGTTTAATCTATGTTTAGGGCCCCTCATGTGTTTGTTAAGTTCCATCGTGTGTTACCCATCTTCTAAAGTGTTTTCTCCACCGTGATTCACTCCCCCGGAGTCTTCCACGGGCGCCCCAAAGGCAAAGATCGTCGTTCTGCTGCTGCCTGAGAACGCGCTAGGACGATATAGCGTGTTCTTCATGAACGCGCTAGGAAGCTATAGCGCGACCTCAGGCAGAAGGAAGAAGAAGGCCACCCCCTCCCAATCCCGTTTCACATCAAGTGGTATCAGAGCTTAGGGAACCAGCCTGTTCTCACAGACTGGGATCTTGAGCTACTAGGTTCGAGGACGAACCTTCCAAAGTGGAGGGGTTTGATGGAAATCAAGCGAGCTGCCAGGCCAAAGCTGATCGTGGAAGCTGCTGGGCCGTTGATGAACGCGCTACCTTTGGGTAGCACGACCTGAAGAAGGCGCTAGGTGTCCCTAGCGCGTTCTCAGCTAGAAGCTCAACTGCAGACGATCCAACTTCCCAACGCTTGGAACTCCGAAAGTCTTCAATGTCCACTATTTTCCATGGATGTAATCAATGTTCTTGCATCGTTTTGTCTTCCCCTTTCCCTATATATGTACCCCCATCTCGCTTGATTAAGCAATAGAGAAAGAAAATGAACGTTTGAAAGAGTTTGAGTATAGCATGGCTATCTCCCCCCAAATCTTTGGAATCCCCTCCCTCCTCCCCTCTTCGGGTGCGATGCCCATGTTCTTCTTCTAATCCTCCCTATTTCCCCTTCAATGGAGGACGTTCGAAGTTCCGGGTGCATCGGCCCTGAGACGGGGTCGGGTGTGAGGCCCCATTCGGGGCTCCGTTCTTCCTCCACCAATGATCGCCACCCTCCACCACCGCCAATGATGCTGCCAATGCCAAGACGGAGCTCGGTTGCATCGGTCCTGCGATGGGATCGGGTGAGAGGCCCCAGCGAAACTCCCTCACGGTCCTAGCACGCTCTGCCGTGCCACCCTTTCTCCCCCGTCGCCCACCCCCGCATCCACCTTCACCAAGTTATCCTAGCTAGTATTAGGTTAGTTTAATCTATGTTTAGGGCCCCTCATGTGTTTGTTAAGTTCCATCGTGTGTTACCCATCTTCTAAAGTGTTTTCTCCACCGTGATTCACTCCCCCGGAGTCTTCCACGGGCGCCCCAAAGGCAAAGATCGTCGTTCTGCTGCTGCCTGAGAACGCGCTAGGACGATATAGCGTGTTCTTCATGAACACGCTAGGAAGCTATAGCGCGACCTTGGGCAGAAGGAAGAAGAAGGCCACCCCCTCCCAATCCCGTTTCACATCAAGTGGTATCAGAGCTTAGGGAACCAGCCTATTCTCACAGACTGGGATCTTGAGCTACTAGGTTCGAGGACGAACCTTCCAAAGTGGAGGGGTTTGATGGAAATCAAGCGAGCTGCCAGGCCAAAGCTGATCGTGGAAGCTGCTGGGCCGTTGATGAACGCGCTACCTTTGGGTAGCACGACCTGAAGAAGGCGCTAGGTGTCCCTAGCGCGTTCTCAGCCAGAAGCTCGACTGCAGACGGTCCAACTTCCCAACGCTTGGAACTCCGAAAGTCTTCAATGTCCACTGTTTTCCATGGATGTAATCAATGTTCTTGCATCGTTTTGTCTTCCCCTTTCCCTATATATGTACCCCCATCTCGCTTGATTAAGCAATAGAGAAAGAAAATGAACGTTTGAAAGAGTTTGAGTATAGCATGGCTATCTCCCCCCAAATCTTTGGAATCCCCTCCCTCCTCCCCTCTTCGGGTGCGATGCCCATGTTCTTCTTCTAATCCTCCCTATTTCCCCTTCAATGGAGGACGTTCGAAGTTCGGGTGCATCGGCCCTGAGACGGGGTCGGGTGTGAGGCCCCATTCGGGGCTCCGTTCTTCCTCCACCAACGATCGCCACCCTCCACCACCGCCAATGATGCTGCCAATGCCAAGACGGAGCTCGGTTGCACCGGTCCTGCGATGGGATCGGGTGAGAGGCCCCAGCGAAACTCCCTCACGGTCCTCGCACGCTCTGCCACGCCACCCTTTCTCCCCCGTCGCCCACCCCCGCATCCACCTTCACCAAGTTATCCTAGCTAGTATTAGGTTAGTTTAATCTATGTTTAGGGCCCCTCATGTGTTTGTTAAGTTCCATCGTGTGTTACCCATCTTCTAAAGTGTTTTCTCCACCGTGATTCACTCCCCCGGAGTCTTCCACGGGCGCCCCAAAGGCAAAGATCGTCGTTCTGCTGCTACCTGAGAACGTGCTAGGACGATATAGCGCGTTCTTCATGAACGCGCTAGTAAGCTATAGCGCGACCTCGGGCAGAAGGAAGAAGAAGGCCACCCCCTCCCAATCCCGTTTCACATCAGGGTCACTGAAGGAGTAGACTCTCTAGTTAACGGAAAACGACGTCTAAACCGGACAAAGTACAAGGGCCGCTCCTCGTACCGACACCGACTCACGGTGACACGAGCCGAGAACACCAACTCCTGGGATCCCACGGCACCCTCACGTGTGGCCCCCACATGATGCCCAGCATCAGTCAGACCACGGGTCAGCACGCGAATCGAGATTCACTCACCCGGGACTTGAATCGGCAAAACATAACTCCGGTCAGACAAAAATCTTTAGCGGTCCACCTTTGGGCCGCCACAACATCTGGCGGTCCAAAATTGGGCCGCCACAAGGACTGTAGCGGTCTAACACTGAGCCGCCACACCCTGGGTTGCGAAAGAAATGGCGGTCCTATAAAGGGCCGCCACAGGGATGTGGCGGGCGTACCTTTCGCCGCCACACCCAAAAAATTCTCAACGGTCGAAAATCAACGGTCAGAAGTTAACGATCAACTCGCCCCTCTGGCGGCCAAACCCTGGAGCGCTACACGCTCTGGCGGTTTATCGTGCGGCCGCCAGGCCGATGGACGCGTTGCCGAAAAAATAGTAACTTGTGGCGCACCCACCTTGGGCCGCCACAGCATCTGGCGCACCTACCCTGGGCCGCCAGAGACTCTGGTGGTCACTAGAAGGACCGCCACACCAGCCCGAGAACGGGCCGGTGGGAAAACCCCAAAAATCCAAACCACGCCCCCAAACATCCATGGATGAGGGGGAAAATAAGGGGGAAGCTCCCCTATAGCCCGTAGCATGCATCTACGCCCTCGAATCGGTCGAAATGCGACGAAACGATAGATCGGCATACAACCCCTAAAACATGGATTTTTCCCTACTCGGCTCAAAAATGCCCCTCTCGACCTCTCCTTGACCTACAAATCACGGGGGATGACAGGATGAGCATAGGGATTCGTCTCCCTACCTCAATGGATCTAGAGCTCCACCGATCGCAAGAAAACGCTTGAAAACCCTTATTCTTTCACGCTTCCCACGAGCTCCGCACGCCGCCGCGATCGCCACACCACCACCACCGTCGCCGCGCCGTCACCTTGCCGCCGTCTGTAGCCGGGGAGAGGGTCGTCGCCGCGTCCACGGTAGAGGGGGAAAGGAGAGGGGTCAGGTGCGTTCACGGGAGGAAGAAGGAGGAAGAAATAAGAAGAAAGAGAAAGGAGAAAGAAAAAAGAAAAAAAATGGGATTATATAGAAAATCCTGATTTTTTGACAAATATGGAAATATTGAAAAATATACCGCTGCGATCGTTGGAACGCGCTGATCGCTGTGGTACCATTCCTAAGTAGGTGAATGACCCGGTTCACCCGCTACGGGGTTCCGTAGGTCCTGTCAGGGAAAAATACGAGAAACCGCGAAACACGTTCCGGGACTTCCGAAACTGATCCGAAACGTACAGATCTGAACCCAAAAGATGTCCGAAAGATAACCTTGGGTAAAATGAAAATAAAATCTCCGAGAAAATAGATCCGAGACCCAAGGAGAGGGATCCGAAAGGTCCAGGATATTACACTCTCTCTCTCACCTCTTTGTTCTCTCTTAGACCCCCACCCCACTCGGCAGACCCCACCCCCACTCCCACTACAAGAAAATGAGGGATTTGTGGCGACCTATATCCGTCACAAATCCGCCGCAAATCGGTTGCAAAATGGAATTACAACCGATTAGCGGCGGATTTGTGACGAAACTAGTCCACTGCTAAAAGCTAGTCACTAATTCGGGGCCAAAATATTTCCGTCACAAATCAACAGCTAATTTGCGACAAAAAATATTTCGACTCAAATCTGTCGCTGAATGAAATACAAGAAAATTTTGTGATGAAAATAAATTTGCCGCTAACTCGTCTCTAATTTGTAAAGATTTCTTCCATCGTTGTTACGTCGCTAAAGACCCGCCGCTAATTTGTCGCAAATCCATCATAAAAAAACCATTAATATAGTCACTAATCCCTCTCAAATTCGTCACAAAATAGGGTCGTATAGATCTTTGAAGAGTTATCTTATCTGTCGCTAATCCCTTTCAAATCCGTCGCAAAATATAGTCGCAAAGATCTTTGAAGATCTATCTTATCGGTTGGTAATCTCTCTCAAATCCGTCACAAAATATAGTCTCATAGATATTTGAAGAGCTATCTTATCGGTCGCTAATCCCTCTCAAATCTGTCGCAAAACATAATCACATAGATCGCCGAAGAGCTGTCTTATTACTAATCCCTCTCAAATCTATCGTAAATGGATATCTTATCGGTCGCTAATCTCTCTCAAATCCATCGCAAATATTTTTATAATTGTTTTAAAATAAATAATTTAAAAAATCAAATGAATATATAATTACTTATTACACAAATACACTCAACAACTAAACATAAATGCATACACTTACACATACTCAACGAGTAGAAATTTTACAATGCTGAATTAAAATGTTTTTTTTTTCAAAAGCCCTTCCTAGTGTGAGTTAGGAGAGTGCACCCCTTACCAGAGGTAAAGAGAAAGCCACTCCACTATCCCAACACTAGTAGGTGAATTTTATTAAATTGAAAAGAAGAATATACAGTTACATCAATCGTATGCTAGGCATGCCTAGCTTATCCAGGCGAACTGCTCCCTTAGTAAACCTAGGCAGCTCAGTTTGAGAGAAAAAAGAATTACATTTGTTGGAGCATGCTAAGGAAGCTAAAGAATCAGCAACCCAGTTTGCTTCTCTGAAAATGTGAGATATGGAATTCAACTAAGGAGAGAGGACGTTCCAAATTTCTCTGATATAAATGAGGATTGCCCAGGGACATTGAGCTTGTTTGTTGACAATCTGCACAATGATTTGTGAGTCACATTCTATAAGAGCTGGTCCGGAATTGACTGAATGAAGATATTTAATTCCATCAAGTAGAGCTCTGGCTTCGGCAGTGAGGCTATTGGAATGGCCATAGTAGTGTGAAAAGGCAAGTATAACATGCCCAGCTGAATCTCTTATGACTCCACCACCACCTGAGATGCCTGATTGCTTACAAACGCCATCGGTATTCAGCTTGAGGGAAGGCCAAGTGGGTTGAATCCATTTGATAATAGCAATGCGCGGTCTTCTATTTCCAACAAATTTGATACCAAATGTCTCCAATATTTTTCTTTTGCTAAGATTACCTTCCTTTAAATCAGCAATAGTGCAAATCTGTTTGGCCTGTGCAAGAGTTTTATGGAGAATACTTTGATTGGAAAGAATTTTTCCATCATGTTTGACTACATTTCTGGCATTCCATAATTCCCACATACCAAAACCAATAACAGCAAGATTGAACAATCCATAAAGGGATTTGGGTTGAATCTGTGACAGAGAATTTAGAATCAGAAGCCTTGCTTGAGTGCCATCGATCTGCAAACCTAATGCGCGAATTAAGGACTAGAGATAAGAAGCTTTTTCACTGGTAATGAAGAGGTGATTTGAATCTTCCTCTTTAGGGACCTTGCAACAAAAGCATTTTGAGCAGAGTGGAATACCCAAAGATTTCACATTGGCATCAGTAGGGATGCAGTTTTTCACAATCTTCCACAAATGCACAAATATTTTAATTGGTAGCCACTTCGACCAGAGATGAATCCAAGGCAGATTAGTAGGATAATGTGTATGGCAGCAATAAACTTTGTAGATAGTGGACACTAAACATTCTCCTGAGGATGATAGGCTCCATATCTCCTTATCAGAGTGTGCATTAAGAATGACATGCTTTAAGGCAAGGTAGAGGTGGTAGAAACATGTTTAATAGAGTTAAAAAATCATCCGAAGGCTGCAAAATGCCAGCTGTTACCTTCATCTTCTTATTAGGAATGAGCTCAGCAGGGACATAAGAGGCCAAACTATAGTTACCCAGCCAAACATCAAAAAATATCAAAAAATGTTCAATCAAGTATAATAATTGAATTGTACAATTTTAATATAATATCAAAAAAATATCAAGAAAGATCCTCCTCGTCCGCATGTGAAATAAATTTTATAAAAAAATTTAAAAATTAAAACTCGGCGGGACAAAAGTTTCAGATATTTGGCCCCCAAACCCGACTTCTTTGGTTTGGTTTTGTACTTAACTTAATTTCTAAATCAAAGATTTGAGTGCCGAGCTCACTCCGGGAATCTGATTTGGATTCCGTGAGCTCCCACAGGTCATTCACACACATTTTTGATTGTGTTCGAATAATCGACACATCGGTCGGACTTGTATTTTAAATATAGGGCCCCTGAACCAGACTTCTTGGATTTTTTTACTTAATTTCTAAATGAGTGATTTGAGCGTCAAGGCCAATCCGAGAATCCGATTTGGATTTTGTCAGCTCTCACAGGTCACTCACACATTTTTTGTTATGTTATAATAATTAGCATGTCGATCAGATCGGTATTTCAGATATTGGGCCCCTGAACCTGACTTTTATGATTTTCAACTTAACTTAATTTATAAATATTTGATTTGAGCGCTGAGACCAATCCGGGAATCCGATTTGAATTCCATCAGCTCTCACAGGTCACTCACACATCTACGGTCATGTTGGAACAATCGGCACGTCGATCAGACTAGTATTTTAAATATTGGGCCCCCAAATCTGGCATCTTTGGTTTTTTACTTAACTTAATTTCTAACTGAGAAATTTGATTACCCAGCCCAAATCGAGAATCTGATTTGGATTTCGTCAGCTCCCACAGGTCAGTCACACATTTTCGATCGTGTTGGAATAATTGACACATTGATCAGACTCGTATTTCAAATATTGGGTCCCCAAACCCAACTTCTTTGGTTTTCAACTTAACTTAATTTCTAAATGGGAGATTTGAGCGTCCAACCAAAACTGGGAATCCAATTTAGATTCTGTCAGCTCTCACAGGTCACTCACACATTTCTGGTCATGTTGGAATAATCGATATGTCGATTGGACCGATATCTCAGATATTGGACCCCAAAACTTGACTTCTTTGGTTTTCAACTTAACTTAATTTGTAAATATTTGATTTGACCGCCGAGATCAATTCAGAAATCCGATTTGAATTCCGTCAGGTCCCATGGGTCACTTACATATCTCTAGTCGTGTTGGAATAATTGGCACGTCGATCGGAATGGTATTTTAGAAATTGGACCCTCCGAACCCAACTTCTTTAGTTTTCAACTTAACTTAATTTTTAAATGTTTGATTTAAGCGTCGAGCTTAATCCGAGAATCTAATTTGAATTTCGTCTACTCCAACGGGTCACTCACACATCTCCGATCGTGTTGGAATAATCGACATGTCGACTGGATCAGTATTTCAGATATTGGGTCCCTGAACTTGACTTCTTTGGTTTTCTACTTAACTTAATTTCTAAATGGGAGATTTGAACGCCTAACCCAACTGTGAATCCGATTTGGATTCTGCCAGCTCCCACGGGTCACTCACACATGTTTGGTCGTGTTAGAATAATCGACATGTCTGTCAGATCAGTATTTCAGATATTGGGCCACCGAACCATACTTCTTTAGTTTTCAACTTAACTTAACCCAACTTCTTTGATTTGAGTGTCGAGGCCAAAATATGAATCCAATTTGGATTCCATCAGCTTCCATGGGTCACTGACACATTTTCGATTGTGTTGGAATAATCGGCACATCGATCAGACAGGTATTTCAGACATTGACCTCCTAAACCCGACTTCTTTGGTTTTCAACTTAACTTAATTTCTAAATATGCTACACATACAAGTAATTGATAATTCTATACTTTTGAATTATCAATAAGAGTATTAAAAAAATGTGAGAAATGTTATACTCACATGAGAAGGATGTGCTAAGGACGACGATGAAGGATGGAAAGGAGACACCCGAAACTCCCTGAAGTACGAGGGCATCACTCTCATCATAGTGGCCTCCAGTGTCTCCGAGATTTCCATCTACAGCGACTACGGTCTACACAATCTCAAAGATCTGCGTCTGCAGTGACTATGCCAGCTGTGTCTGCACTGTCCTTAAAATCTGTTGAGCTATGATTTTGATGATAACTAAACTTAGTGTGTATTGCTATGGTTTTGATGCTAACTAAATGGTTGATTGTTCATATTGATTGATTGAATATGATTGAGTTGAACATGTGCATTGAATGCTTCCGATGCATACTTTTCATGGAGCTTGGTTACATGATGCATTCATATTGGACATGCATATCTATGTATCTTGATCTTTAGTCAATCATGTTTTCAAAGTGTTCACTTGTATATGTGCATGGCTAAATTGCTCTCATACTTTGCTCACTTGCATAGAAATAATTCTTCACCTTTAGCTTAAACCTTTTATGGTTCAAGTGTTTGTATGCACCTTGAACATGGGCTTTCATGTATGCATTTCATACATTCATCATCTTGATTATTAAGTAAAGTTCTAATCATTTTTATCATGGTTTTGGAGGTTAAATTCTTTGTATAATCCCTCCAAGATCAAAGAAGCTTGATGCCACAAAGTTTGGAAGGGTTGCAAAGGTGTTTGAGGGTGAAATCTTTAAGTCAGGAATTTCACTGTAGCCAGGTCGACACTGTATACAGGTCGACACTATAGCCAGGTCGACACTGTAGCGCGGTCGACCGCCAGGCCAATCCCGGTCGACCGGATTTCCCAGGGATCACCCGTTTGCAGTGTTTCTCAGTAGCGGTCGACCGCCAGAAAGTTCCGGTCGACCGCCAGCCTCGAGGCCTACTTTTGTTGACTTTTGGTTCAAGTTCGAAGGGTGGTCTTTCCATCCATTTCTTTAATCCTTTTGCCCCCAATTACACCAGATTTCGTGGATCTGGTCTGGGGTTTGTCCAAGGGGCCTTTCAAGAGTTATATAACATCTCATTTGGAGCCATAACCCTAACCATCCAAGAGATCCAAGGGGAGGCTATCCAAGGAGGAGGAAGAGGGTACTGTAGCTCCGTGAACAGTACCTCGTGCAGCAACAATCTTCATCCAACTTCAAGCCATTCAAGATAGATCTGAAGCCAACATCCTCCAAGGAAAAGAAGCAAGCAAGGAAGCAAGGATTCAAAGGAAGATTGCTCAAAGAAGAAAGAAGATGAAGCAAGCAAGCAAGCAAGTAGGCCATCCAAGGGGATTCAAGTGGAGATCAAGAGGAGGTGTTCAAGTGAAGATTGAAGATATGTTCAAGATCCGTAACATGCATTCAAGGGGAACCCAAAACAGGAGTTTTCTAAACTAAGCCTCATCATATTTATGTTTTTGGGTAATGTATTTATGTTCATCATAAACTGAAGAATCTGTGTGTGTGTGGATCGTGTTGAATCCATGGTCGTGTGTGTGTGTGTTGTTTTCCATTCGTGTGTGCGTAGATCTTCCTAGATCTACGTGTGTGTGTGTGTGTGTGTGTGTGTGGATCTCTTATGTCCAGTTGTTTTAGTGTGTGGTTTGCTGCACTTGTCGCAGCATGTGTGTGTGGTAGTGATCCGGTTGTCGGATCGTGTTGGAGTTCATCTCCGTGTGTGTGTGTGTTGGAGCTTGTCTCCGTGTGTAGTTTGGGGCGCGTCCCCATGTGTGTGTGCAGGTGTCGTCCTGCGTGTGTGGCTAGAGCGTCATCTCCGTTTTGGGACTTATCCCCGAGTGAAGCCTCACCGAGTTTGGTGAGGGGTGGACGTAGGATTGCCGTCGTGCATCCAAACCACCTTAAAAACCGCTGTGCATTGTGCTTGTATTGTGTGGTTTGCTTCATTTCCTCTATCTCCATTCTACATAAACGTTAGTTTAAATTGTTGTTCTGGTTTTATCTTCGTCTATCTTGCTTAATCTATATCTTATCATATAAAGTTTGTTAAATCCAATTTGTGTTCATATAACTTTGAATCTCCTAAATAGCTTTGTATCACATATTTTATAAAAGGCCAAAAGTTTTCCTAAAATTGGTAATCACCCAATTCACCCCCCTCTTGGGTGTCATTGATCGCGGGACTTCAAAATCTCCATCTGCAGTCTCTGCGAGAGGCGTATCTCCAGCTGCTCCACCACACGTTCGAGCTGGGCCTCAGAGTCGACAGAGGTAGTGGCACCGAGCAAATGGCTGATCGGGACTGAGGACAAACCCTAGGAAGATGGTACCATCTGGCTGGTATCCAAGTTCTCCCCAAAGCCATACACGCGACCTTTCTTCAGTGGGCTGGCCTCCCCTATCCACAACTCGTGGTCTATCTTCGACTGCTGCCCGAGGTCCTCCCCATACTTCTCCGTCATCTGACTCGTGTATGCCTACTGCAAATTGAAAAAAAATCATAAATATTGTATTATTCAAGTATGTTTGAAATGAAATAAACTTGAATTGTAAATAAACTTACTGCCACCTGTAGATTATAAAAATCAACCACCCACTAATATATCAAAGACAAATAATGATGCTGATGATAAAGATAATAAGAAAGATAAAGGGGTGGGGTGCGTGGGATGAAAGATGGAAAATTAAGATATGTGATTGCCATCAATGCCTATAACGTGCCAAATAGTAAGGCTAACAAGAAGGGGCATGCTACTTACCTCGAAAATAGAAGGTAGGCTGAAGGAAGGCCTACTGATGAACGCGGTCGACATGGGGGCTGTGTTCTGAAGAACGCAGTCATGACTTACACTGCGTTTATAGAATAGAGCGGGATGTGCAGATCCATTCCTTCCTTGCTTCAAGGCCAGCTAAGGTGCAAGGGCCTCACGTCTTCTTCTTCTTATGCCTGCAAAATAATGAAACAAACCAAAAGAAAGCCCATTAGAACATGATTAAATGTAGGATCTATCCCTATTTTCAATAAAAATATGCAAAAGGAGGGCTAGATCAGCTCGGGGTTTTGGCGGTTTTAAACCCCTATGGGAGGGCGAAAATTTGGTTTGGTGTGTGTGTATGTGTGTGCAATTGATAAAAGATGCTAGTTTGAAGACAATATGTGATGCTATGCGAGGATCAAAATGAAATAAACGACACTAATAGTGCAGTAAGAAGAACAAGGGAATAAAACGCCCTAAATTGCACCCAGAATGATTGAAGGACAAGGGATCAAGGGTCTTCAATAGAGCGTGGCATCGACCTCCTCCTTGTGATCGAATTCCCCTGGTTGCAGTTCTTGGAGAATGTGGCCAAGGGTTCAATTTATAGAAGAAAGGAACCTAGAAACCCTAGGTCGGAGTCCAAAGAAATTTGAAGATTTGGAGGCCCATAATAAGTTAATTCTATCAAAAATTGAGGGGGAAAGGTTCCTAGAAGGATTAGGAACTTCCCTACATTGATTCAAGCTCTTAAACCTACCCAAATTGGGCTCTAGAGAGATCAAAAACTGGAAAGAATGAGTTTCGGTCGGACAGGGTTTCCAGTTGAGAATGCGGTCACCAATGGGACCGCGATCAGGACAGAACGCAGTCACACGACTGACCACGATCTGATCTGACCGGTCAAAGGCTGACTGGTCAAAAAGTTGAAAGGCTTCCATGAACGTGGTCTGGGTTGTGACCGCGATCTGATGAAAGCGGTCATGACCCATGCCGCATTCAACTGGACGAGCAATTAAAAGAAATAGCGACCATTCGAAAGTATGCATTTTTAAAATAGCATCCTAGATTTTGACATAAATTTAAAAAGTTTATTTTAAGGGAAATGACACCTCTGCAGATAGTCGTTGATTAAGAATTGGTGTCCAAGGGGAAGGCATTAATTTTTGAAGAACACGGTCTGGGGAGTGACCACGAGCTGAACGCGATGCTAACCCAAGCCTCGTTAATACTTGGCTCACTCAAACCATCGGTTTGACATCCAGGGAACGAGAATTGAGCTTAGAACTAAAGATGAGTTGGAAAGACTCACAAGAAGCCAGAGAATCAACCAATTAACAACAAACTGGGGCATTAGCATGAAGAATAAGAAAATGGCTCAACTTTAGTGGAGCAATGGATTGTTCATTCATAAGGATTGTCCGATGTTCACTCGCCCGTTCTTTGAGGAAAGATATCACGGCGGACATCTCTATAACATGGGTGAGATCCGACGCCTGTTAAGGGAAACTTCCTGTGATTCTGGCTTCAACGTTCACCCATTGGCGGGTTTCATGTCATCTGGAGCACACATGGGCGGGGATTGAGTCCGCTGATCAGTCAGTCTCGAGTGGCCTCAATGGACAACATTATTGAACTATGGATCGATCGGTGAGGGTCGTGTTAGGTCCCTGAGTGCAACTGTAATAAAGAGGGGGGTGAATTGATTATGGCCTTTTTAAAACTCTACCCAATTTGATATCACTCCGACTACTTAAAGAAATGCGGAATAACCCGAACACCTGGCGGGTGTGTGTGAGCAGATTGAATTGTGGAAGTAAAAATGATTTACAGTGAGTGATAGTTTGAACCTATTAATGGAGAAAGGAGAAAAAGATCAAAACACAAGAGCAAACCACTGCATAGTATTTTTGAAGTGATTCGGTTGCAAACCCGCAACCTACGTCCACCCCTCACCAAATCCGGTGAGGCTTCACCGCTGACAAACAGCTTAACACGAGGACACAGTCCTCATCGTTGATTCACAACTTCCACACACACACGAGGACACAGTCCTCACCGCATATTCATAGCTTGCACACAGACATGAGGATACAGTCCTCACCACTGATTCATAGCTTCAACCAATCCCTAAATATGGTGCAAGAAACTCATAGAAAACAAAGATTTGAATGAAGAAAACAAAAGATGAAAACACAAGAAACTGTAGCTCAAGTGAGCACTTTGGCTTTAGATTTGATCCACAAGCCTTTCTCTGATCAGACGGATTCCTCCTTGGCTACACTCTTCGATCTTCTCTTCCCTTCTCTCTTTTCTCTCTCTGATCAATCTCTCACTCTTTCTCTGATTTCTTAGAGATTCTTCTACTCAATTCTCTCCTTTTGCTTTCGCATCCCCTTTCGCAGCTCTCTCTTCTGTTCTCTTCTCTATATGTTGCTTTCTCTTCGATCTTAATCCCCTATTATTTCTCTCGAAGCAGAGAAGATTCTCTTGGGGGCCCACACGATCAGGTTGTTCAATGGGGAATAATTTTTCCTCCAAAAAGTACCTTCTGGAATGTGGATTCCTCGTACACCAACCTTCCAATCATTGGGCCTCGATTCATGAGCCAGAGGTGGGACCCACCGCTTACTCAAAATGTCATCATATAAGGTGTGTCGATGCACTAATCCTCATTGCGTCGACTCATCATTCTTGTTGTTAGACGAGCACTGGCTTGATTGCACAATAGCGTCGAATCCATGACGTCATTGTGTCGACGTAATCTGTTTATTGCCTGAGAGCTGGTTGGAAAGGCCTTGATGTGTCGACACAATAGTTCCATTGCATCGACCCAACTCTCTTATCGCTTAACTACTATTGATGCTACTGGCTGTTGGATACTATTGTTGTGTCGACGCCACATGCTTGTTGCGTCGACTCATCCTTCTTATGGCTTGGAGGACAGCTCCTCTGAATTTTCTTTTCCTCTTCTGCTGCGTCAACTCATTGGAACCATGCGTCGACTCAACCTTCATTTTTGCTCTTCTTTTCTTCAGCTGTGTCGACTCCACGAAACTCTACGTCAACTCAACCTTCATGTTTGCTACACTGAAGTCAAAGATTTCTTCTTCAGTTGTGTCGACTCATTGAGTACACTGAGTCGACGTACTCTTCTTCAGTCGACTAATTTTCCATTCTGTACCTGTTGGACCCATAGAAAGATATAATGTTAAGTATTTTGGGACACCAATTTGACTTTAATATTAACTCCATCAGGTGCTTATTTTCATCAAGATTTGAAGATCTTATTCCAATGACTCATAGTTAGACATCATCAAAATTAGGGACACAACATTCTCCCCCTTTTTGATGATGGCAACTATGAGTCATTGCCATTTGAAAACATTCATCCACGTCTATCACCCATGAAAATATTCGTTCATTTCACACATTGAACATCACACATTCACAAAATAATTTTCATTCAACTCAGAAAGCATCTGTACATATATGTGCTATGAGACTCATGAAGACTCACAATGCATGACACTCACAAAGCATGACTTGTAGACCATATGACATGTAGACCACTGATTACAGACCAAGATGGACTTAAATGCATATGACTCACTCACTCACTCACACTCTCCCCCTTTGACATCATCAAAATAGGACATGGGGAGATTTGAAAAAAGAGATAGAGGTAGAGGCATTCTCTGTCAGCTACCAATGTTCTCATAGAGCCAGAATAAATTTTTTTTGGGAGCCCTCTTTTGAAGAAACAAGTCATTGGACCACATTATTCTGAGTGGTTTAAGACTAATAAACCTTAAAGGCATGATAATAAAAGACCTTAGAAAAAGTCTACATACAAAATTAATGGAAGAAGAAACAATTTGTCACATTAATGTCCTTACAGTCTGACATTCAGCTTTACTCATAACTTTCTAGGGACTACTCTAGGACGAACTTTAGCTAGTGTTGGGAACAAACATCTTAAACAAGCTAGATTCGTGTTTTCTTTTGGGCACTATTGTGATGCTTTTCTATTTCAACAATTTTTCAGAATTCCTTTGCAGAACTTAACTCATTGAGCAATCTGGTTTAGTCCACACTTTTTGACATGAGGAAACACATTGTTTAGATGTAGGAATCCCTAGTTACTCGGTTTGTTAACCTTTTTGCTTCTCATAAGAACAGAGTTAACAATGGTAACACCTTTTTACATGAGGTAAAACACGTCTTAGGTGAAATAACCCAGTTACTCAGCATGCCATGTCATTGCTCTGCCATAACTTTTCATATCAGATACAGGAATTTTTAAACAGAGTTAGCTTGGTTTTTCACTTCCTGACACAATTCATTTCACTTCTTGGTGAAGGATATTTGGTTACTCAGTGAACTAAAGCCATTGCTCTGCAACTTATGGCCCTTTTAGAAGGTGTTTAGATTATTTGATGTTTAAAAATAATACTAAACATAAAGTTTCTCAACCAAAGTTGCCTCTTTACTCTTAATTTTCAAGCCTAAGAGGATTTCAGGATACAACATTCCAATATTGTTTTTAATTCATTAAGTTTGTATATAGATATTTTCAATATACTTTTTGGTCTTAGTCTCACAGGGTTATTAACTTTATATGGTGTGGTCAAAAATATTGTAAGTTTCCATAAATGAAGGTCCTTATTTTAACATCCCAACGTCTGTGAGAACCATTGTTAGAAAGAGATGTTTCACCTAAAGTTTGTGCCAAGAATAATCAAGGGAATTGATTGAGAAGGTGGAATTTGAAGACAGAGAGAACTGATAGACAACCAACCACCGAATATATATCACATTCTGTGGACAGACAGGATGGGTCTGTCGACCAACTCAAGACTTAATTTCACAGAGATAGAAATGAACCAACCTGACTCCCCCTATCTAAAACAAATTATGAACCCAAGAAAATTTAAACAAGACTGGAAGCATCAACTCCCCCTGACTGCATGAGTTGACTATCTTCTGGTATAAGGTGGAGTTAGGTCTCTCGCATCATGAAAGCTTCCAGACATACTTGATCTGTCCTTCTGACATTCATCATCTGATATACCAAATAGATAGTTGTGCACAAGCAGTAGAGAGTGGAAGAGCTCAGACAAGGACAAGATCAAACAGATAGACTCCCCCTGACTAAATGCACTAGAGGACTGAACCAAACACAAGGAGCATGCAATGAAATGCATTGAAGGGTTCAAAATGATTGTAATGAGGACTCCCCCTCAACTTGACACTACATGCAGTATAACATGTAAAATGCAATGCAGATCCAGACACATTCAGTCAAACAACAATAATAACAATTTGAATTATTTTTCCTAAAAATAGTTCAGATGCTATTGCCATCAACATAGAATTTATTCTTCAAAAAAAGTGAAAGGGATAGCACCTGAGTTCTTTGCATGAAATCTTTGTTTTTCAGATTTTTTGATTTTTATCCTTTGGAGTTTCAGTGAGCTTTAGTATGCCTTGGCTCCCTTTGTCAGACTAGCAGCTTTATTCACTATATTCCAAGGCACTCCTGCGAAAATAAGTTATGCAAGCAATTTTGGAACCCAAACAAATTTGGGTCCACCAGTATTGTTTTTAGGTACCCAAGATTTCTTAGGTTTTTGAGGGTTAGTATCACTTCTAGCAGGTGCTCTCTACAATCTTTGCGCACTGAGATCATCATTTCTCATTAAAAAACAATCATGCATAACATGCCCAAACATACCACAGTAATGGCAGTATACTAAAGACTTGACATTTTTCTTATATGCATGTGCCTTGATTTATGTGGGTGAAAGGGGACGTTAGCATTTTTAGCATGGAAATGGTTTCCTCTTTTTATTTGCCGACAGTCGGCCAGACATTCCACAGTTAAAGCAAGAGTAAGATTTTTTATTTGAAAGCAGTTTTTGTTTATTGGGAGCAGTTTTCTTTTTGCATGCTTTTATGTTATCATTCTACATAACAATGCACTCATCCATCACATGTCCAGGCTGTCCATAGTAAAAGCATGTAACTTTCTTTTTCTTAACAACATGGTTTTTAGCATGCATATCAACAGCATTCAGATCATTCCTTAATTTTTGTGGTCTATTTTTCTTTTTGATTTGCTCTATTTTTATAGTTTTCTGCTGTTGAGATTTCAAATTAGTGGGTTGCTGGGCTCCAAAAGTGCTGACTGCATTGGAATTATGCACAAAGGATGTGAACACTTTATTTTCAAATGGCTTCTTATTTCCAGGGTTGTAGCCCAGCCCTTCTTTTTAAAAAATTACTCTTAACTCCCAGAAACTTATCCAAATTCTCTTTACCTTCCACAAACTTATGTAGTGAATTATTCAAGTCATGAATTTCAGGTTCAAGAGATGAGATGTGGAATTCATAGCTAGCAATCTCTTCTTCACATGAAGTAACTCTCTCATTCAACATGACATTGACAGTTTTGTAACTTTCTACTTCCTATTTTAAAACATTCAATTTTTCAGATTCATCAACAGCCACACATTTTCTTTTTTCAAGATGAAGGAATCTCTCAGACATGGTTCTATTTAACTCTTTCAGTTTTCATTTTCTTCCATGAGCTTCTCATTCTGAATCAATTCATCAAGCAGTGTTTGATCATTTGACATTGATTGCAATTTAGCTTTGAGCTCTCTTTCAATTTCTTCCAATTTAGATATTTTAACTAGTAAAGTTCCATTTTCATCTCTCAAACAAACAATTTGTTTTTATGTGAATCAATGTCAAGTATAAGAGATTCATTCATTTCTTTAAGAATAGAACATTTTTCACACGGAGAAGCATGAGTGGTGTTTTCAATTTTCTTTTTCAACTTTTTATTTTTAGATTTTATTTTCTTGTATCTATCTAGCAAGTCGATCTTCATAAGCATCCATTAATTCCTCAAGAGATACTTTATCATTTTTAGAATTTACCTCTTGTTCTTCCTCGTTGGCATGCTCACTGTTGTTTGTGACCAAGCATTTATTCTCTACCTTCCCTTCATGATATTTGATCAGGTAGTCCCATATCTCTTTGGCTGAGCTGTAGGCAGATATAAAAGGAAAGTAATTAGAATCAATAGCCGCTTTCATCGGATTCAGAACTTTAAGATTGTTATTATTTCTGATCCTATGTTAACTAGTCCATTCAGATTTATCTCTGGGTAATTCATGAGGACCACGAGAAATCAACTTCCAAAGCTTAGGATCCATAGAGTGAACAAACCTACACATCTTACCTAACCACAAGGCATAGTTAAAATCATTAGACACAGGCGGAGAATTCATTGAAGATCGTTTAGCAAGTGAACTCATGACTGTAGTTGCACACGGATTTCCTCTATAGATTCCTGGATCTAGGTAGAACAGAGCTAGGCTCTGATACCAAATGTTAGGTCCTTGGGTGCAACCGTAATCAAGAGGGGAGGTGAATTAATTGTGGCCTTTTTAAAACTATGCCCAATTTGAAATCACTCTGACTACTTAAAGAAATGCAGAATAACCCGAACACATGGCGGGTGTGTGTGTGAGCAGACTGAATTGTGGAAGTAAAAATGATTTGCAGTGAGTGATAGTTTGAACCTGTGAATGAGGAAAGGAGAAAAAGATCAAACTACAAGAGCAAACTACTGCACAGTATTTTTAAGGTGGTTCGGTTGCAAACCTGTAACCTACGTCCACCCCTCACCAAATCCGGTGAGGCTTCAACGCTCACAAACAGCTTAACACAAGGACACAGTCCTTATGAGGACAAGTCCTCGTCCCTGATTCACAGCTTCCATGTTGTGCCCCTATGGTCATTTGAGTCATCTTGCGGTCACTTGGGTCATTCGACATCATCATGTGGTCATTTGAGTTATTTGACATTCTTGGTTTTGATAATGGCTAAACACTATTAGTCATTATTATTTTTCACTCTTATATGACTGACATACGTGATGTTTTGTTCATGATAGATATGTAAATGAATGGACAAGGAATGGAGTGGAGTTGGCAAAAATGAAAGCTCAATGACAGTTAAGGTCGATGCACAAAGAAGCATAACCAAGAGAACCCAAAGTCAAAGACTCAGTTGACACCTTCTAGACTATCAAGGGTGAAGCTACAGACATGAATGGGGTGCTAAAGAACTTAAGCGACGGAGCTAAAGCAGTTAACGGACCGACCCGGGAAAACCCGGGGTCTGCCCAGCTGGCGGTCGACCGCCAGTACAAGGGCGGTCGACCGCCCCTGCCAGCACCCTCCAGGCTGCATCTCTCTAGTGGCGGTCGACCGCCAGCCCAGTAGCGGTAGACTGGAAATTCCAGGGATCATTCGTCTGCAGTTTTCTCAGTAGCGGTCGATCGCCAGAAGCCATAGGTCGACCGCCAGCCCCGAGCCTTCATTGTTGACTTTGTTTTCCACTTTGAGAAGGGCCATTCTCTATGGATTTCTTTAATCATAAAGTCACCCAATCACCCACAAAATGTGGATATGGTCTGGGGGGCTTCTATTGACCATCCAAAGTCTATAAAACACATACAAGAGGGTTAGAAGCCCTAATGCTTCATTTGGATCAAAGGAGATCAAGGGATGCTTGTGGAGGCTATTCAAGGGAGATGGTACTGTAGCCGTGAACAGTACTTCGTGAAGAGATCTTCATCCATTCCAAGGGATTCAAGCCTAGATCTGAAGCTATCTCAACCTGCAAGGAAGCAAGAAGCAATCAAGGATCTCAAGGGTGATCTAAACTACATCAAACTCTTCATCAACTCAAGGAGATCAAAGGGAAGATCAAAGCTACATCCATAGTCTTCTTCATCAACTCAAGTAAGATCATCTCTCAAGGAAGAAGACACCATCGAAGCATCAGATTCAAGCTCCTACAACCCAGACAAGATCTTTTTACTTTGAGCATATTCTATATCTTGTTTGAGTGATTTCTATTTGTTCTCTTTCCATTTCTTTCAAACAATCGAAACTGAAGATCGTCCCTACCGGTGGTTAGTAGGAAGGCAATCGGAAGTTCTCCGATCTGCGGTGATTGACGTCCCTACCGGTGGTTAGTAGGAAGGCAATCGGAAGTTCTCTGATCTGCGGTGATTGACGTCCATACCGGTGGTTAGTAGGAAGACAATCGGAGGTTCTTCCGATTTGCGGTTCTGTGCGTGGGACTAGTGGAGCCTCATCGGATTTGGTGAGGGGTGGACGTAGGACTGGGGATTCAGTCCGAATCACATTAAAATCTTTTGTGTTGTGGTTTGATTATGTGATTGATTTATTTTAGATGCATGCTTAGGTTCAATATCCATATTGTGAAATCATATTTCTAAGCAAATCGTTTTATACATCGCTAAGCTAGTTGTATTCCGCTGCAATTATTTTTAACTAGCTATATAGAGGGTTGCATTGCGAAAAGAGGGATAGATCTACTCATCCCTCCCCTCTAGATCTGTTGTCCACTACTCAACAAGTGGTATCAGAGCTTAATCTCTCATTATGGGGTCCAACGACCTTGAGGGAAATGGTGGATTAGCGTCCAAGGGTTTTTTACCTGAAGGACACTCTGTGAATAGGCCTCCTTATTTCACTAGAACTAATTATCCTTATTGGAAACATCGTATGCAGGTGTTCATTCACGCCCAAGACTACGAACTTTGGCGAGTGATCAGCAAAGGTCCGTATGAGCTTACGGATAATGAGGATTTGTGGACCAAAGAACAAATAAGACAATCCACTGTCAATTGGAGTGCCAAACACATCATGCAGTGCTCACTCCATCCAGTAGAATTCTCAAGAGTGGCTACCTGCGCAACGGCAAAAAAAATGTGGGACAAGTTAGAGATAATTTACGAAGGAACCTCTCAGGTACGAGAAACAAAAGCCAACATTTTAATTTCTGAATATGAAATGTTCCGCATGAAGCCTGATGAGTCAATTCAGAATATGTATGCTCGGTTAACTGTGCTTACTAATAGTCTGACTGATTTGGGAAAGAAATACTCAGAACATGAAATTGTGAGAAAGATTCTCAGATCATTGACTCCCGCATGGCACACAAAGGCTACCGTGGTTGAAGAATCGAGAGATCTCGCAACTACCAAGGTAGATGAACTCATTGGGTCATTGATGACCTATGAGATCAACCTTAAGAACAAAGAGGCTGAGGCACCTAAGAAAAAGCCACTAGCTCTTAAAGCAGGACCCAGCGGTCAAGGCATTTCTGATGAAGGTGAGGATTCGACAAGTGAGCGAGATGAGGATGACGTAGCCATGCTCACACGTAAGTTTAGAAAATTTATGAGAAAGGAAGGTAAGAGCTTCATGAGTGGAAGGTCAAAGGTAAGAAATGGTTTCAAATCTAATTCTGAAAACCGTAAGAAACTTGACAAAATCATTTGTTATTCTTGTAACAAACCAGGGCATTTCAAGACTGATTGTCCTGACAGATTCAAAAAGGCTGACAAATGGAAGGGCAAGAAGAAGAACAAGGCCATGGTGTCCACCTGGAGTGACGAGGAAGAAAGTGATGGTGGAACTAGCTCCTCGGACAAGGAAAAAGAAGACCTTTGTCTCATGGCCAGAGGTGATGAAGAAACTGAGGTAAACTCTCCATTTGAAAATTACACACTTGATGATTAGAAGGAAGCATATATACAGCTCATGGAAAAATATGACATGTACAAAAAGGAGAATAAATCATTGAAAAATAAAATTAACTTCTTTGTGCATGATCATGATATGTATGATAAGAATGCTCTACTTGAAACTGAAATTGAAGATCTTAAGAAAATGATTGAGAACTTGGAGGAAGGAAGAAAAGAAATGGCTGACTTGAAAATTAAAAATGAGGATTTGAGAAATGAGATTGATAGCATGAAGCTCAAAATGTAAACTTATGAAAAGGACAGCAAATTGAGTAATGAGAAGTATGAAGCTGTCAAACAAGTCAACATTCAACTTCTTCAAAATAATGAAAACCTACAAAAAGAGTTAAAGGATAAACAATAATATTTAGAAAAGTTTGTGGATGGAAGACAAAACCTAGATGCATTGCTAGGAACTAGAATGAACCACAACAAAGATGGGTTGAGTTTTGATCCAACAAACAAAAGGCCATTTGAGCTAAAAACTGTCACATTTGTTTCATCTTCTGAAGCTTCCACCTCAAACACAACTCCCACACAAAACCAGCAAAAACAAAAGGAGAAAGGGAAAGAAAAGATTGAAGAGGCCGTCACTGAAATTCCCAAAAAGTCTGTCCAAAAGTCTAAGAAAGGTCGACCTTCCCCACAGCATAGGTCAACACTTCCTTGGCCATTGCATGCTCAATCTTCCAGATATCACCATAATTGGATTGCACATTCATATAGGCCAACACCACCCTACTTTTGGGGAAATTGTGATTCATGTGTTAATCAATCTTATAAGTTTCAATATCCTAAGTGGCAAAACAATCACTTTCAACCCAAAACCAACCAACGGCCTAAATGGTCTAAGAAGCAAACTTCCTCAAACTTCCATAAAATCCAACAAAGAGCTTCTAAACAAAAAGTGAATGTCAAAGCTGAAAAGAAAAATCAAATCCCTGCTCTAAGCAAACAAAACATGAATGCTAGGAAGGTTTGGATTCTAAAAGAAATGGTTCCATGTTTTAAAAATCTGAAGAGTTTGATGGGACCCAAATTTGATTGGGTTCCAAACACCATTGCTTAATTGCTTGTGCAGAAGTGTCTTGCAGCTATGCATAACAGGTGGTACCTTGATAGCGGTTGTTCAAGACACATGACTGGAGACAAATCAAAATTTTATCTCTTGGAAGAAAAGGAAGGCGGATATGTCACATTTGGAGGGAACAACAAGGGAAAAATCATTGGAACAGGTAATGTAGGTAAGAAACCTCTCCAACTCCATTTGTAACGTGCTGCTAGTTGAAGGTTTGAAATACAGCCTGCTTAGTATAAGTCAATTGTGTGATAAAGGTCACAAAGTGCTATTTGACTCTCATGAATGTAGAATCCTTGAACCAAAATCTGACAAGGTAAAATTTTCTGGTAAGAGAGTCAACAATGTTTACATGATTGACTTAGATGATCCTGCTCATTTAAATCTTTATCTTGCTGCACCAAAATCTGAACTTGCATGGTTATGGCATCGTAGACTAGGACATGCTAGCTACAATGTCTTACATAAACTGTTAAAGCATTCAATGGTGAATGGGTTGACTGAACTTTCTTTTAAACAAGAAAATAAATTGTGTGATGCATGTGCCCTAGGTAAACAAACAAGAAAATCCTTCAAGGCTAGTTCTGCAAACATGTCATCTAAACCACTTGAGCTGATTCATATGGATTTGTTTGGTCCAACCAGAACTACTAGTTTAAGTGGTAGAAGATATGGATATGTCTTGGTGGATGATTACTCTAGGTTCACATGGGTTTTTTTTCTCACACATAAAAATGATGCTTTTGATGAGTTTCAGGTACTCTATATGAAGATAAAGCAAGACGGTGAGTTCAAAATCTCCAACATTCAATCTTATCATTGTGGTGAATTTGAAAATGCTGACTTCTATAATCTTTGCAGGGCTGAAGGCATTTCACACCGATTTTCTTCACCAAGAACCCCAGAGCAAAATGGTGTAGTTAAAAGAAGAAATCGAACTCTCATAGAGATATCAAGAACCATGCTTGCCGAACGGAAACTTCCAAGGAAATTTTGGGCTGAAGCGGTAAACTCGGCATGTTATATTATCAACCGCTCTATGGTAAGGCCACACACCAAAAAGAGTCCTTATGAGTTGCTGAAAGGTAAAAAGCCTTCTCTCACACACATGAAAGTATTTAGATCTAAATGCTTCATCTATAATAATGACAAAAGAGATTTAGATAAATTCGAGCCCAAGAGCGATGAAGGTATATTTCTTGGATATTCTGATAGATCTAGGGCTTATAGAATTTATAACATTAAGAGTCAAACTGTGGAAGAATCACCCCATGTTTCCTTTGATGAATTTCATGATGATTCTAACAATGATAACTCTTGCAGGAAAAATGATGAAGATAGAGAATTCCTAAGCATGAAGACAAGAGTGATCCTCCACAAGAAGAAACAAAAGAAGATGGTGACCGAGCTGAATCAAACAATGCAAGGGATAAAGCTCCATGAGAAGGTAATGATTCTACAAACATTAGAATTCTTAAGGATCATCTTTTAGAAAATGTCATTGGTAGCTTGAATGACCCACCTAGAACAAGGTCACATTTTAGAATTGTGGAAGAATTAGATCAACTTGCTCTTGTCTCTCAGCTTGAACCCAAAAATATTGATGAAGCATTAAAAGATGAAAACTGGATAAATTCAATACAAGACGAGTTAAACCAGTTTGAAAGAAACAAAGTTTGGCATCTTGTTCCTAGAGCTTCATCACAATTTGTCATTGGCACTAAATGGGTCTTTAGGAAGAAACTCAGTGAGGATGGCAAGATAATAAGAAACAAGACTAGATTGGTGGCTCAAGGGTATAATCAAGAGTTTGGGGTAGACTTTGATGAATCTTATGCCCCAGTTGCTAGACTCGAAGCCATCAGAATTTTACTTACCTGTGCATGCTCCCTTAGAATAAAGTTGTATCAAATGGATGTAAAAAGTACTTTCTTGAATGGCTTGATCAAAGAAGAAGTCTATGTTGAGCAACCCCCTGGTTTTGAGAATTCTAACCATGCAAATTTTGTATACAAGCTAAACATGGCGCTTTATGGACTTAAGCAAGCGCTAAGAGCTTGGTATGAGAGACTAAGCTCGTTCCTCATTGAAAAAATGGTACACACGAGGTAAGGTAGATCAAACACTTTTCACCAAGAAGTAAGGTAAGAACATCTTGATTGTTCAAATTTATGTTGATGATATTGTGTTTGGTTCTACTAAATCTGAAATGTGTGAGGAATTTACTAACATCATGACTAGCGAATTTGTGATGAGCCTAATGGGAGAACTCCAATTCTTTCTTGGTTTACAGGTCAACCAAGGACAAGATGAGTGCTTCATAAGTCAAGCCAAATACATCAAGGAGCTGCTGAAAAGATTTGACATGACGAACAGAAAAATCATTGCAACTCCTATGAGCACCACAACATCACTGGATTCGGATGAAAATTGTAAATTAGTGGATGCAAAGATCTATAGAGGTATGATCGGCTCTTTACTTTACTTGACTACATCCCGACCAGATATCTAGTTTAGTGTATGTCTTTGTGCTAGATTTCAAAGTAGTCCTAGAGAATCCCACTTGACTGCCGCCAAACGTATCCTTGGATATCTTGCCGGCACTCAAGATTTGGGATTGTGGTATCCGTCATCATGTGATGTATCTCTTATATCTTATTCTGATGCGGACTATGCTGGATACAAGCTGGATCGTAAGAGTACTAGTGGCTATTGTCAGTTTCTAGGCGGGTGTTTAGTTTCTTGGGCCTCCAAGAAATAACACTCGGTTGCCCTCTCAACCGCAGAGGCAGAATATGTTACTGCAGGGAGCTGTGGCACCCAAGTGTTGTGGATTAAACACTAACTCCAAGACTACTTAGTGGATTTTGGTTGTGTCCCGATTCTGTGTGATAACACTAATGCTATCAACCTTACAAAAAATTCAGTCTAGCACTCTAAGACTAAGCATATTGAGATTAGACATCACTTCATTAGAGATGAGGTCGTTAAAAAAAATTTTGAACTGCATTTTGTTGATACTCTAAATCAAATTGCTGATATTTTCACCAAGCCCTTGTGTAATGACAGGTTTTCAACACTCAGAAGAGAGCTTGGTCTTTGCCGACTTCAGGCCAATAAAACTTGACATGATGCTCTTATTCAATTTAGTTGTGTGTTTTTGCAGATTTATTTCCATGCATTGTTTATATGTAAATATGTCATTTTGCATATGGTGTAGCATTGCATGTAGTGATGATGCATAATAAAGATTGAATTCATGTTCACGATGCATTGCATGGTTGGTGTAGCATCATTCTTGCATGGCCATGCTATATCAAATGTTGATGTATGGAAGGGCAGGTTATGCTTACCTAGAAGCACTCAATATGCGTGAGGTTTCACCTCCGCCAAGTACCATGCATCACTGTCGCATATAGGCCATATAGTAAGGGGGAGTTGTCTCTTTGACGCATTCATATATATATTTCATCTTCATTCTGTTGCATTTAATAAGTGTACAACCATGGGTTGGGTCATACATTTCATTTCTGCCACCTTCATGAGTGACTAGGTCAACCTCATTTGTCATTCAACTTGCTTGCAAACATAACTCTTTCGTGCATCCATTGCATATCCTGAGGGGGAGTTTTATTGATTCTCTTAACCTCTTGCAATCTGCACTTCACTGGCTTACAGTCTGATTTGAGATCATGAGACCGACAAAACTACGGCGTAAGAGCTTTCTATTATATGTACTGATGATTGTCCATCCAATGAAAATGGTTCAGATTTAATGATTTCTTAAAAATCTGAAATATATTTTGAAATCATCTATGTTCTATGGTTTTAATAGACCTTAACTATAGATTGTATATTGTGCTTTGAATGACTATCATGATATCTGAAAATTCAAAATTTATGACCATCTTGGTGATACTCTAGAGCTAAGTATTATTTTTAAACACCTTGATGAGCTGGAATTCTTGAAAATCAATTTGACAGAGCAATGATATTGTTGCGCGGAGAAATATGTCACGTCATCAAATCAAGTGACGTAAGATATGTCATGGTGTGTCCCTGCTATCTCTGTCTTAATTATATTTGGACTCTAGGCAGAGCACTGGCATAATTGCTGAGAAATATATCTTCTCATCACAGAAATGAGATTGGATATGTCATGAAGTGACTTTGCTATCTCTGTTCATTCTACAGTATAACCGTCAGTCTTGCCAAATACCTAGAGATACTGGCGTCTAAACAACGTGTATTCTTACGGCTAGGAGGCATGTACTATACTTGATTGCTCGTAAAATATGAGTCATGTGCCGTCAAATTCAAAAGATATTGAAAATTAAATTTGTTGAACTCATCAAATTCCATGCTTTAGTCATGATTGTTTAGCCTCAATACTAGTTTTTGTGTTATTCCCTTTGTAGTTATTGAATATGGATATATAAGACAAGGGAAGGTTAAACACTGCCATGATATGCACTTTTGGTTCATTTCTATTAAATCTTGGATGTAGCTACTTTTCGAACTCTGTTGATGATCTCGAATTTCATTAGCTTTGAACCATATATGTTGCTCGCGGTATGTTTCAGGTTTTCATATAATGGCTTGCTCCCCACTCTCATTCAGCTCTGGTCTCTTAGGCATTAGTCACATTCTCTATCTTATCCCTCCTTTTTACTACTGTCAAAGGGGGAGAATATTTTATTGTGAGTCGTCCTTTGCTTTGTGAGTTGTCATTGGGGGATGAGTGACTTGTGTACGGGGGAGTGTCCAAGGGGGAGAATTCTTTGTGCGCTTTGTGTATCTCTTATGTGCATGTGATGGGGTTTGCATAATTGCATAGCACTCATATTTGCATTCATAATTGCATTTACATGCTATTACTATCATGGATCTTGAGCTGCACTTGTTGCATATGTCATAAACTTTGCCATCTTGGATATTACTGCCACATAATGACTCACAGTGTTGTCATCATCAAAAAGGGGGAGAATGTTGTGCCCCTATGGTCATTTGAGTCATCTTGCGGTCACTTGGGTCATTCGACATCATCATGTGGTCATTTGAGTTATTTGACATTCTTGGTTTTGATAATGGATAAACGCTATTAGTCATTGTTATTTTTCACTCTTATATGACTGACATACGTGATGTTTTGTTCATGATAGATATAAATGAATGGACAAGGAATGGAGTGGAGTTGGCAAAAATGAAAGCTCAATGACAGTTAAGGTCGATGCACAAAGAAGCATAACCAAAAGAACCCAAAGTCAAAGACTCAGTTGACACCTTCTAGACTGTCAAGGGTGATGCTACAGACATGAATGGGGTGCTAAAGAACTTAAGCGACGGAGCTACAGCATTAAATGGACCGACCCGAGAAAACCCGGGGTCTGCCCAGCTGGCGGTCGACCGCCAGCACAGGGGCGGTCGACCGCCCTGCCAGCAACCTCCAGGCTGTAGCTCTCTCAGTGGCGATAGTAGCGGTCGACTAGAAATTCCAGGGATCATTCGTCTGCAATTTTCTTAGTAGCGGTCGATCGCCAGAAGCCACAGGTCGACCGCCAACCCCGAGCCTTCATTGTTGACTTTGTTTTCCACTTTGAGAAGGGTCATTCTCCATGGATTTCTTTAATCCTAAAGTCACCCAATCACCCACAAAATATGGATCTGGTCTGGGGGGCTTTTATTGACCATCCAAAGTCTATAAAACACATACAAGGGGGTTAGAAACCCTAATGCTTCATTTGGATCAAAGAAGATCAAGGGAGGCGTGTGGAGGTTGTTCAAGGGAGATGGTACTGTAGCCGTGAACAGTACTTCGTGAAGAGATCTTCATCCATTCCAAGGGATTCAAGTCTAGATCTGAAGCTATCTCAACCTGTAAGGAAGCAAGAAGCAATCAAGGCTCTCAAGGGTGATCTAAACTGCATCAAACTCTTCATCAACTCAAGGAGATCAAAGGGAAGATCAAAGCTACACCCATAGTCTTCTTCATCAACTCAAGGAAGATCATCTCTCAAGGAAGAAGACACCATCAAAGCATCAGATTCAAGCTCTGCAACTCAGACAATATCTTTTTACTTTGAGCATATTCTATATCTTGTTTGAGTGATTTTATTTGTTCTCTTTGCATTTCTTTCAAACAATCGAAACTGAAGATCGTCCCTACTGGTGGTTAGTAGGAAGGCAATCGGAAGTTCTCCGATCTGCGGTGATTGACGTCCCTACCGGTGGTTAGTAGGAAGGCAATCGGAAGTTCTCCGATCTGCGGTGATTGACGTCCATACCGGTGGTTAGTAGGAAGGCAATCGGAGGTTCTTCCGATTTACGGTTCATTGCGTGGCACTAGTGGAGCCTCACCGAATTTGGTGAGGGGTGGACGTAGGACTGAGGATTCAGTCTGAACCACCTTAAAATCCTTTGTGTTGTGGTTTGATTGTGTGATTGATTTATTTTAGATGCATGCGATTTATTTTAGATGCATGCTTAGGTTCAATATCCATATTGTGAAATCATATTTCTAAACAAATCGTTTTATACATCGCTAAGCTACTTGTATTCCGCTGTAATTGTTTTTAACTAGCTATATAGAGGGTTGCATTACGAAAAGAGGGGCAGATCTATTCACCCCTCCCCTCTAGATCTGCTGTCCACTACTCAACATTCCACACACACACGAGGACACAGTCCTCACCACTAATTCATAGCTTGCAAACACAAACGAGGACACAGTTCTCAGCACTGATTCATAGCTTCAATCGATCCCTAACAGGATATCAGAAACACATAGAAAACAAAGATTTGAATGAAGAAAACAAAAGATGAAAACACAAGAAACTATAGCTCAAGTGAGCATTTTGACTTTGGATTTGATCCACAAGCCTTTCTCTGATTAGACGGATTCCTCCTTGGCTACACTCTTCGATCTTCTCTTCTCTTCTCTCTTTTCTCTCTCTCTGATCAAGCTCTCACTCTTTCTCTGATTTCTTAGAGATTCTTCTACTCAGTTCTCTCTTTTGCTTCCGCATCCCCTTCCGCATCTCTCTCTTATGTTCTCTTCTCTATATGTTATTTTCTCTTCGATCCTGATCCCCTATTATTTCTCTCGAAGCAGAGAGGATTCTCTTGGGGGCCCACATGATCAGGTTGTACATTGGGGAATAATTTTCCCTCCAAAGAGTACCTTCTGGAATGTGGATTCCTCGTACACCAACCTTCCAATCATTGGGCCTTGGTTCATGAGCCAGAGGTGGGACCCGCCGCTTACTCAAAATCTTGTCATATAAGGTGTGTCGACGCACTGATCCTCATTGTGTCAACTCATCGTTCTTGTTGTTGGACGAGTACTGGCTTGATTGCACATAGCGTCGACTCCATGGCGTCATTGCGTTGACGCAATCTGTTTGTTGCCTGAGAGCTGGCTGGAAAGGCCTTGATGTGTCGACACAATAGTTCTATTGCGTCGACCCAACTCGAACTATTGCGTCGACCCAACTCTCATATCGCTTAGCTGCTGTTGATGCTGCTGGCTGTTGGATACTATTGTTGTGTTGACGCCACAGGCTTGTTGCGTCGACTCATCCTTCTTATGGCTTGGAGGGTAGCTCCTCTGAATTTTCTTTTCTTCTGCTACGTCGACGCCACGAAACTCTGCATCAACTCAACCTTCATGTTTGTTACACTGAAGTCAAAGATTTCTTCTTCAGTTGTGTCAACTCATTGAGTACACTGAGTCGACGTACTCTTCTTAAGTCGACTAATTTTCCATTCTGCACATGTTGGACCCATAGAAAGATATAAAGTTAAAGTATTTTGGGACACCATTTGGGCTTTAATATTAACTCCATCAGGTGCTTATTTTCATCAAGATTTGAAGATCTTATTCTAATGATTCATAGTTAGGCATCATCAAAATCAGGGACACAACAGGTCGTACTATGCCTAGCAATAAGGGGGCGTTTCGGGCCTGATGTTAATGAGCCGCATTAGATCTGGCGATTTTCTCCTTCCTCGATAAGAATATTTTCAGCATTTATTTACAATAATACAATCATAACTTTTGATATGTCATGTTGAAACTTGACTCTAAATTCAAAACTTTTAAAGTGTGGCCAACATGTATATATATTAGAGTTTTTTTTAAAAATAAATTAATGTTAAAAGTGAATTTATAAAAAAATATTCTTAAATATATATTAGCAGATGTACCACTACGCAAAATTAAATAATACATAGATGTCATGTAACGTCATCTAAATGTATTTTTCTTTACAATTTTTTGACAAAGCAAGTGGTATATTTACAAATAAATAAGATATATTTGCAAAGAATCACTTTATATTGTCAGACGAATCTATCTCATCAAATTATTGCCAGCTCGCATATGACTTAATTATTTATGCGAGGCTGAAACCACAATTGAAGGTGATTTCAGTTTTGAATTGTGAACATGCATACGTATGATGGATCATCAATATTGAAGGCCCATTTTTTGTGGAGAGGCGCTTGCATCTGCCCGTACGTCACTATGTCTCCGAAGATTGGAAACAGGAGGCTCATCTCAACCAAATACGCTTGCTCTTGATAAATGAGTCTATCATAGAAAAATAAGATCAAAGATAAAGAAAATTAGTTTAATAATGTATAGGATGTTTGTAAATCATTATTAAAAGTGAGTTTATAAAAAAATTATTTATAAAAATATATTAACAAATATATCATTGCATAAAATCATATTGTTAATAGAATAAGAAGGCCGTGCACGTGCCTTCGTTTGGGGCCCTTCGAATCTCTGATCCGAAGAAGAATGTCTCACTGAAATGCCTGGCTCGTTTGTTCAAGCAGGGGCAAGCATCGCCCAACTCCCGTCAAGACTGGCCGCCCAATGTTCACAGTTGTCGAAGGTTATGCGTAAGCAACTTTAACTTTTCCGCTGTATGTCCTCGTTGGAAATGAGGAATGGACTACCTGACATTCGAATTCTAAGTCTCTCAATTTTAGTTAGTAGATGACAATTTAAATAATGTAAATGGATGTCATTTGAAATGATTGTTTTTTTATTAATCAAAGGAGGTTGTCTTGCTGTACCCCCAAGAAGTTTATCGTACATCTTGATTGTGTATCAAGTATTTTTTTCTTCGAAAATAAATACGAGGAGGTGGGGGCCCACCTCTCTCATAAGTGCATCCCATCGACGTTTCAAAAAAATCTAAAAAACAGAGCATACTATGTTTATTTTATATATTTTATTTTTTTAAATTATTGTTTTTATTTTTTTGAGCTGTCTAACGAGAGAATGAGCTAGTCTAGATGGATGGGAGAGGTGAGTCTCCACCTCCCCACATTTTTCAAAAAAAAAATAAAAAATTACAAACACATCTAGAATGTGTAAAAAATTTGGATGTGTATCAAGCCTTACTCTAATCAAGGTATAAATTCGACCCATAGTCTCCCGTCAGTGACGGGGTGTACACCCTTCCTTTTTAAAGGGGGAGGTCTCAAGTTTAATATCCGATTCTCTCTCCTTATTAAAACAAATTATCTACCGCAAAAAAAATCAGCCCGTAGTCCGACTCCGATCACTAGCTTCCAAGCAAATGTTTCTATTAGGGATGTAATATAATACCCCGATTTTTTTTGAGAAATTAATTAGTAATTAATTAGAATAATTCTTTAATAAATAGAATAAGTTATATTTAGATTATTTTATAAAAATTCATAAAAATTATATTCTTGTAGAGGATAACACGTTTAACAAACTTGTCTTCTATGACCAACTCAAATAAAATCTGTAAGTATGCCGAATTAGTGGATTAAGCTCAAATTAAACACTTAGTTAACCATACCTTGAAACGCCAAATTCGAGCTCAATACTCCATCAATTGAGCTCAAATCGGTGGCAAATGAAAGGCCAAGATGAGAGGATCATTTCTCCTCTCTTAATCCCCCGAAACCCTAACCTTAGGAGATGCAATCGGCGGAGTTTGGATCGAGTCAACTTTTGCGGCGGCGTTCACATTAACCCGACTTGCGTGGACGAATACTCCGCGCATAGAACCCTCCAGAAGGCGTGTGACCTATTAAAATGAAGCTCTCTAACCATAGAATTGTTTTGAACCAGTGGCGACTACAGAGGAGCTGGATCGAGGGAGATCTCCAGCGATTAGTGGCTGCGTGTACTAGCGCCTTGGGTTTTCTTTCTCTTTTGTTCTTCATCCAATTCAGGTAGGTGATAGCAAGCCAAACCCTACAAATAATATATGGTTGGAAGCATCATCGTGTCAGCTTTTCATTGATATAGAAAGACCTAAATTTTATCAAGTATTCTGCGAGAATTTTTAGTTTTAATGGAAGCATGTCAGATTTAGGGTTATAACTGTTCCCTTTCGATTAAGTAGTAATTTCAGACTATAAACATAAAATTGATTCATGCATCTTGTAGCGTTTTTCGTGCTCTTTCTTTTGGTAGTAAAAGCCCCAAATTTAATGTTTTATATCATGCGAATTTTATGTTTTATCCGAACCCTAGCCAACCTCGCCGGAGGCGGGCAGGGCAGAAGGGGCAGCGACCTGTTGACGTTGCGCGGCCTCCCGATAGACCGCCCTACCATCTAGGCGGCCAGTTACGGACCGTCCAAGGCTTCGATCTCTGATCATTTCTCTGACCCCCTGTTTTGGTTTAGACGGCCTCGCGACAGACTGTGTATCCCTATAAGCGGCCGGATTTCGACCATTCTACTGTTTACTGCTATTACGTCTCCAGAGGCACACGGCAGATCTCTGACCGCTCAACCGAAGAGCGGCCAGTCTTCAACCGTTCAACGTATTCAGCGGCACCCTACTGACCGCCCAACTTCATAAGGCCTTCGGACCTGACAAAGATTGAGTGGCCATCAGTGGAGCGCATATATCTTTGAGCGGCCATACGAGGACCGCCAATACCATAGTGCGGCCAACCAGAGACCGTTCGCTTCTGGTTATTGCCAATTAACCTTGGCTGATTATCCTTGATCCACCTTCGGCCAATTCCTGATTTGATCAGTCCAGTAGACCCTAGACCGACCAGCAGACAGTGGGCTGGACTCTGGTTCAGTTCCACCCTGCCTATGGCAGCCCGGGAGCCCACTTGGGCGAATTTCTAGATTATTGATAGGCCCTGTGTCGAGCGGACTATATTGGACCGTCCATATTACAGACGACCCATATTGGACCGTTCTTACATTGAGCGACCCAATGTTGTCCGTATATCTTGTTCTTACCTTCTGGCCCTACGCGGCTTATTTTTGACCGTCTGTATCTTGCGCGGTCCAGTAGTGCCCGTTCATCGGACTTGTGCGGCCCAGTAATTACCGTCCAACTCTTGAGCGGCCCTTCATTGTCCGTTCAACATTGACCTCGTGGAGGCTGATCTCCAGTTCTTGAGCGGCTCATAACTGACCGCCCAGTATTTCAGCGGCTCAGAATTGACCGCCTAGTTCTTGCGCGGCCTAGTAGTGACCGCCTATCTCCCAGAGATGAGTTTTCTCCGTGTTTTATGGTTTTGAATCTAAGAACATGATGGTTCTTGATAACTTGAATTCCTAGACAGAAATTCTAGACAGTATCTCTTCAACTTAGCCTTGGGATGTTCCGAGATAAGTTTATACTTGATTGTAATTGGCCTTTTAACTTGATTAAAGTCTAGACAACTTGGGATCTTGGATCTAATAAATCAATGCTAATGCATCATAGGGGCCCGGTCTGGTCCTGGAGAGAGCGCCCGAAAAGTACTTGTGCCCATGAGAGTTTGTAATGACATGGTAAGGCATTGCACCGAGTATATGACTAGCGTGATGTCTATGACAATGATCTCTTAATCTCTTACTTGAATCGTGCTCGACTTGGTTATATTCTTGCTTGTTGGCCAATTTCCTACAATTTATATTGTTCATAATCTTGCTATTCTTGTAGTTATATCATTCTGCCATATTGTTATTCCATTTCGTTCTTTAGCACTTTCTTTTTATGTTGTTTCATCCGTTCGTCATTTCTTTTCTTTTCGTTTCATATAACATGTAATTAATTGACTGATTACTTATACTTGCCTGTTGTTACCTACTGAGCGTTCGCTCATATAGTTATTTTCCCCCCTTCCCAGGCAGCTCAGGTGAAGATTCACAGATGGATGGGAATGGGCAAGAGTGATGACTTGGAGTGTACCAGTTAGTAGATGTTGAGATTGTTATAGTTGTTTTACATCAAGCTATGCCTTAGAGCTTGTGTTAGTTACTGTAACGGAGTCAAGTTGAGGTCATGCTTGATTATGTTTAAGTCGGTTGATGGTTATTGTAATATATTTGGAGTTATTTCTATTCATGACGTTATGTAAATTCTTAGCTTAGCATGTTATCATTACTATCGTTTTCTACTGCCAGTCCCGATATTCCGCGTCGGACGTGACAGTTTGGTGGTATCAGAGCCTAGGTTTTCTAATATTCATAGGTTCTCTAAGTTCTAGGATCCTAAGTGATATCATAGGACCTCTAACCTTGTTATAAGTTTAAGGACCCAACCTGGTGAGATTTGGGTAGAAGACTAGGGATGAGTTAATAATCTAATTACACGATTATCTATTCCTAATTGAACCTAACATAACATATTCCACGTGTAGGCTTTTGCAATGGCAGGAGAGCACGCAGAATGGAGGAACTTGCAGCGTACGGTTCAAGGACTTACTCAGGCTTTGCAACAAGTGGCCCAAGGAGGAGCTGCAAACCATGGCACTGGCGACCTTTATCGGAACTTTCGTGGGATGAATACACCGCGATTTGGAGGCTCGACTGACCCTGATGAAGCCGAGCACTAGCTTGAAGAGATATGGCGCATTTTTGAAGTGATGCAATGCAGCGATCAAGAACGTGTCCTCTTGTTGACCTTTCAACTTGAACGTGATGCAAGGACATGGTGGGACGCAGTGAAGGCTACCCTTGGTGATAGACAAGTCACATGGGAAGAGTTCGAAGAATTCTTTAATGGTAAATATTTTTATGATAGAGTACAAGAGAATAAGGCGGCTGAGTTTGCTACTTTGAAGCAACGAAATCTATCCGTAGCTGAATATGAAGCTCAGTTCTCTCGGCTATCTCGTTATGCTACTCACTTGACATCTACCGAGAAGATGAAGGCTAAGCGCTTTCTTAATGGGCTGAATCTACAGTATATCAACCAGTTGGCACCGATGGAAATTCAAACTTATTCCGAGATGGTTAGAAAGGCTCAAGTATTGGAAGATACTTTAGAAATGACGGAGAGAATCCGTGGGAAGAGTGTTAACAAAGAGTGACCGTCCAGGTCACAAGATAGAGGAGTGCTGGCGCAAGCTGAGTGCCTGTTTATATTGTGGTAGTAGGGACCACCGTATTCCCGAGTGTCCTCTTTTATCTGAGCAAGCTACCCCGGTGAAACCGCAAGGAATCAAGAAGCAGCAAGGCAAGCTCCAGGCTCTACAAGAAGACGAGACAGGACCCGCCGAGGAGGGTGGACTCGTCGAAGGTACTATTATTATACATGATAAATCAGCTTTTGTTCTTTTTGATACTGGTGCCACTCATTCTTTTATTTCTCGGAGGTTTACGAAGTCTTTAGTTGTGAAGCCTGTTTTGATGAATTCTCCGTTAGAGATTTCGACCCCTATTGGTTCTGGATCAGTAATTAAGTATTTCTATCCTTCCAGTAAGGTCTTGATCAATGAACAAAACCTGCCAGCTGATTTAGTTTGTATGGACATGAAGGATTATGATGTAATCCTAGGAGCAGATTGGTTGGCTAAGTATGAGGCCAATGTTCAGTGCAGATCTAGTTCTGTGTCTTTCACTGGACACCCTGGACTTTCTTTTATTGGAATTAGACACCATAAGTCTGTTCCACTTATTTCGGCTCTTCGAGCTGATAAGCTGATGAGGAGAGGATGTAAGGCTTTTCTAGCCTTTGTTTATGTGACCCCTGAGCAGAAGATTGAGATCGAGGACTTTTCTGTCGTCCGAGATTTTCCAGATGTCTTTCCGGAGGAACTGCCATGACTTCCTCCTGAAAGGGAAGTTATCTTTTCCGTTGATCTAATTCCTGGTGCGACTCCTATTTCCAAAGCTCCTTATCGTATGACTCCTAGGGAGCTAAGGGAACTAAATGTTATGCGCAGTGAAGAGTGATATAGAAGGGGGGGGGATGAATAGATCACTCCCGATTTTAAAAACTTCAGCGGAAAATTAGTTCTACGGTTTTCAACCCTTCAGAAACAGCACAAAGAGTATTGCTAACGCAGTCAATAACCAAGACAGAATAAGTAAGAGCGATTGAAAGAACTGTCCACAGTCAAACAAAATGCCAATCAGATGGAGACCACAAACGATAACAGTAAACCACAGAGGAGACAATAATTTTTAAGGTGGTTCGATTGTAGTCCACAATCTACATCCACCCCTCACTCCAACTAGAGTGAGGCTTCCACTAGCCACGGCTAGAAACAGCAGACTCAGTCTGTGAACAAAATGCTGCCACACAGCTTGACCAACCAAGGGAAACAAATCCCTCGACCCAATATCTGCTACCCACAGAGCTTGACACCTGGACCTGCTACCCGCAAGACCAGAACCGGAGATGGATCTCCCTTCCTCCAACCCGGAGGGAACCTGCTAGTGACAACCCGTCACTGGCAAAACCAGAGATCACAGATCTCTCTTCCTCTGCAGCCCAGAGGGAAACCGGAGTAGCTCTCCCTTCCTCCAAACACTGGAGGGTAACAATTCGGAATCAGAAATATGAAGAAAGAAACAGAAAATAAGATAATCGGTGAAGACAATCGTTTCTGAAAAATCAAAACAATGTAGCTTCCGAAGAAGTAAATTAGACACTTCTCTCTCACTCAGACTTTTCTCTCAGAACAATTCTCTCAAAGCATTTCTCTCTGTCTTCTCTCTGGAACGTGGAGGCTCTCTCTTTTCTTCTTCTGCTCAGGTATTCTTCTGCTCAGCTTTTTTTTTCTCTAGTTCACTCCTCCTGTTCGCAGAAGACTTCCTTTTATATGGCATCTGACCTGAATTCCAAGACTTCACACGAGTGGGGCTCGTTCCCTCCTTTTCCAGAGCATCCTCGGATCACGTGCCAAGCATCATCCTCGGATCACGTGTCCAATCATCAACCTGACTCATATGTAGGTAGAGATAAAAGAAATGTAACTAGTTAGTTCAGGCTTTTAGCACAGCGTGTATAGACTTTAGAAGCAGCAATTAAGCAAGTGTGTACAATGTGAGAGTGTGTAGACTTGAAGCCCTTCAAGCGACCTCAGTGTATAGACTTGCAGAATGATGCATTAACATAATAGAGTGGAATGTGTAGACTTCTGTGTAAAGCATGAAGCAATCGAATGTGTAGACTTTAGAAGCAGCAGTTAAGTAAGTGTGTACAATGTGAGAGTCTGTAGACTTGAAGCCCTTCAAGCGACCTCAATGTACAGACTTGCGTGGGTAAGAAGCATAAACAAGCCATAGCCAGTGTATAGACTTAACCGATGCATGAATAGTGTGCCTATGTATAGACTTGGAGAACTGATGCATGAACAGTGCGTCGATGTATAGACTTGGAGAGACGAGCGAGTGTATAGACTTGATGAACCAAGCGAGTGTATAGACTTGATGAAACACTCATGAGTGTATAGACTTGATGACACAAGCGAGTGTATAGACTTGATGAAACACTCACGAGTGTATAGACTTGATGACACACTCACGAGTGTATAGACTTGATGACACAAGCGATGTAAAGACTTTGGAAAGCTTGAAGGCGAAGTACAGACTTGGAAAGTCTGAACCAATATGCAGACTTGAAACAAGTGAACACGGTGATGTGTAGACTTGGCCAATGAAGGATGTACAGACTTTGAAGATTCGAAGGCCACGATGTATAGACTTTGAAGCATGCAGACTTTTACAAACTCTGTACAGACTCTGCGATGTATAGACTTGAATGAGATGCTGAGTGAGACGATGGATGTACAGACTTGGGCTGTACAGACTTTGAGCGATGAATTGACTTAGCGAGCGCCAGGCCGATGTATAGACTCTACCAATGTGCAGACTTTGCCTATATGCAGTGTGTGTGCTAGACAGTGTAGACGAAGCATGAGACGCTGAGACAATGTATGAACTTTAGACATGATGCATGTATAGACTTCTAGGACTGCATGCTGTGCGATGTATAGACTCTGAAGTCTTGCGTGCTGTGTAGTGTACAGACTTTGAAGAGCCTGCAGCTGTGCAATGTGCAGACTTTGAAGTGCGACCAAACAGGATGTGTAGACTAGTACAAGTGGGATGTGCAGACTTCGTAGCATGCAGTGAATAGACTTCATATGAAGAAATGCACAATGTCTAGACTTGACGCAAATGACTCTGTACAGACATGGCCAATGTATAGACTACAATGCAGAGACTTTGAACGAGTATGCTGGCAGTGTATAGAGTTGATCAAGTAATGCATGTCTATATGACAACCACATGAACTGCACTGTCCTAAGTGATGAAGCATGAATTGATCTAGAGATAGAAACCGATTGATTTATAGTGTGAGACATCATCAAAACCGTAGGGATGCAACAGTCTCCCCCTTTTTGATGATGGCAACACTATGAATCAAGCAATATCAAGGCTTCACAAGAAATTAACAGCAACTTTAACAATCAAGACAAATTCAAAGCAAATGCATGCAGAGCCAAATTAAACACTACTGCTGAGACACTACTTTCTCCAAAACCACTCCCCCACAACTCACTCTCAGCAATTTCCATGACAAGCTATTCTCCCCCACAGCTCATGACAGCAAACTATTCTCCCCCACAACTCATGATCTACTGATATTGCAAACCCTCTCTCCCCCTTTGACATCAGCAAAAGGAAAGGCAGAATATATGATAGTGCTAGAGACATGAAGAAGAAGTACAGTAACATCTTAGTGTAGAAAGGCACGAACAAATCTTAAGAGAATAAGTGAGGTGCTAAACTCAAGTGAAGATTCTTGAACTCCAGTAAACAATAGAGAAATAGAATGATAGAAAAGTTTATCAGCATACATAGTGTATGATTTAGAGCAGGAGTTAAGAAGTATGGCATGATTTAGCTGAACAGGCAACTATCCCAAAAGACAACAAGAGACAAAGTCAGAGAAGGTGTTCTGAAGGTATTGAGGACAAGCAATCCATTAGTGCAGAACTACAAGAGATTTTGAGATGATTTTCAAGAAGATCAATGAGTAAGTTGGTAATTCACTCTTTTGACATTAGGGAGACACCTTGATTAGAGGCCTGAATCCCCAGTTACTCAGTGTGAGTACCTCATTACCTCCTCCTTTAAAAAAAAAAAAAAGGAACAGAGTTAGTAACTGTGGCTTTTGACATTAGGGAAACACCTTGATTAGAGGCCAGAGTCCCCAGTTACTCACCAGCTAGCCACCATTGCTCTGTGAAGGTCAGAATATTAATGTCATGATTTTTTTTTTGATAAGCATTTGACACCTCATGACATAGGAGAAGACTTCATTTCATTGATGAAGCTCCCAGTTTCTCAATGAACAAATCAAGACCTTTGGTAATTCAGATTATCCCTTGTGTAGAGAAGGTGGAATGATTGAAAACAATACCAGAATGACTATTTCTTGAAGTGAATCTTGAAGTCTGGATTTCAAGTTGTATCGGTCAGATATCAAGACATATAGGTTTTGGCATGAACTGGAATCACTAACAATGTAGGAAGATATACTTTATACAATTAATCCAGATCTCTGAAAGACTACCAGAGGAAAGATTCTAGCTGGACTTTAGTATCACAGACTTATAGATTTAAGAGATGAGTGAGATTCTACTGTCTGAGAGAACCACACTAAATCAGTCATGAAAATCAGCAATGGCACACATCTGGTCAGTCTTTTTGAATCTGTCAAAGAACTCTCCCTCTCACAGCTTAACCAGCTCCCCCTTAAACATAGCATTTCTGAAAGCTAACCATCAGACATACATAACTCCCCCTCACAACAAGAACAGACTTCACAATTAAGACAATTTGAATAAGCCTAATTCTCTTCTCAGTGTAGTGAATTTCTCATTATCCAGAGGTTTAGTGAAGATGTCAGCAATCTGATTATCAGTGCCTACATGAATCAGTTCAAAATTGTTCTTAGAAACCTCATCTCTTATGAAATGATGCCTTATCTCTATGTGTTTGGTGCGTGAATACAACACAGGATTCTTGGCAAGATTAATGGCACTGGTATTATCACAATAGATAGGTGTGCACCCCAGGTCTACTTGGTAGTCCTGAAGTTGGTGTTTAATCCAAATGACTTGTGTACCACAACTCCCTGCAACCACATATTCAGCTTCTGCAGTGGAGAGGGCCACAGAATGTTATTTCTTGGAACCCCAAGACACTAAACACCCACCTAAAAATTCACAATGACCACTAGTGCTTTTCCTGTCTAGTTTACACCCTACATAATCAGCATCTGTGTATGCAACTAAATCAAGTGTGTGTGATGTAGGAAACCAAAGTCCAAGAGAGTATGTAGCTGACAAATATCTGAAAATTCTTTTCACTGCAGCTAAATGTAATTCAGTGGGTCTAGACTGATACCTTGCACACATACATACACTGAACTATATATCAGGTCTAGAGGCTGTCAAGTAAAGAAGATATCCAATCATACCTCGATGGAGCTTGGCATCTACCTCTTTACCTGTCTCATCTGCATCCAGTGAGGTATTGGTACCCATGGGTGTTGTAATGTGCTTCAGGTTATTCATACCAAACCTCTTGAATAGCTCCATTGTGTATTTGATCTGGTTGATGAAGCATCCATCCTCTGACTATTGTACCTGCAAGCCAAGAAAGTACTTTAGTTCACCGACCAAACTCATCTCAAATTCAGCAGACATCATTTTAGAGAATTCATCACATAGTTCATACTTAGTTGATCCAAACACAATGTCATCTACATATACCTAAACTATGATGAGATCTTTATTTGTACCCTTGGTAAAGAAGGTTTGATCAACTTTACCTCTTTTGTAGCCCTTGCTGATCAGAAATTCAGTCAGTCTTTCATATCATGCTCGAGGAGCCTGCTTTAAACCATACAGGGTTTTGTTTAACCTAAAAACTTGGTTAGGTTGAGGAGAGAATTGAAATTCAGGGGGTTGTTCAACAAAAATCTCTTCCTTAATGACTCCATTTAAGAAGGCACTTTTAACATCCATTTGTTGGAGTTTAATGTTCTTGAACATGCAAAAGCTAGCAACATTCTTATTGCTTCCATCCTAACAACAGGTGCATAGGATTCATCGAAATCCACACCAAATTCCTGACAGTAGCCCTTGGCTACTAGTCATGCCTTATTCCTAGATATGATTCCATCTTCATTCATTTTATTTTTTAACACCCACTTAGTTCCTATGATATTAACATTATCTAGTCTTGGAACAAGCTCCCAGACATTATTTCTTTCGAACTGGCCTAATTCCTCACACATAGCATTGACCCAAGCTTGATCAGCCAATGCCTCTTCTGCTGATTTGGGTTCAATTTGTGAGACTAAAGCAATTAAGTCTTCATTATTCACATTCCTAAAATGAGTCCTAGTCCGAAGAGGATCTTCAGGATTACCTATGACATTATCTATCGGATGATCTTTAAGAAATCTAACATTTACTGAAGACTCACATGTTTCTCTTGGCCCTTCCTGGTTGGGAGGATTTGATGTTCCACTCGGCTGAGTCTTCTCTTCTTCTTGGTCTTCTAAGAATTCCCCATCGTGATTGGAATCCCTGTCAAAATTTTCAATGTTAGAAACACCTTTCTTTTCACTAAAAATGATGTGTGGAGACTCTTCAACTTTCTGGTCTGTTTTGTTAAAGACCCTATATGCCCTAGACACTTTAGAGTATCCTAAAAATATATCAGGGGAACTTTTAGCTTCAAACTTATCTAAATCTTTCTTGTCATTGTTATGAATAAAGCATTTACCTCCAAAATTTTTGAAATGAAACAAGTTTGATTTCTTACCTTTTAGTAGCTCATAGGGTGTTTTCTTGTGAATAGGTCTTACCATGGCCCTGTTGATTATGTAAGTTGTTGTACTGGCCGCCTCTGCCCAAAACCTCCTTGGTAATTGACTTTCAATCAGCATGGTTCGGGCCATCTCCACAATAGTTATATTTCTTCTCTCCACAATTCCATTCTGTTCAGGTGTCCTGAGAGAAGAAAACCTGTGTGTTTGTCCCTCTCTTTCACAAAGATCAGAAAACATGGAGTTTTCAAACTCACCTCCATAGTCAGATTTAATAGAGTAAATTTTGTGTTTCCCTTCTTGTTTGACCTTATTGAAAAACTGATTAAACTTTTGAAAAGCATCGCTTTTATTTGCTAAGAAAAAGATCCATGAATATCTAGAATGGTCATCAATAATCACATAGCCAAACCTATTCCCATTAAGACTCTGAGTTCTAGTAGGACCAAAGAGGTCCATATGGAGAAGTTCCATTGGTCTAGTGGACAATGGCTCAGATCTTAGCTTGAAGGAATTCCTGGTGTGTTTGCCTAGAGCACAGGCATCACATGATTTTGAAATAGAATTGAATTTAATTCTAGGCATGCCTCTAACTAAATCATGCTTGACCAATTTTATTAAGGTAGAGAAGCTAGCATGACCTAGACGTCTATGCCATTCAAAAGCATCATTTTCAGAATTAGCAGATAAACAAAGATTTGATTCAGATTCTGCATCTAAGTCTACCATGTAGACATTATTAATCTTGTTGGCTACAAATTTAACAACATCAGAATTTATTTCAAAGATTTTACATGAATTATCATCAAACACAACCATGTGACCTTTGTCACATAACTGACTAATGCTGATCAGGTTGTGTTGAAGACCTTCCACAAGTAGAACTTTTTCAATAGAGTTTGTGGAAGACTTACCTACTGTGCCAACTCCAATTATCTTACCTATGTTCTTTCCTCCAAACTTGACCAGACCCCCTACCTTCATCTCTATCTTGCTGAACTTGGATCGGTCTCCTGTCATGTGCCTGGAGCAGCCACTGTCGAGGTACCACTTGTTGTCTTCAGCTGCCAGGCCGACCTACACAAATAACATCAAGCAAAGTGATTTGGAACCCAAGATGAGTTGGGTCTAAAGACATTGTTCAAATCTGTGATCAAATGTTTAGGAATCCAGATTTGCTTCAACATGGTTTTCTCTGGCACCTTTACTTCTAGTTTATTGAAATTATAGCCGGGGTTATGTCCAGCTGGTCTGGAGAAGTAAATTCTATTCCATTCATTAGGCTTCCCATTCCTAGGATATCTCCTGTAAGCTTGTTGATTAACAGATTTTTGAAGATGATAGTTATTTCTCCAGTAGGTCCTGTTTGGACCCATCTGATTGTAGTAATTCCAGCTTTTCTTCTGATCCACTTGCTTGGTCCATCTACCATTTATGTTCTGATGAGTGGGCTTAGTGAAGTTCTTCACAAAATTCATTCCCATTTTAAATGGTTGACCAGCACTGTTTTTAGAACTTTCCTTCTGACATTGAGGTCCTTGACTGCTATTTGAGCTAGATGGTGTGTCCAACTTCTCTTTTCCCTTCTCTGGGCAGAAGGTAATGGCTTTGAATTGTAAGGGTCTCTTGTTAGTTGGGTCATAGCCTAGACCCTCCTTATTGAAGTTAACCCTAATCCCTAGTATAGCATCCAGACTAGTTTTCCTTTGACAAATTTTTCCAAAACTTTCTGTTTATCTTCCAGCTCTTTTTGAAGAGACTCAGAGTTTTTTAGAAGTTCAGCATTGACTTTCTTAACAGTTTCATATTTTTCTGAGTTCACTCTACTTTCATTCAGGCTTTCTTCAATTTTGATTTTGAGTTCATTGAGCTGGTTTTGACTGTCCTGATTTTCTCCCTTGAGATTTTCATTTTCTTTTCTTAGGGAAGTTACTTCTTCCAATTCTTCTTTTAGTTTCTAATTTTCTACACATATTTGGGTTTGTTCTTCAACAGTGGTATTGAATTTTCTTTTCAGAATCCTATGCTCTTTACTAAGTGAATTGAACTTATCTAATAATTCAGCATAGGCATCTTCCCAGTCATCAATAGAAAAATTTTTAAAAACATTTGTTACCTCCTCTTCGCTGTTTGCTATTAGGCAAATTCCTTCTTCATACTCCTATGAGGAAGTGCTTTCCGGATCTTCTTCCTCATCGCTTCACGTGCAGACCATTGCCTGTGGCTTCTTCTTTTTCTGCACCTTTGAGCTCTTCTTCTGAAAGTAGGGACCCTTCTTCTGGAGATCTGGGCATTCCCCTTTCATGTGTCCCTGTTTGTTACAATGAAAACAAGTCAATCTCTTATTATTTCTGTCCTTATGATTACTAGATTCAACATTCTTACTAAAGGAGTATGGCTTCTTCCTCCTAAAGGTCTTCCCCCTTTTCCTTAAAAATTTACTGAACTGTCGAGTGAGCATTACCTGCTCCTTCTGGTCGAGATCGGAAAAATCATCGGACTCACCGCTACTGCTGCTGCTACTGCTACTGCTACTCTTGTTGCGGGATGCCTTGAGAGCTACATTCTTACCCTTCCTATCACTTCCTTCACCACCTCCTTTGAAATTCATCTCATAGGTCATGAGGGATCCTATGAGTTCATTTACTGTCAAAGTCGTCAGATCCTTTGACTCCTCTATCACGATGGCCTTAGTGTGCCATGCTGGGGATAGAGATCTAAGAATCTTCCTGACTATATCTGCCTCAGCTAGCTCTTTCCCTAGCCCCTTAAGAGTGTTCGTGATCAAGGACAACCTGACATACATTTCAGTAATATTCTCCTCTGCATTCATCTTAAACAATTCATACTTAGAGGTGTAGAGATTTACCTTCGAGACTTTCACTTGAGCTGTACCTTCGTAGATTAGTTGCAGCTCATCCCACATTCGCTTGGCAGTCTTGTAGGCAGATATGCGGGCGTATTCATCTGGGTGAACAGCAAACTGGATGATGTTCAGTGCCGTCCAGTTGAGTGAGGATAGCTTGACATGCTCATCTGTTCACGCGTCCTCGTTCGGTGGCAGATCATACGGCCCAGTAGTGATTACCCTCCACAGCTTGTGGCTCTGTGCCCTGATGAACACCTCCATCCTATTTTTCCAAAAGAGATAGTTATTACCATCAAAGTATGGAGGGTGACTGATGGATTGATCTTAAGGCATGAAACTTCGAGGACCATTAGCATTTCCCTGACCGTTTGCCCACATGATGCAAACCTGCTCTGATACCAAATGTTATGCGCAGTGAAGAGTGATATAGAAGGGGGGGATGAATAGATCACTCCCGATTTTAAAAACTTCAGCGGAAAATTAGTTCTACGATTTTCAACCCTTCAGAAACATCACAAAGAGTATTGCTAACGCAGTCAATAACCAAGACAGAATAAGTAAGAGCGATTGACAGAGCTGTCCACAGTCAAACAAAATGCCAAGCAGATGGAGACCACAAACGATAACAGCAAACCACAGAGGAGACAATAATTTTTAAGGTGGTTCGATTGTAGTCCACAATCTACATCCACCCCTCACTCCAACTAGAGTGAGGCTTCCACTAGCCACGGCTAGAAACAGCAGACTCAGTCTGTGAACAAAATGCTGCCACACAGCTTGACCAACCAAGGGAAACAAATCCCTCGACCCAAACTCTGCTACCCACAGAGCTTGACACCTGGACCTGCTACCCTCAAGACCAGAACCGGAGATGGATCTCCCTTCCTCCAACCCGGAGGGAACCTGCTAGTGACAACCCGTCACTGGCAAAACTAGAGATCACAGATCTCTCTTCCTCTGCAGCCCAGAGGGAAACCGGAGTAGCTCTCCCTTCCTCCAAACACTGGAGGGTAACAATTCGGAATCAGAAATATGAAGAAAGAAACAGAAAACAAGATAATCGGTGAAGACAATCGTTTCTGAAAAACCAAAATAATGTAGCTTCTGAAGAAGCAAATTAGACACTTCTCTCTCACTCAGACTTTTCTCTCAGAACATTCTCTCAAAGCATTTCTCTCTGTCTTCTCTCTGGAACGTGGAGGCTCTCTCTTTTCTTCTTCTGCTCAGGTATTCTTCTGCTCAGCCTTTTTTTTCTCCAGTTCACTCCTCCTGTTCGCAGAAGACTTCCTTTTATATGGCATCTGACCTGAACTCCAGGACTTCACACGAGTGGGGCTCGTTCCCTCCTTTTCCAGAGCATCCTCGGATCACGTGCCAAGCATCATCCTCAGATCACGTGTCCAATCATCAACTTGACTCATCTACAGGCAGAGACAAAAGAAATGTAACTAGTTAGTTCAGACTTTTAGCACAGCGTGTATAGACTTTAGAAGTAGCAATTAAGTAAGTGTGTGCAATGTGAGAGTGTGTAGACTTGAAGCCCTTCAAGCGACCTCAGTGTACAGACTTGCAGAATGATGCATTAACATACCAGAGTGGAATGTGTAGACTTCCGTGTAAAGCATGAAGCAATCGAATGTGTAGACTTTAGAAGCAGCAGTTAAGCAAGTGTGTACAATGTGAGAGTGTGTAGACTTGAAGCCCTTCAAGCGACCTCAATGTACAGACTTGCGTGGGTAAGATGCATGAACAAGCCATAGCCAGTGTATAGACTTAACCGATGCATGAATAGTATGCCGATGTATAGACTTGGAGAACCGATACATGAACAGTGCGCCGATGTATAGACTTGATGAACTGATGCAAGAACAGTGCGCCGATGTATAGACTTGGAGAACTGATGCATGAACAGTGCGCCGATGTATAGACTTGGAGAGACGAGCGAGTGTATAGATTTGATGAACCAAGCGAGTGTATAGACTTGATGAAACACTCACGAGTGTATAGACTTGATGACACAAGCGAGTGTATAGACTTGATGAAACACTGACGAGTGTATAGACTTGATGACACACTCACGAGTGTATAGACTTGATGACACAAGCGATGTAAAGACTTTGGAAAGCTTGAAGGCGATGTACAGACTTGGAAAGTCTGAACCAATGTGCAGACTTGAAACAAGTGAACACGACGATGTGTAGACTTGGCCAATGAAGGATGTACAGACTTTGAAGATTCGAAAGCCACGATGTATAGACTTTGAAGCATGCAGACTTGTGCAAACTCTGTATAGACTCTGCGATGTATAGACTTGAATGAGACGCTGAGTGAGACGATGGATGTACAGACTTGGGCTGTACAGACTTTGAGCGATGAATTGACTTAGCGAGCGCCAGGCCGATGTATAGACTCTACCAATGTGCAGACTTTGCCTATATGCAGTGTGTGTGCTAGACAGTGTAGACGAAGCATGAGACGCTGAGACAATGTATGAACTTTAGACATGATGCAATGTATAGACTTCTAGGACTGCATGCTGTGCGATGTATAGACTCTGAAGTCTTGCGTGCTGTGCAGTGTATAGACTTTGAAGAGCATGCAGTTGTGCATTGTGCAGACTTTGAAGTGCGACCAAACAGGATGTGTAGACTAGTACAAGTTGGATGTGCAGACTTCATAGTATGCAGTGAATAGAGTTCATATGAAGAAATGCACAATGTCTAGACTTGATGCAAACGACTCTGTACAGACATGGCCAATGTACGGACTACAATGCAGAGACTTTGAACGAGTATGCTGGCAGTGTATAGAGTTGATCAAGTAATGCATGTCTATATGACAACCACATGAACTGCACTGTCCTAAGTGATGAAGCATGAATTGATCTAGAGATAGAAACCGATTGATTTATAGTGTGAGACATCATCAAAACTGTAGGGATGCAACACTAAAGCAGTAGTTGATGGAATTGCTTGAAAAAGGGTTCATTCGTCCAAGTACTTTCCCGTGGGGAGCCCCTGTATTATTCGTCCGAAAGAAGGATGGTTCGATGAGGTTGTGCATCGATTATCGGCAATTGAACCAATTGACTATCAAGAACAGATATCATTGTCAAGGATTGATGAGTTATTTGATCAGATAGCAGGAGCTTAGAATTTTTCTAAGATCGACCTTCGTTATGGATATTATCAGTTACGAATTAAGGAAGAGGATACCTATAAAACAGCCTTCCGCAGCAGGTATGGGCATTTCAAATTTATAGTAATGTCTTTTGGGCTAACGAATGCACCTGCAGCTTTCATGCAGCTGATGAAAGATGTGTTTTGGCCTTATCTTGATCAATGGGTCGTGGTGTTCATTGATGACATCTTGATTTATTCTAAGAATGAGGAGGAGCATGTTGAACATTTGAGGATGACATTGCAACTATTGAGAGATCATCAGTTATATGCCAAGTTTAGTAAGTGTGATTTCTGGTTGCAAGAGGTGTCCTTTCTAAGGCATATCATTACAAAAGAAGGTATTTCTGTTGATCCTTCAAAGGTAGAGGCAGTAAAGAATTGGGATAAGCCTACTAACGTGACTGAAGTGAGAAGTTTCCTAGGCCTAGCAGGTTACTACCGAAGGTTTATTCAAGATTTCTCCAAAATTACGGTACCTCTGACAAGATTAACCCGCAAGGAGATCAAATTTGATTGGTCGGAAGATTACGAGTGAAGCTTTCAGACCTTGAAGGAATGTTTGACTACTGCACCTGTTTTTACTTTACCTTTTGGAGAAGGAGGTTTTGTTGTATACAATGATGCTTCAGGTATTGGTTTAGGGTGTGTACTCATGCAGCACGAGAAAGTGATAGCCTATTCTTCTAGGCAGTTGAGGAAGCATGAAGATTATTATCTTGTTCATGATTTGGAGCTAGCAGCAGTGATGTTCGCCTTGAAGATATGGACGTACTACTTGTATGGAGAGACATTTACAATATTTTTAGATCATAAGAGTTTGAAATACTTGTTTTCTCAGAAGAAACTCAATATGAGACAGCGAAGATGGCTGGAGTATTTGAGGGACTTTGATTTCTCCATTGAGTATCATCCTGGAAAATGTAATGTTGTGGCAGATGCCTTAAGCCGCAAGCCTATAGCTAAGTTGTCAAGTCTCATGTTACAGGAATGAAAATTACTGGAGCAGTGAGCTAGTTTGGATCTTAATATTGACAAAGATCGGATTATGATTACTCAGATTCAACTTAAGCTCGAATTATTGATGAAAATCAAGTCTCTGTAAGATGATGACCCAGAGTTGGTAGAGATCAAGGGAAGCTTGAGTAACAGACCTGACTTCATGAGGGCTGATGATGGAAGATTGTTATTTCAGGGAAGAACTTGTGTACCTGATGTAGCTGAGATAAAGAGTAAGATCCTCGAGGAAGCTCATAGATCCAGATACACCATTCATCCTAGAGGTACTAAGATGTTTAAGGATTTGAAAAGATCTTTTTGGTGGCCGAATATGAAAAGAGAATTTGCGGACTTCGTAAGTAGATGCTTGGTTTGTCAGCAAGTCAAGGCTGAGCATTTCACACTAGCAGGAAAATTGAAACCCCTTGATATATCCCAATGGAAGTGGGAGAGCATTGGCATGGATTTCATTATGGGTCTACCTAGGACTCGTAGTGGATTTGATGCAATATGGGTGATTTTCGACAGATTGACAAAATCTGTTCATTTCTTATCTATTAAGTCTAAATGGACAGTTGATGTATTGACTGCTTTGTATATGAAGGAAGTGGTAAGACTACATGGTATACCAGTCAGCATTGTGTCTGATAGAGACCCCAGGTTCACTTCTCATTTTAGAAAGGATTACAAAAGTCCTTGGGAACTCGTTTGAATTTCAGTACTGCTTTCCATCCACAAACAGACGGACAGACTGAAAGGACCAACCAGATAGTGGAAGATATGCTTAGAGCTTGCATGATTGACTTAGGAGGTTGTTGGAGTGATCACTTGGCATTGATTGAATTCGCCTACAACAACAGTTACCAGGCCAGCATTCAGATGGCTCCATTTGAAGCTTTGTATGGTAGAAGCTGTCGATCCCCGTTATGTTAGGATGAGGTAGGTAAGAAGTAATGGCTTGGACCAGATCTCATTTCCAAATCGTCCAAGAACATCCGTATTATTAGAGATCGGTTGCAAGTAGCACAATCAAGATAGAAGAGTTATGCCGACACCAGGAGGAGAGTTTTGAAATTTCAGGCTGGTGAGCATGTGTTTTTAAAGGTTTCTCCTATGAGAGGAATTCGAAGGTTTGGTATTCATGGCAAACTGAGTCCAAGATACATTGGTCCATTCGAGATTCTGAAAAGAGTGGGGAGGTTGCTTACCGTTTGGCACTACCACCTCAGTTATCTGGAGTTCACAATGTTTTCCATATGTCTATGTTATGAAAATATGTGTATGACCTCACTCACATTATTCAGCATATGAATTTTGAATTGAAGGAAGATCTGACTTATGAAGAAAGACCGATCAAGATTCTGGATCGGAAGCAACATCAACTCAGAAATCGTTCCATACCGATGGTTAAAGTGCAGTGGAGTCGGCGTGGAACTGAAGAAGCTACTTGGGAGTCAGAAGATACTATGCGGAGACAGTACCCGGACTTATTCTAGGTGAGCTATCTCACTCCCTCTTTTTATCATTAAGTGCATTGAATTTGGAGGATCAAATTCCTTAAGTGGGGGAGGGTGTAATACCCCGATTTTTTTTCGAGAAATTAATTAGTAATTAATTAGAATAATTCCTTAATAAATAGAATAAGTTATATTTTGACTATTTTATAAAAATCTATAAAAATTATATTTTTATAGAGGATAACACGTTTAACAAACTTGTCTTCTATGACCAACCCAAATAAAATCTGTAAGTATGCCGAATTAGTGGATTAAGTCCAAATTAAACACTTAGTTAACCATACCTTGAAACGCCAAATTCGAGCCCAATACTTCATCAATTGAGATCAAATCGGTGGCAAATGAAAGGCCAGGATGAGAGGATCATTTCCCCTTTCATAATCTCTCGAAACCCTAACCCTAGGAGATGCAATCGGCGGTGTTTGGATCGAGTCAACTTTTGCGGCGACGTTCACATTAACCCGACTTGCGTGGACGAATACTCCGCGCATAGAACCCTCCAGAAGGCGTGTGACCTATTAAAATGAAGCTATCTAACCCTAGAATTGTTTAGAACTAGTGGCGGCTGCAGAGGAGCTGGATCGAGGGAGAGCTCTAGCGATTAGTGGCTGCGTGTACTAGCGCCTTGGGTTTTCTTTCTCCTTCGTTCTTCATCCGATTCAGGTAGGTGATAGCAAGCCAAACCCTATAAATAATATATGGTTGGAAGCATCATCGTGTCAGCTTTTCATTGATATATATCGCCCTAAATTTTATCAAGTGTTCTGCGAGAATTTTTAGTTTTAATGGAAGCATGTCAGAACTAGGGTTATAACTGTTCTCTTTCGATTAAGTAGTAATTTCAGGCTGTAAATATAAAATTGATTCATACATCTTGTAGCGTTTTTCGTGCTCTTTCTTTTGGTAGTAAAAGCCCCAAATTTAATGTTTTATATCATGTGAATTTAATGTTTTATCCGAACCCTAGCCACCCTCGCCGGAGGCGGGCAGGGCAGAAGGGGCAGCGGCCTATTGAGGTTGCGCGGCCTCCCGATAGACCGCCCTACCATCTAGGCGGCCAGTTACGGACCATCCAAGGCTTTGATCTCCGATCATTTCTCTGACCCCCTATTTTGGTTTAGACACCCTCGCAACATACCGCGTATCCCTATAAGCGGCCAGATTTCGACCGTTCTACTGTTTTACTGTTGTTATGTCTCCAGAGTCACACGGCAGATCTCTGACCACTCAACCGAAGAGTGGCCAATCTTCAACCGTTCAACGTCCTCAGCGGCACCCTACTGACCGCCCAACTCCATAAGGCCTTCGGACCTGACAGAGATTGAGCGGCCATTAGTGGACCGCCTATATCTTTGAGCGGCCATACGAGGACCGCCCATACGATTGAGCGTCCAACCAGAGACCGTTCGCTTTTGGTTATTGCCAATTAACCTTGGCCGATTATCCTTGATCTATCTTCGGCCAATTCCTGATTTGATCAGCCCAGTAGACTCTAGACCGACCATCAGACAGTGGGCTGGACTCTGGTTCAGTTCCACCCTGCCTATGGCAGTTCGGGAGAAACCCACTTGGGTGAATTTCTAGATTATTGATAGGCCCTGTGTTGAGCAGACTATATTGGACCATCCATATTACAGACGGCCCATATTGGACCATTCTTACATTGATCGGCCCAATGTTGTCTGTATATCTTGTTCTTATCTTCTGGCCCTGCGCGGCTTATTTTTGACCGTCTGTATCTTGCGCGGTCCAGTAGTGCCCGTTCATCGGACTTGCGCGGCCCAGTAATTACCGTCCAACTCTTGAGCGGCCCTTAATCGTCCGTTCAACATTGACCTCGTGGAGGCTGATCTCTAGTTCTTGAGCGACTCATAACTTACCGCCCAATATTTGAGCGGCTCAGAATTGACCGCCTAGTTCTTGCGCGGCCTAGTAGTGACCGCCTATCTCCGAGAGACGAGTTTTCTCCGTGTATTATGGTTTTGAATCCAAGAACAGGATGGTTCTTGATAACTTGAATTCCTGGATAGAAATTCTAGACAGTATCTCTTCAACTTAGCCTTGGGATGTTCCGAGGTAAGTTTATACTTGATTGTAATTGGCCTTTTAACTTGATTAAAATCTAGACAACTTGGGATCTTAGATCCAATAAATCAATCCCAACGCATCATAGGGGCCCGGTCTGGTCCTAGAGAGAGTGTCTGAAAAGTACTTGTGCCTATGAGAGTTTGTAATGACATGGTGAGGCATTGCACCGAGTGCATGACTAGCGTGATGTCTATGACAATGATCTCTTAATCTCTTACTTGAATCGTGCTCGACTTGGTTATATTCTTGCTTGTTGGCCAATTTCCTACAATTTATATTGTTCATAATCTTGCTATTCTTGTAGTTATATCATTCTGTCATATTGTTATTCCATTTCGTTCTTTAGCACTTTCTTTTTATGTTGTTTCATATGTTCGTCATTTCTTTTCTTTCCGTTTCATATGACATGTAATTAATTGGTTAATTACTTATACTTGCCTGTTGTTACCTACTGAGCGTTCACTCATATAGTTTTTTCCCCCCTTTCCAGGTAGCTCAGGTGAAGATTCACAGATGGATGGGAATGGGCAAGAGTGATGACTTGGAGTGTACCAGTTAGTAGATGTTGAGATTGTTATAATTGTTTTACATCTAGCTATGCCTTAGAGCTTGTGTTAGTTATTGTAACGGAGTCAAGTTGAGGTCATGCTTGATAATGTTTAAGTCGGTTGATGGTTATTGTAATAGATTCGGAGTTATTTCTGTTCATGACGTTATGTAAATTCTTAACTTAGTATGTTATTATTACTAGCGTTTTCTACTGCCAGTCCCGATATTCCGCGTCGGGGCGTGACATGTAAATAGATCTGATTTGATTCGGATAGATCAATATCATATTCTATTCACAAAAATTTTACAAATATTATACTCGGATAGTTCCCTTTTATTTTCACGGATATTAACACGGATATATCCGTCACGAGAATGAATATACCTGTGGATATCCGTATTCGTGTAAAAAATATGAGTCCACATCCACATCAAAGGGAAGGTGGGATTTATAATAAGTGGGAAAAGAAAAGTTCGGTCGATTATTTCCTTTTCAAAATATAATTTATGTTTTACAAAATCGTCCTTATAACTTTAGTAAAAAGACCTAACTCATAGACCCAAAGAAATGGACAGTGGGTTAAGTTCATGTCAAAATATAGGCCCAACTTATATGATGAGTTATTAAGAATAGGTTCAGATCGGATATGAATTTTGGATAAACCATTCCTGATCCGAATATGAAACATATATTTTTAAAAATATTTAAATATAAATTTATGTCCATTTATCCGATTATTATCTGACCTGTCACAAATCGAGTGACGTAGATAATCAAATTTACAAATATTTTTGACATCCCTAATTTTTGTACATGACAAATCAATATCCAAACTGTCCATCTCTTTTCAATTGTTGTGATGCTACTTAACAGGTTGTTCAAAGCATTCGTTTGCTTATTTATTTTCATATTATTTAATAGGGTGTTTGGAAATATTTTTTAAATTTATTTTTATCTAAAAAATTATGTTGTGTCAATTTTTAACTTAAATTTTAAAATTGATGAAAAGTGAATACTACTTATTTGGTAGAAGTGTTATTATTTTTAAAATTTGTGTAAATATGTCTGACATACGCAAGAGACGTGACTTAAAAAAACCCTCATTTTCTTGTCCCAAACCATCTCTTTCAACTTTCTCTTTCCTTCCTTCCTCTTCCTCCATCGAAGGCGGAGAATGTGACGCCCGACCAATCCGCCGCTTCCCCATCGCCTCCTCCTCCAAATTGCCATGGTTACCCCCCACCCCTCCTCTTCCACTGCCGTCGCTTCAACTCCTAACTCGAGCCTACCCACCCCGTGAGCCCCCCACTCCTCCTCTACCATGGCCAACACCCTTCCCTTCCACCTCCTCCTCCTCCCCCTCCTCGTTGCCCTTGTCTCGGGCGTCGTCGACGCACAGGTTGCCTGGGCGATGCTGCGGCAATGCGGGCTGTGTCCAAGGCCCTGGGCGCCGACCAGTTCCTGCACTGGTCCCTCTCCGACGACCCCTGCAATTGGGGTCACGTCTCGTGTCAACAACCGCATAATCACCATCCAGATCGGGAACCAGAGCATCTTCGGCTCCCTCGCCCTCGAGGTGTGCAACCTCACGTGCCTCGTCTGCCTGGAGCTCTAGCAGAATCAGATCATCGGGCCCCTTCCCTCCCTTGTCGGCCTTTTCACCTCTATGGAGTGGATGATGACAGGGAAGAGAGATGACACGAGGAAACACGAGTTCTTCTCTTAAAAAAATATGACAAGATATGTATTTATTTTAGACGTTATAATTGAACGAGATTTCATCTTAAAAAATTAAAAAGGTCTTACCAAACTTACTTAAGTGAATTATCTATTCTAATTTTTATTTTGAGAGAAAAAAGATAAAAAATTACAGTCAAACACCGTATAAAGAACATTTGTACCTACCGAAAATAATTCCATTTGGATATCATAGGCACTCTTTCAAGATACCCTTCTCTGCACGTCTACCGTTCACTTGCCTGTAGCATTCGTTATAATAATCTCCATCAAGACAATGCAACAAATTATCGTGATACGAATTACGAATTCCAAGAAGACATATTAAGACATATTTGATTTCCAAATAGGAAAGTCATGATAGCACCCATAGTTTCTCCTCACACCTACACCCGCTAACCAGGGAGGGGTGAGTTATTCGCGTCCAGGAGCCCGAACAACTCACTCACCCCGTTATCAAACACGTCCTAGGCCCTGTTTGATAACGAGTTAAGTCCAGGTAAGATAGTTTAACCGAAGTCGGGTGAACTATTATTATTTGACATTTTTTTTCTTAATCGAGGTCGGATAGAGTTAAAGTTGATTAACTCATTTTTAAGAAATAAGTGAAATGAATTAACTGATCTCGATTAAGATTAAGGATCAGATGGACCACCCCGAATTGATCATCCACCTTTTGATAGAAAATAATATTGCACGGGTAGAGATATTCTACTAGATCGAAGCACAGAAATCAACGGGAATTAAGATCAAGAGGATCAAACACAGGTCGAAGCGCGTATTCGCTTTCTTTAGAGTCGTTCCGCCCCTACTCCGGTGCAGATAGGCTTCACGACGGAACTTCCCCCAAGATACGACGACCCAGAACCGGTGGCGACGCGAAGGTGCACTCCAACTCGCGTTGCCGGGGGCGAACACCATTGAGACTGACGGCTCTTGCAAGAGGAAGAAGACGATGGGAGAGAGGAGTTCGTGAGAGATAGCTTTCGGGTTAGAGAGAACCGAAAATCGTGCCTCTCACAGAAAACGACTCTCTTCAAATACCTCCTTGGGAAGCGACCCTAGACCGAGTCACACACAACCGCCCAAAGAGAGGAATCCGAAGAGACGCGGAGAGAATCCAAGAGACGCGAGTCAAACGGTCACAAAACAAAAGAAAAGAAAAAGGAAATAATCTAATGAGAATCACACGCACGCACGACACGGCCACGGCAAGGCAAGGCAATTCGCGCGTGTGTGAAATAGAGAATACGGGCCAAGGAGCCCACTAGCCCAAACGGGCCAACCTACATAGTCTCCTCAAAGGTATACACAATAAAGACACAAGTCCCAACTAAAAAACAAATGGAAACTTTTTCCATTTTCCAATGTGGGACTAAGCAATATAAAGAGAGACTTAAAACCTTTTAAAATTTAAACACAAATTCCAACATTCGCCCACCAAGAAAAAATTTTAAAAGGTTTAGACACGAATTTTCAAGAGCCTGAGATGACACGCATAAGTGAAGGTGTCTTCCGACTTGAACCTTCACATAGTGATGTACTTCCCCTCCTCCACAGATCTAAGTGAACTATGTCTTGAACTTAGACCCTTATGAAGAAGGTTTCACACAACACACATATCATTAGTCAATAGTGGTGTTCTCACGGGGTAGCACTTTCTGGCCATGTGCTATGTATCTTGTTTCATGAGCGCTCTAGGGACTGGCCCAAAAAATCCCATAGATTGCGGCCACACAATCACACTCACATAGGTGAATCCTCCAAGGTGCACTGAAACGTATCTACACCTCGCCATATAGGCCTTTGGACTCATTAAGAGTTGTAACTCACCCTTTACCGTTCCAGAATAAGCACTTCATCATAGGGATGGACATTGAGACACCAGTCTCCAACAAGTGCTTTCTACAATACACCCATTCATCTAGCTTTCACATTGAACCTGTGTTATGGGATCTCCAAACATCAGGTTGGATTACTAGTGATGCTGTTTAACATGGGCTTAAGCCCCATCCCCCTCGATGATTGTTCAACCAAATTTCTATTTAATCCCTTGGTTAGAGGATCAGCAAGATTCTTTACTGATTTCACATAGTCTAAAGAGACTATTCCTTTGATCAAGTACTCTCTCATAAATTTTAATTTTAATCTTATATGAGTACTCAATTTATCATTTATTTTCTCACTTTTAGCCTTAGCTATTGCAGCTTGGCTATCACAGTGAATAGAGATGGCAGGAATTGGCTTACTCAGCAATGGAAGCTCAACCATAAGGTTCTTCAGCCATTCTGCTTCTCTCCCAGTCACTTCTGCTGCCACTAACTCAGCCTCCATGGTAGACCGAGCTAATATAGTTTGTTTGGTGGATTTCCAGGCAACTGCCCCACCACCCATCATAAACACAAAGCCAGTGGTACCCTTCCCTTGGGCTTTTCCAGTCACCCAACTGGCATCACAATATCCTTCCATTACAGGAGGATATCTTCCATAATGCAGTGCATGAAATAAGGTACCTTTTAAGTATCTGCAGATTCTTTCAAGTGCATGCCAATGAATTTTGTTAGGACAATGTGAATATCTACTAAGTCTATTCACAGCAAAAGAGATGTCAGGTCTACTGCAATTTGACAAATACATTAAACTACCAATCAACTGTGAATATCTAAGTTGTTCAACACACTCACCATGATGTTTTTTAAGAATGACACTTGGATCAAAAGGAGTACTCACAGGTTTGCTGTCATATAGACCAAACCTACTCAACACCTTCTCAACATAATGAGATTGTGATATGGAATAACCCTCAGGTGACTTTAGAAGCCTAAGCCCCAAAATCACCTCTGCCTCTCCCAGATCTTTCATGTCAAACTTTCCACTCAGAAACTGTTTAGTTTCATTTATCAACATCAAGTCATTGCCTAATATCAATATATCATCAACATAAAGACACAAAATAATGCAAGTATAATCAAACACTTTAACATACAAGCATTTATCAGATTCACATATAGAAAAACCATTAGAACAAATGACTTCGTCAAACTTAAGATGCCATTGCTTAGGGGCTTGCTTAAGTCCATATAAGGACTTCACCAACTTGCATACTTTATGCTCTTGGCCGGAAGCTATAAATCCCTCTGGCTGATCCATATAGATCTCCTCATCAAGTTCACCATTCAGGAATGCAGTTTTCACATCCATCTGGTGAACTTTTAGATCATATATAGAAGCCAGTGCAACTAGCACTCGGATTGTAGTCATCCTAGCCACGGGAGAATAGGTATCAAAGAAATATATTCCCTCTTTCTGTCGGAAGCCCTTAGCAACTAATCTAGCCTTATATTTGTCAATGGAGCCATCTGGTCTTAATTTCTTTTTGAAAATCCATTTACAACCAATTGTTTTAGCACCAGGTGGAAGATCCACCAGTTCCCAAGTGTGGTTGCTTCTAATGGATTCAATTTCCCCATTAACTGCTTCAGTCCAGAATGTAGAATCACTAGACAACATGGCATCTTTAAAGGTTAAAGGATCATCCTCTACTAGATATGAAATGAAGTCATCTCCAAATGATTTTTCTATTCTAGTTCTTTTACTCCTTCTAGGTTCTATATCTATATGATCATGCGGAACATGACTAGAAGTGCTCGATGAAGGAATAAAAGATGAATCAATACATACAGTATCTTTAGCTTTAAAAGGAAATATATCCTCATAAAAGATTGCATCACCAAATTCACAAATAGTATTAACAGAAATATCAGAAATATCAGATTTGATGATGAGAAATCTATAAGCAGAACTACTTTCAGCATAACCAATAAAAGCTCCATCTACTGTCTTAGAACCAATTTTCCTCTTCTTATTTTCTGGAATTTTTATTTTCGCTAAACAGCCCCACACTCTCAATAATTTATAATTTGGTTTTCTTTTAAACCATATTTCAAAAGGAGATTTGTCTTTTGCCTTGTGAGGAACACAGTTAAGGACATGACATGCAGAAAGCAGAGCTTCTCCCCACATATTCTCAGGTAATCCTGAGCTACATAACATGGAATTTACCATGTCCACCAATGTCCTATTTTTCCTCTCTGCCACTCCATTTGATTCAGGTGAATATGGTGCTGTCAACTCATGGATGATTCCATTTTTGACACAAAAATCTGTCATGGCATTAGACATGTATTCACCACCCCTATCAGATCTCAATCTTTTAAGTAATTTTTCAGTTTGTTTTTCAGATAAGGACTTAAAAGTCATAAATTTTTCCAGAGCCTCATCCTTAGTTCTAAGTAAATACAGAATACAAAATTTGGAAGCATCATCAATAAATGTAATAAAATACCTTTTCCCACCTCTAGTTAAGGAACCTGTCCCTTCACAAATATCAGAGTGTATTAACTCTAATATAGAGGTGTTCCGATCAACGGACTTAAAAGGCTTCCTTGGTTGTTTAGCTTGCACACATATTTGACATTTATCAGCATGCTTCACATCAAACTTGGGAATTAAATCTAAATGCATCATTCTTTTTATGGTATTAAAATTAACGTGACCAAGTCTAGCATGCCATAAATCACTAATTTCTACATGAAAACTGACTAGAGAATAAGATTCATTAAACGAAACATTGTCTGAAACATTAAGCACAAATAAACCATTACATAAATATCCTTTTCCTACAAAGTTTCCATGCCTAGTGATTACAACTTTATTGGATTTAAACACAAGTTCATAGTCTTGCTGCACTAACAACGACCCACTAACAAGATTCCTCCTAACATCTGGCACATGCTGCACTTTGTAGAGGCTTAAGGTCTTCCCCGAAGTAAGCTTCAGGTCAACACGTCCTTCACCCTCTACTCTGGCAGCAGTGGAGTTGCCCATTGTCACGCTCCTGCCTTCGAGGCCCTGATAAGAAGAGAACAAAGCTCTATCTGAGCAGACATGGACATTTGCTCCCGTATCTACTAACCAATCTGTTGGTAGACATGCCACATGAATTTCAGGATTAAAGGAAATAAACCTTTCATCAGATGTGGTGCCAACAGTCAACACATTGACCTGTTGATCAGTAGCAGCAGACTTCTTTCCTTTGTAGGGTTTGTTGTTTCTGCCTTTCCTTTCATAGCACCTATATGCTTTATGTCCAGGCCTCCCACACACATAACATGTAATCTTCTCTGATTCCTTCTTGATCTTTTTCTTCCCTTTGAAGTCATTGGATTTTTTGAAAGTTTTATTGAAGGAATGAGAAGTAGGTTTTTCAATCAAATTGGCTTTGGATTGGAATTCAGGTTCAGGTGGAGGATTTCTAGTTTTATTCCTGTCCCTATTTCTCTCTTCAACCTGAATAGCAGAGATCAACTGTTCAACAGTCATCTCATCACGTTTGTGTTGCAGAGATAGAGAAAAATCATTCCAGGAAGGCGGTAGTTTTGTTATCAAAGCACAGACCTGGAATTTCTCATCAATAGACATTCCACACCTTTGAATGTCTAGAACAAGGGACTGGATTTCATGGGCTTGGTCAACAATGTATGCGCTATCTTTCATTTTGTAGTCAAAATAATTGGCTACCATAATTTTATCTAAACCAACATCCTCGGAACCATATTTTTTCTCTAAGGCGAGCCACAGATCTTTGGCGGATTTAGCAGTGCAATAGATATCATAGAGTTTATCGGAAAGGCACGATAGGATGCTACCAGTACACAAGTAATCCTTCTCCTTAAACTTGGCTACATCTACCGACCTAGCGGGTTCATTTTCATCATCCGCAGGGGGGGCAGATTCAATGACGGAGAACAGAGCCAAAGAAGTCAACCAATAGCGCATTTTTTGTTGCCAACGTTTGAAAAAAGGGCCAGTGAATTTATCGGGACGAGCAACAATCTCTGGTGCCATCGAAATGATCTAATAGAAAGGAACGACTCTAAACTGATAGAAAATAATATTGCACGGGTAGAGATATTCTACTAGATCGAAGCACAGAAATCAACGGGAATTAAGATCAAGAGGATCAAACACAGGTCGAAGCGCGTATTCGCTTTCTTTAGAGTCGTTCCGCCCCTACTCCGGTGCAGATAGGCTTCACGACGGAACTTCCCCCAAGATACGACGACCCAGAACCGGTGGCGACGCGAAGGTGCACTCCAACTCGCGTTGCCGGGGGCGAACACCACTGAGACTGACGGCTCTTGCAAGAGGAAGAAGACGATGGGAGAGAGGAGTTCGTGAGAGATAGCTTTCGGGTTAGAGAGAACCGAAAACCGTGCCTCTCACAGAAAACGACTCTCTTCAAATACCTCCTTGGGAAGCGACCCTAGACCGAGTCACACACAACCGCCCAAAGAGAGGAATCCGAAGAGACGCGGAGAGAATCCAAGAGACGCGAGTCAAACGGTCACAAAACAAAAGAAAAGAAAAAGGAAATAATCTAATGAGAATCACACGCACGCACGACACGGCCACGGCAAGGCAAGGCAATTCGCGCGTGTGTGAAATAGAGAATACGGGCCAAGGAGCCCACTAGCCCAAACGGGCCAACCTCCATAGTCTCCTCAAAGGTATACACAATAAAGACACAAGTCCCAACTAAAAAACAAATGGAAACTTTTTCCATTTTCCAATGTGGGACTAAGCAATATAAAGAGAGACTTAAAACTTTTAAAATTTAAACACAAATTCCAACATTCGCCCACCAAGAAAAAATTTTAAAAGGTTTAGACACGAATTTTCAAGAGCCTGAGATGACACGCATAAGTGAAGGTGTCTTCCGACTTGAACCTTCACATAGTGATGTACTTCCCCTCCTCCACAGATCTAAGTGAACTATGTCTTGAACTTAGACCCTTATGAAGAAGGTTTCACACAACACACATATCATTAGTCAATAGTGGTGTTCTCACGGGGTAGCACTTTCTGGCCATGTGCTATGTATCTTGTTTCATGAGCGCTCTAGGGACTGGCCCAAAAAATCCCATAGATTGCGGCCACACAATCACACTCACATAGGTGAATCCTCCAAGGTGCACTGAAACGTATCTACACCTCGCCATATAGGCCTTTGGACTCATTAAGAGTTGTAACTCACCCTTTACCGTTCCAGAATAAGCACTTCATCATAGGGATGGACATTGAGACACCAGTCTCCAACAAGTGCTTTCTACAATACACCCATTCATCTAGCTTTCACATTGAACCTGTGTTATGGGATCTCCAAACATCAGGTTGGATTACTAGTGATGGTGTTTAACATGGGCTTAAGCCCCATCCCCCTCGATGATTGTTCAACCAAATTTCTATTTAATCCCTTGGTTAGAGGATCAGCAAGATTCTTTACTGATTTCACATAGTCTAAAGAGACTATTCCTTTGATCAAGTACTCTCTCATAAATTTTAATTTTAATCTTATATGAGTACTCAATTTATCATTTATTTTCTCACTTTTAGCCTTAGCTATTGCAGCTTGGCTATCACAGTGAATAGAGATGGCAGGAATTGGCTTACTCAGCAATGGAAGCTCAACCATAAGGTTCTTCAGCCATTCTGCTTCTCTCCCAGTCACTTCTGCTGCCACTAACTCAGCCTCCATGGTAGACCGAGCTAATATAGTTTGTTTGGTGGATTTCCAGGCAACTGCCCCACCACCCATCATAAACACAAAGCCAGTGGTACCCTTCCCTTGGGCTTTTCCAGTCACCCAACTGGCATCACAATATCCTTCCATTACAGGAGGATATCTTCCATAATGCAGTGCATGAAATAAGGTACCTTTTAAGTATCTGCAGATTCTTTCAAGTGCATGCCAATGAATTTTGTTAGGACAATGTGAATATCTACTAAGTCTATTCACAGCAAAAGAGATGTCAGGTCTACTGCAATTTGACAAATACATTAAACTACCAATCAACTGTGAATATCTAAGTTGTTCAACACACTCACCATGATGTTTTTTAAGAATGACACTTGGATCAAAAGGAGTACTCACAGGTTTGCTGTCATATAGACCAAACCTACTCAACACCTTCTCAACATAATGAGATTGTGATATGGAATAACCCTCAGGTGACTTTAGAAGCCTAAGCCCCAAAATCACCTCTGCCTCTCCCAGATCTTTCATGTCAAACTTTCCACTCAGAAACTGTTTAGTTTCATTTATCAACATCAAGTCATTGCCTAATATCAATATATCATCAACATAAAGACACAAAATAATGCAAGTATAATCAAACACTTTAACATACAAGCATTTATCAGATTCACATATAGAAAAACCATTAGAACAAATGACTTCGTCAAACTTAAGATGCCATTGCTTAGGGGCTTGCTTAAGTCCATATAAGGACTTCACCAACTTGCATACTTTATGCTCTTGGCCGGAAGCTATAAATCCCTCTGGCTGATCCATATAGATCTCCTCATCAAGTTCACCATTCAGGAATGCAGTTTTCACATCCATCTGGTGAACTTTTAGATCATATATAGAAGCCAGTGCAACTAGCACTCGGATTGTAGTCATCCTAGCCACGGGAGAATAGGTATCAAAGAAATCTATTCCCTCTTTCTGTCGGAAGCCCTTAGCAACTAATCTAGCCTTATATTTGTCAATGGAGCCATCTGGTCTTAATTTCTTTTTGAAAATCCATTTACAACCAATTGTTTTAGCACCAGGTGGAAGATCCACCAGTTCCCAAGTGTGGTTGCTTCTAATGGATTCAATTTCCCCATTAACTGCTTCATTCCAGAATGTAGAATCACTAGACAACATGGCATCTTTAAAGGTTAAAGGATCATCCTCTACTAGATATGAAATGAAGTCATCTCCAAATGATTTTTCTATTCTAGTTCTTTTACTCCTTCTAGGTTCTATATCTATATGATCATGCGGAACATGACTAGAAGTGCTCGATGAAGGAATAAAAGATGAATCAATACATACAGTATCTTTAGCTTTAAAAGGAAATATATCCTCATAAAAGATTGCATCACCAAATTCACAAATAGTATTAACAGAAATATCAGAAATATCAGATTTGATGATGAGAAATCTATAAGCAGAACTACTTTCAGCATAACCAATAAAAGCTCCATCTACTGTCTTAGAACCAATTTTCCTCTTCTTATTTTCTGGAATTTTTATTTTGGCTAAACAGCCCCACACTCTCAATAATTTATAATTTGGTTTTCTTTTAAACCATATTTCAAAAGGAGATTTGTCTTTTGCCTTGTGAGGAACACAGTTAAGGACATGACATGCAGAAAGCAGAGCTTCTCCCCACATATTCTCAGGTAATCCTGAGCTACATAACATGGAATTTACCATGTCCATCAATGTCCTATTTTTCCTCTCTGCCACTCCATTTGATTCAGGTGAATATGGAGCTGTCAACTCATGGATGATTCCATTTTTGACACAAAAATCTGTCATGGCATTAGACATGTATTCACCACCCCTATCAGATCTCAATCTTTTAAGTAATTTTTCAGTTTGTTTTTCAGATAAGGACTTAAAAGTCATAAATTTTTCCAGAGCCTCATCCTTAGTTCTAAGTAAATACAGAATACAAAATTTGGAAGCATCATCAATAAATGTAATAAAATACCTTTTCCCACCTCTAGTTAAGGAACCTGTCCCTTCACAAATATCAGAGTGTATTAACTCTAATATAGAGGTGTTCCGATCAACGGACTTAAAAGGCTTCCTTGGTTGTTTAGCTTGCACACATATTTGACATTTATCAGCATGCTTCACATCAAACTTGGGAATTAAATCTAAATGCATCATTCTTTTTATGGTATTAAAATTAACGTGACCAAGTCTAGCATGCCATAAATCACTAATTTCTACATGAAAACTGACTAGAGAATAAGATTCATTAAACGAAACATTGTCTGAAACATTAAGCACAAATAAACCATTACATAAATATCCTTTTCCTACAAAGTTTCCATGCCTAGTGATTACAACTTTATTAGATTTAAACACAAGTTCATAGTCTTGCTGCACTAACAACGACCCACTAACAAGATTCCTCCTAACATCTGGCACATGCTGCACTTTGTAGAGGCTTAAGGTCTTCCCCGAAGTAAGCTTCAGGTCAACACGTCCTTCACCCTCTACTCTGGCAGCAGTGGAGTTGCCCATTGTCACGCTCCTGCCTTCGAGGCCCTGATAAGAAGAGAACAAAGCTCTATCTGAGCAGACATGGACATTTGCTCCCGTATCTACTAACCAATCTGTTGGTAGACATGCCACATGAATTTCAGGATTAAAGGAAATAAACCTTTCATCAGATGTGGTGCCAACAGTCAACACATTGACCTGTTGATCAGTAGCAGCAGACTTCTTTCCTTTGTAGGGTTTGTTGTTTCTGCCTTTCCTTTCATAGCACCTATATGCTTTATGTCCAGGCCTCCCACACACATAACATGTAATCTTCTCTGATTCCTTCTTGATCTTTTTCTTCCCTTTGAAGTCATTGGATTTTTTGAAAGTTTTATTGAAGGAATGAGAAGTAGGTTTTTCAATCAAATTGGCTTTGGATTGGAATTCAGGTTCAGGTGGAGGATTTCTAGTTTTATTCCTGTCCCTATTTCTCTCTTCAACCTGAATAGCAGAGATCAACTGTTCAACAGTCATCTCATCACGTTTGTGTTGCAGAGATAGAGAAAAATCATTCCAGGAAGGCGGTAGTTTTGTTATCAAAGCACAGACCTGGAATTTCTCATCAATAGACATTCCACACCTTTGAATGTCTAGAACAAGGGACTGGATTTCATGGGCTTGGTCAACAATGGATGCGCTATCTTTCATTTTGTAGTCAAAATAATTGGCTACCATAATTTTATCTAAACCAACATCCTCGGAACCATATTTTTTCTCTAAGGCGAGCCACAGATCTTTGGCGGATTTAGCAGTGCAATAGATATCATAGAGTTTATCGGAAAGGCACGATAGGATGCTACCAGTACACAAGTAATCCTTCTCCTTAAACTTGGCTACATCTACCGACCTAGCGGGTTCATTTTCATCATCCGCAGGGGGGGCAGATTCAATGACGGAGAACAGAGCCAAAGAAGTCAACCAATAGCGCATTTTTTGTTGCCAACGTTTGAAAAAAGGGCCAGTGAATTTATCGGGACGAGCAACAATCTCTGGTGCCATCGAAATGATCTAATAGAAAGGAACGACTCTAAACTGATAGAAAATAATATTGCACGGGTAGAGATATTCTACTAGATCGAAGCACAGAAATCAACGGGAATTAAGATCAAGAGGATCAAACACAGGTCGAAGCGCGTATTCGCTTTCTTTAGAGTCGTTCCGCCCCTACTCCGGTGCAGATAGGCTTCACGACGGAACTTCCCCCAAGATACGACGACCCAGAACCGGTGGCGACGCGAAGGTGCACTCCAACTCGCGTTGCCGGGGGCGAACACCACTGAGACTGACGGCTCTTGCAAGAGGAAGAAGACGATGGGAGAGAGGAGTTCGTGAGAGATAGCTTTCGGGTTAGAGAGAACCGAAAACCGTGCCTCTCACAGAAAACGACTCTCTTCAAATACCTCCTTGGGAAGCGACCCTAGACCGAGTCACACACAACCGCCCAAAGAGAGGAATCCGAAGAGACGCGGAGAGAATCCAAGAGACGCGAGTCAAACGGTCACAAAACAAAAGAAAAGAAAAAGGAAATAATCTAATGAGAATCACACGCACGCACGACACGGCCACGGCAAGGCAAGGCAATTCGCGCGTGTGTGAAATAGAGAATACGGGCCAAGGAGCCCACTAGCCCAAACGGGCCAACCTCCATAGTCTCCTCAAAGGTATACACAATAAAGACACAAGTCCCAACTAAAAAACAAATGGAAACTTTTTCCATTTTCCAATGTGGGACTAAGCAATATAAAGAGAGACTTAAAACTTTTAAAATTTAAACACAAATTCCAACATTCGCCCACCAAGAAAAAATTTTAAAAGGTTTAGACACGAATTTTCAAGAGCCTGAGATGACACGCATAAGTGAAGGTGTCTTCCGACTTGAACCTTCACATAGTGATGTACTTCCCCTCCTCCACAGATCTAAGTGAACTATGTCTTGAACTTAGACCCTTATGAAGAAGGTTTCACACAACACACATATCATTAGTCAATAGTGGTGTTCTCACGGGGTAGCACTTTCTGGCCATGTGCTATGTATCTTGTTTCATGAGCGCTCTAGGGACTGGCCCAAAAAATCCCATAGATTGCGGCCACACAATCACACTCACATAGGTGAATCCTCCAAGGTGCACTGAAACGTATCTACACCTCGCCATATAGGCCTTTGGACTCATTAAGAGTTGTAACTCACCCTTTACCGTTCCAGAATAAGCACTTCATCATAGGGATGGACATTGAGACACCAGTCTCCAACAAGTGCTTTCTACAATACACCCATTCATCTAGCTTTCACATTGAACCTGTGTTATGGGATCTCCAAACATCAGGTTGGATTACTAGTGATGGTGTTTAACATGGGCTTAAGCCCCATCCCCCTCGATGATTGTTCAACCAAATTTCTATTTAATCCCTTGGTTAGAGGATCAGCAAGATTCTTTACTGATTTCACATAGTCTAAAGAGACTATTCCTTTGATCAAGTACTCTCTCATAAATTTTAATTTTAATCTTATATGAGTACTCAATTTATCATTTATTTTCTCACTTTTAGCCTTAGCTATTGCAGCTTGGCTATCACAGTGAATAGAGATGGCAGGAATTGGCTTACTCAGCAATGGAAGCTCAACCATAAGGTTCTTCAGCCATTCTGCTTCTCTCCCAGTCACTTCTGCTGCCACTAACTCAGCCTCCATGGTAGACCGAGCTAATATAGTTTGTTTGGTGGATTTCCAGGCAACTGCCCCACCACCCATCATAAACACAAAGCCAGTGGTACCCTTCCCTTGGGCTTTTCTAGTCACCCAACTGGCATCACAATATCCTTCCATTACAGGAGGATATCTTCCATAATGCAGTGCATGAAATAAGGTACCTTTTAAGTATCTACAGATTCTTTCAAGTGCATGCCAATGAATTTTGTTAGGACAATGTGTATATCTACTAAGTCTATTCACAGCAAAAGAGATGTCAGGTCTACTGCAATTTGACAAATACATTAAACTACCAATCAACTGTGAATATCTAAGTTGTTCAACACACTCACCATGATGTTTTTTAAGAATGACACTTGGATCAAAAGGAGTACTCACAGGTTTGCTGTCATATAGACCAAACCTACTCAACACCTTCTCAACATAATGAGATTGTGATATGGAATAACCCTCAGGTGACTTTAGAAGCCTAAGCCCCAAAATCACCTCTGCCTCTCCCAGATCTTTCATGTCAAACTTTCCACTCAGAAACTGTTTAGTTTCATTTATCAACATCAAGTCATTGCCTAATATCAATATATCATCAACATAAAGACACAAAATAATGCAAGTATAATCAAACACTTTAACATACAAGCATTTATCAGATTCACATATAGAAAAACCATTAGAACAAATGACTTCGTCAAACTTAAGATGCCATTGCTTAGGGGCTTGCTTAAGTCCATATAAGGACTTCACCAACTTGCATACTTTATGCTCTTGGCCGGAAGCTATAAATCCCTCTGGCTGATCCATATAGATCTCCTCATCAAGTTCACCATTCAGGAATGCAGTTTTCACATCCATCTGGTGAACTTTTAGATCATATATAGAAGCCAGTGCAACTAGCACTCGGATTGTAGTCATCCTAGCCACGGGAGAATAGGTATCAAAGAAATCTATTCCCTCTTTCTGTCGGAAGCCCTTAGCAACTAATCTAGCCTTATATTTGTCAATGGAGCCATCTGGTCTTAATTTCTTTTTGAAAATCCATTTACAACCAATTGTTTTAGCACCAGGTGGAAGATCCACCAGTTCCCAAGTGTGGTTGCTTCTAATGGATTCAATTTCCCCATTAACTGCTTCATTCCAGAATGTAGAATCACTAGACAACATGGCATCTTTAAAGGTTAAAGGATCATCCTCTACTAGATATGAAATGAAGTCATCTCCAAATGATTTTTCTATTCTAGTTCTTTTACTCCTTCTAGGTTCTATATCTATATGATCATGCGGAACATGACTAGAAGTGCTCGATGAAGGAATAAAAGATGAATCAATACATACAGTATCTTTAGCTTTAAAAGGAAATATATCCTCATAAAAGATTGCATCACCAAATTCACAAATAGTATTAACAGAAATATCAGAAATATCAGATTTGATGATGAGAAATCTATAAGCAGAACTACTTTCAGCATAACCAATAAAAGCTCCATCTACTGTCTTAGAACCAATTTTCCTCTTCTTATTTTCTGGAATTTTTATTTTCGCTAAACAGCCCCACACTCTCAATAATTTATAATTTGGTTTTCTTTTAAACCATATTTCAAAAGGAGATTTATCTTTTGCCTTGTGAGGAACACAGTTAAGGACATGACATGCAGAAAGCAGAGCTTCTCCCCACATATTCTCAGGTAATCCTGAGCTACATAACATGGAATTTACCATGTCCATCAATGTCCTATTTTTCCTCTCTGCCACTCCATTTGATTCAGGTGAATATGGAGCTGTCAACTCATGGATGATTCCATTTTTGACACAAAAATCTGTCATGGCATTAGACATGTATTCACCACCCCTATCAGATCTCAATCTTTTAAGTAATTTTTCAGTTTATTTTTCAGATAAGGACTTAAAAGTCATAAATTTTTCCAGAGCCTCATCCTTAGTTCTAAGTAAATACAGAATACAAAATTTGGAAGCATCATCAATAAATGTAATAAAATACCTTTTCCCACCTCTAGTTAAGGAACCTGTCCCTTCACAAATATCAGAGTGTATTAACTCTAATATAGAGGTGTTCCGATCAACGGACTTAAAAGGCTTCCTTGGTTGTTTAGCTTGCACACATATTTGACATTTATCAGCATGCTTCACATCAAACTTGGGAATTAAATCTAAATGCATCATTCTTTTTATGGTATTAAAATTAACGTGACCAAGTCTAGCATGCCATAAATCACTAATTTCTACATGAAAACTGACTAGAGAATAAGATTCATTAAACGAAACATTGTCTGAAACATTAAGCACAAATAAACCATTACATAAATATCCTTTTCCTACAAAGTTTCCATGCCTAGTGATTACAACTTTATTGGATTTAAACACAAGTTCATAGTCTTGCTGCACTAACAACGACCCACTAACAAGATTCCTCCTAACATCTGGCACATGCTGCACTTTGTAGAGGCTTAAGGTCTTCCCCGAAGTAAGCTTCAGGTCAACACGTCCTTCACCCTCTACTCTGGCAGCAGTGGAGTTGCCCATTGTCACGCTCCTGCCTTCGAGGCCCTGATAAGAAGAGAACAAAGCTCTATCTGAGCAGACATGGACATTTGCTCCCGTATCTACTAACCAATCTGTTGGTAGACATGCCACATGAATTTCAGGATTAAAGGAAATAAACCTTTCATCAGATGTGGTGCCAACAGTCAACACATTGACCTGTTGATCAGTAGCAGCAGACTTCTTTCCTTTGTAGGGTTTGTTGTTTCTGCCTTTCCTTTCATAGCACCTATATGCTTTATGTCCAGGCCTCCCACACACATAACATGTAATCTTCTCTGATTCCTTCTTGATCTTTTTCTTCCCTTTGAAGTCATTGGATTTTTTGAAAGTTTTATTGAAGGAATGAGAAGTAGGTTTTTCAATCAAATTGGCTTTGGATTGGAATTCAGGTTCAGGTGGAGGATTTCTAGTTTTATTCCTGTCCCTATTTCTCTCTTCAACCTGAATAGCAGAGATCAACTGTTCAACAGTCATCTCATCACGTTTGTGTTGCAGAGATAGAGAAAAATCATTCCAGGAAGGCGGTAGTTTTGTTATCAAAGCACAGACCTGGAATTTCTCATCAATAGACATTCCACACCTTTGAATGTCTAGAACAAGGGACTGGATTTCATGGGCTTGGTCAACAATGGATGCGCTATCTTTCATTTGTAGTCAAAATAATTGGCTACCATAATTTTATCTAAACCAACATCCTCGGAACCATATTTTTTCTCTAAGGCGAGCCACAGATCTTTGGCGGATTTAGCAGTGCAATAGATATCATAGAGTTTATCGGAAAGGCACGATAGGATGCTACCAGTACACAAGTAATCCTTCTCCTTAAACTTGGCTACATCTACCGACCTAGCGGGTTCATTTTCATCATCCGCAGGGGGGGCAGATTCAATGACGGAGAACAGAGCCAAAGAAGTCAACCAATAGCGCATTTTTTGTTGCCAACGTTTGAAAAAAGGGCCAGTGAATTTATCGGGACGAGCAACAATCTCTGGTGCCATCGAAATGATCTAATAGAAAGGAACGACTCTAAACTGATAGAAAATAGTATTGCACGGGTAGAGATATTCTACTAGATCGAAGCACAGAAATCAACGGGAATTAAGATCAAGAGGATCAAACACAGGTCGAAGCGCGTATTCGCTTTCTTTAGAGTCGTTCCGCCCCTACTCCGGTGCAGATAGGCTTCACGACGGAACTTCCCCCAAGATACGACGACCCAGAACCGGTGGCGACGCGAAGGTGCACTCCAACTCGCGTTGCCGGGGGCGAACACCACTGAGACTGACGGCTCTTGCAAGAGGAAGAAGACGATGGGAGAGAGGAGTTCGTGAGAGATAGCTTTCGGGTTAGAGAGAACCGAAAACCGTGCCTCTCACAGAAAATGACTCTCTTCAAATACCTCCTTGGGAAGCGACCCTAGACCGAGTCACACACAACCGCCCAAAGAGAGGAATCCGAAGAGACGCGGAGAGAATCCAAGAGACGCGAGTCAAACGGTCACAAAACAAAAGAAAAGAAAAAGGAAATAATCTAATGAGAATCACACGCACGCACGACACGGCCACGCTAAGGCAAGGCAATTCGCGCGTGTGTGAAATAGAGAATACGGGCCAAGGAGCCCACTAGCCCAAACGGGCCAACCTCCATAGTCTCCTCAAAGGTATACACAATAAAGACACAAGTCCCAACTAAAAAACAAATGGAAACTTTTTCCATTTTTTAATGTGGGACTAAACAATATAAAGAGAGACTTAAAACCTTTTAACTTACTCCGTTATCAAACTCGCACGAGAGAATAAGAACAATGATATTTAATCACTTTACTATGTACGAGCTACCTATAGCTGGTGACGTCCCACGAGACACAAGCTTTGTTAGATTCCCCCACCCCCACACCACCCACCCTCCACCCGTGCACCTCCACATGTCTAAATTGCCAGAATAAAGAGCTATTATTTTACCATGATGCCAAAACAGCATGTAGAGTATAGGCTACAGCCATGGGGGCCTTTCACCGTTAATTGAGGCGTATCGAAGGGATTCATATGTGTATTATTTAACTCTCACACACTCTCGTTGGGTTAACTAGGAGGGGTGCGACAATTATTACTTTTCATATATTAATTTGGGTCCAATCTGACTTTTGAATCCATATTGTCAGTTTATATATCTCATTTCCAATACTTATTTGATCAGACATGAATAATACCTGAGCTGATTTCAGAATATACATGTACATGGTTAACAAAACGGGAGTAGATAATTCGAATTATCCAAATAAAAATGGTTTGAACCAAATATGACTAAATATTATAATTATTAATTAGATAATGAAATAAAATTAGATAATTTAAGCATTAAAGCAAACCGAAATACTATCCGTTTCGTTAACATGTCTACACAGGTTGGACCCGACAGTTGGAAAGGGCGCCTTGTTTGACTGTGGACCGGGCGAGTGGGCTCGGGTCAAGAAACGTGCGAGATGTGGACTCGGTGGCCCGTGGCTAATACCGCGACGGGCCGTCGTCAGAAGGGAACCACCCGAGAAGCTGAGAAGTTATCGGGCGCGGCCTGGGTGAGGTCCCTGACGTCACACTCCCGATGTCGGTCCATTTAAGAGTCCCCGAAATTTTAAGCCGCTCCCAAGAAGAGCCTCCCAATGACCTGAGAGCTTGGCAGCGGACCTAGTAACCCTCGACCTCGCATGGATCAGGCCAAAAAGCCGTCAAAGTGAAATATTAAGGGTATTTTTTTATTAATATCTTTTTATCTTTAAATTCAAGTTACAAATGGGAATAATTTTAAATCCAGATATATTTGTTTTTCTTTTTGACATAAGAAACAGGGATTAAGTTAATATAAGAAAGCTATAAGACATCATCCTAACAAAGTATAATAAAAATATTAAATTATTTAAAAATAAAAAAATCTTTAAAACTCACGTAATCTCATCAAGCTACTACAAAGCTTGATCAAAGAGTAATTTTATCATTCCAATATTTAAATTATACTTGAGTTCGTGACATCCGAATGTTGCATCCACCTACTAAATTTTCCCGGGACGGAGCACTGGCGGCGTCACCTACCGTTTGGCCCCAAACGACGAACAACGCCCCTCGCGCCTCGCCGTGCCCACCAACCCCTACGCGGAGTTGATTTGAGCTTTTCTTGACGTCAACTTGGTGGCGTCAAATTCCACCGGACCCCCAATTCTCTATTTCCGCGCATAGTTTGGAGCAGCTCCAAACATCCCCACGTGGTACACACCTGTCACCCCCCCCATCCGTCCTAGCTGTCGTTGCAGGCCCCATGGCAGAAAACACCAACATCGGAATTAAGGGGCATACCAAATGGGGGGAAGTAATAATAATAAAAAACTTTTGATTGGGGGTTGGGGGGGGGGGGAGGAGGGATGCCGGCTTGTCATCATGGACAAATCATCTTTGGCTGCCAATTAAGAATATATATAACGCGCGAGCCAGCGGTTAAAAGAAAGACGGCAAGCCAAATTCGTGTTTTCTTCGTCGGGTTCTGTAATGCAGAAGAAGCTTCGTTTTTGTCCTCACTATCTGGTTTAAATTGGGGGCCTAAATTGTTGAATTAGTATACATGCCAGATTATTTATGTGCTTTTTTTAAGTATATAGGCAGCGTTCACATGGTGCCGACACCACGTGAACGCTCTCATGGGGTTGTTATCAGCGCCCTTCAAACCTCGTTAAAACAGCACCTTTTCAATCGTGTTCTAATATTTCACATCACGTCCGTCCGTCTTTAGCGTACGAATCTACGATGCGTTTATTTAATCACACTTTTAAAAATATAATTTAAAATTTTTTTATTAAAAATTAAAATTTTAATAATAATACACAACACAAAAATATTTTAAGAACATTCATTAAACTCCTTAATTATTTTTTAAAGTCTAATGTGATTCAGTGCCCAGATATATTATTTCTTATAAAGAGACGAGTATATCATGCACTATTCATATTTAATTTTTATTTTTATTTAATTATTTTTATTAGATTTTAAATTTTAATTATATCATATTTACCTTAAACTTGTGTTTAAAAGAGATCATTAAGATTAACAATTAAAATTTCAAAGTTGATGATAGAATTAGGCTACTAACATTTAGCTCATTAGTAGAATAATTTCAATGCAAATTTTATAATTTCGATTGTTAGTTTTAATCACCTTTTTTGAATATAATTTTAAGATAAATATGATATATTTAATTATTTTTAAAAAATAATAATTTATAATTAAATTAACAATAAATTTTAAATATGAATAGTACATAGGTATGTTTCCCATTTTGATTGTTTGGGTTTATAGACGTTACACATATTTGAAATTTAAAATAAATATTTTAATTAATTTAATTAATTTTTTATTAATTATTATTAATTAATTAATAAATTTTAATAAAATTATTTAAAATATATTAAAAAATAATTTCTCTTTCTCTCTTTTTACGTCTCCCCCCCTCTCTCTCTCTCCGAAAGGAGTGAGTTGGGTGGGTCATGAGGTCTCATGGAAATATTTTCCCTTCGCCCTGTGAATGGTTAGATTTACTTAGGGAGAAATAAACGGTGACGATAGAGGCTCCATGGGAATGTTCCCATGGTGGCGGCACCATGTGAACATTGCCCATATATATATATATACCCAACTTCGTTGGGTGTAACAGTCAATTCCCGATCATCGTGGAAGGATGATATCAATGTTGTTTTTTTTTGGAACAAGAAGAAAGTAACTTTCATTGACCAGCAAAGAAATACATACAACATGGAATGCAGAATTCCCACCTAAACAAAAGTGAGGATAACAACGGCGAAACATCATACCCAAACCCCGTACAGATAAACAAAGTAAAGCTAAAGTAGAGTTGGAACACTGGACACCCACGGGGAAGGTGAATCCCCAACTTACACGGACGTAGATGGTGCAACCGGAAGGAACTATTATTCACAGCCGAGCAATTGTGAGTTTTGTGACATTGATGATATCTCGGAATATGTCCATCGGAGATATATGGAGTAAGCTCGTCAACACGAGACATCCAACTAAACAGAGACATGTCCAAGGTGATCTTCATCGGTGTGTAGATCTTGTAAATTTTGAAAGATCTCCAGATACAACGTAGTCGTGGTATGTAACCAACTAGAGGCCACTTCATAGGTCGGGCAACCAAGTCCGGAGAAGTTTAAACAGAGACGAGATCGATGTTTATACTATGCCCACTTCACCTGCCTAATTTGTACTCGTCACCAGTCACCACTAGCTATATCCATTCTGTTCCAAACGATCGCCTTATATAAGTCGTCCTAAAATACTATCTTTCTCGTCTCTCTCTCTCTCTCTCTCAAAAAAAATGTACTGTGACCTAATAGGGTGTCTGCGAGCACTTTTATTTTTGAAGTGATTTCACTCTAAAAAATTAGTCTATCTCAAATTTTGGCCTATTTTTTAAAAATGATGTAAATGACCGCTAACCTGTTTGGTAAAATTGATATAATTTTTAAAACTTGTGCAGAGTTGTTTGGCATTTTTTTTCAATGAAATAAACATACAAAAACCCACCATGTGAAATCGAGGAATGAAGCAACTATAGATGTAAATGGAACAAGTTACATGGAAGATCTGATCTTTAATTCCTTACAACCTAAAATCAGTCCCATCTCCAGCCAAATCCTCGACCCAGATGAATCCGGGCAAAGGATGAACAAAGCAATATACCTTGAGGTAGGCGTAGAGGATGGGGTAGGCGACGCAGGCGACGGCGGAGCCAGTAACGGCGCACAGCCCCACCACCTCCTCGCCGACCATCTCTGCGGTCTCCCAATAGCCGGCTCCCCCCGATGCGCTCCACCAGCTTGGACTCGTCGACAATGACGACGAAGCGGCGGCTGGCCCCATCGACTATCTTCTCCCGCAGTAGGGAGCCGTCGTAGCCCTTGACGAGGTTGAGGCGGGGGTCCACCTCGTCGGCGCCGTCGATGGAGAGGTCCACCATGGGGTGGGCGGCGAGATCGGATAGGGGGATACCCGCGGTGGCCGCGTGCGCCTCGGCCCACCTCGAGGTGGGGATGCTGACGATGTCATGGAGCTCCCCCGGCGGAGGAGGTCGCTGATACGGTCGAGGGCGTGGGCAGCGGTGGAGCCGGTGCCAAGGCCGAGCACCATGCCGGACTTCACTTGCTCCACAACGCAGTGGGCGGCTATCCGCTTCAGCTCGTCTTGGGCAGGGAAAGGAGGGGCCATGACGCCATCCGGAGAGAGGGCAGCCACCGCCGGTGGCGGGGTGGGAGCCAGCTGGCCTTGAGACAAACCAGAGAGAGAGAGAGAGAGAGAGAGAGAGAGATGGAAGGGGGGAGGGAGAGGCGGACGCAGGGGGAAGGGGGGAGGGAGAGTCGGGCGGACGCGAGACGAGAGCGATTTCAAAAAAAAAAGTGGTCTACCCTTATTTTTATTTTGAGATAGCTTTTTAAAGGGTGAAACTTCTTCCTAAAAATTAAGGGAGAGTTACCAAACACGTCTAAGTGAGTTCATTGATCCTATTTTTTAATTTGAGATAAAAAAGAGGTAAAAAAGAGCAACCATACACCCTATAAGACTGTTCTCGTATTGGACAAATAGTACGCCATTTTTTCTCGTAAATGAGAGATTCTTTCGATACTACCTGGCGATCTTTCAACCCATTAAGATGACTACTCTGGTGTTTCGTAAGTTTATGGGGCCATTTTTTCATCCTACTAAATCGAGAGAGAGAGAGAGAGAGAGAGAGAGAGAGAGAGAGAGAGAGAGAGAGAGAGAGAGAGAGAGAGAGAGAGAGAGAGAGAGAGAGAGAGAGAGAATTGTAAGGACATTTTTCTTCACCAATATATATATATATATATATATATATATATATATATATAATTGTATATATACATATACTGTCCCGTGGGAGTTATGTTAATTAGTCCACGTTTAGAATCTCATCAATTATATATTGAGGAGGGTAAAACTCGCCAGGTCCATTGTGACCCACCCCGCCAAGCTTATTGTGACCCACCAACGTCGAGCCCGCTTCAGCCTGATCCTGTTGGACCAACGAAGGTCAATTGATGGGTCAAAACCTGACGACCCAATAAAGATATATCAAAGATTCGCCAGCTCGTAGGAGGTTTTAATACAGGCGTCCCGGACACCGGAGGATGCTCCAATAATCGGACGTCTCTCCCACCGTTACAAACCACTTCACTGGCGGTGATGAGGTCACACCCACTACGTCAGGATCCTCGCCTCGAGACCACACTTCTCGGTTAAACAGGAGCACAACAGGAAACTCCACCCATGATCAAAGGATATTACCCCACGACTCATGTCTTCCTCTATTATGGAACGTACGCCATCTCCTAGACGACATATAAATAGGCCGCCGGACGCATGAAGACAGGACATGTACAGAGATATACGCCCACACGTAGAGACAGACGAAGATCCAGACACTAGGATCTAACCTGACGCATAGAGAAAAAGAGGGGTAGGAGAAGAAGCAAACTTTCGAGCACATCTCACGTCTAGCGAGCACTATCTAAGCACTTGCCGGATGCGGCGAGCATTGCTAGAATCAGGGTCCTGTCCCTATGTTTGTCTGCTCTACTCTCACGCTCTCTCTCTCTCTCTCTCTCTATCTACTGTTGTTCTGATTGTCTCCTAGAGTAACACCTAGAGCTCCTTCTGACATTATTTTTCTAGTATTTGTAAGCTTCCACGAGTGTTTGTACATTCTTTCTTAATCAAATAAATCTTAAAAATATAATACGAGATTCAGAAGATCATTTTTCCTCCTCCACATATATCTACGCGAAGAATTCAACAATCGAACATGTTAATGTAGTTGTCGGAAGCCTCCTCATGCATCATGTAGCGTAACTATCCATTTTCATTTGATTTCTTATTCCAGTTTGCAAGTCTTTCGATCTTTTATCGTGAAGCCCCCAAGCAAAACCATCCCAATATCTGTATGGGTGTGTGTGTTAAACTATAGAAAAAAAAATCACTGAGGATATGTATGACTACATGTCATTGACATGTGGGTTGCTTGTATAGGGCGCAGGTTTGGAGATGACTGCGCACACAACTTATTCATTCTTTTAAATCTATAAATCTTAGGAGAATGTTACATTCTTTGCCGGGACATTTTCGAAACTCTATTGTTTCTCTCCCCAGTTGGACTATGGCCAATGCAAATGGAAGAAAGTTTCCTACTAAGATTTGTCGACTCAATTGTACCGGTCATGATTCGGTATGGGAGGGTATGACCGATACAGGTAATATATCGGTACGAGATAAAGGAGGTCATTTTTTAATTATTTTTTATTTTTTAATTTTTTATAAGTTTTCAAAAATAAAATTATAATATTAATTCATTTAAGTTGTAAAATAATATACTCATCCAAAAAATAATAGAATGTTGAGTTCATTTTTTGTGACCATACATTCATACTAAGTTACGTATAATTAATTTTACTTACTCTTCCAACTATTATTAAGATATAAACATGATTACTTACACATTAGTAAATTTATTATGTAACAATAAGAATACAAAATTTTATACATATAACTAAATAATTACATATATGAAATTATTAATACTTTATTTATTGAAATAATATATTATACTACTCAATTAAACATCTTATTTGAAAAAATAAAAAAAGATAAGCTAAACTGTTAAAGTGAACATATACATAATTAACTTTACTCATGATATCATTCAACTTTACTCATGAAGTATTAAATATCAAAAGTCACTTATCTAACTTATCTGTGAATCTTGAATCCCAATCAGAATCAGATATGAGACTCATGATCCGTATAATCTAACTCTATCCTAGTGAGTGGAGGTGCATGTGGGTGAGTCTAAAAATATATAACCATTTGCACAAATGATGGGTCACGTGCAGCACTAGAGGCTACATGGAATCTTCTAACAAAAGCTCTAACTATATTTATACATGCATGTCTATTATCTGCTACTGGTGGGACTGGTGCTGATGATGCTCGAACTCTAGACCTGAAGAAAGATCCTGATTTGCCCAGTGCTGGTGGTGGGAGAACCCTAGACGTGAAAGATGATGTGTCGACTCTGCTGCAAGAAATACATCCCTCCCATAACTATGTTCAAAAGTAATCTCGGACATCCTTTGCAACTAAGGAGCATACGCAGCAATCCTGTCCCATTCCCGCGAGGTGATCTGCAAATCTGTGTATGCCGGTGACACGATGTCCGCAGTATCTGCAGTGCACATGTCGATCACCCTCAATAGTGTACCTATGCTCCCACGCAGGGTGGCGCCGTCCATCCACGATGATGTGCAACTGTTGAACAGTTTTACATCAATAACTTGAAGAGCAAGTGCAAAAGTCAAGACATTAAGAAATAAATAATTAATATATAGTTGCGTACAAATACATGCAAATGATACATACTCCTATTCATATGAGTCCAAACTCACCCACATCCCATTTCCAAATAATCTGACATTATGCGTGCTCCTCGGACAGAACAAGTAGTCTTCATATTCCACGGAACTTGCATAGTGCTCCCAGTACATGAGTAAGTAGTGTTCATATTCTCGGGAACCCTGTGAGTACACGACCGACGGTGGCGCAGTTGAGAGTTGACTGTATCCTTTGGTATATTGCGGCATTGAAGCATAACTATGAGAATATAGGTACGATCGGAAGAATGAACTACTGCTCTCAGAATCGTCATGATATCTGGGCTGCTGCTGCCATGATCGTCCATACTCACTGTCAGATCCCTGACAGTTATGTGTACTCATCCTCTCAAAATACACTATCTGCAACAGAACTTCCATAGTAGGGGCCCCAATAATTAATTGCTCGCCAAGCCCCTAGTGGTGGAGTACCGTGCTCCTCGTCCTGTGTGGCATGTGTGAAGTGTTGCTCTTTTGTCCATACCATGTCTTCGTGATGACCACGTTCGTGGGCCCCATGACCTCTACCTTAATCACTGCTATACTCTTGGCCACCAGCACTAGCCAGTATCCCTACGACGACTCCTTTGACCACCATGAGAACCGCCACCACTATGGGATGAAGAATCTATCGGTGTATTATCGTCATCAGAGTCATGACTCCCATTGATGTGGACCTCTATGGATGGCTTGGGAGTGTCGTTATCTGCAGTAGGATTTAACGTCTCCAAGTCTGCAATGTCCATTGAATTTGCTTATGGTTGCATGTCTTTTTTGCTCTTAAATATTATGGTCCATGATAATTTCTTCTTTTGTGGAGTAGGCATCGGATTCTCTACGGCATGTTGTATCCCTCTAGATGCCTGAGAAGCAGAGGTCATGTTTGATAAGAACTTCAAGTAATTTCATACTGTGTAACTCAATAGGTATGAGTATACTTGAGACGACTGAGTGGGTGCCCAAGACGTCGAGTGCTATAGTGCAGTAGACTGAGATGGTTATTTGGATGCTGTCGAAGGATAGAAAATTGAAAAGCTAATAGATTCAATTAGCAATGAAATATAGTTTAACATGTGAATCTTCTCATCTAATATAATTTTACCTCTCTAAATGATGAACTCCTCCTAGCCTCTTTAGTAGTGGATGTCCATCTGGGTTCTGTAGATACTGAATGTCATGGTAAAACAACCCGAGACCACTATTCATGTAACGACCCGGAGATCCAGATACCGATAAACCGATACCAAGAACTCGGGAAAGCCACCCAAGAGGCTGATGAGGACTCGTAAGGGTTGAAGGGTTTTGTCGAGGTAATGCATAACGAATTGGAATTACACACGCGCAATATTAATTATAGCAACAATTTGAACTATAAACGGAAGCAATTTAAATCGCAGAGTGATAATATGTACAATAGTCTAGATCCACAATTTATACAAGTCCAACCATTGAACAAGAGTCAAAAATATACAACTACTCGGGACATACCCCGGTCAAAAAGTATAGGTAAGGTAAAAGACCACTAACAACCTACTGACCGACCACTGCTGGCACTAAGTACGGCCGTCAAAAGCACGGGAAGCTCCGGAAGACGGCTGAGGCTGCTCACCTAGAAAAGTAAGGGTGAGTCTCACAACCAAACTCAGTAGGGGTCACGCGGATCCCTACCTCGCTACTAAACAAAGGAAAGCAATTAAAGTATGCATTGGCAGAATTAAACAATAGTTTAGTAAAGCTGTAAAACTATCTAAATAGTTTAATAACAGCTAACTATGATGCCAATCTAATTTAAACACGAGCGTCAAGAACTAAATCTACCAATAGAATAAACCTCAACATTTCCAAGTGACAGGAGAAAGAAGGACCACCAGAAAGAGAAACCAGATGCATCCACTGACGGCTTATACTACATCTCAAGTATCTACACAAGTCTGGATCGCGACAAGTGAGACACGTAACAGTACCAGAAGACAAGAACTAGTCAGGGTAACACTCGTCAGTGCCAGTCCAAGCCACTGACCACGTGTGCACACATAGGCTCAATGTCTTGAGCCAGGCCTCTAGCTAATTTTCCCCCCAGTAGGATGCTACTGTCAAGCAAGGGGCCCACAGAAACTAGCTTAAAAATCGTAAACCGGGACTACCCTACCACCTCTCCCAAGTGGGCTGACATTAGAGGTCGTCGGGCTACGACTAGTGGTTCCATCACAAGGAAAGAGAAAGTAACTCTATTGGGATCTAAAAATGAGTCACAGTTTGTAAAATAATTTATACAGGGCGAATATGCAATATTAAAAGCATAATTAAATGAACATGTTAACATTTGAATTCTGTAGAAAACGGTCACGAAGAGGCCGCTCCAGTCGTAAGCGGTCGCACGACTGGCTGCTCAATGGATATAAGCAGTCATCATGAACCGTTCAGCTTCACCGCCATATAACTTTCTAAGATACACACGGTTAAGGTCGGGCCGTGCAGTGGTCTAAGCGGTCCGACGATTGGCCGCTGATAGGACGAACGGTCCCCTAGGCGGTCCCACGACTGGCAATTCAATGGACTGAATGGACCCATGTTGGGCCGTGCCATCTACACCGCCTTACTGTTTAAAGGTCCTACGCGGTCGAGGGTCGGCCGCTCTAGTTCGTACACGGTCTCATGAGGGACCACTCAATGGGTTAAAACGGTCTAGAAGAAGACTGTGACTTTCTAAACGGTCCCTGGTAGGACCGTTTAATTACTGGGAAATCGTGAATAGGGTAAACCCCATGGAATCACCTCCCGGTCGATCCAAATCGACAAGGAAACAATTTCTAACCTAAACCTGCCTTGCCACAACCTATTTCACAACATCCATACCATCAAAAACATAAAGACGATGGCCATGCAATAATTTTTCACAAATTAAAACATAAATACAATGTTCATGATTTTTGCTCCAAAATCTAGGAAAACGTAATACGATGGACATGCATGTGGTGCAGGCACAATCCTAAGGCGACGAGGAATCCATCCCCCTACCTATTGCGCGACGAAACCGTCATTACGACGCCGAACGGACCGAGGGGAACCGTGCCTTCCCTCACCCGCACACGCCTCCACGCTCCGCGGTTCGCCCCAATGTTGGTGTCAACACGCTCCACGCGTCACGAGCTTTCCAACAGTACCTCCCGCGTCTCCTGTAGTGGCCCGGTCAGGCCGTGCCCCGAGAGAGGGAGAGAGGGCAATCGTGGGAGAGAGAGAGAGGGTGAGGGAGAGAGAGGAAATGAGAGAGGGGGGCAAGGATTCGATGGTTTGAGGTAAATTTTTTATTATTTTTTTTATTTTTAACCTTTAATTGCCATATAACCCCCAAATAAGCAAAATTGTTTATATGCCCATTAAATTTCCAAAACTCTTTTAATAAATGGGTTAAATACATAGAAAAAGCCCATTAAATTTCTAAAAATTCTTAAATTCATGGTTTAAATTCTATTTCAATACCGGTAAGGATCCGTTAAAGAACGGACCTTACAGTCCCTCCCTCCTAATAAAAATTTCATCCTCGAAATTTAAAAGGGAGCACACGGAGAGAATTGAAAGAAATTATATCCTATTCAAATAAGAAAGGAAACTGCTGACGCATTTGATCCTCACGTTCCCAAGTCGCTTATTTGCCAGAGTGACGCTGGCATACAACTTTAACCAAAGGGATTACCTTATTTCTTAATCGTTGCTCACAACGATCTTCAATTCTAATTGGATACTTTGGTGTGGATAAATCTGCTGTCACTTCAGGTCAAACTGAATCATCTAGAACGTGAGATGCATCTGGAATAGACTTTCTCAACTGGGAAACATGAAATACTTCGTGGATTGCTTGCATCACCGCTGGCAACTGGAGTCGATAAGCCACTTGGCCCACACATTCCAAGATAGGAAACAGACCAATGTAACAGGGACTGAGCTTTCCACGCTTCCCAAATCTCATAACGCCTTTCATCGAAGATATTTTTACAAACACCATATCTCCAGGCTCAAATTGCAATGGTCGCCTGCGCTGATCTGCATAGCTTTTCTGTCGACTCTGAGCTGTCAACATTTTCTGTCGAATTAGACGCACCACATCAGCACATTGCTGTACCATATCAGGTCCTGTCAATAAGCGATCACCAGATTCGAACTAGTTTAATGGAGTACGACAAGGACGCCCATATAAAGCTTCATACGGTGCCATATTGATGCTGGAGTGATAACTGTTATTATTTGTAAATTCCACTAATGGTAAATGCTGACGCCACGAACCCTGCCAATCTAAGCAACATGATCGCAGCATATCTTCTAAAGTATGAATAGTCCTTTCTGACTGACCATCAGATTAAGGATGATACGCTGAACTGAAAGCCAACTCTGTGCCCAACGCCTTTTGAAAACTGCGCCAGAAGTAAATCGTGGGTCACGATCTGACACAATAGATACTGGAATTTCATGCAATGGCACAATCTTTTCAACATAGGGCTCGGCCAATTTCTAAACACTCCAAGCACCTTTGATTGGCAATAATCTTGCTGTCTTTGTCAAGCGATCAACTAACAGCCAAATTCCATCATAGCCCTGTGAAGTCCGGGGTAAACCCACAACAAAGTCTGTCGTGACGTGATCCCATTTCACATCGGAATTTCTAAGGGTTGAAGCATTCCTCCAGGCTTTTGATGCTCAGCTTTAACATGTTGGCATGTCAAGCACTTAGATACAAACTCAGCTACATCCCTTTTCATTCCTGGCCACCAGAACTGCCTTTTTAGATTTTGATACATCTTTGTAGTGCGAGATGAATAGCATATCGGGATCCATGGGCTTCATGCAAAATGATAGTTCTTAACATATCATCGGCTGGAACATACAGCCTGCCCCTGAAGCTGACTACTAACTCATCATCAAACTCGATATCGTGCATCAACACAATGCGGGATAAATCAGAATCTGCCTGCTGAACTTCCTTAATATGCTGATAAATAGTTGGAGTCATCACAAGACTAGCACACCCAGCTACCATCAGATCAGAAGTGATATCCATGTTGAATGTCTCGCTAGGAAACTGTTCCCACAACTTCCATTCTCGAACTAGCAAATGACTGATTTGCACTTTCCTGCTCAGAGTATCAGTCACCACATTCATTTTACCTTGCTGGTAGGAGAGAGTGAAATCATAGTCTTTCATGTACTCCATCCATCTGCGCTGTCGAAGATTCAAATCCTTTTGAGAAAACACATATTGTAAGCTTTGATGATCAGTAAAGATCTCAAATTTCTCACCATATAGGTAGTGTCTCCAGATTTTTATTGCAAAGATCACCACTGCAAACTCTAAATCATGACTTGGATAATTCTCTTCATGCTGTTTCAATTGTCGGGATGCATAAGCTATAACTTTACCATGCTGCATAAACACTGCACCCAGACCTACTCGAGAAGCATCCGTGCATACCACAAATCCACCCGAGCCAGAAGGTAGCACAAGCACTGGAGAAGTAGTGAGTAGCCTTTTCAATTCATTAAAGCTCTGCTCACATTAATCTGACCAGACAAAAGGTACATCTTTAAGAGTCAGATGAGTCATTGGCGCGGTAATCCGTGCAAAATCTTGAATGAATCTTCGATAATAACCAGCAAGACCCAGAAAACTTCTGATCTCTGTCATAGTCTTTGGTCTCTGCCATTGAAGAACAGCTTCAATCTTTGCCGGATCAACTGCAACTCCATCACCAGAAATCACATGGCCGAGAAAATACACTTCCCGAAGCCAAAACTCACATTTGCTGAATTTTGCATGAAGCTCGTGATCTCGTAGAGTTTGCAATACAATCTTGAGATGCTGCACATGTTCTTCTTCTGAAGAAGAATAGACTAGAATATCATCTACAAAGATCACCACAAACCGGTCCAGATACGGACGAAACACACGTTGCATCAGGTCCATAAAAGTTGCTGGAGTATTGGTTAGCCCAAACAGCATAACTAAAAATTCATAATGACCATATCGCATGCTAAAAGTAGTCTTTTCCACATCAGATTCTTTAATCCTCAATTGATAATAACCTGATCGAAGATCAATCCGTGAAAAGACAGTAGCTGACTGAAGTTGATCAAACAAATCATCAATCCTAGGCAAAGGATATTTGTTCTTGACAGTCACCTGATTTAACTGCCTGTAATCAATACATAGTCTCAGGCTTCCATCTTTCTTTTTTACAAATAAGACTGGAGCACCCCATGGAGAAAATCTTGGACGGATATAGCCTTTTTCCAACAAATCTAACAGCTATGCTCGCAATTCTTTCAATTCAGCTGGAGCCATACGATAAGGTGCCTTTACTAAAGGTGCCGTACTTGGAATCAGTTCAATCACTATTTCTATCTCTCGCTGCGGAGGTAAGCCTGGTAACTCATCAGCAAACATATTAGGAAATTCACAAACCATAGGAATATCATTGATGTCCTGCTGTGGTGCCTCAACAGCAACCACCGAAGCCAAGAATCCCTGACAACCTGCATTAAGTAATCGATAGGCTCGAATAGTAGAAATAATCAAGCGAGAGGAACAAGATCGAATACCTTGGAAATAGAATGCCGGTTTCCCATGTGACTGAAAATAGACTTTCTTCGATCTACAGTCAACCACGGCTCCGTATTCTTCCAACCAATCCATGCCCAGAATAATATCATAATCCACCAGCTGCAAAGCATATAATCTAGCTGGCAACTGCTGATTGCCAATCACAATGGGAGTCTCTTCTAGACGAAGAGGTGTTAACATGAAATCTCCAGAAGGTAATTCACAAGCAACTCACAAGACATCTCAGATGTCGGCTCCTCAATACAGGTAATAAAATCTTCAAAAATAAATGAATGAGAAGCACCTGAATCAAATAGAACACGAGCTGCATGGCCATAAAGCATAATCGTACCTTCTACGAGATGAGATGCCACAGCTTCAGCACGAGTTATATGCGAGACCTTCCCTTTTTGCTTCCTGCCCGCTGCAGTAGATTGCTGAGATGATGAAGCTTGAGAATATTACTGAGATTGTGGTGGTGGAGGAGGTCTGAATTGAGACGGATGTGGTTGAGAGAACTGAGAGAACTGAATAGATTTCGGCCTTTGAGGACAGTCTCGAACCACATGTCCAGGTTGATCACAACGAAAATAAACCACCGGCATCGAACACGGTATGCCAGGAGGAATCCCACCACATCTCAGACACGCTCTCGGCTGACTTGCTGTTGATCCCTGTCACTGGAAAGAAGGTGCTGATTTCTGCACAGTGCCAGAAGATGCTTGACTGTCATACCGCTTCTTAGTCTTCTGAACATCTTCTTAAACTTGGATTTGGAAAAAGAAGTGCCACTGGCGGTAGGAACAGAAGGCTGGACTCCTGTCATAGTCGGCTGGCTAACCTGCTGATGCTGCACACTAGGCTAAACTGAGTCAACTTGAGTACGCCATCAGGATCTTGCCATGTCAAGTTCTAATGCCGCAGCTGCCTGATATGCTGCATCCATCTCTGCTACCCTAGTTGCATTCAAAGGCTGCCTCAATTCTACTTTCAAGCCACGCAGGAATTGCTCGGTCTTTAAACCTTCATCAGCAAGAATATGGGGCGCATACCGACCCAATCCCATGAACTTGTTACGGTATTGCAGCACAGTCATGTCACCCTGAGCCAATTCCATGAATTGATACATCTTGTCCACTCTGAGATAGGCCGGACTGTATGTATGCTCGAACGACGTGACAAATTCCCTCCAAGTTATCTGACGAAGCAGACGAGATCGAAAAGTAACTTCCCACTCCGTGGTCCACCACGCGAGTGCTGCTCCCTGTAGTTGAAATGTGGCCAGCATCACTTTCTCATCTTCCGTGCACTCCATTGAATGGAACACACGCTCAGTCGCATCTAGCCACACTCTGGCTGCGTCAGTATCTGCCTGTCCTTCATATGTTGGTGGGTGGAATAGCAGAAATTCTTTCAACGCTCTGCCACACCCACCTTGAGGCATTTCATCGCCAGGAGTAGGAAGATCAACTTGAGCTCGTGCTGGCATATTAACCGGAGGAGGATAGGTGCCACTTTCCTCCCTTGGAACACATGCTCTTCTTCTAGGCAGCATTTTAATCTAGAATACACATAACAACGGAAAACCCCTCAATAATCATGGAAAACATCCTAAGCCAACAGTAGTAGACTCACATGGACTTATTCTGGACTAGTGCAATTTCGATTCCTTATACATAACCTCAACTCCGCTCTGATACCAACTGTAACGACCCGGAGATCCAGATACCGGTAAATCGATACCAAGAACTCGGGGAAGCCACCCAAGAGGCTGATGAGGCCTCGTAACGGTTGAAGGGTTTTATCGAGGTAATGCATAACGAATTGGAATTGCACGCGCGCAATATTAATTATAGTAATAATTTGAACTATAAACGGAAGTAATTTAAATATCAGAGTGATAATATGTACAATAGTCCAGATCCACAATTTATACAAGTCCAATCATTGAACCAACTGTAACGACCCGGAGATCCGGATACCGGTAAATCGATACCAAGAACTCGGGGAAGCCACCCAAGAGGCTAATGAGGCCTTGTAAGGGTTGAAGGGTTTTGTCGAGGTAATGCATAACAAATTGGAATTACACACGCGCAATATTAATTATAGCAACAATTCGAACTATAAACGGAAGCAATTTAAATATCAGAGTGATAATATGTACAATAGTCAAGATCCATAATTTATACAAGTCCAACCATTGAACAAGAGTCAAAAATATACAACTACTCGGGACATATCCCGGTCAAAAAGTATAGGTAAGGTAAAAGACCACTAAGAACCTACTGACCGACCACTGCTGGCACTAAGTACGGCCGTCAAAAGCACGGGAAGCTCTGGAAGACGGCTGAGGCTGCTCACCTGGAAAAGTAAGGGTGAGTCTCACAACCAGACTCAGTAGGGGTCACGCGGATCCCTACCTCGCCACTAAACAAAGGAAAGCAATTAAAGCATGCATTGACAGAATTAAACAACAGTTTAGTAAAGCTGTAAAACTATCTAAACAGTTTAATAACAGCTAACTATGATGCTAATTTAATTTAAACACGAGCGTCAGGAACTAAATCTACCAATAGAATAAACCTCAACATTTCCAAGGGACAGGAGAAAGAAGGACCACCAAAAAGAGAAACCAGATGTGTCCACTGACGGCTCACACTGCGTCTCAAGTATCTACACAAGTCTGGATCGCGACAAGTGAGACACGTAATTGTACCAGAAGACAAGAACTAGTCAGGGTAACACTTGTCAGTGCTAGTCCAAGCCCCTGACCACGTGTGGACACACAGGCTCAATGCCTTGAGCCATGCCTCTATCTAATTTCCCCCCCTGTAGGACGCTACTGTCAAGCAAGGGGGCCCACAGAAACTAGCTTAAAAATCGTAAATCGAGACTACCATGTCACCTCTCCCAGGTGGGTCGACACTAGAGGTCGTCGGGCTACGACTAGTGGTTCCATCACAAGGAAAGAGAAAGTAACTCTATTGGGATCTAAAAATGAACCACAGTTTGTAAAATAATTTATACAGGGTGAATATGTAATATTAAAAGCATAATTAAATGAACATGTTAACATTTGAATTCTGCACAAATTAAACGGTCAAGTAGAGGCCGCTCCAATCGAAAGCGGTCGCACGACTGGACGCTCAATGGATATAAGCGGTCATCATGAAGCCGTTCAGTTCCACCGCCATATAACTTTCTAAGATACACGCGGTTTAGGTCGGGCCGTGCAGTGGTCTAAGCGGTCCGATGATTGGCCGCTCAATAGGGCGAACGACCCCCTAGGCAGTCCCACGACTGGCCGTTCAATGGACTGAACGGACCCATGTTGGGACGTGCCATCTACGCCGCCTTACTGTTTCAAGGTCCTACGCGGTCGAGGGTCGGCCGCTCTAGTTTCTACACGGTCTCACGAGGGACCACTCAATGGGTTAAAACGGTCTAAAAGAAGACCGTGACTTTCTGAATGGTCACTGGTAGGACCGTTTAATTACTGGGAAATCTAGAACGGGGTAAACCCCATGGAATCCCCTCCCTGTCGATCCAAATCGACGGGGAAACAATTTCTAACCTAAACTTGCCTTGCCACAACCCATTTCACAACATCCATACCATCAAAAACATAAAGACGATGACCATGCAATAATTTTTCACAAATTAAAACATAAATACAATGTTCATGATTTTTTCTCCAAAATCTAGGAAAATGTAATACGATGGGCATGCATGTGGTGCAGCCACGATCCTAAGGCGACGAGGAATCCATCCCCCTACCTATTGTGCGACGAAACCGTCGTTATGACACCGAATGGACCGAGGGGAGCCGCGCCTTCCCTCGCCCGCACACGCCTCCATGCTCCGCGGTTTGCCCCAATGTTGGCGTCAACGCGCTCCACGCATCGCGAGCTTTCCAACAATACCTCCCGCGTCTCCTGCAGTGGCCCGGTCAGGTCGCGCCCCGAGAGAGGGAGAGAGGGCGATCGTGGGAGAGAGAGAGAGGGTGAGGGAGAGAGAGGAAATGAGAGAGGGGGGCGAGGGTTCGATGGTTTGAGGTAAAATTTTTGATTATATTATTTTTTTGATTTTTAACCTTTAATTGCCATATAACCCCCAAATAAGCAAAATTGCTTATATGTCCATTAAATTTCTAAAACTCTTTTAACAAATGGGTTAAATGCATAGAAAAAGCCCATTAAATTTCTAAAAATTCCTAAATTCATGGTTTAAATTCTATTTCGATATCAGTAAGGATCCGTTAAAGAACGGGCCTTACAGTTCATGTGTCGGATCGGCCTATAATTTTTTTCTTACATCATAGTACATAAATATATGCTTATGCTCTCTAATCAAATGTGCCATTCAATATGTATAGGTTATTTCACCTGAGAGACTGGTGCACGTGAGTTTGTTGGAGGTTGCTTCAATTGCTCCCATACTGCATCATCGTACGCATATGATGTGTCCTCGCCTCCAATGATGAGATCTTCATCCAAGTTAACTTCCTCATCATGTCTCGTCACTGACTAGCCTCTAGCCATTTGCATGTTGGTTTTATCTCCCTCCCCCACTACCTACTACACAATTGCTGCGAGAAAAGTATTAGGCTGTGGTGTCCCTCCTAGCTCTTTGGCTTCAAGGTGATATAGTTAGTGGCAAATCATGTGATGTCAAGTCTCAACAGTTCGCCACCACAATGCTATCTCATCCATGCCAATAAAAGTGTGTGGTTGTGGATGTATTTTGTGACCTTATGTGCTACCTCGACCACAGACTTGATTACACGAAACTGACCAATCTCTTTAAGCATCAGGTCTACACAGTGTGCTGCACAAGGGGTCCAGAAAATATCATCTGGTCCTCATCAACTCCTCCCCAACCTTCTTATAGTTCTAGCCATTATTTGTGACCAATTGAACAATGTACTCCTCCCCGATCTCATTCACCACTTGATCCATCAATGACAAAATCTATTGATAACTGTTGACATGACCTGACGCATCCACTGACTTGTGAAAGAATACATGTCTGTCACAATAAACAAGGAAGTTGATCAAACTACTTTTAGTAGTACCTAACCATACATTACACATTAGTGTTACTCCGTACTTAGTCAATTTCTATTTGAAGGAGTCCACATAACTCTTGATCTCAACAACTCATTCATCACGGTATATGCCCGCCAACTCTCTCGCTGTAGGTGGTTTCACATGTAACCCAAGCACTTGTGCTTCTTGGAACATTGACTTGTAGTAAGGGTTGTTGGCCATATTGAAAGGCAATTGCGCATGGTGCTGTGGGACACATTTTTTCCTTTATGGTTTATTTGTTTATTATTCATTAGTTTATTTATCTTATTTTGTGCGCAGGCGTGTCAGTCATGAGGTGACAGTTTATTCAAACTCCAGGGATCAAAAGGTCCAGAATCACTAATGCGCGCGTCATTTAACCGATCAGACGTAGTGGAAGTCGAGTCGGGACTAAAGCCCACCGTGCTAGAAAGGCCACGATGTTAATTACATCTTCCTGAAGGGAGAAGACCCTTGATTGATCACCAAGAGAAAGGGACCCATAGCCTGAGACTTATATAAGTGCAAGCATAGAAATGCAAAATATGTTATTATTATTATTATTATTATCATTATTATCATTATTATTATTATTTATTTTTTATCCATGGTTATTGTGATTTTATTGCATTCTGCCACTTAGATTTTATCATGATTTTTATAGTTTTGATTGGCTTTATTATGTATTTTTTGATTTTGTTGCATTATTTATTTTATTATTTTGTTTTGATTATTTTTTTTAAATTTTTATCATATTATTTTTTTCTTTTTTTGGTTTTGTTTCGTTATATCATCATCATTATTATTTTATTATTTACTTTTCTTACACACATTTTTATTTTGATCTAACTATGTCCCTCTTATTTTTGCTGTTACTCGAGCGATCAAGAATCGAAATTTTGGCCGCCACTCCCCCTATCCCGGAGTATTTGTTCGAGGTACCATAGCATCTACAGACGCCCAGAATCATAAATCCGGGTCAACGGGGGTGTCCGGGGCGTTCGCAGGGCAAAATCGACCATATGAACCCAAATAGGTCGACCTGTGCCATGTATAGGTTGACCTATAGCATGGGCAAGTCGACCTATGCCATGTATAGGTCGACCTACACATGGGAAAGTCGACCTGAGCCATGTATAGGTCGGCCGGGCAGGTCGACTTGTGCTGCACAGGTCGACCGAAACCCCCTTTTTATTATTTTCTTTTATCATTATTTTCTTCATTTCATTATTATTGTTTATTTTATTTTTATTTTTTTGTGTTTTTCTAGATGGGTGCTAGATCAATGGCGCCTGTGGGTGTCGGATCACGGCACGTGTTGGTGCCGGATCACGGCGCCCATGGGTGCCAGATCATGGCACCTATTAGTGTCGGATCACGGCACCCGTGGGTGCCAGATCAAGGCGCCCCCCTTTTTTTACCGTTATCATCATCTTATTTTTTATTATTAGATTTATTTCTTCTTTTTTATTTTTAGTCTTGTTATTATTTCATTGTCGATTTATTTGTTCATCTAGATTTCTGACGAAATTTCGGTAGCACCCCCCTTGTCCCGAACATGTGTGGGAGGAATGAAGTGGGTCCACATCCATGAAAATTTGATATGGTCCCTTAATTATTTGAGTGTGCATAGAGCGACAACACTCGCAGCGATCCACGGTACCAACTCCTTGCGGGCCAGCCCACTAAGGGCTCAGAATTGCCTGATATGCGAGCTAAGGAGCATGGGGTCGCGATTAGATCAATGGAAGTGGAAGCTCACCCTTAGTGGGGCTGCCGAATCACTCGGGTGTAAGGCAAATAGAGCTACCGTATCGCACAGATAGGGCTGCCAGATGGGGGGTGCCGGTTCAATGCAACAATGGCATAGCGGTAGTGCAAGGGGGATGCCGATTCACATTGTTAATAAATAAGATGAGGGTGTCGTATCACGTGAAGGACACATACGAATGGCGCCGGATCATCATCTTGTAGAAGTAGAAAACATGGGGAAAATGTAGCATGCCAGATCATCTACTATGCAAAGAAGGCAAGAGAGAGAGACGACACAAAAGGGGGCTCCATAAGGGGCTACCATATCACCAACTTAAGGGAGACATAAAATAGAGCATCAGAAAATCCTACTATTGCATTTCTGTGAGAAGCAGGATGAGAGCAATGTGGTATGGCCGGAATGAAGATTTTGATAAAGCGACCCACCAAGGCTAAAACTCAGGATCATATCCATGGTGCGAAATAAACCCCGAGCCTAAGCCCCTTTCGGAGGTATATTCATCTCGTATCCCGGATCACCTACCACGTTTCTTTCCCACGAGAAGATAGCCGCAGTAAAAGAAAACAAAGTAAAACTAAAGAAGCAATGATCGAAGAGAGATCAAGAGAGACAAATGGTGTAAACGTAGAACCATTCACTGGGGTTTATTATTCTCATTCATTAATTGTAGCAAATAAAAGGAATCAAAAGCAAATACAGAAGAAGAGAAAAAAGAAATGGAAAGTACAAGGGGGGTGGGGGGAGAAACGGAGCACTGACTCCTTCTCCCCATTCCTCACCTCTCTCTTCTCTCTTCTTCTCTCTTTTCTTCCCTTTCCTTCGCTCTGTTGCTTCCCCTCTGTCTCTCGCCATCTGGATGCTCATTCTTTTTTTGTTCTCTCTTCTTCACTGGACAAATGGATGCCTGCGATCAGGGTGTTCATTCTCCCGTTTCCTGTAGCCCTTTGTATAAGGGTGTAGGGAGAATGAGGCTGCCATTTGATGCTCAAGTGGGGTTACCAATTCAAGCATTAAACAGTTGCCGGATGGCTCGAATGGGGCTGCCGATTGAGCACTTCAGTAGCGGTTGGATGGGGCTTCAGTGGCGGCCAGTTCAAGCACTAAATGGCTGATGGGCTTCTGGTTGAGAATTTAATGGGCTACTGGTTCAAGGTGTTAAGCCCATTCAAAGGGGCTGCATGATGGGCTTTTAACGGGCTGTTGGTTGAGCGCGTGAAGGGCTGCCAATTGATGGTATTAGGCCTATTCAAAGGGGCTGCCGGTTCACAGCTTCAAGGGCTACCGATACACCCCTATGCGAAGGGGTTGCCGATACCCAGTTCACGTAGTTTGAGGGTTTGTGAACCCGTTTAGCCCCGAGCTCCTCACTTTTTACTTTGTGTGATGTACAGTCGGGTCTGCGATAGTGTGGCTTCAGGAGCATCCTGGCCTCCTGCCATTCTAAATTTAACTCGTCTCTCAGGACACGAGTTCATGGTGCATCGGCATCACTAGAATGTTACATTATTGTAGTTAATCTTCTCCGGGGCTTGCCTATCTTGAGCCCGTCCTTGTACTTTTCGCTACCAAGTCCTCACGGTCGAGTCCGCAGTAGTGTATGTTTAGGAATGCCTCGGCTTTCTGTAATTTTTTAATTCGTTTGTTGGGACGCAGGTTGATGATGCATCGTCATAAATGAGGTATCCTTGTTGAAGTTTGGCCGTTTTGGCCACTTCTTGTGTCAATTCGCTGTCGGGTTCTTACAGTCAGGCCCACGATAGTGTATTTTTAGGAGCACCTTGGTCTCCTGTAATTTCTGTCCCATTGTAGTGTTCAAGTTTTACACGTCAACAAATGCCCCCCCACCCACGGTTGGTGCTTCCGAGGAACGAGGGAAGCGGGGTAGGTGGGTGCACACCACTTTGTGAGGGCCTGCTGGTTCAGAGCCCGCTAGGAGCTTGCCGTATCATTGGTGGATAGGGTTGTCAGACCAAAGGGGAGTGCCCTTACCGGATGGGGGTGTCGAGAGGGCTGTCGATTCAGGGCTCACAAGGGGCCTACTAGATAAGTGGGATGTTAAGGCTCGCTGCTGCCGATTCAGGCTTACCAGGGCCTACCAGATCAAGGGATGGTTCCCTGTCAGATGTGGGGGAACATGCCTACTGGATCAGTGGGACTGGCCCCTTCCGGTTCAGGGGAGGCGCCCTTCCAGATGAGGCGTGCCGGATGGGGGCCCAAGTGGTCGATGCCTGTCGATGCCTGTTGTTTCTACCATTTCAGGGGCGGTTCAAGGTGTGCCAAATCAGGGGGTGGTCCCTGTCAGATGGGGTGCTTGGGCCCTTTTAAAAGGCGATGAAGGGTTTTGAAGGAACCTCTTCATCTTCTTCCTTGTATTTCTTCAGACTTCTGTCGAAGCCCTTTCTTCCTTCTCCGTTGCCAGCAAACTTTCGAGCACCCACCACCGTCACTGCTCCGATGCTCGAATTCTTACACGAACATGAAGGGTGATCGTGAGGAAAAAGTTACATGTCCCCTTGTGTTTAAATAAAAGAGAAAAAAAGAATAAGTGGAATATGGATCCTAGTAACTGGGTCTCCCCACTGAACAAGTGAGGAGCCTCGCGTAAAATAGTGAAGTAAATTTTCACAGTAAAAAAAAAGTGACGGGTCCTAGTAACCTGGTCTCTTCATTGAACAAATGATGAGCCTCGCCAAAACTCAAAATAAAGAAGGGGGTTGTGTGAAGCTACCAAACTTCGAGAACCCGAAATGTATGTATAGGCAATAGAGTAATCCTCTAATGCTACTTAGAAAGTCTGTGTGTCCCTATGTTTGGGGTTCATTGCTCACATACTTACACTTCTACATCATGGAGAAATTGTATTGGGTGTCGGCTGTGACTTTAACTATATACATGGACTATGCGGTGTTCTCTTTATGGATGCACATCTTCCTTAGTTATGCTTCATGAACTGCACTCCGTCTGTGAGTCATGGACATTGTTCTTTTCCCATCCCAACAAGGGAGAGTTATACTACATAAAGGGAGAGTTATACTACATATCTACTTTACGCTTGTTTTTTATGAATGCTTGCATGCTTGAGTGAAATCTCATAAAATAATCAACAATTGAATTAAAAAAAAACATAAAGTAAAACATAAAAAAACACAAAAAATAAAAAAACATAAAAAAATAAAAAAGGAGAAAATAAACAAACAAACAAAAACAAAATATATCAAATAATCTCAAAATTTGAAAACAAAAAAATAAAAAAAAATCAATCAAATAATTCCAAAAAAGGAGAATTTTTTTTATAAAGATTACATATTAAAAAAAGAAAAAAATGAATTCTATCCCCACTAACTATTTGTTCAAATTATTTGTTATAGCGATAACTGCTGCGAAAGCATAGGGAAAGATATTTGGCCCCACCATCCAGACGCCCTTCAAAATCGGGGTAGGCTACACCCACATGCCCTGCTTAGTCGTTCCTTATTCGCGACACCAGCAAGTGGGGGGTATTTTTTGACACCTAAAAATTTGCCATCTACAACAACAAGCCCCGCATCGGGCAAGAAAGAAAGGAAAGAAGGTGAAGAAGGAAAAGAAGAAAATGAAGAGAAAATCAAAGGTGCCGTGTTTGCACCTTCACCCGGCGTGTCGTAACGGTACCCTCGTCAAAGCTCCAACCGGTCGCCCCGACACCGGCAGAGGAGAAGGAAAAGAACAAGAATGAAAGAAGAAAAAGAGGAGAGAGGTGGGATCCCCATCTAGTCCCCCTTACTCGAGTCTTATTGACGCATAAAATTTGGACGCCACAATATACCACAATATGGCAGAAATTGCGGGAAGTCAAGGTGTTCCAAAGGTACCTTATCGCGGGCTCGACGATAAGAACTCGGCAGCGAAGAAACAGAAGAAGAGGCCGGAACGACCAAATTTTAACACGGTGATGGCGACGCTATATCAGATGTGTGACATCGTGCCATCATAAATTTACGTCCCGACGGACGAATTGAACTCAAAATTAAAGAGGCCAAGGCGCCCCTGAAGAGGTGCCACCATGAGTCGAAGTGTGGAAGCCCGGGCATCAAAAAGGTAAAGAAGAAAGAAGAAGAAGAAAAGAAAATAAGAAAAAAGAAGGACAAGAAAAAATAGAAGAATAAAAGGGGCAGGAGAAAAAGAAAAAAAGAAGAAAGAAGCAAGGTTTGCCATCCCGACCGTCTCGGCCGTCCCGGTCACGGCCCGGGACGGGACGGGACGGCCGGGATGCCCACCATCCCGGTACACACGGCAAGACGACGTGATTTTTCAAAATTTTCAAATTTTAATTTTTAAAAATAAAAAGTTATTTAAATTGCAAATAATATATACATTTAAAAATATTAGAATGATGAGTTATTTGTTTGTGATCATAGATCCATACTAATTTACATATAATTAATTATATAAAAATAACATATTACATCTCTTAATTAAACATCTTATTTGAAGAGATAAAAAAAGATTCCTTAATATGTTAAAGTAAACATATACATAATAATGACATCATTCAACTCCACTCATAAAGTACAAAATGTCAAAATTCACTCATCTGACTCATCTGTGAATCTCGAATCCCAATCAGAATTAGATACATGAGACGCATGGCTCGTATAATCTAACTCTATCCTAGTGGGTGGACGCGCATGTGGGTTAGCCTAAAAATATATAACCATCTGCACAAATAATGGGTCATGTGCAGCGGTGGACAGTACATGAAATTCTCTAAAAAAAAGCCCTAGCTACATCTATACATTCAAGTCTATCATCTGCTACTGGTGTGACTGGTGCTGGTGCTGCTCGAACTCTGGAGGTGGAGAAAGATCCTGATCTGCCCGATGTTGGTGGTGGGGGTACCTTGGACGTAGAAGACGATGTCCCGGCTCTGCTACGAGAAACATATCCCTCCCATAACTGTGTCCAAAAGTAATCTCGGACATCCTCTGAAACTAAGGAGCATGCACGACAATCTCGTCCCACTCCCGCAAGGGTCTCTGTAAATCTGTGTATGCCGGTGACGCGATGTCCGTAGTATCTACAGTGCATGTGTCGATCACCCTCAACAGTGTAACCATGCTCCCATGCAAGGTGACGTCGTCCGTCCATGATGACATGCAAATGTTCTAAAATTTTGTATTAATAATTGTGGGCACTTTTTGTTTGAAGAAATGGAGAAACACGGTAAAAGCCCGGTCAAATGTGTTAAATTTAGTCGGTTATCGGCCCGATGTGAGGTCATGTGACGGCCATAACGGGGGCAGACCCCGAGAACCGGGCATGCCTTGCAAGGGCTTCGTTGGTATTTTCCCTCACTCGGGGTCAAAAGGAAGGAATCTGAACGACTCGCCATTAAATATTTTAGTGGGGGTATTTTTACTAGTTTCTCATTGATTATGATATTTTTCTATCATTTTTATAATTTTTGTATTATTGTTGTATTTATTAATTATCATTTTTATATTTTTATCATTTTATTATTACTATATTTATTGATTACCATTTTTATGATTTTTTAATATTTTCACAATTATTTTATCATTGGTATATATATTGATTATCATTTTTATATTTTTATTATTATTTATAATTATTTATATAATTATTATATTTATTGATTATTATATTTATAGTTTTTAATATCATTTTCATAATTATTTTATTGTTATTATGTTGTCACGTTAATTAATTATCATTTTTATAGGTTTTTTGTCATTTTCGTAATTATTTTATTATTATTTGATGATAAGAGTGATAAATTGGTTCTAAGGGTGACAAATAGGTTCTAAGAGTGACAAATAGGCCCTAAGGGTGACAAATGACTTCTAAGGGTAACAAATAGGTCCTAAGGGTGACAAATAGGCTCTAAGGGTGACAAATGACTTCTAAGAGTGACAAATAGGCCCTAAGGGTGACAAATAGGTTCTAAGAGTGACAAATATGCCCTAAGAGTGAGAAATACCTTCTAAGGGTAACAAATAGTTCCTAAGGGTGACAAATATGTCCTAAGGGTGATAAATAGGTTCTAAGAGTGACAAATAGGCCCTAAGGGTGACAAATAGGTTCTAAGAGTGACAAATAGGCCCTAAGAGTGAGAAATACCTTCTAAGGGTAACAAATAGTTCCTAAGGGTGACAAATATGTCCTAAGGGTGACAAATAGGTTCTAAGAGTGACAAGTAGGCCCTAAGGGTGACAAATAGGTTCTAAGGGTGACAAATAGGCCTTAAGGGTGACAAATGACTTCTAAGGGTGACAAATAGGCCCTATGGATGACAAATAGGCTCTAAGAGTGACAAATAGGTCTTAAGGGTGACAAATAACTTTTAAGCGTAACAAATAGGTTCTAAGGGTGACAAATAAGTTCTAAGGGTAACAAATAGGTCCTAAGGGTGACAAATAGGCCCTAAGGGTGACAAATAGGTTCTAAGGGTGACAAAGGTAGGCAGAGTCGACTCTAGGGCAGGTGGAGTCGACTTCACCCTTATTCTTTTTTTCCTTTTGTTGAATTTTAGTGCAAAAAGATGACAAGGGCTAACTGGGGGAGTCGACTCCATGCCAAGGTCGAGTCGACTCCACCTACACAAGACCCTTTCTCTTTATTATTGTTATTTTTTGACAAAGGTGGGCTGAGTCGACTCCATGTGAAGATGGAGTTGACTCCACCTACATCGGACCCTCCCTTTTTGGTCCATTCATTCTTTTGCTCATGCAATTAGATCCAACTTTAATCCTTTTTCATTATTTCATCATTTCACTCATGTTTTGCTAGATCGTTTCATCATTTCACTCATCTTCCGCTACTTCGTTTCATCATTTCCTTGCTCCTTTCATCGTTATTCATTTCTGAAATGCAGCAATATACTCAAAGATATGAATAAAATTACGATTAATTTACGGATACTCATAAATATAAACAAATGATATATACTCCTAATCATATGGGCTCAAACTTGGCCACATCCCATCTCCAAATAATTTGACATTATACGTGCTCCGCAGATAGGACAAATACTCTTCATAATGTATGGAACCTGCATAGTTCTCCCAGTACATGCGTACGTAGTATTCATACTGTTGGGAACCTTATGAGTACACAACCGGCGTGTAGGGTATAGTTTTGTTTTGATGATGTCAATGCAACATGAAGTCATTTGGTCATTTCGGTTCAAAGTTTGAAAATTCATAAATGTAATTCTGCATAATTTGTTGTTCAATATTCCGCACATATTCTATTGATTTTCAGAATGTAGTTGTTTAATAAATGATGTTTTCAGGTTATTTGCATGTTGAGAATATGCTATCAGACATTGTCTGTTTGAAAGGAAGTGTTACAAGAAGCAATCAGCTTGAACAAGGTCACCTGCTAGCTCAAGGGTCAATAGCGACAGAATAAGGGTGACACATAGCTTCTAGCGGTAACAAATAGGTCCCTAAGGGTGTAAAATATCTTGTAAGGGTGAAAAATGGGCGATAGGGCTGAAACCGTTGAAAACATGAAGAAGTGATGTTGATGGAGTCGACGCCATGGTGTTTGGAGTCGATGCAAGTCTTCTTGGGAGCCAACTACTGGCGATAGTTTTAAGGGTAAAAAATGAAGAGATAGTGGTGACAAATAGCTATTTAGTGGTGACAAATAGCTAGTTAGTGGTGAAAAATAGCTGTTACCAGTAACAAATAGATCATAATTACTTCAAGTGAAGGGAAACAAAGCCAATTTGATCCTTACCAAGAAGTGAAGAAGAAGAAGAAGGGTTGACTCCAGTCAACATCACGACAGTCAAGTGGACTTCAGTCAAAGTCAACCCAGTCAAAGTTGACCAAGCATCAACTTCAGTCACGATCAATGCTAGTCAAGATGACCAGTCAAACATTGACCAGTCAAAGTCGACGCAGTATCACTAGCCAGCTGAAGCAGCAAGATGAACTTCTCAAAGCATCAAAGGCGACGGTCTTTCAAGGTTAAGGGTGAAAAATAGAAGCCTAACAGTGACAAATAGGAGATATGGGTGAATAATACATCAGTGAGGGAGACAAATGGACAAAAGGCCTGTAATGCTTGAAAATTGATGGAGCTACTGTTGACACTCGTTTTTAGTCCGCAAGTTGAGTTATTTCTCATATTCATCATTTTGATGTCACGAATTATCCATTATTTTGGAGCCTTCCTTGGACGGATTTTGAGCTCCTTTCATTGTTCCCTAACCTTTGAGCTTTAGACATCATGATTTCTTAGAGCTCTGGAGTTTATCTTATCAACTTCCGATCTTTCAAGTTGACATGCGGCCTATTTATGTCGACTTTCCATCAAGCATTCGGTTACTTTCACTGCGCAGTCCTGAACACTACCCTTTTTCATCCTCTTCTGGTCCTCTATTCATTAAGTGCCCTTCACCAAAGTTGTTTATATTTCAAAGATATACATTTTCTTCATCTATGCCATTAGCCAGTTCTTCACTGATTTTAAGTTATTCGTGTTTTTATGGCAGGCTGTGCTGTTCACCTGCATCCCAGCATTTTTTCTCTCTGTTCTCGCCCTATTTTCTCCCTCTTCCACCCATTTTCTCACCTCCTCTTTTCATGAAAGTTGTTCATTTTTTACTTATCTACAATTTCTTATTCTACCACTTTAACTAGTTCAGCACCGTTTTCAAGATATGCTCTGATTTCTAAAATCATGCGAAATCTATCCAGAAAATTTTCTACCATCAGCCTAGCGGTCCTGGGAAGACCGCTAGGTCATAAAAAAATGGTCATCACTAGACCGTTAGGCCCCAAACTTGTCCAAAATCGTCCCGTTTCACCCCTTGGGACCGTTTGCCATGGCCTTGCGGTCCTTCTATGACCATTTTCATCAGGAAACGGCCCTACGATAGACCATTTTTTAGAACAGAGAGTCAGGATGTTCCTGAACTCTGATTTCTTCACTGCTAGGCTCTTTGGACTCCTTGTGGATACCACTTTCGAGGGAGATAAGCCGCCACCTTGGTTTCCTTAGACTTGGGACTCTTCCCACCACTATTATCTCGAGATTTATCAATCTAAATCTCCAAAAGTGGGTCATTATCTCCTATTTCAAACTAGGGTTTCTGCACTCCTATAAATATAACCCAGTTCGCAGTGGTGACGGGAGGCTCTTTCTGGACGTGGGGCGAAGCCATGCTGCATCTCCAACTCACAACTTCGACCCCATCTTGAAGAGGGAAGTATTAGCTTTCCATTCCATCTTTCTGGGCTTGATTTCGTGGTCTATTCTCTTAGTTCTCTCTTCCTCAATTTCATAAATCATCACAGTTTACACAGTTTTCTTGCTACACATGCACTTTTCTCCATGTTGCGTCGCATATTCCCGCAGTTATACTGCATGATTTCTCCCCATATTTGTTTCTATATCATCACAACACACACACACACACCTATCTTTTGCATCCTCCCATAGGGGTTAAAAATCTCCCCTCGGTACGTTCTCCCCCTTTTATTCATGCTATTTTATCACTGCGGGATTGATGCTACACCTCATGGATCTAATGGGTTTTTCCTTTGTGTTTGTCTTTGTTTTGCAGGAGAGCATGAATAGAACGTGAGGCCCTCTTCCTCTAGTCGGCTGGAAAGAGAGGAAGTTGAATCCACACAGTTCCCCACACCCCGTTTCTTAAGCGCGATCAATTCTTCATCTTTCCAAGGTACACGGCGCCGTTCTACTCATTTCTCTATCCTTTTGGCGTTGTTGACCCTTGGTGGTGATCACGGTATGTTTTCTATTTATTCATCGTCCTTGTCCATTATCTTTCATGCTTGTTCATGCCCATATGATATTAGCATAGTTAGGGGGCGGGGTAGATAGTTTATCAACAATCTTATTTTTTGACGATCACGGTGGGACACCTAGTGCCCATCACTTTTTTCATACTCTTTTACAAGTTGGGTGTGGGTTTGTGCATGTTTAGATAGCTTTTCCTTCATTTTCCCATTGTTCTGGGCGTTTTCGAGTCTGTCCGACCCTTACGGTCGTCTTCGGGACCGTTAAGCACCCCTAGCGTTAATCACAGGGCCGCCAGGGCCTTTCCGGTAGCTTTGCGATCGTTTGGTAGACCGCAAGGGAGTAAAAAATGGTCATCTGGTAGACCACTTTCAGATTCTGGTAGTTCTGGCTCAATGCTCACAGGGCCATATTCGTTGATGCATAACTTGGCATCCTGGGGTCGGATTGTAATATTTTTGGGCCGGTTCTATAGCCCTTTGTATTGTCTTTCCATCGATATATCATATGTATCATTTGGGTCATGTTTGCATAGTTTAATCTTATCTTCATTTTTGAGTTTTCTGCATAAAGTCTGCCGGCAGACCTAGGGACAAGTTCATAGGTACGTCTTTTCATGATGATTTGATTGCCTTCCCGAGGTCTGATTGCTTGGTTCTTGGTCCCATATTGTTTCCCTTTGTATTACCATTCCATCAATATCTTATTTTCATTATTTGGGTCACGTTTGCATATTTAAATCTTGTCTCCATTTTCACATTTTGTGCATAAAATCTGCATGCAGATCTGGGGGCAGACACAAAGGTACGCCGTTCATTCGTGATTTTTCAGATCTTTTAGTGCCTGATTGTGCCTGTTTTTGGTCTTGCATTGTTGTCCTTCATATTGTCTTGGATTTTCACTTTGTTTGCATACATATCATTATGTTTGCATAATTAAATGTTGCCTTGATTTTCTAGTTTTAGGCTAGAAATTGTGCACATATGGCCATTCATTCTTCATACCATAGTTGTATTCCTACCTTGGTAAGTGATCCTCTCATCTCCATATTCCTTGGGGTCGACTAGGTGATCTTATCCGGGACCTCCGTAAGTCCCGTGAGTCGTGGATTGCCACACGGACGCCAGGCCGGTTGTACATTTCCACCCCATAGACTTACATTTGCATATGTGTGAGGGAGTTAACCTTAGTCAACCCAAAGTTTGGACCTTATTCCCATAAGATTCCTATCTTGAGGGAATTATTCTTAATTGAAATCATTAAAAGGTCTACTAAAACTTCTAAATTTTTTTCCATCATATCAACTTGTTTGACTTGGGTGAAAACTCTCACATCACATTATTTGTGTTAGTTGGGCTTGTCCATGCCCATTAGTGGTGTTTTGTGTTGCATCCACATATTCTTTGTTGTTAGGCCCATTCAATTTAGCCCGTTTTGTGTGCCCATTATCTTGTCCATTGTCCTAGGTCCTTCTTTCCTTGGTCTTTGCATTAGTGGGTCAGTCCCTCTTATTCTCAAGCCCATTAAGCCATTGCTTCCCTCATTGTGCTCAGTCTCCATTTGCCCTCATGGAGCATCATTCCAACCCCTTGTACCATTCTTCTTCTCAATCTCCTTCTTATTCCAGCGTGGAATCCTCTTCCCACGCGGGCCCATCTTCACATGGTCTCTCTGATCCATCCGAGGAACATGCTAATCTTATAGCCCACTTATCATGCCTTGTTCGCCAAATGGAACCGGCCCAGGCCCAACATCTCATTGCATCTCATCTTAATGGGTCTTCTTTTCATAATGGGCCCTCTTCTCTTCATGGACCTCTTTCTTCTCCTTCATTTGCTACTGGCCCAATTTCTAATGGCCAATTTCACCCTAATGGGATTGCTCCTTCTGCCCATGTTAGTGCTGGCCCAAAGGGTCCCCACGTTAATATTCCTTCCACTCCCGGAATGTGCCCTTCTTCTTCTCAGCCCAAATCCTCTCATCCGACCCATTATTATGTTCCTGATTCATATTCATAATCTCTTGCTCAGGCTGGCCCGTATTCTTCTCGATCTCTCCCTACCCCAGAGATGATCGCTTAAACCCAACGCCAACTTGATGAACTTCAACGTCGGATCGATCCCAAATCCTCTTTGAGTGTCCCGTTCGTATTTCAAAATCTTTGGCTTCAGCCATCTTCGCAAATTTTCGCATATCGCCGTTATAGTGGGGTCGGTGACCCATATGTACACTTGAAGAGGTTTCTTTATGAGTTGGCCCAGTTTCAACACAACCAGCGCTTGATGGTCTATCTACTCGGTCTGTCATTGGAAGGCCCGGCTCAGGATTGGTTCTTTTCCCTTCCGCAAGAGTAGATTGTGAATTTTCAAATTGTCCAAGAGAAGTTTATTCAGTAATTTCAGGACCAGGTTGGGCCCAAGTTCTCTGTTGTGGATCTGGCCCATAAGAAGATGAAGCCCAAAGAGGAGTTCTGCACCTTTGCCGACCGCTGGCGCCGTCTCGCCGCGCAAGTCCCGGGGCACATTCCGGAGGGAGAGCAAATAAAGATGCTTATTTCAAATGCAACGCTCGAATATCGGTTTATCTTAGCCCTCAACAACATTACCTCATGGGAGTAACTCTATAGTAGAGCCCGCTTCATTCGCCAACAAATCCAAGGTTCCCTTGACCCTGAGTCTTCTCCACCTTCCCCATCCACTTACACCTCACCCTCCATAAGCCAACCCTGCGCTCCCATGAGTCAGCCCTCCATGAGTCGGCCCTACACCACATCTACCTCCACATATCAACCTTCACCCTCCATGAGTCAACCGTCCACTTACACCACACCCTCCACATACCAATCTTCCACATATCAGCCCTCCATCAACCCTCCATGAGTCAGCCTTCCGCTCCCGCATATCTGCCCGCGTCTTCCCCTCCGGTCAATGAAACACCATACCCCGAGCAGGTGGATGCCGTCTATATACCCCCTCATCCTGCTCCACATTTGTCTCCAGCTAGTCTCTCCACTTGTAACGCCCGGTAATTTTGGAATAGGAATAAAATATATACATAAGTATATAATGTTTAATGATTAAAGTTTATTCAAATAAATACTTGGTCAAGTGATATTCCTAAGGGGTTGCTCAGATCGAACCTGCCTCTGATACCTAGGACAAGGACTAATAAAAGTTAAAGAACTTATGAGCAATAAAATCTCTAAATGGAAGATTACTAAGATCTCAATGTATGTGCGAACTAGCCACACCAAATCAATGAGGTATAGAACCTTAGAGGGAAAATTATGATAGTCTTAAGAACCTTATTTATGCATATACGGAAATACATGCAAATTATTAAAAGATATAAGTCGTATGTGTAAGGTTTTAACAAATAAGCAAATAAGACTTCCAAACAAAGTAAACTTGTGTAAAAATGACCAAATAGAAATAACTAGTTATAAATAAAATTATTAGGCCTTGATAAAGGATTAACAATTAACCTTAAAAACATTTAAGTTAATGCTAAGCTCCATTGGCCCAAACTCAACCCAAGCAATTAATGGGCTTTTTAACACGTTTTATTATTTTCTCCCATATAGGCAATATATATATATATATATATATATATACATACATAAGTACATAACATAAACCTGTATATATGTATATATACCTAGAAATAGAAGGAAAGTATATATTATATACGAATGAACAAATAAAAGAGTGAAATGGAAATAACGCCTCGGATAAAGGCACTATTTAAATTATAAACGCCTCTAGTTAAGGCGTGACTCAAGAAGTGACGCCCTCACCACACGGCGTCAAATTCCAACGTCAAAAAGAGTAAGGCCAAGAAACGCCCCTATCTTGGGCGTGTTTTAAAACAAAGAACGCCCTCGTACCAGGCGCTTCTTAAGAAACGACTTGAACCAGGTCGTCAATTCAGGAATCGACGCCCTGACCAAAGTCGTTAATTCCATTCGTGAACCGTTCGAACCCAGAGCTTATCCAGGGAAGGATCATGTTAATCTAGTAAGTGGTTAATAGGGTAAGGACTCTAATAGGGATATATTACCCTCACTCAAACTCTAACCCTAATAGGACCCCCAAAATCCTATAAATACCTTTGATCACCCAAGCCCTAAAATCTATTTGATCGATCGTCTGTTACGGTATGTATTCCTGTAGCCTTTCCTATGATTCTTTAGAGTTCGTGAAGAATAATTATTCTTCTTCTTGTTCAGGAAACTCTGTTGTTGCCGTCGAAGAATAGGTAATATTCTTCTATCTTTTTCCTTAAACGTCAATTATAACTATGAAGATTATTAACATCTTCATCTTCCTTCTTTTTCTCTTCCTCTACAGGTTCTGTAGCGTGAAGATCTCTGAAGAACATTTGTTCTACCTCCTGCTGCTGCTGCTGTTGTGGATATTTCGTTGCTGTTGAAGCAACAGAGCTCATCTTCTATCTAATCCTTCACGTTCCATCTACCCAAATCTTCTTAAGGTAGGTTTTCTCAAGTTATGGTAGCCCAAACAAAATTAATGCAAGATATACATATATATAAGCATGACATGCATATGATTTATTATAGTTTTAATACGTTTCTGCAATATTTTGAAAGAGACGCCCCTGTCAAGGGCGCTAATTCACATGAAACGACCCTTCCCAGGTCGTCAATTTAATATTTGACGCCCTGTACCCAGGCGTCAATTTCAGTTAATCATTAATTAACCATGTAAAGAACTGATTCTATATGAAATCATGATTTACATTAATGCATGATCCCATATCTCTCAATCCATTGATTTTACTGTTATGACTGTTCGTTCATGGTATATTCTCCCCCATGAAATTCCTGCATGCTGAAATTATTACTGCCCTTAAAATTTCCTGCAGAAACTTTAAGTAACGACCTGGACCAAGTCGTTTTCCACATGTTAACGCCCCACCATAGGGCGTAAATTAAAAAGAAACACCTCTTCCTAGGGCGCGTATATGTTAAAAATTCTGAAAATAAATATTCTGTAAAAATTGAATTAATGAGTAACGCCCCTGCCCAGGGCGTGTTTTGGATAAATCCTGAAAATTATTTATATCTGTCAAATATGTAAATAATAAGACGCCTGCGTCTGCAGTCGTTAAATCTTGAACAAACGACCCTGACCAGGGCGCGTTTTGGATAAATTAATGAAATATTGAAATTCTGCAAAATGGAAACATGTGTAAACGCCCTTCTGTTAGGCGTTAATTACTTGATAAACGACTCTGATTAAGTCGTTATTTTACTGTAAAACTGATTTTCCACTGTTTCTGTTAACCGATGGTTTCATATGTTATATAATATATATATCGGCACTATTCTCCACTCCGTGAGTATAGTCCCATGTTTCATGTTGTTTCATCGATCACACTCAACTCTCATTGACATACAAGCTCTCCATTGGACATTCCGTTCCTTTGGACTAGCGAGTTAGTCATAGAGACCTCCGTAAGACTCCTCGAGCCTTGGATTCCCTCAAGGCCGACTGAGCTGGTTGTACCCTAAAAACCCATTACACAATTAATGCCATGTCAATCTAAAGAAACATGGTATACCGGCCCTTATGATTATACAAAGAGTATATCATGAGAATTTCTTAATGGAATGATGATATCATGCCATATCATGTTGTCCTTGTAAAAACCTCAATTCTATGATAAGAATGAGGGTATCTTACCTTTGATATACTGTTCATGTGGACCTCAATTCTATATATAGAATGTCCATATCGATTTGTCATGGTACCTAAGTTAAGGGAACCTAATTCCACCTAGTTTATCGACATGTCATGATTTATATGCTTTGCGTGGATTTTATCGCCAGTATGTCCTTACTCAAGGGTCTTGCCCTTGAATTCCATGAAAATCTTATCTTATCATCCTAATTAAAACTTATTCTTGGAACTCCTTATTGACTATAAACTATCGTGGATGTCCAGATCTATCATGAATGCTGTGCATATAGGGTCCGATCTGGTCCTGGGAGGAGCGCCCGAAAGTACTAGTGCCCATGGGAGTTTTAATGATAACGGTGTCTAGCATTGCACCGGAGTACTCTTTATCTTGATCTTTGGCATTCCATGATCTCTCTTTTCTTGCGTGCGTGACTTGACTTGCGTGACTTTACTAGCGTGGCCCGACACGGGCAATGTACTTGCGTGAAATAGCCAATAATCTATAAAGTCTCTCATGAAAGTTCTTGTTTATTATTCGCTTGAAGGTTTTGCCCGATGTGTTATTCTCTTGATTAGTTACTTGTTCAGTTATTTCTACATGCATAGCCTTATTGTATTCACATGTGAAAAATGTAATTACTTAAACCCATTGCTAGTGCTTGAGATATAATTTCCTACTGAGCGTTCGCTCACTCCGTTTTATTCCAACATTTTCAGGTAATCAGGTGGCTAGCAAGACCGAGACCCACACGGGCGGGACAAGTGTGCAAGCGAGCTGTGGAAACTAGTGAACCCGAGTCTTTTATTTTTCTTGAGTCTAGATAGTATTATCTAGCTAAGTTAGCTTATCGTCTCTTATTCAGTTATCTTGTCTAACGTCTGTTAGTATGTCGTTATCTTCCTTTCCATTGTGTTGAAGTCTCCAAGTTGGAAAACAAGTTCTTGTAAGAGGTTTATATTAGAAATAAATTTTTTATTGTTGTTCCAAATTATTTGGTCTCATGCCAATGCTCTTGATCGTTCACGACTGTTTAACTGCCACGTTCCGAGCAAACGACACGTTCCGCTGCTATCGGCCCGGGGCGTGACAGAGGTGGTATCAGAGCTTCGGCTTTCATATCCTCCAGGTTAAGTATCCTTGTCTGTCATATCAGAGCTTCGGCTTTCATATCCTCCAGATTAAGAATCCTTGTCTGTCATATCAGAGCTTCGGCTTTCATATCCTCCAGATTAAGAATCCTGGTCTGTCATATCAGAGCTTCGGCTTTCATATCCTCCAGATTAAGAATCCTTGTCTGTCATATCAGAGCTTCAACTTTCACAATCATTAAAGTTTCAATGATAGGTCAAGTATCCTTGTCAGTTATATTAGAGTTTCCGCTTTCAAAATCCTTAGATTGTTAAATCCAGGTTATAGGTCGAGTATCCTTGTCAGTCATCCTATAGGAATTCCGTGAGAGATGGATAGAACTTGGGGTTAAAGTTATAAAAGAAAGATAAAGTATTTACATTTCATTAACACTAAATCTTGAGTCAATAAATTATCCCTCACTCATCCTTGCAGGAACTTAGATAAAATGGAAGCCTCTAAGCCGAGCCTTGTTCATGAAATGATCTTGGTGGATGTCCAAGTTTACGCGAGCCTTGTCAGGAGAGTTCAAGAACTAGAGAAAGTAGTGGAAGAAAAAGAAAGAGTTGAAGGGAAAGATCAAACAAATAACTCCGAAAGTTTCGCCGTTACCAAGAAAAGAATAAATGAGGAAGATATTTCACAAAGGTGTAACAAATGCCAGAAATGTAAGAAGTGTAATAAGTGTAATAAGAGGGAAACTCAGGCGGATCAATCGCAAGATAAGTGTAAATCTTGTGGAAGATGTGGTCACAAATCGAAGGAGTGTTGGTGGAGCTCGGGTGCATGTCTGCGTTGCGGGAACTTAAATCACAAGATAGCAGAATGTCCCAAGAAGCCTCCAAAAGGAGTTCAAGATTTAACCAAACTTGCCAAAGGGAAAGATGCGGAAGGTATCCCTCAACCGCAATCCTAAACTAGCCCTTTTTCATTCTGAAGATTTCTTCTGCTCGTAATAAGTTATAGCTAGTTCTCTATTAGGAATGGAAGTTGATGTGAAATTGGGGACCAAATTCTTTTAAGTGGGGGAGGGTGTAACGCCCGGTAATTTTGGAATAGGAATAAAATATATACATAAGTATATAATGTTTAATGATTAAAGTTTATTCAAATAAATACTTGGTCAAGTGATATTCCTAAGGGGTTGCTCAGATCGAACCTGCCTCTGATACCTAGGACAATGACTAATAAAAGTTAAAGAACTTATGAGCAATAAAATCTCTAAATGGAAGATTACTAAGATCTCAATGTATGTGCGAACTAGCCACACCAAATCAATGAGGTATAGAACCTTAGAGGGAAAATTATGATAGTCTTAAGAACCTTATTTATGCATATACGGAAATACATGCAAATTATTAAAAGATATAAGTCGTATGTGTAAGGTTTTAACAAATAAGCAAATAAGAATTCCAAACAAAGTAAACTTGTGTAAAAATGACCAAATAGAAATAACTAGTTATAAATAAAATTATTAGGCCTTGATAAAGGATTAACAATTAACCTTAAAAACATTTAAGTTAATGCTAAGCTCCATTGGCCCAAACTCAACCCAAGCAAGTAATGGGCTTTTTAACACGTTTTATTATCTTCTCCCATATAGGCAATATATATATATATATATATATATATATACATAAGTACATAACATAAACCTGTATATATGTATATATACCTAGAAATAGAAGGAAAGTATATATTATATACGAATGAACAAATAAAAGAGTGAAATGGAAATAACGCCTCGGATAAAGGCGCTATTTAAATTATAAACGCCTCTAGTTAAGGCGTGACTCAAGAAGTGACGCCCTCACCACACGGCATCAAATTCCAACGTCAAAAAGGGTAAGGCCAAGAAACACCCCTATCTTGGGCGTGTTTTAAAACAAAGAACGCCCTCGTACCAGGCGCTTCTTAAGAAACGACTTGAACCAGGTCGTCAATTCAGGAATCGACGCCTTGACCAAAGTCGTTAATTCCATTCGTGAACCGTTCGAACCCAGAGCTTATCCAGGGAAGGATCATGTTAATCTAGTAAGTGGTTAATAGGGCAAGGACTCTAATAGGGATATATTACCCTCACTCAAACTCTAACCCTAATAGGACCCCCAAAATCCTATAAATACCTTTGATCACCCAAGCCCTAAAAACTATTTGATCGATCGTCTGTTACGGTATGTATTCCTGTAGCCTTTCCTATGATTCTTTAGAGTTCGTGAAGAATAATTATTCTTCTTCTTGTTCAGGAAACTCTGCTGCTGCCGTCGAAGAATAGGTAATATTCTTCTATCTTTTTCCTTAAACATCGATTATAACTATGAAGATTATTAACATCTTCATCTTCCTTCTTTTTCTCTTCCTCTACAGGTTCTGTAGCGTGAAGATCTCTGAAGAACATTTGTTCTACCTCCTGCTGCTGCTGCTGTTGTGGATATTTCGTTGCTGTTGAAGCAACAGAGCTCATCTTCTATCTAATCCTTCACGTTCCATCTTCCCAAATCTTCTTAAGGTAGGTTTTCTCAAGTTATGGTAGCCCAAACAAAATTAATGCAAGATATACATATATATAAGCATGACATGCATATGATTTATTATAGTTTTAATACGTTTCTGCAATATTTTGAAAGAGACGCCCCTGTCAAGGGCGCTAATTCACATGAAACGACCCTTCCCAGGTCGTCAATTTAATATTTGACGCCCTGTACCCAGGCGTTAATTTCAGTTAATCATTAATTAACCATGTTAAGAACTGATTCTATATGAAATCATGATTTATATTAATGCATGATCCCATATCTCTCAATCCACTGATTTTACTGTTATGACTGTTCGTTCATGGTATATTCTCCCCCATGAAATTCCTGCATGCTGAAATTATTACTGCCCTTAAAATTTCCTGTAGAAACTTTAAGTAACGACCTGGACCAAGTCGTTTTCCACATGTTAACGCCCCACCATAGGGCGTAAATTAAAAAGAAACGCCCCTTCCTAGGGCGCGTATATGTTAAAAATTCTGAAAATAAATATTCTGTAAAAATTGAATTAATGAGTAATGCCCCTGCCCAGGGCGTGTTTTGGATAAATCCTGAAAATTATTTATATTCTGTCAAATATGTAAATAATAAGACGCCTGCGTCTGCAGTCGTCAAATCTTGAACAAACGACCCTGACCAGGGCACATTTTAGATAAATTAATGAAATATTGAAATTCTGCAAAATGGAAACATGTGTAAACGCCCTTCTGTTAGGCGTTAATTACTTGATAAACGACTCTGATTAAGTCGTTATTTTACTGTAAAACTGATTTTCCACTGTTTCTGTTAACCGATGGTTTCATATGTTATATAATATATATATCGGCACTATTCTCCACTCCGTGAGTATAGTCCCATGTTTCATGTTGTTTCATCGATCACACTCAACTCTCATTGACATACAAGCTCTCCATTGGACATTCCGTTCCTTTGGACTTGCGAGTTAGTCATAGAGACCTCCGTAAGACTCCTCGAGCCTTGGATTCCCTCAAGGCCGACTGAGCTGGTTGTACCCTAAAAACCCATTACACAATTAATGCCATGTCAATCTAAAGAAACATGGTATACCGGCCCTTATGATTATACAAAGAGTATATCATGAGAATTTCTTAATGGAATGATGATATCATGCCATATCATGTTGTCCTTGTAAAAACCTCAATTCTATGATAAGAATGAGGGTATCTTACCTTTGATATACTGTTCATGTGGACCTCAATTCTATATATAGAATGTCCATATCGATTTGTCATGGTACCTAAGTTAAGGGAACCTAATTCCACCTAGTTTATCGACATGTCATGATTTATATGCTTTGCGTGGATTTTATCGCCAGTATGTCCTTACTCAAGGGTCTTGCCCTTGAATTCCATGAAAATCTTATCTTATCATCCTAATTAAAACTTGTTCTTGGAACTCCTTATTGGCTATAAACTATCGTGGATGTCCAGATCTATCATGAATGCTGTGCATATAGGGCCCGATCTGGTCCTGGGAGGAGCGCCCGAAAGTACTAGTGCCCATGGGAGTTTTAATGATAACGGTGTCTAGCATTGCATCGGAGTACTCTTTATCTTGATCTTTGGCATTCCACGATCTCTCTTTTCTTGCGTGCGTGACTTGACTTGCGTGACTTTACTAGCGTGGCCCGACACGGGCAATGTACTTGCGTGAAATAGCCAATAATCTATAAAGTCTCTCATGAAAGTTCTTGTTTATTATTCGCTTGAAGGTTTTGCCCGATGTGTTATTCTCTTGATTAGTTACTTGTTCAGTTATTTCTACATGCATAGCCTTATTGCATTCACATGTGAAAAATGTAATTACTTAAACCCATTGCTAGTACTTGAGATATAATTTCCTACTGAGTGTTCGCTCACTCCGTTTTATTCCAACATTTTCAGGTAATCAGGTGGCTAGCAAGACCGAGACCCACACGGGCGGGACAAGTGTGCAAGCGAGCTGTGGAAACTAGTGAACCCGAGTCTTTTATTTTTCTTGAGTCTAGATAGTATTATCTAGCTAAGTTAGCTTATCGTCTCTTATTCAGTTATCTTGTCTAACGTCTGTTAGTATGTCGTTATCTTCCTTTCCATTGTGTTGAAGTCTCCAAGTTGGAAAATAAGTTCTTGTAAGAGGTTTATATTAGAAATAAAAATTTTTATTGTTGTTCCAAATTATTTGGTCTCATGCCAATGCTCTTGATCGTTCACGATTGTTTAACTGCCACGTTCCGAGCAAACGACACGTTCTGCTGCTATCGGCCTGGGACGTGACACCACTAGTCGCCATGCACCATTACCTATGCAACCTCCGCTTCTGTCTCCGCAACCTTCCCCACCTTTATCCCATATCCCTCGGCATCCACCTTGCCCGAAGCAGGCTCCTCATCCTCCGTTGCCAGAGGGTTTTACAGATATTTTTTGGGCTTTGAAGGCTTGAGAGGGGGATTTCTGTAGCCCATCAAAGAGCGGCCGAACTAGGTCCATCAGGACCAAACGAGGTCCAGCTCACCTATGTGATAGCCCCGTAGGGCCCACTTAGCCTAAAAAGCCCAATAAGATCATTCGGGATTAAACCCTTCCTCAGCGGCCCTTAGGCTCGGAAGGCCCGAACGTCGGTCAGGTCAAAGGAAGACCCACGCCCGATCTATCCCCTCGCCGGGAATAAGGGCTAGCACCCAATGCCCCCTCCGACCCATCCTCATCCGAGCTATGCCTATCACCCGGACAGGGTTGGCACTCTTCATGCTTAGGTTAACCGACGATTGCTTATCTATGCTGTCATTGAGAGCCCTTTATGAGCAGGAGTTCACAAGGATAAGGGACCCACGACCCCTCAAGGCTATAAAGATCCCATGATGAGGACGTAAAAAGCCCACAATGAGGACGTAACTCCCACCTGAAACTCCTCAGCTTACGGGACTCATGAGGCCAGCGCACTATTTAAAACTGGGACTCCCTCCAGCGAAAGGTAAGGGCCAATACACGCCTGAAACTCCCTGAGCAGGAACCACTTTACTACCTTGGTGTAGAGGGATCTCGTGTCTCTCTTTCCTCCCCCTTTCATAGCTTCTACCATTGCTCTACTGACTTAGGCATCGGAGGGTTTGCCCCAGGGAATCATCCATGGGCCCCCTGATCCGTTTCCCTTCTTTGCAGTTCACTATTTGGTGATCATCCCCCCAGCTCAGGACCAGCGCGAGATCACGCCTCTTAAATGGCCACTCGTGCGTTGTCACTTCCTCCGGTTGTGCCTTGTCGACCCGTGGTCGGGGATTTTCTCCAATTTTGTGATTATCATCGCCAGCAGGGGCATTTGGTTGAGGATTGTCCTGAGTTCCGAGAGTTTGTTTATGACCTAGAGATAAGAAAAAGATTGATTGGGCTGCGATTCACAAGGTCATTTCACATCTTCGCAGCCAACAACAGCACCAAGAAGTGCTGCCAAGGCAGCCGTCTCCCTTTCAAGACCAGGGGCACCCCTGTGATTCTTTGTCTAGCATTACACCCGCTCCATCACCTACTACCTCGCCTACCCCATTACCTTTGCCATCTCCATCTCCTACGCCATCTCCACCACCTCTACAAACCCAAGCCTCCGCTCAGGCTAGTGCCATCCGTTCATCCTCCATTCCCATTACCATTACTTCTACCCCCAACGCCGCCCGACGCATTGTGTCGATACTTCTACGATGGGCACCACGACCCTCCTCTTCATCCCCTTCATCACCATCTCCATTACCTCCACCGCCATCCTCACCTCCCTCTCCATCATCTCTGCCATCACCTTTGCCCGAGCATGAGCAAGCTTCGCCTTTGCCGCCCTCGCCCGAGCAAGCCATACCTCCGTCCTTACCTTTGTCTCCACCTAAACACACCATCCTTGTTGAAACCTCCGCGTCTTCCAAACCTATTCCTATCCCCATTCCTCCACCAACTTCCACCCTACGGAGCGGGTGTGCGTTAGCCATGGTGCCCCTCGGGTCCGGTCCCCAGGGAGACGATGAGTCGAGTCAGGATGATTTTGTGTCGGTTGGGCATTTCAAGATTCAAGATTTTATCTGCCAGATGCCAATCCGTGTCCTGGTCCCTAGCCATTTCGGGGATGATGAGCCTCAACTTCCAATGACGGTTGCCAAGAAGAATTCACTTGCCTTGGTGCCAGTTTCTTCTCAAGCGAGATCGGGGGCAAGCTCATTGCTCGCCGAAGGATTCACCGTTGATGCTATTATTTCTCCTTGCTCCGTTGCTGTTCAGATAATTCGCCAAGAGGGGTTCTCCACCCGAATTGTGCTAACTCATACGGCCGCCAAGCGGATTATACACTCTATGTTCAAGGGGCAATTGTCCGTATTCTCAAGATTTTTCAAGGATATTATGCACTTGTTATATAATCTTCCTTGGTTTATTGGTGAGTCGGCCACGTCAACGCCACGCATTATACTCCCTCAGCTTCATCCCGCTCTTCTAGTAAGGGAGTTGTACTTCATGCTCGATTGCCGACTGGAAATGCCGAATCTCATGTTGCTAGTGCCAAGTGATAAAACTACGTGGTTTTCTGATATTCATTCATTTGAGGGGTCAACTGTTCAAGAATGTCCGCATATGGTTAGTACCGGGTGTCTAGGGGCAACCGCCCTAAAGAGCATGCGTGTTCATAATCACGCCATGCAGTCTGCAAGATGGGCCCGTGCTTTGAGAAGATATTTCAAGTCGAGAAGCCCAAAGGTCCAAGTCCGCGTCAGGTGGGTCTAGTACAAGCAGGTTTCTGCCAAGAAGAGGCGGCGGCACCAGTTCAGGGGCCGTCAGCTGTGCACTCAGGGGTCCACTTCACCTTCCTCTTCTTCCTTTTAATCATCTTTCTTTCTGCTCAGCTCCCACCCTTGGGTGGTGTACCTTCCTTATTCCAATCCCACATCCATGATCTTCTCCTCTCCTCTCGGGTCCGTGAACCCCCGCTTTTCTTCTTCTCATTCGGGGCCTCTGGGTTTTCATTCTCGTTATTCAAGGCCTCGGCCTATGCCCTCTCAACATCTCGATCCCGGGACTTCTTTTGATTCCACTCCTCCCATATCTCCAGATTCTGTCTCTCGTTCTCTTTCCCCGACTCTGTCGGATGATTCTCCTTCAATTCTTCTTCCCTGACCTTGTCGAGTGTCTCCTATTTTCCTTCCCCAACCTTGTCGGGTGATTTTCCTTCTTCTTCCCCGCCTCTATCGAGTAATCGCTATTCTCCTTCTCCGGCCACGTCGGATGATTTTCCTTCTCATCTTCCTATTCATTCCTCACCCTTTCGCGGTTCTTACCCTTTTTCATGCTATTTTCGAGGCTTTAGTCCGCCTTGATCTCAGTTGATCTCTAGTTATTCTGTATCTGGTTCCTTATTATCAGGGTCTCTACATCCTAATGAGGGAGTTCTAGCCCTCGTCTCTCTTCCTTTTTATTCTTCTTCGTCCAGTCTGGTGTCTGCCTCTCCTTCGTGTAGAGGAATCTTCAACCATTTGCTATCCTCTCTCACTTTTTCCTGTCAAGCAAGGAATACAAAGCTCGTGTTGCTTAAAGCTCGATGGTCAAGATTACTTCAGGATGCTATTTTCACGCTATGGATTTGCAAGGTATCTTTTATATTGCGTAAGAACATGCTATCATTGCTATTTCTATTATTCCTGCGCATTGTTAAGATAATGTTGTTTCCTCAACATGGTTTCAGTGGCTTTAATTGAGTTTGCTTAATTTAATCAAAATGAGTTCGCTTCTGCAACATTCTTAGGCTGGTGTTAGCTCCGTGCTGGGAGTTTAGTTTCTTGTCCTGATCGTTATCAAAATGAGTTCGCTTCTGCAACATTCTTAGGCTGGTGTTAGCTCCGTGCTACGAGTCTAGTTTCTTTCCCCGACCGTTGAGGGTGACCTTGAGTATGGGTTTTCACACATTACAGGGTAAGCCATAGCCGATCTCTCTGAGACACACCGTTGCTACTTTGGCCATACCATGGGTATGCACAAAGGTCGTTTCTTTTCTCTGCTCGGCCAAGTGCAGGGGCAAGAGATGAATGGATGAGATGACCAACCTAGGCGCTCCCTAATATGAGAGAGGTCTCAAATAGGGGCAGTCTTGACCCTTGAAAAATGAGCGTTCATGCTATATCTAGCCAGTAAGGGCTATCAAAGGAAATGAATCAATGCAAAATTATGAATCAAAGGCATGACAAGAGTGACAGTACAGTTCTCCGCAGGACGTCATGAGCCCGGTCGCATGCATGCCTGAAAAATATGGGTCCGAATATCAAAGACACAAAGCCCAGGCGCAACAGACTGTATATTTGAGGGGTAGTGCCCTGGAAGGAATTTGAGTCTTGATGTCTCTCATCCTGCATAAAACTTGTCTTCAATTTTCTTCTGCTTCTCCCTCTTAGGATGGGTTGTGTTGTGCCCCTGTGGTCAATTGAGTCATCTTGTGGTCACTTGGGTCATTCGACATCATCCTGTGGTCATTTGAGTTATTTGATATTTTTGGTTTTGATAATGGCTAAACACTATAAGTCATTGATGTTTTACCACTCTTATATGACTAAACTACTTGATGTTCTTTCATGACATATATGCCAAGGAATGGAGTGGAGATGGCAAAAGTGAAAGCTCAATGATTGCGCCCTCACACGCGGATCGACCTGCGCGGTCAGGTCGCGGGGATCGACCTGCCCGGTCAGGTCGCGGGGGTCAAGGGGGCAGCGCCCCTTGCTGGGGTTTCCGAGGGCAGAGCCCCCAGAATAAAAATTTGATTATAGGAGCGATATAATCAATAGAAATCTTCAAGACAGTCAATGTTGATGTCACAGATGAGAACGGACTGCTAAAGGACTCAAGCGACATAGCTAAAGAGGTTAACAGACCGACCCGGGAAAACCCGAGGTCTGCCCAGCTGGCGGCCGACCGCCAGCACAGGGGCGGTCGACCGCCCTAGCCAGCAGCTCCCAGTCTGCACGAGTCTCAGTGGCGGGCGACCGCCAGTCCAGTAGCGGTCGACCGGAAATATCAGGGACCATCCGTCTACAGCGTTTCTCAGTAGCGGTCGACCGCCCGCTTCTGCAGGTCGACCGCCAGCCCCGAGCCAACATTTGTTGACTTCATTTTCCACCTCGAGGCCAGCCCCTTTCCATGGATTTGTTTAATCAAAACTCACCTAATCTCCCATGATTTGTGGATCTGGTCTGGGGATGTCTATGGACCATTCAAAGTCTATAAAACCAATGCAAGAGGGTTAGAAAACCCTAGTTGATCAAGAGGAATCAAAGAGAGATCAAGAGAGGCTAGAGGAGGTGCTCGGAAGAAGGGGTACTGTAGCCGTGAACAGTACTCCGTGCAGAAGGTCTACATCCACTTCAAGTGATTCAAGCTTAGATCTGAAGCAAGCAACCTCCAAGGAAGCTAGAAGCAAGCAAGCTCTCAAAGGTGATCAAATCTTCATCCATAAATCTCTTCATCAACTCAAGGGGATCAAAAGGAAGATCAAAGCTACATCTATACAGTTCTTCATCAACTCAATTGAATCTAAGGCATCAAGGGAGATCAAAGGAGGCTTGGAAGAAGAGATACTGTAGCCGTGAACAGTACTTCGTGAAGAAGTTCTTCATCCATTCCAAGGTGTTTCAAGCTCATATCAAAGCAAGCAATCTCCAAGGAAGTGCAAAAGCAAGCAAGGCTATCAAGGTGACCCAAGGAAGCTGGTTTCACAAGATTTTCAAGGGAGATCAAATCTGCATCCTTTATCTTCTTCATCAACTCAAGGTGATCCAAGGAAGATCATTCCACAAGGAAGAAGATACCATTGAAGCATCAGATTCAAGCTCCAGCAATCTCAGACAAGATCTTTTCTCTTTGAGCATATTCTATATCTTGTTTGAGTATTTTCATATTTGTTCTCTTTCCATTTCATTCAAACATTTGAAACTGTGAATCGTCCCTACCGGTGGTTAGTAGGAAGGCAATCGGAAGTTGTCCGATCTGCGGTGTTGACGTCCCTACCGGTGGTTAGTAGGAAGGTAATCGGAAGTTGTCTGATCTGCGGTGTTGACGTCCCTACCGGTGGTTAGTAGGAAGGCAATCGGAGATTTTTTCGATCTGCGGTTCAGTGCGTTGCACTAGTGAAGCCTCACCGGGTTTCGTGAGGGGTGGACGTAGGACTGGAGATTCAGTCCGAACCACCTTAAAATCTCGTGTGTTGTGGTTTGATTGTGCGATTGCTTTGTGTTAGATGCATGCTTAGGTTTAATTTCTACATTACTTGTTCATCTTGCTAAGCAAATCATTGTGTCCTTCGTTAAGCCTGTTATATTCCGCTGCGATTCTCGTTAACTAGCTATAAAGAGGGTTGTTTGCAAAAAGAGGGACAGATCTATTCACCCCTCCCCTCTAGATCCGCCATCCACTACTCAACAGGTTGAATCCTGAGTATGGCCTTAGTTGGGGTACCGTTCTTTAGAGGCGGTTGGTATTGGCAAGCCACCCTCATATGCACGCCCTGCTCAAGGGAAGTCCTTAATGAGAGGGTAGGGATGACGATCCCTAGCCAGTGGTTTGAGCCCGTCTACGTGCTGTAGATTGCTTTGACAAAATCTCAAAAAAATCAAATATTTTCAAATTTTCAAAAAAATCAGATATGTCAAAATTCTAAAAAAAATCAAATACTTCGAAAAAAATCAGATATGTCAAAATTTCAAAAAAATCAAATACTGTTAAAAACTAAAAAAAATCAAAAAATTTTTGAAAAAAAATCTAAAAATATGTGTCTTATGTTCCCTTTTTCATGTGTTCTTGTCTATTTGTTTTGGGGACATGTATGATTCGTTTGTTCAGTATGCAGGTTGCAAGTGTTCAAAGCTTCCTTTGCCCTATAATTCGCTCTGCCTCTTGTTCATATCTTTTCTGATCTGTTCTCTTCTTCAATCTATTCTCTCGATTTGCTGAAGCTTACGTTAATTACCTCACTTCATCATATCTTCATGAGAGGACTTTGCCTCACAATTATGAACTTGGTGATTCTGCTTTATTTGATCTTAGGCTTTGATTGAAGAAGTATTTGTCAAGTCTATGTCCCACCGTGTCTTTGTCACACGTGTCTATGTCCCTCCGTGTCGTCATCCCACACGTGTTGTTTTGTCCCTTCGTGTATGTCATGTTTTTTCGTCCCACTGTGTTATCGTCCCATGTGTTTCTTATCCTACCATGCTATATGTTATCTGTATCTCTTGTCCCCCGTGCTTGTCGTCCCACGTGTCTTTGTCCCACCATGATCTTGTCCCACCGCGTGTGCCGTCCCTCCGTGTTGTGGCATTGTCTTGCCCCATCGTCGCTCTTTAGTCCCGCTCACGATTATTGTTTGTTCATGTGATATCTTGCATATGTTGTTTATGTGATTTCATCCTTCGTTATGTTATGTTATGTTATCTTTCATCCATCTTTGTGATGTTATATTCATGTTGTTTGTTGTCTTATATCAGAAAATCGAAAAAAAATGCCGTTTCGCTTGGCAGGTAAGTCAGGTATGACTCTCTATCCCAACTCATTGTTACATTACTATATGGTATATACACTATTATAGCCGCTTAAGGACCGGCTAGTTGTCTGTGTGTTCTGGGATCTGATGTTCCCCTTTAATAAAGATGATGATGATTTAGGAGCATACGGTTAATCATTGGATAAGCCGCTCGGTTGAGCCGGGTGGAGGGACGATGGACTCTGTCTCGCACGCCGTGATTGCAAGAAGACTCTTGACCCCGTCTTGCTCAGATTAGCAATAGTATCCTTAAGTACTTTCTATTTTATCTTTCTTCGCATTCGTTTTGATGATTTCTTTATTTTAGCCCAGCATGCATCATGTCATTTTGAGTATTCACACCTCGTGATTCTTTCAAGGTTTCTCCTCAACAATGGTTAATTGCACCTCAATTCTCTTGGATAAGAGATCTTCATTTCACTCTGAATTTGAACGATTTCTATGATCTGCCCGCTTGGTCTGGTTGGCCAGCGTGATTCCTGTCTGGATTTTATCTCAGTTTTATTTCCCGTTTCTAGCTTTTCAGCTGTGCTCTTTCCGATCCCCTCATTGGTCGTGGATTGTGTGCCCTGATGTAACACCCGATAATTTTGAAAGCTAAACAGGAATAAGATAATATCAATATATATATTTACGGTTCGAAAGGAAAAATAACCTATACATGATGATATCTACATATTCTTATGAATAGTGAATAAGGTTGAATAAATAAGAATTTGGGTATATTGTTCCTACAATAAATAAAAGGCTAGTTAAAATTACCTTTTTAGAATGGAAGTAAATATTTTACTTAGGATCGAACCGGTCTCTGATACCCAAGACAATGATTAAGAAGGAAATAAAAGTGAAGAAAATTATAAGAAATGAAACCCCTATATGACCTTAATATATATTGTGACCAGTCACATCAAATTATTGAAATCTAAAACACTAATGGTAAACCTGATAGTCGTAAGGACCATGCATATGAACTTAGCCGTGAGGCCTTATATACGTATATACTTGTAAACTACCAATAGATATAGGTCATGCATATGAGGTTAGTAACTGACAAAGGGGTTTAGTATGAAAACATACATGGGTACATAATAGGTTTCTAGAAGTATATAAACATATATATATATATATAATGGGCCATATGGAATGGTAAGGATATATAATTATAGAATACATGAGCCTTGGCCCAGAATAACCCACACATATATCTTATGTAAAGGAGCCTTAACAATACAACCCATTTATGCCACCCATATACACATCAAACCTAAACCATATGACAAATGGGCCAAAAACAAATAGCGCCTCCTATCAGGTCGTCATTTAATTAAAGACCGTTCAAGTGGGCGCTAATTTATAAATTGACGTCTCTATATTAGGCGCTATTTATAACAACGACGCCCCTTTGAATGGGTGCCATTTTCATACGTTAATGGGTAAAAGAGAGGATAATAGTAAATAACGTCCCCTTGACGGGCGCCATTTTATAAATTAAAGACCATGTACAGTGGCGTCATTTATTGAAATAACGCCTCAACCTTAGGCGTCAATTCTAAACCGAACCGTTGGTGTTTGGTTCGAACAAGGATGTTATCTGGGTAAGTTTTGATTAGAGAAAAGATCAATACGTGGGGTGTCAAATTTTATAAGATTTTAAATAGGAAATCCTAATTCTAATCAAACTCCTAGAACCCATTAGGATTCCTTCTCCTATAAATACCAACTCCTTCCATCGAACCCACATTAACCAAAGACGTCTTGCTGCTGCTACGAGAAGAGCATCACAGTTCTTCATCTTTTTCCTTGCTGCACTAAGGACGCTCTTGATATCTTCATCCTGCTGAGGAGTACGTGAAGAACATAGGACATTCTTCATCGTCTTCCTCTTCTTCTGCTGATTTTGTATGTTGCCGTGGGAAGCCCTCTGCTTCTCTACTTCTTCCAAGGGCTGTGGTTACTGCGTTGCTTCTCTTGATATCTTCATCCTGCTGCTCTTATTATCCAAGCTTCTTCCTCTTCTTCATACTGCTGCTGCCATCCTGTCAAAACAGAGTATCGGATATTCCTAAAGTTCATCACCGTTCTTCATCGTACGTCAACCAGGATCACCCAATCAGGTAGGTGTTCTCAAGTAACGAAGCCCAAACATGAAAAATTAAGAAATACCATGCATATAGTCCGTAGCCTGATGATTTCTCAGGTTTCTGTTTTGTTTTGCTAATTTCAGTAAATAGCGACCCAGTCTAGGGCGCTATTTGGTATAACGACTGTTCAAACAGTCGTCAATTCATTAGTTAATTAATAAATACACATGTTTAAAAAACTGATAACTCTTACATGTAAATTAATGCATGACCATGTTCATAAATTCATGTTATTTTTCTCTACCTTTACATGTCACCAGTTTCCTGATCAGACATACTCTAGAAATCATGTGTCTGTGATTGCACCTGCCCGGTGCAAATCATATGACAAAGAATTAGCGACCCTGATTAGGCCGTCATTTAAATGTACGCCCCTATACATGGGCGCGCCAATTAGTGATAAACTGTGAAGTTTTGAAATGTTTATAATATTCCTAGATAATGAAATGACGACATATACCCTGCCCTTTAATTTGAAATATGACGCCCCTGACTAGGGCGCTAACTATTGAATTGAAGCCTTAAGATAAGTCATCATTTACATAATATTTGAAAATTAAGAAATTTTATAGATTTTAATATATATAAAAACCTGGATGTAACGACTGAGTCTACAGTCGTTGATTATTGATCTGACGACCCTGACAAGGGCGCCATTTCATGAAATGAAGACATGACCTAAGGTGTCAATTTCCTATTTCCTGTTTTTCGTGGATTTCTATAACCCACTGTTAGTTGGTTATATTTCGGCACTATATTCCATTCCGTGAATATAGTCCCATGTTTCACGTTGTATTATCGTTTACCCACTATTTCTCGGTGATAGATGAACCCTCCATGGGACATTCCGTTCCTTTGGACCGGTGACTTTATCATAGAGACCTCCGTAAGACTCCGCTAGCCTTGGATTCTCTCAAGGCAGCCGAGCAGGTTGTACCATTAAAACCTATGACACTACTTGATTTCCATGTCACTCTAAAGAAACATGGTAAACCAGCCCTTATGACATCCATATAGCAATCATGATGTCATGAGAATATTATTAAATTTATGGAATGGGAAATCATGCCATTAAAGTTTCTTAAAGAATTATGTGTCATACTTATGGACACTAATTCTATCATGTACAAAGAACAAGCAACGCTATATAAGTGCTTATTCTTGATATCATGATCTCCACCCAGTTTATCGACATGTCATGGTTTCTATGCTTTGCGTAGATTTTATCGCAAGTCTGTCCTTACTCAAGGGCCTTGCCCTTGAATTCCATGGAAATCTTACCTTATCATTCTATTAAAGCTTGTTCTTGGAACTCCTTATTGGCTATGAACTATCGTGGATGTCTAGATCTATCTTTAAATGCTATGCATATAGGGCCCGATCTAGTCTTAGGTGGAGCACCCGAAAGTACTAGTGTCCATAGGAGTTTTTAATGATCGCGGTGTCTGGCATTGCACCGAAGTGCATGACTCGTTGGATCTTTGCCATTCCACACTCTCTCTTTCTCTCGTGACTTGCGTGCATGACTTGACTTGCGTGACTTTACTAGTGTGGCCCGAAACGGGCAAAGTACTTGCGTGAAATAGCCAATAATCTATAAATTCTCTCATGAATATCTCTTGATCGCTTAGAAGGTTTGCATACCGTCGTTAATCTTCTACTAGTTTTGTTTCACTTGCTCGGTTAAATCTACATGCATAGTCTTACTTGTATTTACATGTGAAGATGTAATTATTTTAACCAATTACTTGTTCTTGAGATATAATTCCTACTGAGCGTTAGCTCACCCAGTTTATTCCAACATTTTTCAGGTAATCAGGTGGCTAGCGAGACCGAGACTCACACGGGAGGGACAAGTGTGCAAGCGAGCTCTGGAAATTAGTGAACCCGAGTCTTTTATCTTTCTTGAGTCTAGCATGATCTCTCTTATTTAGTTATCTTGTCTAAGTCTAGCACCGTCTCCTCTTCTTTCATTATGATGTAGTTGAGTCTTCAAGTTTTGGAATTAAAATTGTAAGAGACTTATATTTGAAATAAAATTTTTATTGTTGTTCCAAATTATTTGGTCTCATGCCATTGCTCTTGATCGTTCACGACTGTTTAACTGTCACGTTCCGAGCAAACGACACGTTTCGCTGCTATCAGTTCGGGGCGTGACAGAGGTAGTATCAGAGCTTCGCCTTCCATGTCCTCAAGTTATTAGGTTCAAATGATAGGTCAAGTATCTTTGTCAATCATATCAGAGCTTCGGCTTTCACATCCTCAAATTATTAGGTTCCAATGATAGGTCAAGTATCCCTGTCAGTCATATCAGAGCTTCGGCTTTCATATCCTCAAGTTATTAGGTTCCAATGATAGGTCAAGTATCCATGTCAATCATATCAGAGCTTCGGCTTTCACATCCTCAAGTTATTAGGTTCTAATGATAGGTCAAGTATCCCTGTCAGTCATATCAGAGCTTCAGCTTTCAAATCCTTAGGATATTAAGTCTAAGAGATAGGTTGAGTCATCCTTGTTGGTCATCCTATAGGAGTTCCGTGAGAATTGGGTAGAGCTTGGGGTTAAAGTTATAAAAGAAAGATAAAATACTTAAGTTTCATTAGTATTAATTTTTGAGTCAATAAACTATCTCCCCACTCATCTTTGCAGGAACCTAGATAAAATGGAAGCGTCTAGGCCAAGCTTTGTACCTGAGATGGTCTTAGTAGATGTTCATGCTTATGCGGACCTTGTCCGAAGAGTCCAAGAGTTAGAGAAGATGGTAGAAGAAAAAGAAAGAATAGAAGGAAAGGACCAAGTCAATAATTCTGGAAAGTTCACCACTACCAAGAAAAGGATAAACGATGGTGGTAGCTCACAAAAGTGTAAGAAGTGCAAGAAAGGAAATTTAGGGCAGCACCTGTAAGTCAAACTCAGGAAAAGTGCTGGCATTGCGGTAAAAGAAACAATCAATCGAAGGAGTGTTATCGGAAAATTGGAGTGTGTCTTCGTTGCGGAAGCTTAGATCATAAAATAGCTGAATGCCATGTTCTGACTAAGAAGTTCCAAGGAGGAATTCAAGCTCTAACCAGACTTGCCAAAGGAAAGGTTGCGAAAGGTACCCCTCACCCGTAAGCCTAAATTAATTTTTCCTAAAATTAGTTCTTTTTCCACTCAATATATCTAGACTTCTTTTTCGCCTTGTAGCTAGTTCCCCATCTTGAGTAAGGGATGATGTGAATTTGGGGACCAAATTCTTTTAAGTGGGGGAGGGTGTAACGCCCGATAATTTTGAAGGCTAAACAAGAATAAGATAATATCAATATATATATATATAATTACGGTTCGAAAGGAATAATAACCTATACAAGATGATATCTACATATTCTTATGAATAGTGAATAAGGTTGAATAAATAAGAATTTGGGTATATTGTTCCTACAATAAATAAAAGGATAGTTAAAATTACCTTTTTGGAATGGAAGTAAATATTTTACCTAGGATCGAACCTGTCTCTGATACCCAAGACAATGATTAAGAAGGAAATAAAAGTGAAGGAAATTATAAGAAATGAGACCCCTATATGATCTTAATATATATTGTGACCAGCCACATCAAATTATTGAAATCTAAAACACTAATGGTAAACCTGATAGTCGTAAGGACCTTGCATATGAACTTAGCCGTGAGGCCTTATATACGTATATACTTGTAAACTACCAATAGATATAGGTCATGCATATGAGGTTAGTAACTGACAAAGGGGTTTAGTATGAAAACATACATGGGTACATAATAGGTTTCTAGAAGTATATAAACATATATATATATAATGGGCCATATGGAATGTCAAAGATATATAATTATAGAATACATGAGCCTTGGCCCAGAATAACCCACACATATATCTTATGTAAACGAGCCTTAACAATACAACCCATTTATGCCACCCATATACACATCAAACCTAAACCATATGACAAATGGGCCAAAAATAAATAGCGCCTCCTATCAGGTCATCATTTAATTAAAGACCATTTAAGTAGGCGCTAATTTATAAATTGACGCCTCTATATTAGGCGCTACTTATAACAACGATGCCCCTTTGAATGGGCGCCATTTTCATACGTTAATGGGTAAGAGAGAGGATAATAGTAAATAACGCCCCCTTGACGGGCGCCAAATATAAATTAAAGACCCCGTATAGTGGCGTCATTTATTGAAATAACGCCCCAACCTTAGGCGTCAATTCCAAACTGAACCGTTGGTGTTTGGTTCGAACAAGGATGTTATCTGGGTAAGTTTTGATTAGGGAAAAGATCAATACATGGGGTGTCTAAGTTTAATAGGATTCTAAATAGGAAATCCTAATTCTAATCAAACTCCTAGAACCCATTAGGATTCCTTCTCCTATAAATACCAACTCCTTCCATCGAACCCACATTAACCAAAGACGTCTTGCTGCTGCTACGAGAAGAACATCACAGTTCTTCATCTTTTTCCTTGCTGCACTAAGGACGCTCTTGATATCTTCATCCTGCTGAGGAGTACGTGAAGAACATAGGACGTTCTTCATCATCTTCCTCTTCTTCTGCTGATTTTATGTGTTGCCGTGGGAAGCCCTCTACTTCTCTACTTCTTCCAAGGGCTGCGGTTACTGCATTGCTTCTCTTGATATCTTCATCCTGCTGCTCTTATTATCCAAGCTTCTTCCTCTTTTTCATATTGGTGCTGCCATCCTGCCAAAATAGAGTATCGGATACTCCTAAAGTTCATCACTGTTCTTCATCATCCGTCAACCAGGATCACCCAATCAGGTAGGTGTTCTCAAGTAACGAAGGCCAAACATGAAAAATTAAGAAATACCATGCATATAGTGCATAGCTTGATGATTTCTCGGGTTTCTGTTTTGTTTTGCTAAATTTCAGTAAATAGCAACCCAGTCTAGGGCGCTATTTGATATAACGACTGTTCAAACAGTCATCAATTCATTAGTTAATTAATAAATACACATGTTTAAAAAACTGATAACCCTTACATGTAAATTAATGCCTGACCATGTTCATAAATTCCTGTTATTTTTCTCTACCTTTACATGTCACCAGTTTCCTGATCAGTCATACTCTAGAAACCATGTGTCTGTGATTGCACCTACCCGGTGCAAATCATATGACAAAGAATTAGCGACCCTGATTAGTGTGAGCGACGTCACGCGGTTCGGGGTGCGAAGAGGACGCGGAGCGCGCGGGCTCCTCTTTTGTTTGCTGCAACACAGAAATAAGAGAAAAGAGAAGGGGCCACCACGGGAGATTGCTCCGGCGGGGCGAGCGGGACAAATGTAATATAGCAAGATATGGGGGTTAAACGGCCATCGCGGGAAGTGACTCGTCGCGGCCTCGGGGGGACGGGAATGGTGCAGAAATTAAATAGCAAGAATTGAAACGGCCATTGGGGAAGTGACTCGCCGCGACCTCGAGAATATGAATAGATAAGAATATAATATATAAGAATGGTAATTTAAACGGCCATTGGGGAAGTGACTCGCCGCGGCCTCGAGAATATGAGCAGAATATAACAGAATATAAAGAGAATATAAGAACGGAAATTTAAACGGCCATTGGGGAAGTGACTCGCCGCGGCCTCGAGAACAAGATGTGATCGCCAGGGGCCAAAAGACCCCAAAATAAAGAAAGTGATCGCGCCTACCTCAAGAGCGGGAGATGGCGGGTTGCTTCTTCCTCCCCCTTCGGCCGGCCGACGGAGAGGACTTTCCTTGGTTACCCTTGCAAAACAGTAGACAATAAAGGAACGGAATTAGAAAATGGCAGTGTAGTAACAATTCCTTGCAATAAAAGTACTGAGATCGTGACCTGACACACACCTGGTTGGTGTGGTTTTAAACCCCTCTCGGACTCAAGTAGGAGGAAAATGCGATGATGAATGCAAGAAGTATGCAAGAGACGGCGCCCTTATGTAGGGAGATAGAGGATGCAGTATGATGAATGTAAAGAACTATGGAGAAAAAGGGGAAGAAAAGGCTTATTGGAGGAGCCGAGGGCGAGATCCGGTGGAGCTCCGGCAGCGTAGGGACGACGTGGAAGCGCGGTGGATGAAGATGACCTTTCTCTCGCGAGCGTGGGCACCCGAGAAGCCGGCAGAACCTCCACCTACAAAAGACCCCACGGGTTAGAAAATGACTCCGGTAGCCTCTGGGCTCCGGCAGCCTATCGGATCTCTTAGAAGCTCTTCTAGAACTGAGGGGGTGGCCTCTATTTATATAGCTCCGGAGGGTGGAGGCGTCCAGGACCCTGGACACCTCCATCAGGGCCGAACTAATATTTTATTCTATTTTTATTTATTTTTTTGGAATATTTTTGTGGAGGCGTCCAGGGCCCCGGACGCCTACAACAGGTCCACCGAACCCCACCGACGGCCGCACGCGGTTTGGCACAATGCGTGGTTTTGTGAGCGGCGCCTCGTGATTTAGAAATGGGCGCGTCCAGCTGTCTGGACGTCTTCATAATTTGGATTTTTTCGACACGACAAACCGTCGTTCGGTGGGCGGCGCCCGTGAGGGAGTTGATGGAGGCGTCCAGGGGCCTGGACGCCTCCATAAATATATTATTTTTATTTTTGTGTTATTTTTATGCCAAAGCTGGCATTTTATATTTTTTATACTTGTTTTTATGGAGGCGTCCAGGGGCCTGGACGCCTCCATTAATATATTATTTTTTTATTTTGTTTTCGGCTTGAAAAATAAATTAAAAGAATGGGGGCGTCCAGGGGCCTGGACGCCCCCATAAAGACCCACCCGGGTCCTCAGTTCAGCCGTTGGCGGCCGCCCGGCAGACACCCTTCTTGGTTCCGGAACCTCCTGATGCGTCTGACTGGTGTTGATGCCGTCCGAATGCCGTGACGAGACGATTCCGGATGCCGAAAAGGGCGGAAGAAGACTCAAGAAAAGGAAGCACTCAAGTGATTCAAAACGCGTAAGCCGTTGCGGGGCGTTGTATAATAATATGAGACTTTCTGAGGAGACGTCAGGAATGACGTGTCTACAGCTGCCCCACCTTGGTGTCTGCTTTGCAAGGGAGCGACACGTAGTGGAATGGTATTGAAGTGGAGTGAAATGAAGTGGGAGCGGACTGATAAGTTGATGCCAAGGTGTGATGAGACGCGCTTTTGATGTACTGTTTGGAATTTTTCCTATAGTTTCAGTGAGGTGGCCTTGAGGAAGGTCTTTCAAATTTTGACGGTTGCTCGGACAGGGATCAAATAAGGGCGGGTGAGATGTGCACTCAGGCACGAAAATAAAGGCGACCAACTTCTCGGTGTGGAAGTACCTGGGTCGTAAATCCGCAGGTTTCACCTTTGGTGAGCGGTTACCAGCCGATGTGGAAGTGCTGCGGCCAAGGTGGGTCAAACAAGCTAAAAAATAAAGAAATATCTGAGAGTCTGTCCAAACAAGGGTCTCCTTTGGAAGAGCAACGTAGGGCCATTTCAAGGAAACTCAGTATTTCATTCGGAGTGGAATATCTCATATTTGTAAGAATTGAAGCACAGCGGCTTTCGCAATCGAATCACTTGAATGATCTTCCTCGATAAATCAAAGTCCTATATGAATGCATGATGGGTTTAAAGAAAAATTTAAAACAAACTAAAATATAAAATAGCCAAGGATAATATTGTCAACTTGTTAAGAATGGGTCAGGATACCGATCTGGTGAGTCAACACTGGGCTGGGGCCCGTTTATCTGCGCACCAACTCACTGAATGGAACCGTCGTCCCCATGCTACCACAAGTTAACGGCCTATCCGTACAACCTAAATTCTTCGGGATCATCACTGTTTTTGTTGAAGGGGAACTCAAATCCTAGATTCGTTCGGGTCGCAAGGTCCTTGACATGTTCTAGTAGCGTAGGTATCATATACTATGATGCATGACATGGCGGGACCAACCATTGAAAGGTGGGACAAGAGACAGGACAGAGACGTCCGTTAGTAAAACCTGCACAGACTAGCAAAGGTTAGCAACATTAGAAAGTAGCAGAATCATATCTGAATCGTAGCGCAGTACAAAGGAGATCCAGACAAAATCTTGACAATGACCACTGATGTGACATGTTTTATCCTGTAGTGATCTTTCCTTCCTATAAGAACTCCCCTTAGGCTAGTTCATTCAAATGCACCAAGGTGGGTTTTGGAAGCTCAAGAGAGGAAGGAGAGGGGGATATAGAGATCTCAGGATGGAAGGAGAGTCTTCCCGCGTTATGAAGAGGAGCAGGCCTAGCAGCGAGATCAGGCGACTCTCCGACCTCGAGGGTCATCTGAGTGGGACGATCATGTCGCATATGGTAAGCTGATTCTTTTCAAATTTCTCCACGTGAGCCTTCTTCTTACTTCCTTCATTTCTTCTTCTTTCTTTTCTCTTCCAGCCATATCCACTCTTCCCAGGTCCGAGGAAGTTTTCCAAACTGCCATGGCTTTCAAAGCTAACTTCCAACATCTCCATCGGCATGAGGGCCATACTCTCGAAGTGGCATCTGCAGGGGCTCCTTATTCACGCCAAACACTACGAGAAGATTCGTATGGACTGGGCGGCTATGGGCGCACTAGTGGAGATCTGGCATCCCCAGACCCACACTTTTATCTTCCCGACCTTCGAGGTGACCATCCTCCTCGAGGAGGTGGAACTTCTGCTCGGATTGAAGAAATTCAAGAGTGATGGGAAGGTGAAGGCTATGCGGATGCTGACACGGGGGACTTCCGAAAGCGTCCTTGGAAGCTTCATGCCGCCCGACACAGCCCGAAAGGTCCGTACTCAAAAGGGGATCGATCTCCAAAAGCTCGCGGAGTGGGTTATGGACGCCTTGAGAGGGTCACTAGATGATGACTATTTGGAGGGAATCATGAAAGGGTTCACCATTTGTCTGGCGGGTGCTCTCTTGTTTCCTTATACCGACAACATGGTGGAGGAAGACCAACTGAGTGCTATCTGCGGGATCTGGCGTGGAAAGAGGGTGGGACCCGCTGTCCTTGCCTACCTATATAGTGGCCTTACTGTCTCGAGCATGGGTAAGCCTCCTTTTGATTGCGCACTTGTCTTGAATTGCTGGCTTGATTTGCACTTCAAATTCGATCACCGCGAGGGAATGCCGACGGCTTCGAAGCTTTTCCAACAAAGCCCGCTTCACCACATAGCCGACATGTTAGGGTTCGGTGGTACTGTAGTGAACCGCGTTCCGTGGCTGAAGAAACGTGAAGACTGGCGGTCTCACTTCCGCACCGTGACACAAGGCTTCTTTACTTGTGCACCGGCATGTTTGCTTTCGCTTGATCTCCTCATGAGGCCTTCTTGTGAAGTTGATCTCCAACTGATTGGTGCGACCGAGTTTATCCTTTACAACGCGTATCGGTGCTGCCTCCAGATTGACATTCCACGTCATTCGTTCCCACTACCGACTTGCATCGTTCCTTTGAAGAAGAGAGAGTTAGGAACTGAAGCGGATGCGAAGGAAGCGAAGGCCGTCAAAGCACCCTGGAAGACAAGTGTTGCGGGAAAGGCCTTAGCGCACGTGGGGGAAGAGTGCGAGCTGGGAGGGCTTATGTTACTGAACTGGGGAAGTTAAGGCCTAAGGTGCCTAAACCCCTGATGTAGCTCATTCTGCTTCTCTGATGGAATAAAATCTGGCATGGATGTTTTGGGACCCCCGTCCCCTTAATTATTATTATCTTTTTTGTGGTTTTTCTTTTTCTTTGTGTTTTTTCTTTTGTTTGGATTATATACATACTCTTATCTTTTTTTCCTTTTATTATTTTTTTTTGAAATTTTTATTATGGGGGCGTCCAGGGGCCTGGACGCCCCTAATTTTTTATTTATAATTTTTTCAATTTTTTTTTGTTTTGGGGGCATCCAGGGTCTTGGACGCCCCTATTTTTTATTTTTTAATTTTTTAAGTTTTTTTTTGTTTTGGGGGCGTCCAGGGTCCTGGACGCCCCTAACTTTTTATTTGTTATTTTTTTTTGGTTTTTTTGTTTTGGGGGCGTCCAGGCGCCTGGACGCCCCTACGTTTTTGAATTTTGAAAAAAATAAAAAAAAGGTGGGGGCGTCCAGACGCCTGGACGCCCCAAATAAAGTGGATTCTATATATATGAGGGGGGCCTCCCCCCTTTGCTCATTTACTGTTCATTCAAACGACCCAGTCAATCCAGACGACCCATTCTTAGTCCCAATGGAGCAAGGAGGCCCGAGCTGGGGTGGAGAGAAGCGCAAACGACGGGCTCGTTGTCCGAGGAGACTGAGGGACGATGCCGAGGAGGCTGCTGCGGCGGAGGAGATTGCCGCGGGGGAGGAGGCTCCTCCTTTGGCCGTGGAGGCTGCAGTGGATGCTGGCGACGCGGGAGAGGACAAGCACGATCTGGTAAGCCCCTTAGACTTCCATTCTATTGGTTCACTGGGTTAAAAGGGCGGACGAGAGGCTGTGTGGAGAACGCCGGGGGTGAGGGAAGGAGGCGTCCAGGGGCCTGGACGCCTCCATATTTTCTTTTTTTTCATTTTTATTTATTTATTTATGTAAATAATAATAGAAATAGAATTAAAAATAAGGAGGCGTCCTGGGCATGGGATGCCTCCATGATAATATGTATATATTTTTATTTATTTTTGTTTTGGTTTTTGGGTTTTTCTAAAAATAAAATGAAGAAAATAAAAAAGAGGCGTCCTAGAAGTTGGACGCCTCCAAAAAAAACATAAATACTTTTTTTAAAATAAAAATAAAAATAAAATAACTAAGTAACATATACAATGTTATTGTTTATTACTATCCATGATGCTGATGTGTTCTTTTGTTGGTTTTGTGGTGTGCAGGGCGTGATGAAGGGCCGGATCAGCTGGTCCCTAGTGGTGGCGGCATACCGTGGGCTGCCAGACTTTCAGAGGGCGCGTGTAGACGCCATGGGCTTTGGAGCTTTCCTTAGGATTGAGCCCTTTCGGCTCGACCTTCCTCTTATCTAGGCATTGAGGGAGCGGTGGCACGCACCGAGCCGGGCGTTTCTGATGCCCTGGGGGCACATGGTGCCGTCACTGGAGGACGTGGCTCGGATCACCGGGCTACGGGTGGACGGAGAGGCGGTGAGTGGGGTCACCTACCCCGACTACCGAGAGAGTTCCCTGGACCTGCTGTGGTTAGAGACGAGCGTGACTGATAGAGACAGTAGGGTAGTTGGCCGAGTGGAGATTATGGAGGCGCTCGGATTCGTCGACCCGCACCAGCCGGTTAGCGAGACTAGAGCGGAGTTTCTGGCACGACTGGAGGGAGATGCCCGTGCAGCTTTCACCCAGGACCCGAGCGAGAGGGAGCTGGTGGATCTAGACCTCCGGAGGTTCCTCTTCTTCTTCCCGGGCTGCCTTCTGCTGGGGACGAAGGGGGATGGCATCCACTGCCGCTTCCTCGGGATCCTGGCGGACCTTGATAGAGTGGGGCACTACGCGTGGGGGGCGGCTCTGCTTGCCCATTTGATTGCCGATCTCTCCCAGACTTCGGAGAAGGAGACCACAGTCAGTGGCTTCGCACCTTTTCTCCAGGTACACAATTTATTTATGCATTCCCACAGTTAAATATGTAATTATTGTACTAATGATGTATGATAGATGCAAGTGTGGAGCTATTACTATTTCCCGATGGGGAGGGCTAGGCATGGGAACAGGAGGGCCGTGCCTCTGGCGCGGCGGTGGAGGCCGGTCATGGTTGCAGCACCTCCACGGCTACCAGCTGGCGTCGCTTCATCGGGAGCTGAGCGAGTATCCCGAGGCCATGGTATGACGCGTATGATTTTTTATGTTTTTTATGCATGTGACTGAATGGAAACTATCATGATGTATGTATGGTGATGCAGGTGGTATGGAGACCCTACCTGGGCATGGGCGACGCTGGCCAGCCTTGGGTTGTAGCGGGTCTTCCTCGTTTCAGGCGGGACGTGTGGGTCCATTGCCTGAACGAGATCGAGCCGCTTCGGTTGAGGCTGGTTATGAAGACATTGGGGCTAGCCCAGGAGTGGGTTAATGTAGATGAGCCGGCCCGCATCGGGCGGAAGACCAAGGGGAAGGCGAAGATTGTGGACTGGCGTATGCGCTTCCCAGCACAGTACCAGGACTGACAGCAGAGCGGGGTCCCAGTGGTGTCCCATGTACAGGACAGTACTGATTACCTGAGACGGTACCGGGCTACGTACGGGGACCGCCTCTTCCTTGGTGGTATGGCAGGGGTAAGTGAAATGAAAATGCTTCACCCTTCTATATGTATATGCATGTGGCACTAACTTATGTGCAATGCAGGATGCTCGTGACAACATGATCGCAGACCTGCGGGCCCAGTTGGCGGACGCCAGGCAGCAGTTGGTGGCCATCCGACAGGAGTTGGAGATCCTGGTAAGTTTATGCGATGCATTTTTTTTGTGACCTGGATTTTTGATACTTGGCCTCTAACTATCATTCGCTCTGTGTTTCAGCGGGCCCACCAGACAGCGGCAGCCGGGATGGCTAGTGGAACGGGTTCCAGTTCGAGGGGCCCTCCTCCAGAGGTTTCTGCCCTCCAAGAGCAGCTGGCGTATGCGGTGGCTCGGGCTGAGGAGGCCGAGCGTGACCGCGAGCTCAAGTGAGCGTTTGCCTGACCTCGACTCTCCTTCTGGCTGCTCTCCTTCTATCACTGTTCTCTTACGGTGCATGCGTGCTTTGACAGATGGCCGAGATCCGAGAGGCCCTGGCGCGTGCTGTTCGTGCCGAGCAGGAGCGCGACGCTCGGGTGGCGGAGCGTGACGCCCGGATTGTGGAGCTGGAGGAGGAGCGTCGACGGGAGGTTGAGGAGCTCCCTCGTGACGTGCTGGATCTGCGGATCGCCCTCGAGCTGTCGAGGAGGGAGGCGGTGAGAGAGAGAGAGGAGAGGGAGAGAGAGAGGGAGGAGCGACATCGGGATCAGACCGAGAGGAGGGCTCTGGAGGCCCAGCTGCTGGAGCTCCGATTGAGTCTCAGCACGGCGGAGGGGAGGCTTCGGGAGAGCGAGGAGCGGTACCAGAGGGCGAAGGAACGCGGGGCGCGACTTTGTCAGTCTGGTTCTTTTTCCATGGGCAGCTATCTGGTTTCTTCGGCCGAGGAGCGTCGTCGCGCCTTCGAGGCTGGAGTGCCACCGCAGGGCGAGGCGAGCACGGCTTCTCAGGGTTCGCAGAGGCCCCCTAGGGATCCCCGGCAGAGGAGGGAGGAGAGAGATGACCAGGAGGGTGGCAGCGAGAGTTAGAGAGTTGCTTGTACACGTCACCCTTCTCACTGTATGATGTACTTTGACTATTATATGAAATGGATTTCGTGTGGCGTGCCCTTTTCTTTCCCGCACTTTCTTTTACACCATGTTGTTTACGCTTCACGAGACTTTTGCCCTGGACAGAAAGGAACTACTTTGCACGGGGGGATTATGTTCCTTTCTCCCTTTTTGGGCGCGTCCAGGCGCGAGGACGCGTCTTAATCCTTGAATTCAAATTTAAAGCGTCGGGTGACTTTTCTTCTCTCGTGCCTTACCCGCAAACGAGCCCGCCTTCCGCCGAAACTCGCTTGCCCCCTTTTTCGTCTTCCTCCTCTTTTGATCGATGGAGTTCGGTGGGCCCGACCATGGTGAAGGTGGAGAGGGACGAGGAACTCCTCGCCCGAGGAGGGACACGCAAGAACACGGAACGGCGTCCATGGAGGGGGAAGGGCCGCTTTGGGCCCCCGAGGGACCCGAGGGGCCCGATGTCGCGGAGGGAGGTGAACACGGTCTAGTAGGTCCTCCGATCTCTTCCTCTTTTGATCCATTTTGAGTTTTGAAGTGACCCGCGCGAGGGGGGAAAGGGTTCGGCGAGTGTTGCACTCAAATGATGGACGCATCCTAGACAGGGGACGCGTTCTTTGTTATGATGTGGGGCCCTTCTTTCTTGGCGCAGGACATGGCAAGGACCCTGGGCCTGGCTGATGAGTGGGCGAGTGCGGACGAGCCGAGCCGCGTCAGGAGGGAGAGTTGCACCAAGGCGAGGCTCGAGGACTGGCACGTACGTCTCCCTGGACAGCAAGGGAGTGTATTGGTGCAGGACAGCGCCGACTTCCTGCGGCAGCAGAGAGAGAGTTATGCGGGGCATCCCCAAGCTGGGGACACGCGTGGCATCGGCGGCTCGCGCGCCCAACTGTCAGAGGCTAGGCGGCAGCTGGCCGTCGCTCAACATGAGCTGTCGCTCCTGGTAAGTTACGTGCCGCACTTTTATCTTCAGATTTTGGAGTTTCACTGACGGCCATTGTTTATTTTGTTCCAGCGTGCCCAGCAGACAGCGACGGCGGGGATGATTGGTGACGCATCTTCCAGTTCCTCGGCCCCTTTTCTCGAGATTGCCTCCCTCCGGGAACAACTTACCGGTGCGGTGGCCCGCGCGACCCGGGCGGAAGAGGTGCGTGATGCCTGGGTGGCGACTGTAGCGGAGCTGCGGCATCGTGGTGAGGAGAGACCTTCCCCAGACATCCTGGAGTTAAGGGTTCTTCTGCAGATGATGAGGAGAGAGGCAGAGAGAGAGAAAGCGGAGAGAAGGTCCGAGCGACAGCGGGATCAGACCGAGAGGAGGGCCTTGAGGCCCAAGTGAGGGAGCTCCAGCTGGGCCTTCAGGCCGTCGTGCAGAGGCTAGGAGGGATGGAGACGCGCTACGAGAGAGCGCGAGAGTTCGGGGAGCGACTGCGCCAGTCTGGTCGCTTTGCCGCTAGTGGCTTCTTTGCCACGCCAGGGGAGGAGCAGCGAGTCATTGCTGTGGAGCCGGCGCCACGAGGCGAGGCGGGTGCTACTGCACGGGGATCCCGGAGGCTTCTGAGGGACCCTCACCTCAGGGGAGAAGAGAGGGGCGCCTAGAGAGACGAGCATGAAAATAATGGCAAGAGCTGGCGAGCTAGTGGACCCGCCACCTCTCTATGATTGTAGTGTTTATGACAGCTTATGTAGAATTATGAATGGAATGATTTGATTTTCTGCTGCTTGTTTGTTCTCTTGTGCGTTCCTTCTTCCCTACACTTCTTCTCCTTTGCACTGTTCTCATGTGGTGGGTCTGCCGAGACTCCACCCCAAGCAGAGAATCGCGTCTTGTTGTGACCATTTTCCACGGGAATCTGCCGTCGAAGTCAATAAAGACGGCCCTAGTGCCTTGCGTCAAATTTTGCGGACGTCCTTCAAAACATGATAGGGTATCCCTAGACAACATAGGGTGCTAGTCGTCATATTCTTCGTTCAATCAATCACCCTGTGCGAGCAGTGAAGTGACACACGGGACCGCATGGCAGGTGCCTCATCGCGAGGGCTATCATTAACAGGTGATGGAGGCAATCTTGGTCTGTACTCCTTCCATTTCTATAAATTCTTATCCCTTTTATCCTCACAGGTATATCGAGAGCTAACTCGAGGAGCATAAGTTCTCACGGGAGAGGAGGAGTTCAAAATTCCGAGAGTTGGATGGAGGGTGAATCTTCCCACTCCTCGAAGAGAAGCAGATCCAGTGGTAGTAGTTCCAGGAGGCTTTCGGACCTCGAAGGGCACTTTAGCGAAAGGGCCCAATCATAACTCGTAAGCCAAGTTTTCCTGCCCCTTTTCATTCTTTTTTTCTTCGTTTCTTTCTGACCAAACCTCCTCTCCATTCCCTGCATGCGTAGAGTGTGATGAAATCACAGATCTCATGGGAGTTGGTAGTGGCAGTATACCGAGGTCTCCCAGATTTTCAGAAGGCCAGGCTAGACGTGATGGGTTTTGGCACCTTTCTTCGGATCGAGCCGATCCAGCTCGACCTGGTCCTGATCCAAGCCTTGTGTGAGAGATGGGACCCAGTGAGCCGGGCATTCTTGATGCCTTGGGGGCACATGGTGCCCAGCTTGGAGGATGTGGTCCGGATCACAAGCCTGAAGGTGGATGGCGAGGCAGTGACCAGAGTCACTTACGCGGACTACCGAGAAGGTGCCCAGAAGTTACTGGGTTTGGACCTAGATGGTCGGAAAAATAGGTCGGTAGCCAGGGCGTCCCTCATGGATGCATTAGGGCTCACTGACACTCGTCGACGGGATGATGAATCCTTAGAAGAATTCATGGAAAGGATGGAAAGAGGATGTCGTGCTGTGTATTGCACAGATTTCGTCAACTGGGAAAGATGCAACATAGATTTGAGGAGATTTCTCCACTTCCCCTTGGGGAGATTGGTACTGAGCTCGAAAGGGGACGGTATCCAATGTCGCTTCCTGGAGCTGCTGTCAGACCTTGAAAGAGTAGGGTACTACGCCTAGGGAGCTGCCATGCTGGCGCACTTGTTTGCAGGCCTGTTCCAAGAAGCGGATTGTGAGATGGCTGTGAGTGGTTTTACACCATTCATCCAGGTATTTTTGGTTTTGCTTGTTTTGTATATTTTTTTTTTATGTTTTTGTAAGGTACTGATGACCTGCGCCGAGTAGCTGTGGAGCTATTATTACCTCCCCATGGGGAGAGCTCGGCATTGGCGACCCGCGATGGTGCCGCTAGCCAGGCGGTGGGAACCCATCATGAGTGCGGCACCCCTAACCTACCAACTGATGATGCTAAGGCGGGAGCTACAGGAGTTCCCTGCAGCGATGGTAAACTGGAGACCCTACTCAGACATGGTCGATGCCGACCAGCCGTGGGTTCTAGCAAGTCGTGCCCGGTTCGGACGGGAATTGTGGATGCACTGTCTGAATGAAATTGAGCCGCTTCGGCTACGATTGGTTATGAGGACTTTAGGACTGGCTCAGGAATGGGTGGATACGGTTGCGCCACCTCGTGTCGGGAGGAAGACGCGAGGACCGGCGATCTGCATTGACTGGCGCGTGCGATTCCCTAAACAGTATGAAGACTGGCAACGGGGTGGCACGATTGTAGAATCACATGCGCGGGATAGCGAGGACTACTTGCGTCTATATAGGACAAAGTACGCAGAGCGGATCCAACCCCGGGGACTTGTGGAGGTAGGTTTCCCCTTTCTCTTTTCTTCTTTCTCCCCTTTTTTTTTGGTTTTCTGGTGGAAATGCCGACTTGTATGGCTGCAGGATATCCGTGATACCATGATAGCGAATTTACAAACTCGCTTGGCAGAGATGGAGCAACGGTTGGGCGACGCCCGCGGAGCTACGAGCGCCTTGGTAGGTGTACAATGTTGTGTCCCTGTGGTTTTGATGATGGTTTTGATGATTGATGTGGTTTTGATGATGGTTTTGTTGATTGATTGTTGGTGTGAGTTAATCAAATGTTCAGTCATCCTGCTGCTCAATTTAGAGTCATATTTGATGATCAGTCATGCTACATGTTAAACTGATGCATAAAGCATTCATTGCTGTGGTTTTAATGATTTATCTGGTTTTGATGATTGGTGTTTGATGTTAATCATTGTGAGTCATCCTGCTGAAATGTTCATTCAGGGCTTCATATGCTCAGTCAGTTTATCTGCTGACATTGTGCTTTGATGATAGCTTCATGATTGTGATTTGTATATCATCTGGAGAATGCACGTGTATGACTGATATATTGTGTGTGTTAGACTTCTGGTATGTGCATGATCTATACATCACCTTCAATCTTCAAGTCTATACACTGGTTTATTCTTCAAGTCTGTACATCCACAGTTAGACTTAAAGTCTGCACTCTAGTCTTCAATGTCAAGTCTGCACATCGGTCTTCGATTTCAATGTCCATACATTGGGCTTTTACATGAAGTCTACACATTGTTGTTTGCAGTGAAAGTCCATACTTTGGACTGTTCATCAAAGTCTGTACATCATACTGCTATAGCAAGTCTGTACAGTGAGTGATTCATTGGTGAAGTCTGTACACTTAACTGTACTTCAAGTCTAGACATTGCACTGTTCCCTTCATCTTCGTGTTGTTTTCAGTATGTGTCAATTTCATCTTCGTGTCGTTTTTACCTCGTGTCGTGTTACCCCGTGTCAATTACTGTTCGACTTCGTGTTGTTTTCAACCCGAGTCGGTTACTGTTGTTCCTCGTGTCATTTTATTCGTTTTATATTGTTCACATAGCTTCATCACGTGTCGTGACAAGCCGTGTCTATTTTTCAGACCCCGTGTCTGTCTTGAGTTGTTCCTACACTCCGTGTCGATTTCATCTTTTGTCTTTGTCTTGTGTTTTCATGACCTCGTATCGTTTTTCCTCTCATAACCTCGTGTTAGTGTTTCTGTGACTTCGTTCATGTTTCGTAACCACACTTCGTGTTGGTTACTGTTGTTTCTGTGACTTCGTGTCATGTTTCCACACTTCGTGTCGTTCATGTTTCGTAACCACACTTCGTGTTGGTTACTGTCGCTCTTATGACTTTGTGTCGTGTCTCCCAGACCTCGTGTCATTTTTCACTCCGTGTCTATTTCAGTTTTCGTCTTCGTGTTGTTTTCAACTCGTGACGGTCTCTGTCATCTGTCTCCATGTCGTACTCACTCCGTGTCGTTTTTGTTCCACTGCGTGCAGAACATCGCAGCACCTCGTGTTGCTTCCTGTTTCACTTCGTGTCGTTTTCCGTTTTGTGTTCTTCGTGTCGTTCTTACTTTGAGTCGTTTTCTTTGTTATTTCCGTCTTCGTGTCGTTTCTGTTTTCATGACTTCGTGTCATCTTCATTGTCTTAGTGTTGTTTTCACCGCGTGCTGTTCTCACTGTCTTCGTGCTGTTTTTCACCGCGTGTCGATTACTGTTTCATCTAGTATTGTTTTTCCACTTAGTGTCGTTTCCGAATTATCTCTTCGTGTTGTTCTTCCTAGACATCGTGTCTTTCGTGTGTTGAAACCACACTTACTGTTGGTTTCTGTTTACCTCCATGTTGTCCTCGTGCCGTTCTCATTACTGGTTATTATATCATGTCGTTTTACTTCGTGCTACAGTCACCATGGTGTTCTTCGTGTCGTTCTTCTGGTTACCTCGTGTTGTTTTATAACCTCACTTCGTGTTGTTCTCAGTGCATCTAGTATTTCTATTACATACTTCGTGCAGCTTTAGTTCCTATGGCCCTCAGCTTTAATGATTTTCATCTCCTTGCAGATCCGAGGAAGAACATTCCACACACCTGGGCAGCACGTGATCCGAGGCTGGAATGAAGCCTGCTGAGAGACTGCCACGTGGACCGAATTCTTAGGGCTGGAAATGTGGAGGTCACACGTCGTGGCTGATGCTGCTGCTGCTGCTATATATATGAGACCTTCGTCCACAGATGAAGTTGATCGAGTTGGCGAGAAGAAAAGCGTATACAGAGAGCCACGATCCAGATAGAAGAAGAAAAGAGAAAGAAGAAGAGCAGAAGGAGAAGAAGAGAGGTAGAGAGCTCGAGAAGAGTGTGAAGAGAAGAAGAAGCAGAGAGTGAGAGGAGAGCAGAAGAAAGAGAAAGAAAGATAGAGAGTGAGCGAGAGAGCTCGTGGAGAAGAAGGAAGATCTTACCTGAAGATCCGTCTACTGGACCGTGGATCAAATCTAGGCCAGTCAGCTCCGTTGAGAGCCACATTGTGCACTTCATCTTTCAGCTTTCTGTTTTGCTGAAGTCATTTTCGTTTATTGTTTTTCCTTTGTTTTCTGGTTTGCTGTGTTTCCGATACTCTGTAGAGAGGTCAGGGTTCCTCCTGTTAGTTCAGGAGAAGGGAGATTGATACCTCTGGTTGCAAGCAGTAGGTGGGCTGCTTGTGGGTTCCCTCCGGGTTGGAGGAAGGGAGATTTATCTCCGGTTGTGCTTCCCTCTGGGGTTCAGAGGAAGAGAGACTTGGGTCTCTAGGTTTCCCTCCGGGTTGGAGGAAGGGAGACTTGTCTCCGGTTCTGGGCTTGTGGATTCAAGTCCAGGGGTTCCCTCCAGGTCTGGAGGAAGAGAGACCGTGTGTCTCTGGTTTGCTAGTGACTGGTGTCACTAGTGGTTCCCTCGGTTGGGAGGAAGAGGGGAGGCTGTTCCCCTGGTCAAGCTGTTTGGCAGCATTTGTTGCAGACTGAGTCTGCTGTTTCTAGCGTGAGCTAGTGGAAGCCACACTCGGTTTGAGTGTGGGGTGGATGTAGGTCTGGAGGACCGAACCACCTAAAAATCCTCTGTGCAGTGGTCTGATTTCTCTATATGTTTTGCTTCCGCTAGATGTTTGCATAGGGGCGCTCCAAGTGGTTGATCAGATCTTGTTCTGAGTGTTTAATCCGTTGAGTGAGCGAAAGTTTATTTGAGTGGAAGAATGGTGCTACTGCTAATTAGTCTTTCAGATTTGATACATCTGTCTAGTTAGCACTCTAGATAGTTAGTGAGCATCATAACCTTTTAATTGGGTAAAGGTTTTTAAAGGGTTATATTCATTCACCCCCCCTCTGAATACTGCACCGAACCTAACAATTGGTATCAGAGCGGTCTCTGACTTCCAGATCCAACGATCTGCAGAGGATCCTGCTGTTTTGATTTCATGCTTTATAGTTCCAGTTTGGTGCATTCTTCTGATATCGCTTTCTAGCTCATTGATCTGAGTCTATTCGATTGCTTTATAATGGCATCACATGCAGTTTTTGATGGTTCTAACTTCAAGAAATGGTCACGCAGTCTATGTGGTTTTATAAACTCTATAGATCCAAAACTGTGGGTTCTCGTTGAATATGGTCCACATGTTTTGCCTCGAGAGAAGAATAAATGGTCCCAGAAGGATAAACAACTAAACAGTGAGAATATAAGAGTTCAGGACATTCTGAAGAATGCTGTAGATGCTAATGTCATTTCCTCTATTCTTACATGTGGGACTGCGAAGGAAATCTGGGATTCAGTGATCACATTTCATGAGAACCAGAAATGTCTAACGGCAAGAGGAAGCACTTCAAGCAATGACGAAGAAGACCAGGTAAATTCTGAATCTGATTCTGACAAAATGACTTTTGATGATTTAAAGGAAATGTATGCTGAATTGTATGAAAAATATAGAAAAGTAAAATCTGAAAATAAAAGACTAAAGAAAAAGATTGATCAAAATTGTTCTGATTTATCATGTGAAAATTGCTCAAAATTGAAACAATCTCATGATGCTTATCTGATTGATATTCAGAACTATAAGAAGCAATTGGAAGAAGCTAGAAATACAGGCTCAGAAATGAATCAACTGAAGCTTGAAAATGAAAAGGCTAAAAGGCTCCAACAAGAAAATCAAGCTGAACTTGACAAGCATAAAGAACACATTTCTGTGCTGAAAAATAAAAATAATAAACTTACTGATAAAATTTCTGAACTAGAGAATGAGCTGAATTCACTAGGAAAAGATCAAATCCTAATTGATGAACTGGTTCAGAATGAACAAATAAGAAAGGAAAATGAAGAGCTGAAGCTACTGAACTCTGCTATGTCTGAGAAGCTTTTAATACTTGATAAGGAAATTCAATTTGAGAATGAATTGAAATTGAAACAGGAACTAGAAATTGTTAAAAATTTGAATGATGTCATGCAGAGACAAATTATCTCATGTGAGGAAGACTTGACTAATTCAGAACTCAAAATTTGTTCTCTGCAATCTGAAATAAGTAAACTTGTTCGTTCCATGTCTAAATCTACCAAGGGAAAAGAGAAAATGAATGTTCCTTTGTGTGATAACGCCACTAAATCAAGTGGAGAACAAGGATGCAAATCACAAATTGAAAAATATGTTAAGAAAAAGTTGTACACTACTTTTGTTCGCAGCTCTGACATTCCAAGCTGCTCTGGGCCTCCTAAAACATCTACATCATCTGTTTTCCAATTCAAGGCCCAGAAAAATGAAGAACAAATAAAAGTTGTGAACAAAGGTAAACAAATGAGCAAAAATGGTAAGAAAAACAAGGATAAACATGTCCCTACTTGTGTCTTTAAATCTGCTACCTATACTGCATCTGATGATTCAATGCATACTGTTCATAGCTCAATTAATTATCCGTATGCATCTGATAAGAGTGTTTCATGCCATTATTGTGGCAAGGTAGGCCATGTAATGGATGATTGCAGATTATTGATTGAAGATGGGCATGCAAGTGAAACATTGCATTCAAGAAATTCAGTTGGTAGAAATCATGCTACTAGGAAGTCTGATACATCTTGTCATTACTGTGGTAGGCATGGTCATTTCATGGATGCCTGTTTCATCATGAAACAAGATGATAAAATGCATGCTAGGTCTTCTGTTCATCAACACCCCAAAAGAATCATGTATGCTTCAAACCAACACATCATTTGTTATAATTGTAACAGACGTGGTCATAAAACTGTTGAGTGTTGGTTTAGGACTTCATGGGGATATAATGGTTCAAGAGGTAAGCACCCAAGGTGTTTTGAATGTGGCAAGTGTGGGCATGCAGTCAAGGACTGCTGGTATGCTCAGGGAAAACATTTTAATTCCAAATTTGATAAATTCCCTGAAAATAGAAATTGTCTTGGCAGAAATAAATCTATTTTTAAGGAAAAGATTCCTGCATGTATTAACTATGGGAAGCCAGGTCACAGGGCTACAACCTGTTGGCTGGCAGGATACCAAAGCCAAACTGGTTTTGCTAAACAGAATTTTTATTCTGTTAACAGAAAATCTCATGTGTATGCACATAGAATTCATGCTAACAAGTATGTGCATAAATCAGATTTGAAAACTGCTGTCTCTTGCCATCATTATGGCAAATCTGGACATTTGATGGATAGTCATCCTCTGATGAAATTTAATGGCTATCAAGTTAAAAATGTGCTGAGAAAACCTGCTAGGAGTGATAATGTCATGTCAGGACCCAAGACTTCTTGGGTACCTATTTGTGCAAAATAAACTTTGTTTTGCAGGTGTGCCTTGGGACTGGAATAAAAGGGGTAATGATCCAAGGCACTCAAGAATGAAAGCCCCACTCCCACACTGTTCAGGTAATCTCTCTGCATTTCTCATTTTGAAATTAATTGCATATCTGATTTGATGTATTCTTGCAAATCTGCCACTTGTAGTTGTTTGATAATTGTTGAAATGCATAAACTCTGAAAACAAATTGCATTCTGAAAAATCAAAACTGCATATGTATGAGGCTTGAAATTTGTCTGATGCATTGCTCATTAAAAATCTGTCCATTGCATTCTGAAAAATCTGATTAGCTGAAATTCGATCCATGCATGTTGCCCATGTTTAATTATCATGGTTGACCACAATGGTATATAAATGGTAAGGTATCAAAAGGCAGGGAAGTCTGTCTGGAGGTTCTTACTATGTGTGAGATGGTCTTTTAGACCAAGTGCTCCGCCTAGTACCATGGGTCACCTTGCTGGTTAGGACAGTCTGAATATGCATGAATCAAAATCATATGTTCAGTTTTCAGTGCAAACATTGCATGCTTTCAGGGGGAGTTAATTGCATGTCCTTGCATAGCATTCAGTGTTGAGTCTTTGCATGCATATAGTTAATTGCATTGCATTTTACTGCATTGAAAATACCAAAAAGGATAATTGAATGCATAGTGTCAGGAGGAGTCAATACAATGCATGAAAGCAGTCATGTGCATACATTTATGTCAGAGTTCATTGCATGTAAACTTTGAACATCCTGGAACTTGTCTGACCTCCTGATATCTTGCCTTGTGTGTATATCCCTTTCATTGATTCTATTTGACCAAACCGTGATCATAATTTGAAAACGCTGAGTTTCAAAATCTCTCCTATCAATTGGTAACAATTGGTATCATTTGATATCAGAATTATTTCAGTCCTTCATGAAGATTTCAATGGGCTATCTCGATCATAAATCTGAAAAAAATCTTGAACTAGAAATCTTCTATTATACGCTTTTATGAATGTCTGAAATAACTCATGTGGTTTAAGCTTAATGTATTCATGGAGTTTAACTTCAAAATCTCTTAACATATCTGAATCATGTTTAATAAATCTTAACCAACTGTTTCATGCTATGTCTTGCAAAAACTTCTGAAATCTGCACTTTTGAATACATGACTTTATTTGGTTAAGTACATGAGATTAATATTGTTTTGAAGCAAATGAATGTTTTTGAATTGTCTAAAGGGTAAAGTAATTGTCAGAGCAATGACCTTGGTCACTGAGAAACACATGTCCAAAGGATTGTGTCATGAGGTGCCTTAGTTAACTCTGTAAAAATTCATTGAAAATCAGGTAGAGCAATGGCATGCACACTGAGAAATACAATTCACTCATTAAAAATTGAGTTGTAGTGTGTCATGATGTGTAAATGCTAACTCTGTTCACATAAGGCATGACAGTTAGTCACACTAAGGGCTTAGGGATATTGGCCTCTGATCAAGGTATATCCTCTAGTTACAAGGTGTGTACTGAACTAGAGTGCACGTAAAATTTGTAGCAAGGAAAATTATTGAATAAATTGAAATATCTGAATATTGATGCCAAAATCAAATTGCTACAACCCTAGACAAAATCATATGACTTCATAATTGCTTGATTTCAATACAGATGCATGTAATTGCGAAAGAAGTCAATAAGTTTGATTGTGTAAGAGAAAGGGAGATTTATCAAGATAAATATGAGGGCTTGGTTCATATTTATTAAACCATGGTTTTAGATATCAATACAGAATTTTATTGATAAACTCTGCATACATCATGTTTAAACCATGCTGTTCAATAAATGTCATTCATAAGCCCTTATGATAGAAGACTTTGAAAACTTATGCTTTAGATTTATGAGATTGATATCTCTTTGAAAATCAGGCTGAACTTCTTGTGTTTGGAACATCCTTGAAAAATCTATTAATTGAAACTCTTCTGCTCATGGTATTGACTCATTAACCTGAACTTCTTCTTGTTTGCCCCTGTGGTCTCCTTCTCATAAGAGTCCACTTATTGAGGGGGAGCTTCCATGTCATGCATCACTTGCATATCAATTGGCATCTCTTTAGGGGGAGCATTCCTTGTCATGCTGAATCATGTTCATATCATTTGTGACCTTGCATTCATATACTCAGGGGGGAGTATTGCATTTCTGGTTGCATCTGCATTTTTGCATTTAACCCTTCCCATGGTTTATTTTGATTACACCAAAGGAGGAGATTGTTTGCCAAAGAGAGAGAATATCATTCAATCAGTGCATGCAGATTTCTTTTGATCTTCTCTAATTCATGCTTTTGCTGAAACTATTAAAGGGGGAGAATCATGTTCTTGCAAGGGGGAGAATTTGACTGAACTCTTATACATGCTTTAATTTCTCAAATTATTTTCTTTTTGATGAAGTCAAAGGGGGAGAATAATTTGAGTCTTCAGAATACCTCACATCATCAGAATGACTCAATATATTGAAAGTGTTGCCATCATCAAAAAGGGGGAGATTGTTGTGTCCCTGTGGTTTTGATGATGGTTTTGATGATTGATGTGGTTTTGATGATGGTTTTGTTGATTGATTGTTGGTGTGAGTTAATCAAATGTTCAGTCATCCTGCTGCTCAATTTAGAGTCATATTTGATGATCAGTCATGCTACATGTTAAACTGATGCATAAAGCATTCATTGCTGTGGTTTTAATGATTTATCTGGTTTTGATGATTGGTGTTTGATGTTAATCATTGTGAGTCATCCTGCTGAAATGTTCATTCAGGGCTTCATATGCTCAGTCAGTTTATCTGCTGACATTGTGCTTTGATGATAGCTTCATGATTGTGATTTGTATATCATCTGGAGAATGCACGTGTATGACTGATATATTGTGTGTGTTAGACTTCTGGTATGTGCATGATCTATACATCACCTTCAATCTTCAAGTCTATACACTGGTTTATTCTTCAAGTCTGTACATCCACAGTTAGACTTAAAGTCTGCACTCTAGTCTTCAATGTCAAGTCTGCACATCGGTCTTCGATTTCAATGTCCATACATTGGGCTTTTACATGAAGTCTACACATTGTTGTTTGCAGTGAAAGTCCATACTTTGGACTGTTCATCAAAGTCTGTACATCATACTGCTATAGCAAGTCTGTACAGTGAGTGATTCATTGGTGAAGTCTGTACACTTAACTGTACTTCAAGTCTAGACATTGCACTGTTCCCTTCATCTTCGTGTTGTTTTCAGTATGTGTCAATTTCGTCTTCGTGTCGTTTTTACCTCGTGTCGTGTTACCCCGTGTCAATTACTGTTCGACTTCGTGTTGTTTTCAACCCGAGTCGGTTACTGTTGTTCCTCGTGTCATTTTATTCGTTTTATATTGTTCACATAGCTTCATCACGTGTCGTGACAAGCCGTGTCTATTTTTCAGACCCCGTGTCTGTCTTGAGTTGTTCCTACACTCCGTGTCGATTTCATCTTTTGTCTTTGTCTTGTGTTTTCATGACCTCGTATCGTTTTTCCTCTCATAACCTCGTGTTAGTGTTTCTGTGACTTCGTTCATGTTTCGTAACCACACTTCGTGTTGGTTACTGTTGTTTCTGTGACTTCGTGTCATGTTTCCACACTTCGTGTCGTTCATGTTTCGTAACCACACTTCGTGTTGGTTACTGTCGCTCTTATGACTTTGTGTCGTGTCTCCCAGACCTCGTGTCATTTTTCACTCCGTGTCTATTTCAGTTTTCGTCTTCGTGTTGTTTTCAACTCGTGACGGTCTCTGTCATCTGTCTCCATGTCGTACTCACTCCGTGTCGTTTTTGTTCCACTGCGTGCAGAACATCGCAGCACCTCGTGTTGCTTCCTGTTTCACTTCGTGTCGTTTTCCGTTTTGTGTTCTTCGTGTCGTTCTTACTTTGAGTCGTTTTCTTTGTTATTTCCGTCTTCGTGTCGTTTCTGTTTTCATGACTTCGTGTCATCTTCATTGTCTTAGTGTTGTTTTCACCGCGTGCTGTTCTCACTGTCTTCGTGCTGTTTTCACCGCGTGTCGATTACTGTTTCATCTAGTATTGTTTTTCCACTTAGTGTCGTTTCCGAATTATCTCTTCGTGTTGTTCTTCCTAGACATCGTGTCTTTCGTGTGTTGAAACCACACTTACTGTTGGTTTCTGTTTACCTCCATGTTGTCCTCGTGCCGTTCTCATTACTGGTTATTATATCATGTCGTTTTACTTCGTGCTACAGTCACCATGGTGTTCTTCGTGTCGTTCTTCTGGTTACCTCGTGTTGTTTTATAACCTCACTTCGTGTTGTTCTCAGTGCATCTAGTATTTCTATTACATACTTCGTGCAGCTTTAGTTCCTATGGCCCTCAGCTTTAATGATTTTCATCTCCTTGCAGATCCGAGGAAGAACATTCCACACACCTGGGCAGCACGTGATCCGAGGCTGGAATGAAGCCTGCTGAGAGACTGCCACGTGGACCGAATTCTTAGGGCTGGAAATGTGGAGGTCACACGTCGTGGCTGATGCTGCTGCTGCTGCTATATATATGAGACCTTCGTCCACAGATGAAGTTGATCGAGTTGGCGAGAAGAAAAGCGTATACAGAGAGCCACGATCCAGATAGAAGAAGAAAAGAGAAAGAAGAAGAGCAGAAGGAGAAGAAGAGAGGTAGAGAGCTCGAGAAGAGTGTGAAGAGAAGAAGAAGCAGAGAGTGAGAGGAGAGCAGAAGAAAGAGAAAGAAAGATAGAGAGTGAGCGAGAGAGCTCGTGGAGAAGAAGGAAGATCTTACCTGAAGATCCGTCTACTGGACCGTGGATCAAATCCAGGCCAGTCAGCTCCGTTGAGAGCCACATTGTGCACTTCATCTTTCAGCTTTCTGTTTTGCTGAAGTCATTTTCGTTTATTGTTTTTCCTTTGTTTTCTGGTTTGCTGTGTTTCCGATACTCTGTAGAGAGGTCGGGGTTCCTCCTGTTAGTTCAGGAGAAGGGAGATTGATACCTCCGGTTGCAAGCAGCAGGTGGGCTGCTTGTGGGTTCCCTCCGGGTTGGAGGAAGGGAGATTTATCTCCGGTTGTGCTTCCCTCTGGGGTTCAGAGGAAGAGAGACTTGGGTCTCTAGGTTTCCCTCCGGGTTGGAGGAAGGGAGACTTGTCTCCGGTTCTGGGCTTGTGGATTCAAGTCCAGGGGTTCCCTCCAGGTCTGGAGGAAGAGAGACCGTGTGTCTCTGGTTTGCTAGTGACTGGTGTCACTAGTGGTTCCCTCCGGTTGGGAGGAAGAGGGGAGGCTGTTCCCCTGGTCAAGCTGTTTGGCAGCATTTGTTGCAGACTGAGTCTGCTGTTTCTAGCGTGAGCTAGTGGAAGCCACACTCGGTTTGAGTGTGGGGTGGATGTAGGTCTGGAGGACCGAACCACCTAAAAATCCTCTGTGCAGTGGTCTGATTTCTCTATATGTTTTGCTTCCGCTAGATGTTTGCATAGGGGCGCTCCAAGTGGTTGATCAGATCTTGTTCTGAGTGTTTAATCCGTTGAGTGAGCGAAAGTTTATTTGAGTGGAAGAATGGTGCTACTGCTAATTAGTCTTTCAGATTTGATACATCTGTCTAGTTAGCACTCTAGATAGTTAGTGAGCATCATAACCTTTTAATTGGGTAAAGGTTTTTAAAGGGTTATATTCATTCACCCCCCCTCTGAATACTGCACCGAACCTAACATACAGTGCGTTCCTAATTAGAACCGTAGATTCCAGATGTTGGCTGCTAATTCACGCGGTGGTAGCATGCTCAGATTGGCGCGGCTTCCCCAACGATGGGAGTAGGTGGTGCCTCTTCCAGCTTGTGGATTCCCACCTCAGAACTTGACTTGCTTCATGAGCAACTTGCTCACGCCACGCAGCGTGCTGCGGAGGCAGAAGGGATGCTCTGTATATAGGTAAAAGTTTCAGTGTTGAGTTCTCTTTGTTTACGCCTTATCGCGTATCTGAGATGGTACACTCGGCAGGAAAAGGAGGCGGAAGAAGCGCTTGCCCAGGCTGCGCAGAAGGAGGCTAGGATAGCAGAACTGGAGAGGGAACTGCGACGTCATCTTGATGACGACTCTTCTAGGGATGCCGTGGAACTGAGGATCACTCTCCAGTTGGAGAGGGAAGACCGCGAGAGAGAACGTGCAGAGAAAGAAAGAGACGCAGAGAGAGAAAGAGCCAACAGATTGACTGAAAGGGAGGAACGAAGGGCCATGGAGGCCCAACTATTCGAACTCCGAATCAGCCTTGGTCTTGCTGAACAGTGGCTGAGAGATGGTGAGGAGCGCTACCGAAGAGCACGAGAGCGTGGCTTTCGTGTTGGTAGCTTCTCTACTGCTTCTGTGGATCAACGCCGGGGTGTGGGAATAGGAAGGGGAGTACAGAGCGGTAGGAGTACCGCTTTTCATAGTTGGGTAGCGCCTTTGAGAGCGCTTTGCCCGGAGAGTAGTGGGACGAGTAATGCAGAGAGAGAGGGCGGAACTTGATGTAATTTTTTTGATTTTTGGAATAAAATACAAGGTTCAGTTTGTTTATTTTTCACCTTTGCTTCTGTTGCCTGAATCCCTGCACACATCACTGAAACAAACAAATCAGAATTTCTATTCTGACTTGGCCCCAAACTCAATAAGCAAATGGTCACTGTGACTGTCCTTGATAACTGGTCAAGGGGCCAAGCCTTTATTTAACGAAGGCAAGGGAAAGATGCGGTGATGATAAATGCGTCAGGCAAGCATACGAATGCAAGCGGTATTAAAAGTGAGATGCTGCACGCAAATGCAATCATGTAAAATTGATTTGTTTTCTTTTTTATATTTGACATTTTTGTTTTATCATAAAAAAGCTTTTTTGTTTACAAATATGTACATTTTCTCTTTTTCCTTTTTTATTATTTTTATCATTTCAATTTTTTTGTTGCTAACGCCCGGCAAGCACCCGAATGGCACCCAACCTACGTGAGAACAGGGGTTTCTTACTAACCTCCCAGGTATCCTAAGTGCACATCTAGGTTGATTTGGCCCTCTAGACCCCTCGAATGATGATCCCGCCGGCTAAGACTTACCCTGATGACAATACCGTCATGCCATGCTTAGGCTCCCAGTCGCTTCCGACCACAGGGATTCACCCAAAAGGTGGTTGAGGTAAGAGATTTGCCCGACCCGGGTCTGTTTCCTCACAACTCTAGATGGTATATGATGGAACACCCTGGAACCCTAACGACCAACCACGCGACGTTGACTCGGAATCAGACACCGTCGCACCCATAGGTGACGCGCTTGCATTGGCCTAAGCCCAAGGTTAAGCAAGAAGACATCAAGGTGGTAAACAGGGGTCTTGACCAGCCAGAAACATGGAGACTCCTTCGCAGCGATAGATTTTGCTTTTCAAAGTAGGCAACCAAATGTGTATGTTAAAATAAGGTCGTAGACCCTAGGCAGTTTTCACCCTTCAGAAACTCCATCGAACCTTCATCTTTAGAGGGAGAAGGAAGAGTGTAGGGGATAAACCTCCTGAGAGGACCGGCAAAGCCGTTAACCCGGTGAGCGAATAAGGGCCCATTAACTCTTTCCTTTCGGACAACTTTGGACCAAATCTCGAGCATTTACATTCCACGGCCCCTTTTGTGGATTCAGACTTTTGCTTTGAGGGGTTCCGTTTATCGCAACAGGCACGGTCACGACCAGGCTTTTCTCTTGATTTTGATTTTGTATTTCTTTTTGTGAGGGAGATAAAGTCGTTTGACGTTTGTGGGCTCCCTTTTCGTATGCCTGCGGGGACACTGCCCTCTTCTCGTGCTCTGATCGATGCTCGAGGAAATGGATCCTACTCTTGCCTTCGGGGTTTGAGTTTCGGTTTCTCATGCTCAGCGTTTTAAGGGCGCGACTGTCTCATTTGGTCGAAGAGAAAAGAATAAAGATTACAGCTTCCGGAGATCTTTTGGGTGGGGCCCCACCGTAGGTGATGCTACCGACTTTTTTTTCTCAATAAAATACATAAGTGAGCACATGTTAGCTTCCTTCGAACGAGCATAGGCCGACGTGGCCGGACAGGGATCTCCACGGTTCTGGCAAACCAAGACCCGGTGCCTACCAAGCCTTAATGGGTCCTATCCTAACATGAAGGTTAGATGCAGGGACTTAACTACATGGTGACTGCCAGGCATCGGCATTTTGAATTTTCCATATTTTTAGTGGTTTTTAATATTTCTTTGTTTTTGATGTTTTTTATCTTTTCATCATTTTTTGTTTTGTGCTAAGGGTAGTATTTCTTAAGATAAAGCCCATTTCAAGGGTGGGATAACTCGGTCCCTTCGGCGTTGACTAGCTTGTAGGCGTTGCCAGGGTACACGTCTTGAATTACAAATGGTCCTTCCCAATTGGGTTGGAGCTTAGAACGCGGACCTCCAGATTTGACAAAAATTCTTTTTATGACCATCTCACTGACTTTGAATTTTCTCTCAATGACTTTCTTTTGGTAAAAGCGAGCGAGTCTATTTTGATACACACGCGCGTGTTCGGCAGCGGCCAGCCGCTTCTCATCCAAGAGTTCCAACTGGGCAAGGAGTGAATTACGACGATCGTCGAGGAGAAGTTCCTCGTCCAATTGTACCCTGAGAGAAGGGATCAGAGTCTCGTACGGGACTACCGCTTCCATACCATAAGTAAGGGCAAATGGAGTCTGCCCGGTGGGGGTACGGATTGAAGTGCGATAGGCCCATAGGGCTTCGATAAGTTTTTCTGGCCAGTCTGAAAACTTACTAGACTCGCAGGTTTTTTTGATGATTTTGAGTAATGTTTTATTGGTGGCCTCCGCTTGGCCGTTACCTTGTGGGTAATAAGGCGATGAATGATGCAATGCAATTGCGTACCTTTTGCAGAGGTCCTGTAGGTCCTGAGAAATGAACTGTGGCCCATTGTCGGTGACGATCGTGCTTGGGACGCCGAATCTGGCGAGGATGTTCTTCATGATGAACTTGCAGACTGTTGACGCCTTGATTTCCGCGTAAGCTTCGGCTTCGGCCCATTTGGTGAAGTATTCCGTCTAAGGATGAAAGATTTCTGCTTGGTGACGGAATTGGGATCACCTAGGGGACCAATGATGTCGAATGCCCACATGGAGAAAGGCCATGGGGAGGATATTGGATGAAGTGAGGAAGATGGTGAATGGATTTTATCGGCGTGAAGTTGACACTTGACACACCTACGGATATAGACAGCACAATCCTCTTCCATAGTGGGCCAATAAAAGCCTTGGCGAATGATCTTCTTGGCGAGCATCTAACTATTCACGTGGCCACCGCACACACCCGAGTGCGTCTCCTCTACACATTTCCAAACCTCATCGTCACCAAGACATCTTAATAGAATACCAATAAGGATCCTCCTATAGAGTAGACCTCCAACCAATGTGTATTTCTGAGCCACCCTTCTTATGGCTTTCTTGTCCTCTGTGGTGGCCCCTTCAGGATAAGACTGATCTTGGCAGTATTTGATGATTTCATAGAATCATGGTTTCTCTTCATCAGCCAATTCTTCTTCGGCCTCTGCCAACATGATCTCCCTCTTCTCAAGGATATCTTCCTGCAGGATCTTTCTTGCTATCCTGTCTTTGATATTTACGTAGGAAGCATCATCGATTGCAGGGGCGTGAAGTTTGTAGATGGAAATGGACTTAAACCATCTTCCTAGAGGGAACCTTATGGATGATGCCAACGAGGCGAGGGCATCGGCGAGAATATTCTGATGATGAGGGACATGAACAAAGATCAGTTTTGTGAACAGTTTGGCAAAGGTAGCAGTGAGTTCTTGGTATGGCTTGAGTTTGGGATCGCGAGTGCGATATTTAGTGAGCACCCGGCGAAGGATGAGTTGACTATCACCTACGACTCGCAACTCAGTGATATGAAAAGAATGGGCGAGTTCTAGGCCAGCTAGAAGGGCTTCATATTCGGCTATATTGTTGGTGACTGGAAATTTGAGCTGGTATGCCAATGGGAATGTGAGGCCTTCAGGCGATAGGAGGGCGACGCCGATTCCTCTCCCTTGAGAATTCGGAGCTCCATCAAAATATAGCGTCCACATTGGCTCATCTGATTGGTTGACGGATATTAGTTCCTCATCTGGAAACTCTGATTGAACGGGATCGAACTTGGGAAGAGGATGGTGAGCGAGATGCTCGGCAATGGCATAGCCTTTAATCACCTTTTGCTGGATGTAGGTGATGTCGAACTGAGAGAAAAACTTTGCCAGCGTGCTAGCCTATCCGTAAGGATGAATTTTCCAGAAGGAATTCGATAGGATTCATTCGAGCAATCAAGTGGACCTCATGAGCCAAGAAGCAGTGCTTCAACTTCTGCACTACCCAAACGAGGGCAGCACAGGTTTTCTCCATGACGGTGTACTTCTGCTCACAGGGATTGAGAAGTTTGGACAAGTAATAGGTTGCCCGTTCCTTACCTTCTTCATCAGCATATGCGAGGACGGCTCCCACGGAGTCATCCAAGACTGAGACGTAAAGGATCAGAGGTTTTTCTAGTTTAGGTGGAATGAGAACGAGTGGACTAGTCAGATATTCCTTCAACCCTTCAAAAGCTTTCTGACATTTAGAATTCCAGTGGAATTCTACTCCTGGATTGGTCAACTCGTAGAGAGGTCTACACCTTTATGAATGTTGGGACACAAACCGACGAATAAACTGTAATCTCCCGATTAAATCTCGGACTTCCCTCAAATTCTTGGGAGGCGGCATATCCCTGATAGCCTTGGCTTTGTCGGGATCTATCTCGATCCCTCTCTTACTCACAATGAACCCCAGCAATTTACCCGATGACACACCAAACACACACTTTTTCGGGTTCATTTTCAATTGGAACTCCCTTGACCTCTGTAAAACCTTAGCCAAAACTTCTGGATGTTCCATTCTGGTCCTTGATTTCACCAATAAGTCATCTACATACACTTCCAGATATATGTGCATCATGTAATGAAATATGGCCATCATAGCTCTTTGGTAAGTAGCTCCAGCATTCTTTAACCCAAACGGCATGACCACGTAACAATATGTTCCCCAAGGGGTAGTGAATGACGTCTTTTCCTGATCCTCTTCTGCCAAACGAATTTGATTGTATCCTGAAAATCTATCCATGAATGAGAGGGTTTCGTAGCATGCCGTGTTATCAATCAACACATCAATGTGAGGTAAGGGAAAATCATCTTTTGGACACGCGCGGTTAAGGTCCCGGAAGTTGATACAAATCCTGACTTTCCCATCTTTTTTCATGACCGGGACAATGTTCGCCACCCATTGAGGATAAAGAACGACTCTAATGAACCTGGCTTTGTGGAGCTTGTCGACCTCTTCTTTCATTTTCAAAACCATTTGAGGGTGGAAACGCCTTAACCTTTGTTTTACCGAGACGGACCCTGATTTTAAGGTTAAACGGTGTTCGACCAGGGTTGAATCTAGACCCGGCATATCCTCGTAGCTCAATGCAAACGTGTCCTTATATTCCTTGAGAACCTCAATTAATGCCTCTTCTTCAGAGGGTGGTAGGTTGTCACTTATGAGGATGATTCTAGGGTCTTCCTCAGTTCCCAAGTTGACTTCTTTGGTGGATTCTTCTACGGCGGTTGACGGCTCGTCGAATCTCCTCATTCCACTAGCGTATGCGCCCGCCGCATCCTCATATTCTTCACCCTCATCTTTAGTGGGGCATTCTTCATCCGTGATCTCGTAGACTCCATACCCTTCATCAAATGCACAGTCGCCCTCACATTCTATTTCCGGTAGCCGGATGGGATTTTCTAGCAACTGGGGGATGGCAAGGAGGGCTTGACACCTGGAGGCTAAATCCAGAAGGAATCGACGAGGGATCTGCCTACCCTTAGATTTCTTCCTAGGTACTACCCTTGACCTATCATTCCTAGATTGACTGACAATATTTACAGAAGAAGAGGAAGACGAAGAGTGTAATATCCCAGACCTTTCGGATCCTTCTTCGTGGGTCCCGGATCTGGTTTTCGGAGCGTCCGGCTCTGTTGTGTCCGAAATTTCATTTCGGACATCTTTCATGTTCGGATCGGCGCGATCCGGAGTCGTTTCGGAGGCCCGGAGGCGTTCCGTGGCTTTTCCGCGTGTGTTTTCCAATTCCCGGTGTGTGTTTCGGCTTTTTCTTCGGAAGCTCGCTGCAGGCGAACCGGGCGGTTCACCCGGGCACGAGTGGTACCGTTACGATCGGTGCGTTCCGAGGATTCCGGAAATGTATTTTTCTATTTTCTGGTATTTTTCTGAAAATTCGGATTTTCTATAAAGCCCTAATTCTTTTTCTTTTTCTTTTCTCATTTCTCTTTCTTCTTCTTCTTCTTCCTCCGTTTCTTCCCACCGTGACACCCTCCACTCTCCCTCTCTCCCATTCGGACGCGACGAACCCCTCTCCGGCTACGGACGGCGGCGGGGCGACGGCGCGGACGTGTGGGCGGCGGCGAGGCGAGCTCGTGGGCGTGCGGCGTGCGTGGGAAGCGTGGGGAGTTCGTGAAGTTTGAAGCGTTCTTCATGATTCGTGATTGATTCGGCGGAGCATTTGCTCCATTGAGGTAGGGTGACGTTCCTTAGCCTCATGCCGATCTTTTCCGCGATTTATAGGCCGCGGGGAGGCCGAGAGGGGATCGTTTGAGCGTTTTTGGGTTTTTCCATGATTTGGGGAGAGCTCGCCCGATCTATGGATTTGATGCATGATTTCGTGTTTTGATGGCCTAGAATCATGCTAGGGGTCCCCAGGGGTCTTCCCCGTTGATTTCCCCCTCTCCTATGGAGGCATGGGGGCGTGGTTAGAATTTTTGGGCGTTTCTACCATTTTCGGCCGCGGACTGAGAACGCGCTATACTCCAGTAGCGCGTTCTTGGAGGTCGCGCTGTCCCGATCGAGCACGTTCATCGGAGAAGATGAACAGGAGGCGGTTCTTGTCGCGCTATGGGGTCCTAGCGCGATCAGCCTTGTCGCGCTAGGCATCCCTAGCGCGGCATGTCTTGTCGCGCTAGCCGTCCCTAGCGCGACATTCATTGTCGCGCTAGGAGGCCCTAGCGCGATGTCCCGTGTCGCGCTAGGTATCCCTAGCGTGATCTGGCTGTTGTTGGGTGTTCCCCTTGGGCCGTGTGTGCGTCCCGGGCACCCCGTGGAGTTCCGTGACCGTGTTTTTGGTATCCGGAGGTTCCGTTTGCCTTGGTCATGCGTTTGGCCGTGGACGGTGAGTCCATTTTTTTCCCGACCGTGGTCACCGTGCGACGGTGATGGTACGTGGGACAGCCCCCGTACTTCGTCAGGTTCGGACGTCGTTTTTCGTTGACTTAAGAGTCTACTCCTTTGTGACCCTCCACTAGTCGTAGCCTGCTAGTACGGGTGTGCTAGTTGCACCAGGGAGTGGTGTACGGGCTTACCCTGAGGATGATTTTAGACTGGTTACCGTCGGGCCCCTCGTCACATCAGAGTCCAGTGCCAGGGGAAAACCGGTCAGAGGGCCAGACCTAGGACGCGTGGTCTGTGTGTGCACACGTGGTTGGGGACTGTGGACGCACGTCGACTGGCGTGACCCCAGCTAGTCACTTGTTGTGAGTTACTTGTACGGTGTTTGCGCCTCGGGTAGGACCTACCACGTCAGGCGGCTCACCTGCGGCGCGGTGTCAGACGTCAGGGGACGCTACCGGCTGTGCTTCTAGTGGGTGGTACTCCTGTTGAGTACGGAGTGACAGACTATCAGTCGTGTGTTTCCAACCTTCGGGTTTTACGGTTCGACCGTTGATTCTGATCTTCGTACCGTGGCACGTGTGTCGATTTGCGTGCCGTAGGGTCTAGTTCTGTAGAGTACAGGACTTTCCTTTCCGAGGTACTTTCATACCGCTAGAGTAGTGGTTTCTCATTTTACGAGGTAGGGTTCGAGTGATCCCTACTGAGTCTTGTTCCGAGACTCATTCCCTGCGTGTTTTCACCGTGTTTCAGGTGAGACGCCACCTTCGGGGAGCGCGTCAGGAGCGCAGCGTGGTGCGGGTGCCCAGAGGTAGTGCCAGAGGTCAGAGCCGGGGTATGCCCCGTGTAGCTGTACTTTCCTTTCTCGTCACTGTACTAGTTGTGGATTGCTGTTATTGTTGTTTTATATTGTGGACCATGTAAAATGTTAATTTATTTCCTGCTTAAGATTATAACTGGTTAATTTCTGTAATTATTTGTGATACTTGTGTAGTCTCCACAGCATCCTTTTAACCCTTCCGAGTCTTCGGGCTCGTGGGTGGCGGTGCGAGTCTCGGGTTATCGGGCCTTCCCGGTAATCGGATTCTCGGGTCGTTACAGCTGGTATCAGAGCGCGGTTATGGAATTACGTGAGAATCATAGGTAATTGTAGTGGTCCACTAGTCCACAACGATGATGTACAGGTGACGCTGGCATTGGGCACCGTGTGTTTATTTTGACATTGCCGTTTTCGTGTTTTCTGTCTTTTGCTTCAGGAGCGAGTATGGCGCCGAGGAAGAGTTCTCGCTCTCAGCATGGGTAGTCGGCTGGAGGTCAGGAGATCCAGCAGGGGGTCCAGAGGGACCAGGAGGAGCATAGCAGAGTTCCGGGAGCTACCGAGGCCGCGGATGCTGCGAGAGCTCCGGGGGCCGAGGATTTCTTCCGAGGCATGTAACATCTCATGTCTCAGCAGTTCGGCGGAGAGGCTGGTGAGGGCTCGTCAGCCAGGGGTGGGCCAGGCCGAGCGGTGAGGGACTTTATGCAGTTCCATCCGCCTTACTTTAGCGGCCAGGCAGACCCCGATGCGGCTCGTGATTGGCTCGATGAGATGGAGCGGGTGTTCAGTTCTGCGAAGAGTGCTGCCGAGGACAGAGTTGTGTTGGCCTACAACCAGTTGCAGGGTACGGCTCGGAGGTGGTGGTCTTCCGAGTGGAAGACGTCCTTTCAGCTTCGTCCACTTGAGCAGATCGAGTGGGATGACTTTGTTGGTGCTTTCGAGCGTACGTACTGTCCAGATATTGTTGCCACGCAGCGGATGCGGGAGTTTCTGGAGCTGGTGCAGGGCGACATGTCCGTGTTGCAGTACAGGGCCCGATTTGTCGAGCTGGGTCGGTATGCACCTCATATCATGGAGCATGAGAGGGTGAGGACCGCACAGTTTGTGCAGGGCTTGAGGCTGGAGCTGAGGCACCATTTGATCGCGAATGGGGCCACTGATCTAGAGACGGCGTCTCGTGTTGCGATTTCCTTGGAGATGGATATGCAGAGGACTCGAGGACCGATCAGCCAGGGGCAGTGTTTGTCAGGTCGCAGCCAGCAGTCGGCTACCCAGCAGCAAGGTTTCTTCCAGCATGCGTCGGGTGGTTCAGGAGTACCGGCATCGGCAGCTTCGGTGACAGGATCGGCGTCCTTCGGCTCGAAGGTCAAGAAGTTCCTCTCGAAGAATTTCTGGAAGAAGAAGTCCAAGGATCAGGGGCAGGCTTCATCGGGCAGTGTACAGCAGCCGATTCCTTTTCAGCGTCAGGGATCAGTGGGTAGATCGCGAGGACCCTGTCCACGATGTGGTGGTACCCACCCAGGCAGGCAGTGCACGGTGCCGATCATCTATTTTCGGTGTGACCAGCCAGGGCACATGGCGCGTGACTGTCCTCAGAGACCGCCGCAGCAGCAGTTTCCTCAGCAGCAGCAGGTTCCCCAGCAGCAGAGGCAGCAGCAGCAGCAGCAGGGATAGTATCCGTCGCTACCCAGGTCAGCCAGCGTGGGAGGCAGGCAGAGGGCTCGAGGCCAGATCACGCACTTGACCAGGGCAGAGGCAGTGGCGTCGCAGCTCGTGGAAGGTACCGTTCAGATTTTGGGTTGTGCGGCTCGGGTTTTGTTCGATTCGGGCGCGTCTCATTCATTTATTTCAGAGGATTTCGCGTCGAGCGTCGAGGAGCCGATGACCCAGTTGTCCTGTGATTTGGCAGTGGAGTTGCCTTCGGGTGATTTTATGGTCACTCCGTATTGCTTTGACCAGGTTCCGGTGTGGATCGATGGGCGGAGTATGCCAGGCAGGTTGTATGCGTTGCAGCTTCGGGATTACGACGTGATTCTAGGCATGGATTGGCTCGAGACCCATGGAGCGGTGGTGGATTGTGGAATGAAGAGGGTCTACTTCCAGCATCCGAGCAAGAGGACCTTCTATTTCCAAGGTATCCGTTCCGCCTCTTCTCGATTCCTTATCTCTGCTATTCGAGCCCGTCGATTGCTTGATTCAGGTTGTCAGGGTTTTCTCGCGTCAGTGGTTGTGTCTGACCGGATGGAGCCGGATGTCGAGGACATTGCGGTGGTGTGCGAGTTTCCCGACGTTTTCCCCGAGGAGTTGCCTGGATTACCTCCCCAGCGGGAGATCGATTTCGTGATCGAGGTTGTGCCTGGTACGGGACCTTTGGCGAAGGCTCCCTACCGTATGGCCCCCGCTGAGTTGAGAGAGTTGAGGGCGCAGTTGCAGGAACTGCTGGCCAAGGGGTATGTTCGTCCGAGCTTTTCCCCTTGGGGTGCGCCCGTGTTGTTTGTGAAGAAGAAGGACGGTAGTCTGCGGTTGTGCATTGACTATCGGCAGCTGAATGATGTGACCATTAAGAACAAGTATCCGTTACCGCGGATTGATGATTTGTTCGACCAGCTGCAGTCTGTGCGAGTGTTCTCGCGGATTGATCTGCGGTCCGATTACTATCAGCTGAGAATTCGCGAGTCCGATGTGGAGAAGACTGCATTCAGTACGAGGTACGGGCATTATGGGTTTTTGGTGATGCCGTTCGGGCTCACCAATACCCTAGCAGCCTTCATGGACTTGATGCAGAGGGTGTTCCATCCGTATTTGGACCAGTTCGTGGTCATCTTCGTGGATGACATCCTTGTTTATTCGCAGTCTGCTGAGGAGCACGCGTACCATTTGGGTGTGGTGCTGCAGACGCTGCGAGAACACCAGTTGTATGCGAAGCTCAGCAAGTGCGAGTTTTGGCTCAGCGAGGTGCACTTTCTGGGACACGTAATTTCTGGTGATGGTATTTCCGTGGATCCCACCAAGGTCGAGGCTGTGATGCAGTGGCCGAGGCCGAGGTCGGTGACGGAGATCCGGAGTTTCTTGGGGCTTACGGGTTATTATCGCCAGTTTATCCAGGATTTTTCTCGCATTGCGACCCCGATGACTAGACTCACGCGGAAGGATGTGCCTTTCGTTTGGTCTGAGGAGTGTGAGCAGAGCTTCAGGGAACTGAAGAGATTGCTCACCTCGGCTCCGGTGTTGGTTTTACCTTCTGGATCGGGAGGTTTCGTGGTGTGTACAGATGCTTCCGGCGTCGGATTGGGTGCTGTTCTGATGCAGCATGGTAGAGTGGTGGCCTATGCATCTCGGCAGCTAAAGCTCCATGAGGAGAACTACCCTACCCATGACCTTGAGTTGGCGGCAGTGATCTTCGCGCTGAAGATCTGGAGGCATTATCTGTACGGCGAGAAGTTCGAGGTGTTCACTGACCATCAGAGTTTGAGGTATGTGTTCTCGCAGAGAGATCTGAACCTCAGACAAAGGCGTTGGATGGAGTTCATGAAGGACTATGACTTCACCCTGTCTTATCAGCCAGGCAGGATGAATGTCGTTGCCGATGCCTTGAGTCGGGAGGTTGCGGTCAGTACCTTGATGTTGAGGAAGTGGAGGCTCTGGGAACAAGTGCCCGAAGTTTCTTTCAGGCTCAAAATTCCCCAGGAGCCAGGGTTGGCAGTGCTTGCGAGTCTGACTGTCACTCCCGCTATCCGTCGTCAGGTGACAGAGGCTCAGCATGCAGACCCTGAGTTGCCCCGGATTCTGGCTTTGGCTGAAGTGGAACTTGGCGAGGACGGTGCTGCGAGGTTTCGTGGCAGGCTGTACGTCCCATCGGAGGAGCAGGTTCGTCGTGCGGTGTTACGCGAGGCTCATGGAGCAGGTACACTGTGCACCCGGGTACGACGAAGATGTATCAGAACTTGCGGAGGCAGTTCTGGTGGCCTGGCATGAAGAGAGATGTTGCCGAATTTGTGGCCAGGTGCCTGATCTGTCAGCAGGTGAAGGCGGAGCATCAGTGACCAGGAGGTACTCTCCAGCCCTTGGATGTTCCTGCTTGGAAGTGGGACCATGTGACCACGGATTTTGTGGTGGGGTTGCCGAGAACCCCGAGTGGGCAGGACAGTATTTGGTTGCTGGTAGATCGGCTGACGAAGGTGACGCGGTTGTTACCGGTCAAGGTCAGCTGGAGCGTGTCTAAGTTGGCTCGTCTTTATGTGGAGTAGATCGTGCCGTTACATGGGATTCCCATTTCGATCGTGTCGGATCGGGATCCGCGCTTCACTTCTGGATTCTGGAGGAGTTTCCAGCGAGCTCTTGGCACGGAGTTGGCGTTTAGCTCGGCGTATCATCCTCAGTCAGATGGTCAGTCTGAGAGGACCATTCAGACTTTGGAGGACATGCTGAGATCCTGCTGCCTGGAGTGACAGGGGAGTTGGATTCATCACCTACCGTTGGTGGAGTTTGCCTATAACAACAGCTATCATTCGAGCATCGGCATGGCTCCTTATGAGGCATTGTATGGGCGTCCTTGTCGGACTCCACTTGATTGGTTTGAGGTGGGTGAGCGTGTTTTGACAGGACCGGAATTGGTGCAGCAATGTGTGGATGTTGTGCACCTGATTCGTCAGAACATGTTGGCGGCCCAGAGTCGGCAGAAGAGCTATGCTGACCGTAGGAGGCAGCCCCTCGAGTTCGCCGTGGGCGATCATGTGTTCTTGAGAGTTTCTCCGATGAAGGGGGTGGTGCGTTTTGGACGGCGTGGGAAGCTGAGTCCCCGCTATATTGGTCCTTTCGCGATTGTGGAGCGCATCGGTGAGGTTGCTTACCGGTTGCAGTTGCCTCCTGAGTTGGCGTCGGTGCATGACGTGTTCCACGTCTCGATATTGCGGAAGTATATGCCCGATGACTCTCATGTGCTCGAGTTTTCCGTTTGGCCTGAGGTGACTCCAGATCTTTCTCTCCCAGAGTTTCCGATCCGCGTGGAGGATAGGCGAGAGCAGCGCCTGCGGAACAAGGTCATTCCCTCGGTAAAGGTCGTGTGGCAACGACACTCTGGTGGTGAGGCTTCGTGGGAACGTGAGGATGAGATGCGTCAACAGTTCCCGTATCTGTTTGAGTGAGTCTTCCTCTTCTTTCCCCTTTGGTTGTTCTCAATTTCGAGGATGAAATTCCTTAAGGGGGGAGGGCTGTAATATCCCGGACCTTTCGGATCCTTCTTCGTGGGTCCCGGATCTGGTTTTCGGAGCGTCTGGCTCTGTTGTGTCCAAAATTTCATTTCGAACATCTTTCATGTTAGGATCGGTGCGATCCGGAGTCGTTTCGGAGGCCCGGAGGCGTTCCGCGGCTTTTCCGCGTGTGTTTTTCGATTCCCGGTGTGTGTTTCGGCTTTTTCTTCGAAAGCTCGCTGCAGGCGAACCGGACGGTTCACCCGGGCACGAGTGGTACCGTTGCGATCGGTGCGTTCCGAGGATTCCGGAAATGTATTTTTCTATTTTCTGGTATTTTTCCAAAAATTCGGATTTTCTATAAAGCCCTAATTCTTTTTCTTTTTCTTTTCTCATTTCTCTTTCTTCTTCTTCTTCTTCCTCCGTTTCTTCCCACCGTGACACCCTCCACTCTCCCTCTCTCCCATTCGGACGCGGCGAACCCCTCTCCGGCTACGGACGGCGGCGGGGCGACGGCGCGGACGTGTGGGCGGCGGCGAGGCGAGCTCGTGGGCGTGCGGCGTGCGTGGGAAGCGTGGGGAGTTCGTGAAGTTTGAAGCGTTCTTCGTGATTCGTGATTGATTCGGCGGAGCATTTGCTCCATTGAGGTAGGGTGACATTCCTTAGCCTCATGCCGATCTTTTCCGTGATTTATAGGCTGCGGGGAGGCCGAGAGGGGATCGTTTGAGCGTTTTTGGATTTTTCCATGATTTGGGGAGAGCTCGCCCGATCTATGGATTTGATGCATGATTTCGTGTTTTGATGGCCTAGAATCATGCTAGGGGTCCCCAGGGGTCTTCCCCTTTGATTTCCCCCTCTCCTATGGAGGCATGGGGGCGTGGTTAGAATTTTTGGGCGTTTCTACCGTTTTCGGCCGCGGACTGAGAACGCGCTATACTCCAGTAGCGCGTTCTTGGAGGTCGCGTTGCCCCGACCGAGCGCGTTCATCGGAGAAGATGAACAGGAGGCGGTTCCTGTCGCGCTATGGGGTCCTAGCGCGATCAGCCTTGTCGCGCTAGGCATCCCTAGCGCGGCATGCCTTGTCGCGCTAGCCGTCCCTAGCGCGACATTCCTTGTCACGCTAGGAGGCCCTAGCGCGATGTCCCGTGTCGCGCTAGGTATCCCTAGTGCGATCTGGCTGTTGTTGGGTGTTCCCCTTGGGCCGTGTGTGCGTCCCGGGCACCCCGTGGAGTTCCGTGACCGTGTTTTTGGTATCCGGAGGTTCCGTTTGCCTTGGTCATGCGTTTGGCCGTGGACGGTGAGTCCGTTTCTTTCCCGACCGTGGTCACCGTGCGACGGTGATGGTACGTGGGACAGCCCCCGTACTTCGTCAGGTTCGGACGTCATTTTCCGTTGACTTGAGAGTCTACTCCTTTGTGACCCTCCACTAGTCGTAGCCTGCTAGTACGCGTGTGCTAGTTGCACCAGGGAGTGGTGTACGGGCTTACCCTGAGGACGGTTTTAGACTGGTTACCGTCGGGCCCCTCGTCACATCAGAGTCCAGTGCCAGGGGAAAATCGGTCAGAGGGCCAGACCTAGGACGCGTGGTCTGTGTGTGCACACGTGGTTGGGGACTGTGGACGCACGTCGACGGGCGTGACCCCAGCTAGTCACTTGTTGTGAGTTACTTGTACGGTGTTTGCGCCTCGGGTAGGACCTACCACGTCAGGCGGCTCACCTGCGGCACGGTGTCAGACGTCAGGGGACGCTACCGGCTGTGCTTCTAGTGGGTGGTACTCCTGTTGAGTACGGAGTGACAGACTGTCAGTCGTGTGTTTCCGACCTTCGGGTTTTACGGTTCGACCGTTGATTCTGATCTTCGTACCGTGGCATGTGTGTCGGTTTGCGTGCCGTAGGGTCTAGTTCTGTAGAGTATAGGGCTTTCCTTTCCGAGGTACTTTCATACCGCTAGAGTAGTGGTTTCTCGTTTTACGAGGTAGGGTTCGAGTGATCCCTACTGAGTCTTGTTCCGAGACTCATTCCCTGCGTATTTTCACCGTGTTTCAGGTGAGACGCCACCTTCGGGGAGCGCGTCAGGAGCGCAGCGTGGTGCGGGTGCCCAGAGGTAGTGCCAGAGGTCAGAGCCGGGATATGTCCCGTGTAGCTGTACTTTCCTTTCTCGTCACTGTACTAGTTGTGGATTGCTGTTATTGTTGTTTTATATTGTGGACCATGTAAAATGTTAATTTATTTCCTGCTTAAGATTATAACTGGTTAATTTCTGTAATTATTTGTGATACTTGTGTAGTCTCCACAGCATCCTTTTAACCCTTCCGAGTCTTCGGGCTCGTGGGTGGCGGTGCGAGTCTCGGGTTATCGGGCCTTCCCGGTAATCGGATTCTCGGGTCGTTACAAAGAGGATGGTGTAGAATGTACAGGAGGAGACCCCTCAGAGGAGGGGTAGAAAAGGTCACTCATCGGACCTTGGACGGGTGGTCCGCAGGGGGGGAAGCACCCGTGGGAGATGTAGGAGGTTTCCTCAACGAAGATGTGTTGTTGGGGAGTTTGAAAATTGACGTTTTTTTTTTCGTTTTCATTTTTGATGACAAAACAGTGAAATGAAATCGGAGGAGAAAGAAAAGTGGTTATGGCTAGAAGATTGGGAGGCTCGTAGAGCAGATCATGATTGAAAGCCTGGCGCGGGTTGAGAAGCCCGCGTAGGTATGTAAGCAGAGAAGGGGACCTGGGAAGATCATCAGACAATTGTCTGGCTCAGGAAGAAGATATCAGCAAAGGCTGAGACAAGTGGATGGAGAAGATGGCGGCTATTGAGCCGTCGACGGCAATGTTGTGGACGGATGAAGATCCGTCGATGACAGGGTCCTTCTGGCAAGGACAAGGATAGTTTGGAACCTTGGCAAGAGTGGTAATATTCTCTAGTATTCCGGAGATCAATGGTGGTCCTTCAAGCTGTGGAGACAAGAACATCCTTTCCAGTGCAACGGAAATGTCCCGTATGTCGAACCATTTGTTCCACTCGCATTCCGGATCTTTGATCTTGTCTCTTTTGGTGATCCTCGGATATTTTTCAGCGAAATATACAGCATGTGATCTCCCATATGCTTCTCGTGGGTAATCTCCCATCTGAACAACGGGCCCTCTGTTGAAGTGGTTTGATAGAGTCCATGTGAGGGGCTTCCAATCCGCCTTGAACGGTCCTTTGAAGCCTAGGCCAAACCTACGGTTCGGCCTAATTTCCTTTGGCGGTTTGAGCATACCCTGTAATTATGCGCCCAGACCTTTACCCTGTTGATAGCCAATGTTCCTCATAATCTCCCACCCTTTGGAGTGAAAAGGGAGATATGATGTTGTGGTTGCCCTGACCGGCTCCTTTGGTGCTAGTGGAACGTGAGATAGATCACGCACGTCCAGCAATGACAATATGGACCGATGAGATGGCCACACAGAGGCCAGAGAGGTGTTGATAGCATCCACTGTGTGAAGGACAGGTGTACTAACCACTTTAATAATCCTCCCATTGTAAGGAAACTTCAGGCACTGATGGTTGGTGGAAGACACAGCGTCCATGGCTTCGATGTAAGGGCGACCCAGTATAGCCTTGAATGTGGGGTCCATGTCGAGGACATGGAATTCCGTGGGAATTGACATGGGGCCTAGTTCTGCCTTCAGAATAATCATCCCTTGTGGCGGCCTTTTGCTATTGTCATAAGCCGTGACCGTGATCGAGGAAGGTCTTATTTGTTCCTCGTTGACCCCACACAACTGAAGGGTGTCCATGGAGATCACATTTATGGACGCACTCGTGTCCACAAGACACGGGTTTATGGATACCCCATTAATTTTTATTGAAATGCACAATGCATATTTCCGAGCTTCCTTGGGAGCGAGCTCGTAGTTGTGGAACATGATGGCTGGTTGTGTGTCTGTTGGGGTCAGGACGGTCGAAATCTTCTCCACGGGGAGGTCCTCATTAACCATGACTTTTTGAAGGTATTCCATCAAGGCCGCCTGGTGGGATGTGGATCTTTGAAGTAGCTCCAGGATGGAGATCCGAGCAGGTGTCTTGTCCAAGTGTTTCAATAGATCATACTGTGTTCCAGGGATAGCTCTTTCTGGTTGTTCTCCATCATCCTTCTCTGGCTGAGATCGCTCAGGATTCTGACTGTTGTGGGAGAAAACCCTGTGGAAAATCCTTCCACTCCGGAGCACCATTGCCTGCGGCTTTTGTACCACTGTGGGGGTAGTAGTGGGTTTTAACAGGGGTTTGAGGGGTAGTGGTGGAGGAATGGTTGATGAAGCAGGGGTGATGACGGGAGCAGGGATTCTGATGAGGGGTTTGTTAGGTAGAGGCATGGAGGTAGAGGGGATTGTTAGTGTTGGTGTGCTACAGGCCAATTTCGGGTCGGGTAGGCCCAAAGTTGTACGATCTTGTTCATTAATAAAGTGGTGTTTGAGCGTAAATATGCGATTGTGTTACTTTACGTTGTCCCTAGGATATGTGGTTGTAAAGTCAGCTCGAGATGAGATCTCAAACATGAGACTTACTTTACATGAACACATACCTTAAACTCTTCTTGGTTGGAGGGTAATCACTCGGGGACTTTGATTACCTATTAAACCAGTACACATGATGTGTCAGTGACCAGTCTCATGGTCATTGGTGCGGGGCACCAACACATATGTGTAGGTGTATGTCCTTGGAGGATGTGCACTGAATTGATCCGCTATTGGATCTTCAGATGGTTGATTATACCTAATGTCAACTGAAGATCCAACGGTCATAGTAGCATCGTTGGTCCTTTGACTTGAGACATTGATCGGATCTTACACGAGGACTGGAATGGTTTAATTACTTAGCTAAGTGACTTTAACCATAAGTCATGAGTTGCCGAGTCATTAACCACTCCAGGAGATGTGTGAAGATCATCAATGGTCAAGAGGGGATCGCTCACTGTCGGGTATATATCAGACAGTTAATGGGTCATGACATTGACGCTCCGTTAAATCCCTGGCCAGGGTCGTGTGAGTTCGTTTAGAACGGACGTCATACACTTTAAGGAGGTCATAATCAAATGGCACGATCATGGGGTTTGACAGATACCGTACCCTCGATCGTACCAGACTCATAGAAGGAGCGAGGGATTATATCGATGCGGTAACTGTGGACTTACAGGTACCAGACATGCGGGTTTAAACTCGGCGTCATCTAGGATCACGCGGATTTGCTTGACCCAATGTGATCGAAGGTTCAGAATGAATTAAAATATTATTCAGCTCTTGTATAAGCGAATAATATGTTTAATTTACTTCTAATTAGGAATTAGAAGTTAATGGGCCTTAAACTAGAGTGACTATGGGCCTAAAGGATCACACACAATGGATTCTTGGGTGACGCATTATTATTATACAAGTGTATGTATTAGTTCCCTTTACTTCCTTTTGGAAAGGAGTGTAAATGGGGCTTAAAACATATGTATAATAATGGAAAGGTCATATATACAATTTTGGTCCTTTTGATGTCTTTAGAAAAAGGGTCCAACTTCTATATATATGGCACCTACGTGAAACTTTCGAGCCTTCATCTCTTCCAACTCTTAGGCTAATCAAGCATTAAGCCTAAGAGGAGGAATAGCCTCCCCCTTTCTCCCTCTTGCTCTCTCTCTCTCCAGAAGGTGATAGAGCGGGGGAAGGTCGTGCCGGGGAGGTACCGTCACTGCGCAAGGGTCCGTGTGGATCTGCTCTAGAGGCCGTACAGCTGTGCGGCTCGGTTTCTCTGCATCGGGCTTAGCGGACAGCGTTGTTCCGCGCAAGGTGAAACACGCAACCCGTAATTAGGGTTTTTGAAACACCGATTAGAGCACATATTAAGCTTTCCATAACACCGGGATCGGGCAAATAAAATTTTTGTTATCCGCTGCGTCGCCCGTAGGTGTTGTGCGAAACCTTACAGTGGTATCAGAGCCAGGTTCGCGCTCTGGTCGGTGTTTTTATTGCCGTTTAGAATCATATTTGAAAGGGGTTTAAATGTTTCAATTGTTATTGCTAGAAGGGGATGTTGGACATCCCCGTTCTTCCAGGATGCTGGGCATCCCAAGAGCAATTTTTTTTTTTAAAAAAAAATTTGTGGCCGGTTTGGGAGCACTGCGCCCTGGGCGCACAGCGCCCAGGGCGCAGTGTGCCGGCGGGCGCACCCGCGTGGGCGGGCGCCTCCCACGCGCAACGCCCGCGTGGCGGGCGCCCGCATGCCGCGCCCGCAACGGAGGGGCGGGCGCCGCGTGGCGGGCCAGCGCCCGAGTCAGCGCACGCAAGGCGGGCGCTGACCCGCGCGCGGGCGACGCCCGCCGCTGGCGGGGTCCGCGCCCGCGCCCGTGGGCGCCGCCCACGCGCGCGTGCGGCGGGCCCCCCCACCCGGCCGATTTTTTTTTAAATAAAAAAAATTTTGCTTTTACCTTTTTTTTAATTTATTAGTGCATATATTAATATATATATTAGATATATATATCAAAATGCACAGTAAATTAAATAGGAGTTTATCTAGTAGGTTAATTGTGTTATCTCGATGGTAAATGTCAAAAGTTAATTTTTTATTTAACAGTGTTGAATTTACCGAGGTGAGATAATTACTATTTACCTTGAGATAAAATAGTAATAATTAAAGTTACTTTAGTAAAATTTAAGTTTTTGAATTTTTAATTATTAGATAATTAGAAAATTCAAAATTTAAATTTTATTGAAGTTAAATGTAAAAAAATTCAATTATTTGAATTTTTAATTATTAGATAATTGTTAAATTCAAATTTTGAATTTTAGAATATTACTAATTGAGGATAATTACATTATTTAAATTTATTTTCAAACAAAAATTATTAGATAATTAGTTTGAATTTAAATTTAAATTATTGGCATGTTTAAATTTTAAATTTAAAGCTGATTATTGGATAATTAAATTTAAATTTAAATTTAATTAATTATCTCAATTAGATGCCCCTGTAGAAAATGATGGTTCTTTACGTGCATTATTTTATTTACCTTGTATTGGCCTGCTTGTGTGTTTAATTTTAGTTAATCATGCTTTGATTTTTAAAATTAAACAAAGCTAGCCTGTTTTTATTTGCACATCCCATTTTTAAATTCAAAAGTAAGGATTATTTTCAGAAAATAACCCATGATTGATTTTATTTGAATGGGTTGGCAAGTGATCATGGACTTGGATTAATGTAATTAATTGGGGTCTGCGAACCTCCTTTCTCTCTCTGTTAAAATTCCAATGTACTTCTATCTTCCTCCGTTGTTGTACTCGCCCTAAGGGCTGCTGGAATTTGAGTCACATGTAATTTAATTTTTCTGGCCTGCGTGCCGTGTAAAAGTTGTAATTGATGCGGCGTCGGAGTTTGAAAGCGCGGAGCACACCCGACGAGGTCGATTCAGCTGCTTCAGAAGCGGGCCGGATGTCTTAGTTACATTAGGGTTAAAGTCCATGATCACTTGCGCTTAATTTTGCATTGGATGCATTTACTTTGTGCAAACTACTAGGTACGGTAAATATATTGGATATATTTATATTACCACCTAGGGTGAGATCAAGATAAAATTGAATTCCCTCGCGCTTAAATTTTAGATCTGGTAAGCGTGGCTCTAGGAGTCGTCGTGGCCCTCCATCATTATGGAGTAAATGAACGTCTTCATTTCATGAATTTGTTGTGCTTTTCACAAGGTCCATGAGTTTGGGTGCGGGATTAAACTCTAAGGCTCGGCCTCAATGGGTGAGGAATTGAACTCGGCTTTGTTGTGCTTTCCACAAGGGTCGGGTCATGAACTCATTGCTATGTAGTAATGATGGTTAGATCTAACCGAGAATATCCTTTGTTGTGCTTTCCACAAGGGGATGATTTCTCGGGGGCCGAATATCGGATATTGCATTAGATGCAAGTGCCTGTTGACTGCCCTTGAGATGGTGTATGGCTTGTTGTGCTTTCCACAAGGTCGTACATCAGTCTCATTGGGATTCCGACCCACTAGGTTGATCTCGTTGATCTCCCGTTCTATATACTGAGGGTTATATAGTTCGATCGAAAAATAGTGGGACTAACTAAGATAGAAAACCACATCTAAGTTAGAATTTGAACACATGCTAAGTTATCTTTTATTTCTTATCCAGATTACAATGTCGTCGTCCAACCCCCTCCGTGGCATCTTAGATGCAAATCGCTTAACTGGACCGAACTAGTCGGATTGGCTGCGTAACCTACGCATAGTCCTTACCGCCGAAAAGATTGTATACGTGTTGGACACGGTTCATTCTGAGCCAGCTCCTGATGTCGACGGGGGCGAGTTACTGGCTTATGCCAAGTGGTCTGAGGACTCCTCCCTAGCCCAATGTTACATGTTGGCCTCTATGGCTCCCGAGCTACAGCGACAATTTTAAAAGACTGATTGTAGAAGTATACTTCTCAATCTACGCCAGCTCTTCGGAGAGCAGGGTAGGATTGAGAGGTATGACATCTCCAAAAGGCTTTTCAGGACACGGATGTCTGAGGGTTCTTCAGTACAGGCTCATGTACTGAAAATGATGGAGTGGATAGAGAGACTCAATGCACTGGGGTTCAAGTTGGATCTTGAACTGTGCATTGATCTTATACTCCAGTCATTGCCCGATTCCTTTTCTTCCTTCATCATAAACTTTAACATGAATAGAATTGATGCAACTCTCCCGGAGCTGCCCAACATGTTAAAGAGTGCTGAAGGAACTATGCAGAAAGATAAACCATCTTCTTCTGTAATGATTATTGGCCGGGCCAATAAGAAAAGGAAGGCCACCCATATATCCACTACAAGTAACAAAGGGAAAGGAAAGAAAAAGGCCACGGGTAAGCAGCTCGCCAAGATTGACAAAGGGAAGGGCAAGAAGAATGAAAAAGAAGACAAATATTTTCGATGCGGGGAAACTGGGCATTGGAAAAGAAATTACAAGGCAATTCTAAATGAATGTATTTTTGTCATAGACCTTAATTTGTCATATATGGAATCCACATCATGGGTATTGGATACTGAATGTGCATCCCATATCTGCAATTCTATGCAGGTGCTGGCAAATAGAAGGCGATTGGGCAAAAATGAGATTGAACTGAGGATGGGCAATCTCTGGCTTGTATAACATTGGATATACATTGACTTTTAATAGCACTGGGTGCTCTATAATGAATAATGGTTTGATTATAGCCAATGGTTCATTAGTCAATGGTCTTTATGTATTAGATACACGTTCTAATGTTATGCAAATTTCCAATGCTGATGAAGTGAATTATGCATATCTATGGCATTGCAGACTTGGTCATATAGGTGAGAAAAGAGTCTCTCACTTACACTCAAATGGGTATTTGAATTCGTTCGAATACAAGTCATTTGATACCTGTGAGTCGTGTCTCATGGGGAAAATGACCAAGGCTCCTTTTGGTGGACATGGTGAGAGGGCTGTTGACCTTCTCGAGCTCATACACTCGGATGTGTGTGGACCCATGTCCATAGAAGCAAAATGAGGTTATCTCTATTTCATTTCTTTTATTGATGACTTCTCTAGATATGGCTATGTATATTTAATGAGACATAAGTCACAAGCCTTTGAGAAGTTTAAGGAATATAAGAATGAAGTAGAGAAACAGACTGGCAAAAGTATTAAGGCTCTTCGATCGGATCGAGGAGGTGAATACTTAAGCCATGAATTCACTTCTTATCTTAAAGACCATGGAATAGTTTCTCAGTGGACTCCACCGTATACACCACAGCATAATGGTGTATCCGAGAGGAGAAATAGGACCTTGTTAGACATGGTCCGATCCATGACGTCTATGTCAGGACTACCCTTGTCTCTCTGGGGCTATGCGTTAGAGACTGCGGCTTATTTATTGAATAGGATCTCAAGTAAATCAGTTCCTTCTATACCATATGAGATATGGAAGGGCAGGAAACTAAATTTTAATCACATTAAAATTTGGGGGTGTCCTGCTCATGTAAAGAAGAACGAAAGTGATAAGCTTGAGTTGAGAACCGATAAGTGTAGGTTTGTGGGATATCCAAAGGAGACGTTTGGATATTATTTCTATCACCCTTCTGAGCAAAGGGTCTTAATGGCCAAGAGAGCTGTATTTCTGGAAAGAGAATATCTACTCCAGAAAAATAGTGGGAGCCAGATAGAATTGGACGAGGTCCAAGAACCACAACCCATAGGCACAAACTCATTAGATGAGACGGTATCGGTTGACCCTATTCAAAGTGAAACATTGACACTACGGAGATCTGGTAGGCTACAGAGAGAACCTGAGAGATATGTTGGACATGTCTCAGAGGGGTCCTCTAAGGTATGTATCGATGAGGATGATGATCCTCAGTCGTACCAGGAGGCGATCCGTAGTGTAGACTCCGAGAAATGGCAAGAGGCAATGGATTCAGAGATCCAGTCCATGTACACCAACAAAGTTTAGAACTTAGTTGATGTACCCGAAGGGAAGGTCCCTATCGGCTTCAAATAGATTTTCAAAAGAAAAATCGGTGCAGATGGACAGGTTGACACATACAAGGCTAGACTAGTGGCGAAAGGATATCGTCAAAGGCAAGGCATTGACTATGACGAGACGTTTTCGCCGGTAGCCATGGTTAAGTCAATCAGAATCCTCCTTGCCATTACTGCATACCTGGATTATGAGATCTGACAAATGGATGTGAAGACAGCTTTTCTTAATGGAAACCTGTCAGAAGAGGTGTACATGGTACAGCCTGAAGGATTCACTTTCAAGCTACATCATAATAAGGTATGCAAACTTCAAAGGTCCATTTATGGATTAAAGTAAGTATCTAGAAGCTGGAACTTAAGATTTGACGAGGCTGTCAAATCTTTCAACTTCATTCGGAATGAAGATGAACCCTGTGTTTACAAGAAGGTCAGTGGGAGCTCAGTGACCTTCTTGGTCCTTTATGTTGATGACATCTTACTCATTGGGAATGATGTAGCGATGTTGACATCAACTAAGTCTTGGTTGTCCAAGACCTTCTCCATGAAGGATTTGGGAGAAGCATCCTATGTGTTGGGCATAAGGATCTATCGAGATAGATCTAAAAGGATGCTAGGATTATCCCAATCCATGTACATAGACACTATCCTCAAAAGGTTTAGGATGGAAAATTCCAACAGAGGTCTCATTCCCATGAGACATGGAATTTGCCTATCCAAGGGGATGAGTCCTAAAACTTCTGAGGAGGTGGCACACATGAATAAGGTATCCTATGCTTCGGCGATAGGGTCAATCATGTATGCAATGCTATGTACACGACCTGATGTTGCCAATGCTTTAAGCATTGTCAGTAGATATCAGGCAAATTCAGGCGAAGAGCACCGAAAGGCAGTAAAGGGCATCCTTAAGTACCTGCGAACGGTTAAGGATCTTTTTCTACTTTATGGAGGAGAGGACCTACAGCTTAGAGCTTACACAGATTCTAGTTTCCAGTCAGATACATATAACTGCAAATCCATGTCTGAATTTGTATTCATGTTGAATGGAGGGGCAGTCAGTTAGAGAAGTCATCTGGATGAAGAAATTCATCTTGGAACTCGGCGTAGTTCTCGAGATATCAGCTCCCATCCCATTATTTTGTGATAATAATGGGGCCATCGCCCAAGCGAAGGAACCGAGATCTCACCAAAGGTCAAAGCATATTCTCAGGCGCTTTCACCTTATTCGGGAGATTGTTGATCGTGGAGATGTGATGGTAGAGCGTGTACCGTCAGAAGACAACATAGCAGATCCACTGACTAAGCCTTTGACACAGACTGTATTTGAGCGTCATCGGGATAAGATGGACCTCAAAGTTGTGGATAATTGACTGTAGTTCAAGTGGGAGATTGTTAGTGTTGGTGTGCTACAGGCCAATTTCGGGTCGGGTAGGCCCAATAGTTGGACGATCTTGTTCATTAATAAAGTGGTGTTTGAGCGTAAATATGCGATTGTGTTACTTTACGTTGTCCCTAGGATATGTGGTTGTAAAGTCAGCTCGAGATGAGATCTCGAACATGAGACGTAATTTACATGAACACATACCTTAAATTGTTCCTGGTTGGAGGGTAATCACTCGGGGACTTTGATTACCTATTAAAGCAGTACACATGATGTGTCAGTGACCAGTCTCATGGTCATTGGTGCGGGGCACCAACACATGTGTAGGTGTATGTCCTTGGAGGATGTGCACTGAACTGATCCGCTATTGGATCTTCAGATTGTTGATTATACCTAATGTCAACTGAAGATCCAACGGTCACAGTAGCATCGTTGGTCCTTTGACTTGAGACATTGATCGGATCTTACACGAGGACTGGAATGGTTTAATTACTTAGCTAAGTGACTTTAACCATAAGTCATGAGTTACCGAGTCATTAACCACTCCAGGAGACGTGTGAAGATCATCAATGGTCAAGAGGGGATCGCTCACTGTCGGGTATATATCAGACAGTTAATGGGTCATGACATTGACGCTCCGTTAAATCCCTGGCCAGGGTCGTGTGAGTTCGTTTAGAACGGACGTCATACACTTTAAGGAGGTCATAGTCAAATGGCACGACCATGGGGTTTGACAGATACCGTACCCTCGATCGTACCAGACTCATAGAAGGAGCGAGGGATTATATCGATGCGGTAACTGTGGACTTACAGGTACCAGACATGCTGGTTTAAACCAGGCGTCATCTAGGATCACGCGGATTTGCTTGACCCAACGTGATCGAAGTTCAGAATGAATTAAACTATTATTCGGCTCTTGTAGAAGCGAATAATATGTTTAATTTACTTCTAATTAGGAATTAGAAGTTAATGGGTCTTAAACTAGAGTGACTATGGGCCTAGAGGATCACACACAATGAATTCTTGGGTGACGGATTATTATTATACAAGTGTATGTATTAGTTCCCTTTACTTCCTTTTGGAAAGGAGTGTAAATGGGGCTTAAAACATATGTATAATAATGGAAAGGTCATATATACAATTTTGGTCCTTTTGATGTCTTTATAAAAAGGGTCCAACTTCTATATATATGGCACCTACGTGAAGCTTTCGAGCCTTCATCTCTTCCAACTCTTAGGCTAATCAAGCATTAAGCCTAAGAGGAGGATTAGCCTCCCCCTTTCTCCCTCTTGCTCTCTCTCTCTCCAGAAGGTGATAGAGCCGGGGAAGGTCGTGCCGGGGAGGTACCGTCACTGCGTAAGGGTCCGTGTGGATCTGCTCTAGAGGCCGTACAGCTGTGCGGCTCGGTTTCTCTGCATCGGGCTTAGCGGACAGCGTTGTTCCGCGCAAGGTGAAACACGCAACCCGTAATTAGGGTTTTTGAAACACCGATTAGAGCACAGATTAAGCTTTCCATAACACCGGGATCGGGCAAATAAAATTTTTGTTATCCGCTGCGTCGCCCGTAAGTGCTGTGCGAAACCTTACAGGGATATCGCGCGGATTATGAAGGATAAGGGGTCTGGAAGGTGGAGGTGGAGATGAAGTAGAAGTGGATAGGGCTTGAAGCGGGCATTGATTTTGAGGTGGGTGATGGGTAATGAGTGATTTTGAAGGCATTAGTGGTGATACGGTGGAGAAAGACGGTGTTATGTATGGTTGACGGATGATAAGGGGTTTAGAAGGCGTAGGGGTAAATGTGGTAGAGGTGGATGGTAAAGTGGGGGAGTGGGAGAAGATGAGAGGGTGTGAAGGCATAGTGGAGAGTGTCGGTTGATAGGGGATCGGAGTACGGATGAGAGGGCGTAATGGTAGTGAAAATGGTGAAGGCGATACTGACGCGGGTTGATGAGAGAGAGGTGCTACCCGGGCAAGGTAAGGGTGTTGCGTGATGATAGGATTGGCGGTAGAAAGAATGGAGGTACTTTCTTGGTGCCCCACCTACTCTCTCCCGACTTTCGGGAAGGAGGAGATGGGGTTAACCTGATGATTGGGCTATTTGTGCTCCGGTAATGGATTCTGGATTATGCCCATGTCGGGCTGTTGTTGTGGGGCCTGCTGAGGCTGTTGTTGTTGTTGTGGTTGCTGCTGCTGTTGCTGCTGCTGCTGTTGTAACTACTGCTGTGGCCTATGAGGAGGTCTCCTAGTCTTAAGAGCGGCGACGTATCATCTCATTTCATCCTAATCTATTTGATGTTCATCATTCATATCGTGGATGTAATCTTTGAAATGGAAGCAGTAATCTACTGTGTGTCCTGGCTGCCTGTGGTAGACACAGTATTTGGAGGTATCAACATTTGGGGGCCACACGGGCCTTTCTCTGGGTAGGGCGAGTTGGTTTGATGCAATGAGGGCATTAAAAATATCTGCTAAGGTTTCTGGCAATGGTGGATAGTAGACTCTCTTGGGACCGAGCGGCCTCCTTTGTTGCTGTTGGGGACCATAGTTCCCCGGGGGTGGAACTTGATTGTACTGAAGCGGTGGTTGTTGTTGCTGAGGTTGTGGTTGTTATTGCTAGGGTTGACGTAATGGAGGCATATTATCCTGAGGTGGATTATTTTGGGGTGGAGGACGAAGAGGGAAAGGACCTGGTTGAAGGGGAAGTCGGGGCATTTGTGGAGGCCTTGGGTTGACTGCATAGTTGGCATTGTTGACTGCACCCACTTGCTCATTTGTCACGACCCCTTCTGTGGCTCCGCCCGGGACACCAGCGCCTATTTTTCTGACCACTTTGGGCTTCGGTGACTCAAACATGCTCATAATGGGGGAGTCTTTTAACTGAGTTTGGATGTACCGGGCCCTTTCATAGAGTTCCTCCGTTGTAGTAAGTTTATTCATGGCCAGGACGTGTCTGAACTGTGGGGTTACATTAGACACAATCATCTTCACTTGTTCGGGCTCGGAGAGGGTATCCCTTATTCTTTCCGCCAGAGACCTCCAGCTATCAGCATAGCGGACAAAATCTTCGTCGGGCTTCATCTTTTCGGCCACTAGGTCGGTAATGGAGAGTGAGAGACCGACCCTATCCCTATATTTCTGCAAGAACCTTCTCTGGACTATTTCAAAATTCTCGGCCTCACGGGGCTCCAAAGAATAGAACCACTCTAGCGCGGGACCATCCAATGATCTCCGAAAGAGGTATGCCAGGGACCTCTGATCGTTTTGCCAATAGGAGGATTCATACATGAAATCCTTGAGGTGAATGAAGGGGTTGCCGGTACCATTGTATCTGCGGTACGTGGGCATTTCGGAGGGAGGAAGATGAACGACGGGAAGGATTGGTAAAGCAACCTCCGGGGTGACTTTCACGTCCACCATCCTTCTCAGATTTTGAAACTGCTCGTCCATGCGATTGAACCTATTGAGGAGCGATTGGGCGAGCTCCTCTGGAGGTGAAGGTGGCACTTGCCACTGGGGGAGAAACTGTCTCCCGGAGACTTGAGGGGGGAACCCGGAATGAGAGGGAGCTGTCGGACCGCCGATAGTTGGCCCGGGCTGAAGCGGTGTGTGGGGAACAACGGGAGTTTGAGATTATGACGGGAACTGGAATGAGGGTGGTTGTTGGCTCGCTTGTCCTTGAAGCGAGGGAGACTGGATGGCTTGCGCCAATGAAGGAGATGGAATGGCCTGCACGGACTCTTGGAGAGGTGCAATGGCCGGAGTTGATTCCTGGGGCGTGGGGGAAACAGATTTCCCCTTCAGAATGGCCTGGAAGGCCCGGAGCTGTTCAGAGGTAAGCTCCGTGTTGGCGAGGACGCCCAGTAAGGAAGAGATATCCTGTGGTGGGGACGTGTCCCCGGCAATAACCTGCACCTCATGCGAGGGCTCATGAGAAGGACCCGAGTCCATAGTATAGACTCGCGGGTCGGCTGACAAACCACGACTAGGGTGGTTCTCCTCAAAAGACTCGTGAGCCATGCTCACAGTTTTCCCAGAACGCAAAAACATACACTAGCAAGCAGGTAGCAGAGATTATCAAACAAGTGGATGCCTTTACGCCTTTTTTGTGTTTTGATTTTGATGATTTTTTTTATTTTTAGCGAGATCCGAAGTTCACATAAAATAGGGACCCTAGTTTATTTTTGTTTCACCGCCGTGTCAGCTAGGGTCTCTCGTCTCACCACGAATGAAATGACTAACTCCGGGGAACTTCAATGGTACAACCAGCCCAGTGAACGAAGAGGAGATTCTTCGATGTCGGGGACTTACGGAGGTCCCAGTGTAGGAGATTCTAGTCCGTTGAGTGAAATTCCCAAACGGAGAGTCCTTCCTTCACCGGGAAAGGGTGATCCTCAAAAAAATGAAAAAAGGATAGAAAAGAGGGATGGATGCATGCAATGAAATGCTGACAGAGATATGAAGTGGGAAAATAACAGAAATAACAGACATATAATAAACAAACAACCAATCACAACTGACAGTGCTGCCGTGAGCAGAACGGGGGTGCGCGCGGGCGCCAAGGTGGAGAGGCACGGATGGTGCCGAACTTGCAAGGGTAGCCGAAAGGAAGCAGTAGAGGTCCCACCGTGATCGTCAATCTGTGAGCGACGTCACGCGGTTCGGGGTGCGAAGAGGACGCGGAGCGCGCGGGCTCCTCTTTTGTTTGCTGCAACACAGAAATAAGAGAAAAGAGAAGGGGCCACCACGGGAGATTGCTCCGGCGGGGCGAGCGGGACAAATGTAATATAGCAAGATATGGGGGTTAAACGGCCATAGCGAGAAGTGACTCGCCGCGGCCTCGGGGGGACGGGAATGGTGCAGAAATTAAATAGCAAGAATTGAAACGGCCATTGGGGAAGTGACTCGCCGCGGCCTCGAGAATATGAATAGATAAGAATATAATATATAAGAACGGGAATTTAAACGGCCATTGGGGAAGTGACTCGCCGCGGCCTCGAGAATATGAGCAGAATATAACAGAATATAAAGAGAATATAAGAACGGAAATTTAAACCGCCATTGAGGAAGTGACTCGCCGCGGCCGCGAGAACAAGATGTGATCGCCAGGGGCCAAAAGACCCCAAAATAAAGAAAGTGATCGCACCTACCTCAAGAGCGGGAGATGGCGGGTTGCTTCTTCCTCCCCCTTCGGCCGGCCGACGGAGAGGGCTTTCCTTGGTTACCCTTGTAAAACAGTAGACAACAAACGAACGGAATTAGAAAATGGCAGTGTAGTAACAATTCCTTGCAATAAAAGTAATGAGATCGTGACCTGACATACACCTGGTTGGTGTGGTTTTAAACCCCTCTCGGACTCGAGTAGGAGAAAAATGCGATGATGAATGTAAGAAGTATGCAAGAGACGGCGCCCTTATGTAGGGAGATAGAGGATGCAGTATGATGAATGTAAAGAATTATGCAGAAAAAGTGGAAGAAAAGGCTTATTGGAGGAGCCGAGGGCGAGATCCGGCGGAGCTCCGACAGCGTAGGGACGACGTGGAAGCGCGGTGGATGAAGACGACCTTCCTCTCGCGAGCGTGGGCACCCGAGAAGCCGGCAGAACCTCCACCTACAAAAGACCCCACGGGTTAGAAAATGACTCGGTAGCCTCTGGGCTCCGGCAGCCTATCGGATCTCTTAGAAGCTCGTCCAGAACTGAGGGGGTGGGCCTCTATTTATAGAGCTCTGGAGGGTGGAGGCGTCCAGGACCCTGGACACCTCCATCAGGGCCGAACTAATATTTTATTCTATATTTATTTATTTTTTTAGAATATTTTAGTGGAGGCGTCCAGGGCCCCGGACGCCTCCAACAGGTCCACCGAACCCCACCGACGGCCGCACGCGGTTTGGCACAACGCGTGGTTTTGTGAGCGGCGCCTCGTGATTTAGAAATGGGCGCATCCAGCTGTCTGGACGTCTTCATAATTTGGACTTTTTCGACACGACAAACCGTCGTTCGGTGGGCGGCGCCCGTGAGGGAGTTGATGGAGGCGTCCAGGGGCCTGGACGCCTCCATAAATATGTTATTTTTATTTTTGTGTTGTTTTTATGCCAAAGCTGGCATTTTATATTTTTTATACTTGTTTTTATGGAGGCGTCCAGGGGCCTGGACGCCTCCATTAATATATTATTTTTTTTATTTTATTTTCGGCTTGAAAAATAAATTAAAAGAATGGGGGCGTCCAGGGGCCTGGACGCCCCCATAAAGACCCACCCGGGTCCTCAGTTCAACCGTTGGAGGCCGCCCGGCAGACACCCTTCTTGGTTCCGGAACCTCCTGATGCGTCTGACTGGTGTTGATGCCGTCCGAATGCCGTAACGAGACGATTCCGGATGCCGAAAAGGGCGGAAGAAGACTCAAGAAAAGGAAGCACTCAAGTGATTCAAAACGCGTAAGCCGTTGCGGGGCGTTGTATAGTAATATGAGACTTTCTCAGGAGACGTCAGGAATGGCGTGTCTACAATTAGGTCGTCATTTAAATGCATGCCCCTATACATGGGTGCCAATTAGTGATAAACTGTGAAGTTTTGAAATGTTTATAATATTCTTAGATAATGAAATGACGACATATATCCTGCCCTTTAATTTGAAATATGATGCCCCTGACTAGGGCGCTAATTATTGAATTCAAGCCTTAAGATAAGTCGTTATTTACATAATATTTGAAAATTGAGAAATTTTATAGATTTTAATATATATAAAAACCTGGATGTAACGACTGAGTCTACAGTCGTTGATTATTGATCTGACGACCCTGACAAGGGCGCCATTTCATGAAATGAAGACATGACCTAAGGCGTCAATTTCCTGTTTCCTGTTTTTCGTGGATTTCTATAACCCACTGTTAGTTGGTTATATTTCGGCACTATATTCCATTCCGTGAATATAGTCCCATGTTTCACGTTGTATTATCATTTACCCACTATTTCTCGGTGATAGATGAACCCTCCATGGGACATTCCGTTCCTTTGGACCGGTGACTTTATCATAGAAACCTCTGTAAGACTCTGCTAGCCTTGGATTCCCTCAAGGCAGCCGAGCATGTTGTACCATTAAAACCCATGACACTACTTGATTTCCATGTCACTCTAAAGAAACATGGTAAACCGGCCCTTATGACATCCATATTGCAATCCTGATGTCATGAGAATATTCTTAAATTTATGGAATGGGAAATCATGCCATTAATGTTTCTTAAAGAATTATGTGCCATACTTATGGACACTAATTCTATCATGTACAAAGAACAAGCGACGCTGTATAAGTGCTTATTCTTGATATCATGATCTCCACCCAGTTTATCGACATGTCATGGTTTCTATGCTTCGCGTAGATTTTATCGCAAGTCTGTCCTTACTCAAGGGCCTTGCCCTTGAATTCCATGAAAATCTTACCTTATCATTCTATTGAAGCTTGTTCTTGGAACTCCTTATTGGCTATGAACTATCGTGGATGTCTAGATATATCTTTAAATGCTATGTATATAGGGCCCGATTTAGTCCTAGGTGGAGCACGCGAAAGTACTAGTGTCCATCGGAGTTTTTAATGATCGCGGTGTCTGGCATTGCACCGAAGTGCATGACTCGTTGGATCTTTGCCATTCCACACTCTCTCTTTCTCTCGTGACTTGTGTGCGTGACTTGACTTGCGTGACTTTACTAGTGTGGCCCGAAACGGGCAAAGTACTTGCGTGAAATATCCAATAATCTATAAATTCTCTCATGAATATCTCTTGATCGCTTAGAAGTTTTGCATACCGTCGTTAATCTTCTACTAGTTTTGTTTCACTTGCTCGGTTAAATCTACATGCATAGTCTTACTTGTATTTACATGTGAAGATGTAATTATGTTAACCAATTACTTGTTCTTGAGATATAATTCCTATTGAGCGTTCACTCACCCAGTTTATTCTAACATTTTTCAGGTAATCAGGTGGCTAGCGAGACCGAGACTCACACGGGAGGGACAAGTGTGCAAGCGAGCTCTAGAAATTAGTGAACCCGAGTCTTTTATCTTTCTTGAGTCTAACATGATGTCTCTTATTTAGTTATCTTGTCTAAGTCTATTAGTGCGTCGTCTCCTCTTCTTTCATTATGATGTAGTTGAGTCTTCAAGTTTTGTAATTGAAATTGTAAGAGACTTATATTTGAAATAAATTTTTTATTGTTGTTCCAAATTATTTGGTCTCATGCCATTGCTCTTGATCGTTCACGACTGTTTAACTGTCACGTTCCGAGCAAACGACACGTTCCGCTGCTATCGATTCGGGACGTGACACCGGATGAGGTTGGTCGTGTTTCCTTTTCTCCCTTAGTTTAGTTCTCCAGTCATGTCTCATCCGCGTCATCTGTTCCTTGTGGTTAGTTTGACGTTTTCGGGAGAATTCCTATCGCTTGTTGGTTGTGACGGGTGTCGTTTGCCTTGATGTCCACTTTTCAGTTCTCTTCACTTCATCTCTGCTTCATCTCCATTTTACATCGCTGTCACTTTTGCTCCATCTCTCCTTTCTGTTCCACCTCCGCGCCGCTTTCACTCTCTCTCTTACAAAGCGGACATCAAGGAGGGACATCTGTTGACACCCGTTTTTAGCCCGCAAGTTGAGTTATTTATCTTATTCATCATTTTGATGTCCCGAATTACCCATTATTTTGGAGCCTTCCTTGGATGGATTTTGAGCTCATTTCATTGTTACCTAGCCTTTGAGTTTTGGAGATCATTATTTCTTAGAGCCCTGAAGCTTATCTTATCAACTTCCGGTCTTCCAAGTTGACCTGCGACCCATTTAGGTCGACTTTCCATCAAGTATTCGGCTACTTTCGTTGCGTAGTCTTGAAAATAGATCTTTTTCATCCCCTTATGGTCCTTTATTCATTAAATGTCCTTCACCAAAGTTGTTCATCTTTCAAAGCTCTAAATTTTCTTATTCTACGGCATTAAGCCAATTCTCCACCGATTTCAAGTTATTAGTATTTTTCTGGCAGGCTGTGCTGTTCACCTGCGTCCCAACATTTTTTCTCTCTATTCTCTCCCTATTGTCTCCCTCTTCCACGCATTTTCTCATCTTGCTCTCTTCATGAAATTTGTTCATTTTTCAGTTATATACAATTTCTTATTCTACCACTTTTTCTAGTTCGGCACTGATTTTGAGATATGATCTGATTTCCAAAGTCACGCGAAGTTTATCCAAAAATTTTCTCCCATCAGCCTAGCGGTCTTGGGAAGACCGTTAGGTCATAAAAAATGGTCATGACTAGACCGTTAGGCCCCAAACTTGTCTAAAATCATCCCGTTTCACCTCTTGAGCCTTACGGTCACCCCCTAGACCATTTGCCATGGCCTTGCAGTCCTTCTATGACCATTTTCATCAAGAAACGGCCCTGCGATAGATCATTTTTTAGAACAGAGAGTCCGGATGTTCCTGAACTCTGATTTCTTCGCCACTGGGCGCTTTGGACTCCTTGTTGACACCACTTTCGAGGGAGAGAAGCCTCCACCTTAGTTTCTATCGACTTGGGACTCTTCCCACCACTATTATCTCGACATGTATCAATCTAAATCCCCGAAAGTGGGTCATTATCTCCTATTTCAAACTAGGGTTTCCTGCACTCCTATAAATAGAACCCAGTTCGCAGTGGTGATGGGGGGCTCTTTCTAGATGTGGGGCAAAGCCATGCTGCATCTCCAACTCACAACTTCGACCCCATCTTGAAGAGGGAAGTATTAGCTTTCCATTCTATCTTTCTGGGCTTGATTTCGTGGTCTATTCTCTTAGTTCTCTCTTCCTCAATTTCACAAATCATCACAGTTTACACAGTTTTCTGCTACACATGCACTTTTCTCCATATTGCGTCGCATATTCTCTCAGTTATACTGCGTGATTTCTCCTCATATTTGTTTCTATATCATCACAACACACACACCTATCTTTTGTACCCTCCCACAGGGGTTAAAAATCTCCCCCCGGTACGTTCTCCCCCTTTTATTCATGCTATTTTATCACTGCGGGATTGATGCTACACTTCATGGATCTAATGGGTTTTTCATTTGTGTTTATCTTTGTTTTGCAGGAGAGCATGAATAGAACGTGAGGCCCTCTTCCTCTAGCCGGCTGGAAGGAGAGGAGGTTGAATCCACATAGTTCTTCGCACCCCGTTCCTTAAGCGCAATCAAGTCTTCATATTTCCAAGGTACGCAGCGCCGTTCTACTCCTTTCTCCATCCTTTTGGCGTTGTTGACCCTTAGTGGCGATCACAGTACGTTTTCCTATTTATTCATCGCCCTTGTCCATTATCTTCCATGCTTGTTCATGACCATATGATATTAGCATAGTAAGGGGGCGGGGTAGATAGTTTATCAACAGCTGCGTCAACGCAACACGTAGGTACGTCGACGCAGCCAAGGTCTGCCAGCTGAAGAAGAACAATGGTGAAAAATGAGCTACTGACGGTGACAAATAACTTAGCACGACAATTCAAGAACAAAGGGAGAAGAACTAAGGCAACGGCTGTTCAGCGCTAGGGTGACAAATAGCTGATATGTCTTACTAATAGCCGTTAAGGTTATAAAATAAGTCTCCAAGGGTGAAAAATGACTAAGGAGCATGGAGAACTCATGGGAGTCACGTGCCCTCGATCTCCAATCATTGGCACACGATCCCAGGCACCTGACAGGTTCCATCCTAAGTTGAAATGTCAGAATATTCTTTCCAAAACTCTTGGACAAACGAAATTTCAAATTAAAGTAAATGCCAGGTCGAAGATTCAAATGTTCTATATATATACCAGTGCTCACTCTGTTTAAGGTAACGAAGACGGGAGAGCTAAACATCTGAATCTGCTGTGAAGTGAGAGTATTCTTCGAAGGAAAAGGAAAGAGAACTAATCTAAGAGAAAGAGAGCCAGTTCATGAGCTACAGAGAGAGAGAGAGAGAGAGAGAGAGAGAGAGAGAGAGAGAGAGAGAGAGAGAGAAGGAAGAAGAAGAAGAGAGATTGAAGCAGCTCGAGAAGGTTTTCCAGTGAAAGCTCTTGAACCAAGTTTAGAGCTACATTCAATTTTCTCTACGGCTGTATTTTGCCTTTCGTTCGTTGTATTTTTCATTTGTTCTTTGATTCTACTCATATTGTAGTTATCTGATAGTGCATTGGTGCACAGATCGGAGGTGTGATTGGTGGATTACTAATCACGTTCTGGTTTGCATACCAGGGTACGAGGGAGTTCCTCGTGTGCTACCTTAGTGCGGTGTTTCTAGCTCTACTGGGTAGAGTTAGGGGTGTGTTCAACGGGTTGTTGAACACAGTTCTTCCCTCTATGTTGTCAGAGGAAGGGAGGAGGTTGTTCCTCCGGTGTCAAGCTGTGTATCAGCTGGTGTAACGGACTTGGTCCGTGCTTGCTAGTGCAAGGAAGCCTCATCTAAATTGGGTGAGGGGTCGACGTAGATTGCTAGAAGCAATCGAACCACCTAAAAAATCACAGTGCAGTGTGTTGATTTCCATTTACTCTATCTCGTTCCCAATCTGGACTTGGTATATCAAAAGGTTGTTCACCTTGCGTGAGGAAGTCCTTGGACTAGTCCTCTGCCTCGTACTAGTCCTTGCATATCGTTTCACTATGGGTGCGCCTTAGGTGTTTGTGAGTAAGTCAGTTTGATAGCCTCAACTAAAATCGTTTTATAGTATTCCTGTTTACCTCTATCGAATCCAAGCTTGGCGTGAAGTTTTTTTTTTGGGCTAGTCATTTTTAAAAGGGGCTGATCTATTCACCCTCCCTATAGATTTACATTGTCATTCTCAACACGGTGGTGGCGCAGCTGAGCGCTAATCGTATCGTTCGGTATATTGCGACAATGAAGCATGGGCATGAGGATATGAATACGATAGGAAGATTGAACTATTGCTCCCAGAATCACCATGATGCATCGGTTGCTGCTGCCATGACCGTCCATACTCACTTTCAGATCCCTGAGAGTCATGTGTGCTTATCATCTCAAAATCAGACAGCATGCCTTGATCGCTGGTACTGTCTGCAACAGAACTTCCATAGCAGGGATCCCAATAATATGCTGTCCGCCTTGCCCTCGGCGGTGGAGCACCGTGGTCCTCATCTTGCGTGGCATCGGTGAATTGCTGCTCCTCTATCCATACCGCACGTTCGCGGCCCTCATGACCTCTGCCTTGACCACTGCTATACTCTCTACCACCAGCACTAGTATCCCCACAATGACTCCGTTGACCACCTTGGGAACCACCACGACTATGAGATGAAGACCCTGTCGGTGTACTGTCATCATTGGAGTCATGACTCCCACTGATGCGGGGCTCAACAGATGGCTTGGGAGTGTCGTCATCTGCATTAGGATCTAATGTCTCCAAGTCTGCAATGTCCATCGGATTTACTGGTGGTTGTGTGCCCTTTTTGCTCTTGAATAATGTGATCCATGACGATTGCTTCTTCTGTGGAGTAGGCGACCGCTTATCTGCTGCATGTTGTGTCCCTCTAGATGCCTGAGAATCGGAGATTTTATTAGATAAGAAGTTCAAGTAATTTCATATTGTGTAAGTATATACGTACGAGTATACCTGAGATGACTGAATGAGTGTCTTAGACGTTGAGCATCATAGTGCAGCTGACTGAGATGGCTGTTTGGATGCTATCAAAGGCTACATAATTGAGCCAACAACAAATTCAATTAGCAATAGAATATAGCATATAAATCTTCTTGTAGTTATATAATTTCACCTCTATAAATGATGAACTCCCCCTAGCCTCTCTAGAAGTGGATAACCTTCTGGGTTCCATAGATATTGAATGTCGCGGTGCAATAACCCGAGACTAGTGTTCATTTGTCGGCTTGGCCTGTAATATATTTCTTACATCATCATACATAGTGGTATGCCTATGCTCTCTAATCAAATATGCGATTGGATTTATATATATTATTTCACCTGAGCTAGTGGTGGACGTGGATTTACTGGAGGTTGCATCAATCGCTCCCATGCTGTATCATCGTACGCATAGGATGTGTCTCCGTCCCCAATGATGAGGTCTTCATCCAAATTAACTTTCTCATCACGTCCCGTTGCTGACTCGTCTACAACCGTCTGCACATCGATGTCATCTCCCTCCCCCATTGCCTGCTGCACAGCTGCTGCGAGAAAAGTATTAGGTCGTGGTGTCTCGCCTGGTTCTTCACCCTCCTAGTCAAGTTCTGTCTCACCACGCTCGGTTGTAGTTCTTGCAACCCATGAAACCATAGGATCATCATCGTCTCGCAAGTACACAACATCTGTTAGGTCGTAATCTCCCTCTCCTCTCCATGCATCCATCTGCACATGCTTAACCTTTAACTTCATGTTGTAATGAACATAGACTATTTTGTCAAGCCTTCTGTGTGTTAGCCTATTCCTGAGCTTGATATGTAAGAAGGAGAATGTCGACCAATTTCGCTCGCACCCACTCGATGAGGATATTTGTGATAGAACTCTCATTGCGATCTTCCTTAATGTCGGTGCACTTCTGCCGTAATTTAGCCACCACTGAACTGTGATTAAGGTAGATGGCGAACAATATAATAATTAGATGCAATAATTACTTGTCGAGCTATAGAATGTGCATTGTAAAAATATATTACCTGCATATAGTCTGTCATGGCTGGCAACGACATTAGGTGTCACAAATGAACCAATTACCTCCCTAAATATTTTCATATGCATTATCGGATCCAATAAGTACATAATTCATTTCATATTGTTAATGACAAAATATCCAAGTATACCTCATTCAACGCATCAGCAGCATCTGTTGGCCTGCGAGACAATCGGTCTACCACAATATTGACGGATTCTATCAAAGTATCGTCATAAGCGAGGCCCCGAGCATATTGAAAGGTCGGATGTAGGTAGTACGCTACGATCACATGATATTAACAATTTACGCTTCATTTGAAGATCACAGCTCATTTATTGTTAGAGACTGTAAATGTTTACCTGCCATGTGAAGATCATGGCTCATTTGCCTGTTCCATCTATTCTCCACAATATTTAAGATGGTGGGTCCATATTTGTTGGATGTTGCAAGAATCGTCCGCTTTATAGCTTCAATTTTGCTGTACACCAACCCCATGGTTGGTACTCTATCACCATCCACATATCTCAGTACCTCATACAGTGTCTTTATCAATGATACTAATGTCTTGATTCTATCCCAAAAGTTACTAGTGTTGACAATCCATTCTACCTCCCCTCTTTCACGTGAAACGGTAAAAGAGGAACTCAACCAAGTCTCACCCCTAAACATTTACCTCAACCCATCCTTGTGTTTCAGAAGGCTCTGCAATGTGATGTAGTTGGTGGCAAATCGTGTGATGCCAGGCCTCAACAGTTTGCCGCCACAATGTTCTCTCATCCATACCAATACAAGTGTGGTTGTAGATATATTTCATGACCTTTTGTGCCACCTCGACCATAAATTTGACTACACGAAGCTGACCAATCTCTTTGAGCATCAGATCTGCACAGTGTGCTGCACAGGGGGTCCAGAAAATGTGTCGTTTGGTCCTCATTAGCTCTCCCCAGCCTTCTTATAGTTCGAGCCATTGTCTATCATCACTTGAACAATGTACTCCTCCCCGATCTAGGTCACCACTTGTTCTATCAATGACAAAATATATTGGTAACTGTGGAGTTGGCCTGATGCATCCATTGATATGTGAAAGAAAACTTGTCTGTCATAGTAAACAAGGAAGTTGATCAGGCTACTTTTAGTGGTACCTGACCATCCATCACACATTAGTGTGACTCTGTACTTTGACCATTTCTGTTTGAATGAGTCCACATAACCCTTGATCTCAGCAACTTGTTCATCAAGATATATGCCGGCCAACTCTCTCGATGTAGGTGATTGGACGTGTAACCCAAGAACTTGTGCTTCCTGAAACATTGGCTTGTAGTAAGGGCTTTTGGCCGCATTGAAAGGTAGTCCGGCATGATGTCACCATTTTGCAACGGCCTGTCCAAGTTTCCATTTTGGCCCCTTCTGGCCATATGCATCATCCATCCTCGTTTGCTTGCCATGCTCTCGGGATAGTGCACCGGGCTCCACATCTTCAATGTTGATCGATTGTGTCTTTTTTCTTTATGAATACGAGTCATCAGTGAAAAAACTCCTCATGCCCCGTGGTTGTCGAGTAGTAGATGAACCACTACTGCCTGATGCTTCAGTCCTTGCCACCTCGTGACTTACACTCTCATCTCCTCGGGATGATTGACCTCATCTCTACTCTAACATACTGCCTCATGAAATTACGCTTCATATGGATCATTCATCGTGACATACACATTAGGCTGGTCAGTACGCGCTTGTTAGTCTTCGTTACTAGGTGTCCATGCGCATTCATCATCGTCGCTGCCACTTGCTCTTCCACTAACTACCGCTTCATCTCTTTTCTTCTTTTTTTCCTTTTGTTGTATCTCAACTCTCTTCTCCCATAGGTGCCTGACCATTGTAAGTTTCACATCTCTAGGCACATAGGTACACCCAGCAACCTCAGAGTATCCCACACCTGCTCCTCCTGTCAAGTGCCTCTTCAACCGAGATACACCTCCTCCCCGATGTTCTGTTTTGCAGTAGTTGCAACGCCAACACCTACGGTTGCCATCCAACATAACCCTATGTGACCATCCAATGTCATTTGGACGTTCCTTAAGAGCTATAGAGTGCTTAAATATATCTCCTAAATTTAAGAAATATAAATTATAAATATCATAAAATATGATAATAAATAAATATAAATTAAAAATATTTTATAAATTATTTTTGTTACAAATTAATTTTTACATAGAACCATCGAATATAATTTATAAATGAAAAAATTATGCAAAACATTAAATTTAAATTAAGGACATCTACAACTAAAAGAATTAAATAATACATCTAAATTAAATTTTACTTAGAACCATCGAATCAAATTTACAATATGTGAATTTTATCTAAAATATTGAATTTCATTGTTCTACATCTACAACTAAAAAATTTAATTAATACATCTAAATTAAATCAAAATTTTGGTTACAAATAAAATTTTAATAAAAATAATAAATTTAATTCTAGAACATGTAAAACTAAAAAATTATTTAATACATATAAATTAAATCTACATTTTTTGTTACAAATTAAAATTTATATAGAACCATTGAATAAAATTTACAATATGTAAATTTTATCTAAAACATTAAAATTAATTCTAAAATATTTACCACTACAAAATTTAATTTAATTTAATTTAAAATTCACATATTATAATTTTTTTAAAATTTTTTTGACCCCCCTCTCTCTCACCCCCACCTCCCACCTGTCCCCACCTGCACCCCCCCCCCAACGCCCACCGGCCACTGTCGCCCCCTCAGGCCTCCCATCGGCCAGGGAGGCCGGAGGGGGCCGTGGTGGCCGGTGGCTGCCCCCCTGCCTCACCCCCACCTCCCCCACCGGGTGCCTCGTCCCCCATTGGCGCCCATCGCCCCCTGCCCCACCCGCACCTCCCCCACCGGGTGCCTCGTCCCCCATTGGCGCCCATCGCCCCCTGCCCCACCCGCACCTCCCCCACCGGCGCCCACCGCCCCCTCCCCGTCACCCGTCCCCCTCCTCCCTCTTTCCCACAGGCCCACGGCCCCCCAGTCCCTGTCCGGCCTCCCACCGCCGCCTCCCACCTCCTCCGCCCTCCACCTCACTCCCACGGCCCCCCACCGGCTACCCTCCCCCATTTAAAAAAAAAACTCAAAATGTTGAACTTACCTCCGATGGCCGGTCCCCGTCGCCCAGAGCTACCGCTAACCATCGTTCAGCGTCGTCCACCACCATGCATCGCCCCTGGCCACCCTCCACAGCTGCAATGCCCTCCACTGGTGCCCACTGCTACGCCCTCCACCGGTCCGTTAAATGGGAGGACCGGCACGAGCCAGCCGACCCGCACATACCAGGCCGGCTCCGCAGCGAACCGGTCTGGTACGTGGCGGGACGCACATGACCTTGCGATCTAGTGCATCCCGGCCATGACCCCCAGCCTGTGCGTGTCACTCCCCGGCTGAGACGGGCCTAGTCGGGCTGTCCCGTCTCAGGATTGCAAACCTTGAAAAGAAGGAGGAAAGGAAGAAAAGAAAAAGAGGGGGTTGTGACGGTAGCCCCATCTCCCTTCTTTTATCACAACATCATTTAATGAAGCTTTTTTATTTTAAGCATTTAATGCTCATACGGTAGACTCTTTGAATGGGCTAAATAACCCATCCGATGGCCCCCTATTTTGAGCATTTAATGCTCATACGGCAGCCCTTCTATTACTTTAAACGGTAACTGCTCACCACTCAACTAGAAGCCACTCAAACGGCAGCCTCCAAGGCCCTTAAACGGCAGCCCCCGAGGCCTTCGAACGGCAGCCGGCCAAGAGCTTAATGGAAGCATGCCAGGCCCATAAACGGCAGTCCCCTTCACCCTTTAACCGACAGCCCCTTTGGGTGATTAAACGGCAGCCCCCTTGCGGGCCTTGAAACGGCAGCTTCGGGAAAGTCTTTAAGCGGCAGCTCTGGCAGAGTACCCTCACGTCCGCCCCTATAAAAGGGCCACAAGGCTGAAAAAGAGAGAGGGGAAAAAATGAAAAAGAGAGAGACAATATCTCCCCCAGTTGGTGCAGAGATCCCTCCACCGGAGCAGAGAAATAGCAGAAGAGAAGAAAAAGAAGAAGAAGAAAAGAGTGAGAAAGAGAAAAGAGAGGTGAGGAAGGGGGGGGGGAGACGGAGGCTCCATTTCTCCCCCTCCTCTATGTATTCTTTTTCCTTTTTGTTTCGTTCTTTCCTCTCCGATGTATTTTTTTTGTCCATATGCTCTTTCGTTATTGCAATGTATGAACGAAATGCATTTCCCGCTTTCTTTTTCTTTTTCTTCCTCATGTATTCTCTATAGCTGGTTTCATTTGATTTCCCACCAGTGGATGAATGAAATTTATGTGAAAGAGCCCTGTCCAGGTGGTTCGTATTTATATTGTACATTTCCCTCTACCCCGTTCTGAACATGTCCCTTTTGTTTCTTCTTCTTCTCGGTATTTGATTTCTTGTTGCTCGTCGTGATTGGTGGGATATGGGTGTGAGAAGTGATCTGAGGGGAGACGAGTACATCTCTAAAGGGGTCGGGACCCAAAGTTTATCTAGTATCATGGATATGACCTCGAGATCCACACCCTCGTGGGCTGCACTATTATAATTTTTCCTCACATTATTCTGCCCCCCCATTCTGTTTCCCACGGAATTCTTATATTCCTTAGTTCTTTGCTATGTGGATTTCCCCCTCTAATTAATGAATCGACAGCCGATGTATGGGTGATCTGGTGCCATTAATGCACTTAAGCGGTAGGACTTTTCCCCTTTTAACCGGCAGCCCCTCACCTTAGTTAACCGGCACCATCAGTGAGTCTCATCCGACATCTTATCTCCCTTTATCCGGTAGGCCCAACAAGCCACCGGCGGCCCCCTTCTCCCTTCAACCGGCGCCATCAATGCGCCTTAACGGTAGGGGCCCTCCCCCCTTTCTAATCGACAACCCTTTTTCCCTCACTCAGCATGCCCCCATGTACTCTCATTTTCTTTTAGGGTTTTTTGCATATTAGTCCTTACAAACTTAGTGAATTACCGATTAGTCCCTCAAATCTGATTATTATCTTAAAAGTCCCTATAATTTTTAACATTTTACAAATGAATCCCTGTAGTTTGTTGCCGTCCACAGAAAAGAATATTCCGTAGAATATTCCATCAAATGTGTGTAAAAATTCTAAAATATCCCTGTTTAACGTTGACTCTCTCTCTCTCTCTCTCAGAGGGAGGTCGACGGAGAGGGGATCGGAGGGGAGCCCTCCGATTCCCTTCTCACCCTCTGGCCGCCCTCCCCCCTCCCCCTCCGTCTCACTCTCTTTCTCTCAGCCGGAGGGTAGGTCAACTCCGCAGGAGGGCGGTGCAACGTGTGTGTGTTTGCAGTGTGAGGGGGAGAGAGGAGTGAAGGGTGTGGAGAGGGAGGCGACAGCGGCGAGGGGTGAGTGTGTGCGTGTGCGTGCGGTGTGAGGGTTAGAGAGAAAGAGAGTGAGACGGAGGGGGAGGGGGGAGGGCGGCCGGAGGGGGAGAAGGGAATCGGAGGGCCGTGGAGGGGGGAGGTCGCAGGGGGGGAGGCATGAGGGGGGAGGGCGGCCGGAGGGGGAGAAGGGAATCGGAGGGCCGGAGGGGGAGAAGGGGGGGAGGGAGGCCGGAGAGGGAGGGCGACCGGAGGGGGGGAAGGGAATCGGAGGGCCGGAGGGGGAGAAGGGGGGAGGGAGGCAGGAGGGGGACACTTCTTCATGCAGGTCGACTTGCCTTGAGCCCGCAATGCATGCTCTCTTGATGCCAGTGATGCTCTCCTGAGACAATGAATGCCCTCCAGAGACAGCATATGCTTCCCTGCTAGAACCCGGACAGCATATGCTCCCCTGGAGCAGCGATTGCTCCCCTGGCACTGAAGGATGCTCCCCTGGGGCAGAAGGATGCTCCCCTGGAGATAGAAGGATGCTCCCCTGGAGACAGCATGTGCTCGCCATGCTCACCTGACGCTGAGAATGCTCCCCTGAAGCAGCGATTGCTCCCCTAGAGAAGTGGATGCTCCCCTGGAGATAGCATGTGCTCGCCATGCTCCCCTGAAGCAGCGATTGCTCCCCTGGAGTAGTGGATGCTCCCCTGAGAGGGAGGGGGGAGGGCGGCCGGAGGGGGAGAAGGGAATCGGAGGGCCGTGGAGGGGGGAGGTCGCAGGGGGGGAGGGAGGCATGAGGGGGGAGGGCGGCCGGAGGGGGAGAAGGGCGGAGGCCACACTCTAACAGTAACCGCACCAAGCGGCCTTGTCTCTCCCACGCAGTTAAGCTTCAGGCCCATTAGTTGAGGAGAGAGGACTTTTAGTGCTCAGTCAAGTTAATGCATTGCCAGAACCAGGTCGACACTTCTTCATGCAGGTCGACTTGCCTTGAGCCCGCAATGCATGCTCTCTTGATGCCAGTGATGCTCTCCTGAGGCAATGAATGCCCTCCAGAGACAGCATATGCTTCCCTGCTAGAACCCGGACAGCATATGCTCCCCTGGAGACAGCATGTGCTCGCCATGCTCACCTGACGCTGATAATGCTCCCCTGAAGCAACGATTACTCCCCTGGAGAAGTGGATGCTCCCCTAGAAATAGCATGTGCTCGCCATGCTCCCCTGAAGCAGCGATTTCTCCCCTGGAGCAGTGGATGCTCCCCTGAGGGGGAGAGTGATCCCGTGCAGAGGCGCATGATGAAGAGTTCCGACTCCACACTCTAACAGTAACCGCACCAAGTGGCCTTGTCTCTCCCACGCAGTTAAGCTTCAGGCCCATCAGTTGAGGAGAGAAGACTTTTAGTGAAGTGTCGACCTCACTACCATGAAGTGTCGACCTCTTGATGCATAACAGAAGCTATGTTCCAACAGACTTCAACTGAAGTGTCAACACTCTAAGGGTGAAGTGTCGACCTCTTGATGCCCTCCCAAACTTCTCTACAATTCACTTTTTGTTTTGTTCTAACAAGTAATAACAATGGTGTGTATCCGTGTGCTATTATTTACAACAGTAAACCAAAACCTCTGTGAAGGGCATCCTCATAGTTGTGTCACCAGAGCCCTCTGCACAGTAAAATTCTTAATCTGCAGAAGTTTGAATGAATCAATCAATGGAGTTCACGATATCTTCTCTCTGGAGGATTCGTTGATGACCGAGGTAGTAAGAGAGAGCCCATCAAGCAGGTCACTGTCACTGTCCATCTGCAACTCCTTGAACATGGCCATCACCTGGATCATGGTGGGTCGCCGGAGGGGCCTATCGTCCAGGCACTCGCAGGCGATCTTGAGGTATTGGTACAGCTCGGCCTCGCCGGACTTGGTCCCCGTTAGCTCCGAGTCGAAGATCTCGGTGCTCTGATTCTCCTTCACCATCTCCCAAGCGCTGGTATGAACCGCCAGGAAGGTGGAGGATATGTCCCCCAGAAGCCTGAACCAGCTCCAGCGGCTACTCAACGGCACGCCCCGGCCATCCCCAAGCAACGGCATCGGCGGCCGGTGGCGGGAGCTCCACGGTGCCAGGGACTGGTCGTGCCTGCTCGACCCGCTGGATGAGGACCTCCGCCGGGAGATCGTACGCTACGGGGAGTTCGTCCAGACATCCTACCATGCCTTCCACTCCAACCCGGCGAAGCAGCCCTCCGACCGCAGCCAGGTCGGCCTCCCGGACTGGTCCTACCACGTCACCCACTACCTCTACGCCACCTCCTCCATCGAGATGCCCTGGCTGGTCAACAGCGTCGCGCCGTGGATGAGGCAGAGAACAAGCTGGGTGGGGTAGGGAGGGAGGCCAGACGGGGAGGGGGGAGGTCGCAGGGGAGGCCGGAGGGGGAGAAGGAGGCCGAAGGGCCGGGGAGGGGGGAGGTCGCAGGGGAGGGGGAGGGAGGCCGGACGGGGCGGGGGAGGGGAGGAGGAGGGGGGAGGTCACAGGGGAGGCCTGTGGGGGAGGAGGAGGCCGTAGGGCCGGGGAGGGGGAGGGAGTCCGGAGGGAGACAAGGAGGGGTAGGTGAATCAGTTGCTCCCTCTCTCTGTCTCTCTCTTACACACTCACACTTAACTAGGGGTCAAGTTAGTATTTTCCTTTCCTTGGGTATAAGGTAACTATAGTTTAGTTAACTGAATGAACGGTAGGGACTTAAACGTGTAACGATTAAGATTATAAGGACTATTAAAACAATAGTGAGATTTGAGGGACTAAAATATAATTCGTCATGTTTGTAGGGACTAATATGTAAAAAACCCTTTCTTTTAATTCAAGGCGAGCTGGCATCATAAATTAACACTTTATCCTCGAGGACTTTTGGGCATTGCGAATGTGGGTGTTGCCGCTATCGATGCACTGTAATAATTAAGAGACCATCTCAGACTTCCTTGGATATATACCCACTTTACACCTCTCTAAATACCTCGATCTTGGAGAGTTGCCGTCGAAATTTCAACAGAACAAAAAAAGAAGAAGAAGAAGATTCAGGAATAACAAAAAAATAAAATAAACAGATGAATGACAAAACATAATAAATGTATTGGAGAGATAAATATACATATTAATAAAAATAAAATATATGATTAGAATGAAGGAAAAAAAGAAAAGAGAGAAAATAAAAGAAAATATAAAAAGAAGACATTTAAAAAAAAGTTATCCAACGGCTCGTCTCATCCCGCAACATTAAATGTATTTTTTTATTAAAAAAATAAAACATCACTCCATCCGACAGCTCACTTCATCCAGCAGTTCAACCTTCAGACATGTGCATTAAATGCAGCTGTTCCATTAAAAAACAAAAAAGGCAAAGCCAGACCCAACAAAAAACGGTGACAACACATGATCCGACAGCAGCCTGTGCATTTAATGCACTCAAGATCCAAATAGAAAAAGTCCACTACACTCAAAATTCACCTAAAAAAAAGGAGTGTGTCGACACACGATGATAGAGTGTGCCGACACAACTCAATTCTCATGCAAAGGATAAAAAAATTGTTATTTAATGCTGATCACTATTCACCTTTTGTACGGTTTGCTTCGTCGAATGTCCTTTTTATCTAGTATCGTCATCCCATTCGTCCCATAGAGTAGAGTCATTAATCCCCTACGCCCTATCCCAAAAGGAGACCCTATAGAATATTGGATAGTCAGATATCAACGAAAAAAGAATCACCAATAAATAATAATCTTCAAACACTCATCCGGCCGTAACGGCAAGACAACTTATAAAAAGAAACACATAATTCAAAAAAAATAATAAAACATAAAAAATAAAAAATAAATAATGAATAAATAAGATGAAAAGAATAATAAAAAATAATAATATAACAAATAATAATAATAAATGTTTAAGAGATCATAATAATTTTTTATGTGATCAAATCAAAATAAAATAAAAAAAAGAAAAGAGAAGGGAGAGAGAAAAAAAGGAATGTAAAAAAAATGAAGTTAGTAGACTGACCCCATGGCCAGTGGTCAGTCGACTGAGATTATCCTCCCTCTCACTTAAAAAAAATAAAATAAAATTGGTCGACCAATGTCATGATCGACCATGAGGTCAGTCGACTGAGCCCTGTTCCCCCCTCTCATTTAAAAAAATAAAAAATAAAACACACAAGTACAGACGACGACACACTCACGCACAGCATAACACGAGTTAATCAACTGATGCACTGTTCACCTTTGCATTTAAACCTTTCATCTTATTTTATTTATTATTTCTTCTCTCTTTTCCCTTTCTTATTTTCTTTATTTATTTGTTTTGTTTACTCATCACCTTTCACACCAATTGCTTTACCGAGCGTCCGTTTGGTCTCGCATTGTCGTCCTATTTGTCCCATGAGGTAGAGCCTGTGACCCCCTACGCCCTGTCCAAAAAGGAGATCCTCCGGACTGTTAGGCAGCCAGATATCAGGGAGAAAGTAAACATTAATGAATAGTGCCATTTAACTATTCATTTTGGGCCATTAAAGGCTAAATTCTATTATTTTCACCACCGTTGCGATTCTACGTCCCAGAACGAGTTCTTTTCACCGCTCATTCGACCCCCGACCACCGGACTTCACTGTGTGTCCTACTGCCCCGACCAGAACTACCGGCCAACCCTTTTGCGGTTGTTCAGCTCTATTGGGTCCCTTAAATCATTAAAAATGCATATAAACAAGGCCTATTGCGAGCACGGTTTGGGCCTGCGGGTTTGTCTCGCCACATCCATGATTGGACCTCGCTTCGGGACCGATAACCCTCTGAGCTGGGCCTACCACTGCTGGGTTTCGTCCCTCTCTCATAATATTAAATCATGTCGCGTCATAGGCGAACATGTGTCCTCGGGTTTCCCCGTGGCGTTGCACGTCAGCATATATCAGTCCCGGATCGATGTCCGAATAAGTTTTCTATGCTTCTTCTAGTCCCAGACTCAATGGCGCGGGGGTATGCTGGTTCACCTCTAAACCTGCAAGCATTTGTGATATTGTCAACGGTGAGTCGACAAATTTGTGCAGACCTGATCGAAAAGCCTCTCGGATGACCTGAACCTCTTGGTAGGCCAGTGCTCAAGGGTGCTACATTCGATATGCGACTGGGTGCTGCTGCATCATGCATACTTGGATGATTAAGGGACCGTCTCAGACTTTTGTTGACGTGCACCCTCTACATTCCCCCTGACATACTCGAGATAGGGGGAGATGCTCCCAAAATTTGATTTGTCATGTCCCGAACCGATAGCAGCGGAAGACATGCTCGGAATGTGGCAGTGGTTCATTCATGATATAGAGCGAACCAAAAGACATAAACACAAGTTAAAAGATGCCAAAATAAATATAAGTTTTATTAAAATCAATAAGTAAATGTGACAACTCTTGACTCCATGACATTATCAAAAAGGAAATAACTCAAAATTACAGGACTTGACTCAAGAAAAATAAAAGACACACTCTTCACGACTTTGACAGCTCTTTTACTCCTGCCCCTCCCCATCTCTAGTAGTTTCTTCATTGTTACCTAAAGAGTGTTGAGAGAAAATTGGGTGAGCAAGAAGCTCAGTAGGAATTACACTCTATCATCAAGCAAGATTTAAGTAATTAGCCATTAAATAATGCATGAAAATAACAATAATGCATGACAGAAAATGATAATCATTATCAAAAGAGTAGCAAGGTCACATGAATGCTCACATAAATATGGTAGATAGAAGACAAGTACAAGAACAAGATGAAGAGAGAATAACCTAGAATATGCACAAGAGATCATAAGCACTTGTATTCATATCAACAATTTGTCCCTTCCAGACCTCATATTCAAGCGTATCGAGTCACACATATACGAAGATGCCCAAGATGTAAATTTATCTAGATTGAATCTTACATATAGTTGGTGCAATGTCACACCTGATCATTCATAATACCGGTACATGTCTGGGCTTTGCCTCGCCCTTAGGACCAGATCCGTGCCCTAATAGTTTATGCTTGGCATTGAGTGTCAAATTGGACCCAAAGTCCCATATCAATTAATTCTAGACAATTCTCTAATTGCATATGAATTCCAAGAATAGCTCAAGTAATCAAGATAACACGAGTAGGTAATGGATTTCTTGAAGAATTCCAACTATCAAGCTTATTTTCCAAAGGAAAAGTCATTTAGGAAAAGTGACTTTGAGAAGGACATTGAATGGATATAATTCCAAAATAGACCAAATAAAAGGTCCATAATCTCGAGGTAGAATAGCCTGGAGAGGCTAGAATGGTTTAACAAACAAAAACCACGTAAATTAGAACTTTTTCGGGTTGCTGGATGAAGAGACGGTCAATACTGGACCGCAACCGTAAGGTAACGGTCTCAAGAGGACCGTAGCTGGGTGAGTCCGACCCAACCGGTCTGACCTAGCTGATTGAAGAAAGAAAGCGTCCGCCAGGGCTGACGTGTTTAAAAGAAGGCGTCTGGGATACCGGATGCCTCTAAAATCGGTCACACAGATTCAGGAGAATGCTGTCCAGGCACAACCGCTACCATTAGAAGATGGTCAGGACAGGGCCGCAATCAGGAAAAACTGACAGAACTCGGGCAGAACCTCGTTCCGCGCTAAGTGGATTTCTAGTGGGTTCAGGATTTGATGGTACAACCTGCTCGGCGTCCTAGTGGGAATCCCAGACTCGCGGAGACTTACGGAGGCCTTGAAACATGAACACCTAGTCCGACGGAAGGAATATCCGATAGAGAGGCATTCTATGCCCAAGAATTTAGGGGCTTAAAATCACTAAAATAGAGTAATTGGTAAGTCAATACCATCGGAGTGGCATGGCCCTTAAACAACCCTACTAAGCTAGCAAATAGACAGAAGGTCTAGGCCAATGGTAGTGTGTTTGTCAGCTTGGACGAAGTGTCATAACGTCGAGTTGGCTTAGTCATTTGCATTGGGTTTATGCCGAAGCAAAAAAATTGGTTCATTTGGCTTAGACGGAAGGTCTAAGCCAATGATAGGGTTATTTGCCGGCTTAGACAAAATGTCATAATGCCGAGCTGGCTTAGTCATTTGCATTAGGTTTATGCCAAAGTAAGAAATTTAGTTTATTTGGCTTAGATGGAAGGTCTAGGCCAATGTTAGGATGTTTGTTGGCTTAGATGAACTATCATAAGGCCGAGCAGACTTAGTCATTGGCATTGGGTTTGACGGCAAAGTAAGAAATAGGGCGTATGCTCATTAGTTCAGACGAAAGGTCTAGGCCAATGGTAGTGTGTCTGTTGGCTTGGACAAAGTGTCATAACACCGAGCTGGCTTAGTCATTGGCATTGGGTTTGTGCCAAAGCAAGAAATTTGGATTATTTGAGTTAGATGGAAGGTCTAGGCCAAGGGTAGGATGTTTGTCGGCTTAGACAAAATGTCATAATGCCGAGCTGGCTTAGTCATTGGTATTGGGTTTATGCCAAAGCAAGAACTTCAATTTATTTGGCTTAGACAGAAGGTCTAGACCAAGGGTAGGTTGTTTGTTGGCTTAGATAAACTGTCATAATGTCGAGCTGGCTTAGTCATTGGCATTGGGTTTGATGCCAAAGCAAGAAATAAGGCTTATGCTCACTAGCTTAGACGGAAGGTCTAGGCCAATGGTAGTGTGTTTGTCAGCTTAGACGAAGTGTCATAACGTCGAGTTGGCTTAGTCATTGGCATTGGGTTTATGCCAAAGTAAGAAATTCAGTTTATTTGGCTTAAACGAAAGGTCTAGGACAAGGGTAGGATGTTAAATTATAGTGGGACCAAAAGACTTTTTTTAAATCATCATTCTTCATCATTTTCATTTTTTATCTATTTTCTTCTCCTTTTTTTTTCTTCTCTCTTTTTTTTGTCTTGCATTCTTTCTTTTCTTTCTTTCTTTTTTTTTAACAGACACTATGGTGTCTCATAGGAGATCTAAGACGCATGTTTGTTCAATATGGGATGCAGGCTTTGACCGATCGTCGAAATGAGGAAGCAGTGCATGATATAATTTTAAATGTTTTCCATTGAGGGGTGGAAATTGAATTTCCCCGCGATAGTTGACGATGGCATATGCACCTCCTTCATAAACCTTTTGGACTGCATAAGGCCCTAACAATTTTTCGTTCAATTTGCCTTTGGGATTGACAGCCATGTCTTCTTTTCTTTTGACTATAACTAGGTCCCCTTTCTTGAATTCATGCCCTTTGACAAGTTTGTGAAAGGTGCGAGCCCTGCGGGCCTGAAAGACCTGTATATTTTGTTGAACTTGATGTCATTTTCCTTCTAGATCGGAGAGCTCCTCCAGTCTTTTTTCTATATTTGTCTGGCCATCCTTGATCAGCTCGTGCTAAATTGCCACTCCTAACGAGGGTACCTCCAGCTCTATCGGGACTGTTGTGTAAGTAATGTTTTGATGATGTCTCACTATAAGTCATTGGCCAATTAATTTAGAATCTCATGCAACATCTTTTAATTGGTTAGGTATGAAGAAGACTAACAAAGCTTAAAGGCGGCGTCGACCCCACCATAGGATGCGTCAACGCATTTAATCTCAAGAAGAAGGAAAAATTCAATCGGGTCTTCAACTGCGTCGACCCCATCAACTCAGGGCGTCGACGCAAGGCTCTTCTAGAGAGCGTTATAAATGCATCTCTAAACATCGCATCGACGCACCCTGCTAGTGGCATCGACCACAAGGACTTCTAGCAAGCCTTCAAGCAAGCCTTCATAGCTGCATCGACGCAGGCATTATGATGCGTTGACCCCATGAGCTTCAGTAGCAGGAGGGCAGGCTGATAGCGCAGGATGTGTAGACCCTACTTCTTCAGGGCGTCGACGCAGCGGTCTTCTAGAGAGCGTTATAAATGCATCTCCAAGCAGATGCGTCGACGTACTTCTTTCAGGACGTCGATGCAAGGGGGTTGCCAGAAAGCATTATAAACACATCTTCTGAAGCATGCGTCGACACATTAGACTTGCTGCGTCGACACACTGATAGTTCCTTAAGCTCTTATCTGTCAAACCTGCACTGTTTCCGAAGCTCATCTAGAGAATAAAAAATGCAGACGTAAACCTCCAAAACATGATTTTTGAGGCTTGGAAAAGGTTCCTAGGACAGACAACTGTCCTTGTCATCATTGGATTACAATATCAACCTTTTTGACAGAAGATTGGTCAGGTTACAATTGTGGGAAAGGTCACCTTTCAAGGTAACCTGCTTTTTGCCTCCATCCAATCAGAGTTAGATCTGGAAAATCTTCCAGGACAGAAGGAGGTCTTTCTGTTTGCCAGCCAATGAAATTGAGATGCTACAGGTTCTCTTGGTCAAACTTCTCTTTCTTTAATCCAGTCAATCAAATTGCAAAGTCTTGGAGGGAAAATTTCTACCTCTTGAGGCTATAAATTGGACGCCCCTCCTTTGCATGGAGCTGTTGCTGCCTCTACTGCTGGAGCTGCTATTGTTGCTGGGGAAGCCTGGAGAGAGCCCTGGACGTGGGAACCAGAGAGAAAAGAGAAAGAGAGAGCTAGACCCGAGTTTTCAGAAAGAGATTTAGAGGTAGAGGAGAAAAGAGTGTAGCTAGTCATCTCCTTCAGCCATGTTGTTCTTCAGCTTTTGATCTCCTTCGCAGTTTTGTTGGATTCTTCACTCTTCTAAAGTCATTTTACTATTTCTTTCATCTTTGTCTTTCTTCATCTTCAAAATGTTCTTGTGTGTGGTGAGCTGTCACCATGTAAGCTATAGTTGCAGCGTGTGTGTGTTTGCTTTCTTATTTTGTTTTGCTTCTCCTTTATGGGGTTTCATCCCCATGTGTATTGAGGACTTGTCCTCGTATGTGTATGTGTGTGTGGGGCTAGTCCCCGTGTTCTGCTGGGTTCCAATGTGTGTGTGTCTTTTTTGGCCAAAAAGTGGAAGCCTCACCAAGTTGGTGAGGGGTGGATGTAGGTGTGCTTGGTAGCAATCGAACCACCTTAAAATCACTGTGTTGTGGTTTGTTGCTTGATACTCATTCCCTCTACTCCCTCTTCACAGGTGCTTTAAGTCATCAAGTGTGTTTCAACATCGTTCCGTTGCTGACATTTCGGTTCTCTAGTTTAGTGTCGCACCTGATCTGGTTTCTTCGTCTTGCTGATCTTGATAATGGTTCAAAGCGGTTTTAAATTGAGTGTAGGATCTATTCACCCCCCCTCTAGATCCTCTCATACCGTCCAACAATTGGTATCAAAGCAGGCTCCCTAGAGATGTGGTCCAACGACCAAGGGAGATCCGATGGGAACATCCCTCGCAGCTACATACCTGAGGGCCATGCCATCAATCGACCTCCATTTTTCGATGGAACAAATTATCTGTATTGGAAGAAGCGAATGGAAGTTTTTCTGCGTGCCCAGAATCACTTGATGTGGCATGCTGTGAGTAAAGGTCCTTTTGTTCTACCAGAAGTAGATGACAACTGGACACTGTACCAGGTTAAGAAATCCACAACCAATTGGAGCGCCATGAACATCATGCAGTGCGCTATCCACCCCACAGAGTACTCAAGAGTATCCACTTGCAAATCCGCAAAAGAAATGTGGGATAGACTTGAGCTAATCTATAAGGGGACATCTGAAATTAAGGCCACCATGGCCAACATGTTAACTTCTGAATATGAATTGTTCAGAATGAAACCCAAGGAATCTATCTCCGAGATGTATGCAAGGTTATCTCAATTAACAAATTGTTTGAAATTGCTTGGGAAAGAATATTCTGACAGTGAGCTACTTCGAAAGATCCTTAGATCTCATACTCCAGCGTGGCATACTAAGGCCACTGTAATTGAGGATTCAAAAGATCTGTCTGTGATGACAGTTGACGGGCTGATTGGCTCGCTCATGACATACAAGCTAAATATGAAGAGGAATGAAGAAGACACCAAGCAAAAGAAGATTGTGACTCTCAAAGTTGCTGAGAGCACAGACGGCTCTGATGATGATGATGAAATTGACATCTAAGAGGCAAGCTTAGCGGACCATGCACTCCTCACCCGACAGTTCAAAAATTTTCTAAGAGGCAAAGGTAAATTTTCGAGAAGGAAGAAAACTCCACAGGTAAGTAGAAACTCCAATTTCAAATCTGCTCAAGTTAGGAAATCTAACAATGTTATTTGCTACCAATGTAAGAAGATAGGACACATGCGTGGAGAGTGTCCTGAGTTGCTCAATCAAATGTCCAAGGCCAAGGGAAAGAAGTCCAAGGCAATGGTCTACACTTGGAGCGATGAGGAGGAAAAAGATGACAGTACCTCCGCACTGGAAGATGAGAAAGATTTCTATCTAATGACCAGTGAAGAAGAAGATCAGGTAACTAACCCGTTTGACAATTTTTCTCTTGAAGATTAGGAAGAGGCATACACCATTTTGTTTGAAAGATATGGAGCTTCTAAGAAAGAGAACAAACATCTGAAAAGGAAAATCAATGCCTTAGTTCATGATAAATCTACTAACCAAGAGCTAGAAACACTAAAAACTAAAAACGAAGAACTCAAAAAATAATTTGAAGCTCTTGAAACCACCCGCTCAGAACTGGTAGGCTTAAGGGAAGAAAATGATGTTTTTAGAACTCAGTTAAATCATGCCAGCTTGAAATATGAAGAATATGAGAAATGGAACAAGCTTAATCTTGAAAAATATGAAGCCGTAAACACTGTTAATCTCGAGCTACAAAAAGCCTTGAGAAGGCTACAAATGAATTGAAGGACAGACATTCTGTCCTGGAAAGAATGACCCAAGGGAAGTCCAACCTAGATGCCATCTTAGATACCCGGGTTAATTTCAGAAAGGAAGGGTTGGGTTTCAATCCCTCCTAACAAAGGGCCTTTGAATTCAAGACCATTTCGTTTTATCCTGAAAAAGGCAAATGAAAGTTAATTGTTAAAGAACCATCCAGGCTGAATCCCCCTAAGATCAAAACTAGCACTGGTCATACCACTGCTCAACCAAGTCCAAAGGGTCGACGCTCTAGTCGACGCCATGACCAGCCAGGTCAACGCATCTGGATTCATCAGAATCGGCGAGGTCAACGCACTGTCTCACAGGGTCAACTCAACCCGTAGCTGCGTCAATGCAACGACAGGTCAGGTTGACGCAGTCAGGCTTCTATGACCAAGAAAAATGCTGGCCAGTCCAGCTGTGAAAGAAATCACTTGGATCAAAAATTGTAATCCAACTTCAGACATAATGCTCAATTTGCCTATGCTCATTTCAACCCAAGAAGGAATAATAAAAGATGCAATTGGCAACCTAACATGGAATCTCAGCAAACCAAATTCAATAAACTCAAGACAAGATTTGAATTTTTTCCTTATGCCATGACACTTGTCTGTAACACTTGTAACCAGCTAGGGCATACAAGCAGCCAGTGCCGGTCTAGCCAAAAAGTTCAGTCATTTAAGCAAATTTTGAACCCTAGAAGTTTTCAGCATGCTTTGCATAGTGACAGTGAACCCAAGTTTGTTTGGGTTCCAAAGATTCCTGCTTAATGTCTTCTATGCAAGATTGCCTAGTAGCCCATCATAACCGATGGTACATGGACAGCGGCTGCTCACAGCATATGACGAGAGACGAGAAGAAATTCAGCCATTTAATCAAGAAGGAAGGAGGCCAAGTTAGGTTTGGAGGCAAGGATAAGGGTAAAGTCATTGGCACATGCACCGTGGGTAAGAATTTCTCCAACTTCATTGAAAATGTGATGCTTGTTGAAGGCCTTGAGCACAATCTGCTCAGTATAAGTCAATTGTGAGATAAAGGGCACAACGTTCAGTTCAATGCCAATGAATGTAAATTTTTTGAGCAAAATTCTGATGTTGTGAAGTTTGTAGGAGATAGGGTAAATAATGTTTATTTGGTAAATCTTGACAGCTCTCTTTCAGAAAATCTTTGTCTGTCTGCCAGTCAGCCTAATGATACATGGCTATGGCATAGAAGACTTGGCCATGTCAGCTATAACACATTACACAAACTAGCCAAGCATGGAATGGTTAGAGGTCTGCCCAAACTGCCCTACACAAGGAACACACAAGTTTATGAAGCATGCTCCCTAAGAAAGTAAACTCAAAAATCCTTCAAACCTAGAGGTGAGTCACTGTCATCCATGCCTTATGAGTTTCTGCACATGGATCTTTTTGGGCCTACCAGAACCACCAGCATCAATGGGAAAAAATATGGCTTTGTGATGGTAGATGACTTTAGTAAGTTTAAATGGATTTTCTTTTTGGCAACTAAAAATGATGCCTTCTCTGAATTTTGAAAGTTTTTTTAAAAAATAAAGCATGAATGTAAGTTCAGAATCTCTACAATCTTGTCTGACTATGGAGGAGAATTTGAAAACTCCTCATTCTCTAAATTCTGTAATAAAGAAGGATTAACTCACCGATTCTCCTCTCCCAGGACCCCAGAGCAAAACAACATTGTGGAGAGAAAGAACCTGACAATTGTGGAGATTACCCAGACAATGGTAATTGAGAGCAAGCTACCAAAAAAGTTTTAGATTGAAGTTGCAAACACGGCTTGCTATATAATCAATAGGGCCATGGTAAGACCAAAGTGTAAGAAAACCCCCTATGAAATGCTGAAAGGTAAGAAACCCAAATTGGCCTATTTCAAAGCATTCAGATCAAAATGTTATGTGCATAATAATGAAAAATCTGATCTGGATAAATTTGAGGCCAAGAGTGATATTGAAATATTTATAGGGTATTCTGAAACATCGAGAGCATATAGGGTGTTTAATGTGAAACATCGAATAATGGAAGAAACTCTACATGTGTTTGCTGAAATAAATGATGAATCTGACAAAGACATTGTTGACAGGGAAAAGAAGGAAGAAGATGGAAGTTTTCTGGAATCTAAAGAAGATCAAGGATATGGTAGCCAACAATAGCCCACAGAGCAAGAGATAGGTCGGTCGACCGAAATCCCTGCACACCCAATACTGCCCGGTGAGTCTTCTACCAATTTGCAGACATTAAAAGATCATCATGTGCAAAAGATCATAGAAAACTTGCATGACCCCCCTAGGACCAGGTCATTTCATAAAGATGTACATAATGAAGATCTCATTGTATTAGTTTCTCAATTTGAACCCAAAAGCATTGGAGATGCCTTGCAAGATGAAAATTAGGTTAATGCCATGCATGAAGAACTTAGTCAATTTGAAAGAAATCAAGTTTGGAATCTGGTTCCCAGACCCACCGACCAACATGTTATTGGGACTAGATGGGTTTTTAAGAACAAGCTAAATGAAGTTGGGGCAATCACTAGAAACAAGGCTAGGTTGCTAGCCAAGGGGTATAATCAAGAAATTAGAATTGATTTTGAAGAATCATATGCCCCTGTAGCAAGACTAGAAGCCATCAGAATCTTGTTAGCCTTTGCATGTTCCCTAGGCATTAAACTTCAACAAATGGATGTCAAGAGTGATTTTCTGAATGGCTTGATAAAAGAGGAGGTATTTGTAGAACAACCCTGTAGTTTTGAACATATTGATTTGCCTAACCATGTTTACAAATTGAACAAGGCACTGTATGGGCAAAAGCAGGCTCCACGGGCCTGATATGATAGACTCAGTGCACATCTGACCAGGAAAGGCTACATCAGAGGTAAAATTGACCAAACACTCTTCACAAAGGTAATGAATGACCACATCATCATTATACAAGTATATGTATATCACATAGTTTTTGATTCAACTAATGCTACCATGTACAAGCAATTTGCTGAACATATGACAAAGGAATTCGAGATGAGCCTCATGGGGGAACTCTAATTTTTTCTTAGACTGTAGATCACATAGACGAAGGAAGGATTCTTCATAAATCAGTCCAAATATACATTGGAGGTTCTGAAAAGATTTGGGATGAAGGATGCCAAACACATATCCACGCCCATGGGAACAAATGCATCTCTAAATGCGGATGATAATGGTAAATCTGTAGATCCTAAAACATACCGAGGTATGATCGGGTCTCTTTTATATCTCACTGCTTCTAGACATGATATTTAGTTCAATGTGTGCATGTGTGCTCGATTTCAAGCCAATCCTAAAGAATCTCATTTGATTGCTGTGAAAAGAATCTTAAGATATATTGCTAGCACACATGACTTAGGGCTGTGGTATCCTGCATCATGCTGTTTTGATTTGATTTCATATACTGATGTTGATTATGCAGGGTGTAAACTTGATCGAAAAAGCACTAGTGGCTATTGCCAATACTTGGGTGGGTGCCTAGTCTCTTGGGCATCCAAGAAGCAGCACTCGATGGCTCTATCTACTACTGAAGCAGAATATGTAGCAGCATGTGGTTGTGGGACCCAAGGGCTATGGATAAAGCTCCAACTCCAGGACTACAGAGCAGATCTTGGATGCACACCCATATTGTGTGATAACACAAGTGCCATCAATTTAACTAAGAACCCCATCCAGCATTCCCGCATAAAACACATTGAAATAAGGCATCATTTCCTTTGAGATGAGGTAAGAAAAAAGAATTTTGAATTCCAATTCATTAAAACTAAAAATCAAATTGTAGATATTTTTACTAAACCTCTAAGAAATGACAGATTTTCAACTTATAGGAGAGAACTGGGTCCTAATTGATGAGAGTATTGATGCTTTAAATGCTAAGTTAGAGCGTTGGAGACTTGCCTTGGAGTCTAAAGGTTTTAAAATTAGTAGGAGTAAGTCAGAGTTTATGCATTATAATTTTAGTAATGGGAGAATGGTAGAAGAAGACATGGTTCTAATTGTTGGGTATAATATTTCGAAGAGTTGTAGCTTTCGATACTTAGGGTCTATCATACAAGAGAATGTGGAGATTTATGACGACGTTACACATAAGATTAAGGTAGGCTGGTTAAGATGAAGAAGCGCCTCAGGAGTCCTCTGTGATCGTCGTATGCCTGTGAAACTCAAAGGGAGGTTTTATAGAACGGCTGTGAGACTTGCTTTGTTATATGGTACTGAGTGTTGGGCAGTACAAAAGGAACACATTCATAAAATGTGTGTAGCAGAGATGAGGATGTTGAGATAGATGTATGGAAAGACTAAGAAAGACAAGATTAGGAATGAGCGCATCCATAAGGACTTAGGGATAGCCCCAATTGATAGTAAAATGAGAGAAAATGGACTCAGGTGATTTGGTCATGTGTTTTGTCGCCCTAGCTCAACGCCGGTTAAAAGATGTGACCGAATCTTAGTGGATGCTAGTAAAAGAGCTCGGGGAAGGCCTAAAATGAGATGGTGCGATGTTATTAGGAAGGACATTAGCTTCTTGGGTTTAAATATGAATATAGCACTTGATAGATATCTTTAGCCGAACATGATTCATGTAGCCGACCTCAAATAATTGGGATAAGGCTCTGATGATGATGAGGAGGAGGAGGAGAGAACTAGGTCTGTGTACGTAGACCTCCCACTTGATTTATCTTGTATGGCTTTGTTCATCTAAAGGGTCACTAGTTACTATTGTCAGGGGGAGTCCATCATACATGTCTGTTTTTGGTTGAAGTTTTCAGAACTTGTAGGTTGTGTCCTTCACTGCATGACCCAATGGTATATGAAATGGTGACATGTGAAAGGGCAGGCACAGTCTGTCTGGGAGCACTCACTATGCGAGAGAAGATACTCCACCAAGTACCAAGGGACCTCCCATATTACATTTTAGTGTCCATGAATTGAGGGGCAATTGATAGATTTTTCTTGAAACATGTTCATTCTAATGCATTAGAAGCTCTTCATCTGTCTGGATCCAGTGCGTTGACGCACTGATAAGTCTGCGTCGACGCCATAGTTCAAAACACCCAAATCTTGATTTTTGTAAGATAGCTCTGCGTCAACGCACTGTCAAAAATAGGTCGACACACAGCTTCTTCTTTTCCTGTGTGCTGCAATCTCATCTTCTTGCCTTAACTCCAAGTCTTTCCTCATTACTACACATTGTTTATGCATACACTTAGTCGTCCCATTTCTTACAATTGCTGAGGGGGAGTGTATCCTATCCATTTGTCAACCCTTCACTTCCTTGTGGATTGTTTTCAAGGGAAGATTCCCTTCTAAGACTGCTTTTTATTGACTCGCTACTCTGAAAGTAATATCCTGCATCTCCTTTTATCATGGTTGTTTAAATGAATTGAGGCTTAAAGTCAACAACTTCTTGAAGTCTGAAAACTAGCAACTTGGAGGAGGGACTCCATAGGCTTACTTCTGTTGATGCTTTTCATATTATAAGTTCTAATGTCCCATGGTCTGCTTATGCATTTTTAGTGACAATTTTGGTTGTTAAACTTCCATTGTGCATTGTGATCAAATAACCATACTATTTGAGACTTCTCTAAAGCACACATTGCAGAGCAATGGTTAGGGTTTACTGAGTAACCAGATGTACTTCACCTGAGACGTGAGGTGGTTCACGTCAAAAGGTAATGTCTTGACTAACTCTGATATGGTAGAGTTTATTTAAAAAAAATGATGAGCTAGAAGAGCTTAACAGAGCAATGGCTCTTGTCCACTAAGAAACTGTCATCCTTCACCAATGAAGTGATAGAGGGTCAGGCATGAAGTGGCAAGGAATCTCTGATCAAATGAGGCATGACAGTTAACTGCACTGAGTAACTGGGGTATTCGCATCTAACAAATGTGATTCCTCACGTAAAAAGGTGTTAGTTGAACTTGATTGTCAGTTCGAAAAGGGTGCATATTTAGTTAAGTTCTCACAATTCCAGCTTGTTTGGCTTCAATACTCATGGTAGTTAATCCTGAAAAGTCACTAGATCTCAATGAGTTAGACTGGACAGGGATCATCCAGAACTTCGATTCCCTTTTGTGCATCTGCACTAGTAATCTTAGGTGAGCACCTTCTTGTTAGTTGCTTGAATTCTAATACTTCTAAATGTTATTATTTTTAAACCTATCAGTTCATACTCTACCACCATGACATGCTTATGTGCTGAGAGATATATGCTTTTAGAGCTATTGCAGTCATCCACTCTGAATTGTCTTAGTCTTGAATCTTTCTTCTGAACCCTTTCTCCACATCTCATACTCAAAGCTTCTCTTTCTACAGTACCCCTCATGTTTTACTGATGTCAAAGGGGGAGAGAAAGTTTGTATGTCAGAGGGAGAGAGAAAGAAAGTTTTGTCATAATTTGTATGTCTGCATATGTTCAATACATATCATGATTGAATTCTTCATATTTTTATCATAGTCCTTCATGTATTCATGTTGTGCTTCATGATAGTTGTGTTCAAATTTGATGTCAAAACTGTGAGAACAATGACTCATAGTTGCCATCATCAAAAGGGGGGGAATGTTGTGTAAGTGATGTTTTGATGATGTCTCACTATAAGTCATTGGCCAATTAATTTAGAATCTCATGCAACATCTTTTAATTGGCTAGGTATGAAGAAGACTAACAAAGCTTAAAGGCGGCATAGACCCCACCATAGGATGCGTCAACACATTTAATCTCAAGAAGAAGGAAAAATTCAATTAGGTCTTTAGCTGCGTCGACCCCATCAACTCAGGGCGTCGACGCAAGGCTCTTCTAGAGAGCATTATAAACGCATCTCTGAACAGGGCGTCGACGCACCCTGCAAGTGGTTTCGACCCACAAGGACTTCCAGCAAGCCTTCAAGCATGCCTTCATAGTTGTGACAACGCAGGCATTATGATGCGTCGAGCCCACGAGCTTCAGCAGCAGGAGGATAGGCTGACAGCACATGATGCGTCGACCCTACTTCTTAAGGGTGAAGTAGGGTCGACGAAGGGGTCTTCCAGAGAGCGTTGTAAACGCATCTCCAAGTAGATGCGTGGATGCACTTCTTTCAGGACGTCGACACAAGAGGTTTCTAGAAAGCGTTATAAACACATCTTCTGAAGCACGCGTCAACGCGTTAGACTTGATGCATCGACGCACTGATAGTTCCTCAAGCCCTTATCTGTCAAACCTGCACTGTTTCTGAAGCTCATCCAGAGAATAAAAAATGCGGACATAAACTTCTAAAAACATGATTTTTGAGGCTTGGAAAAGGTTCCTAGGACAGGCAACTGTCCTTGTCATCATTGGGTTACCATATCAGCCTTTTTGGGCAGAAGATTGGGAAAGTTACAGTTGTGGGAAAGGTCACCTTTCAAGGTAACCTGCTTTTTGCCTCCAGCCAATTAGAGTTAGGTTTGAAAAATCTTCCAGGACAGAAGGAGGTCCTTTCTATTTGCCAGCCAATGAAATTGAGATGCTACAAGTTCTCTTGGTCAAACTTCTCTTTCTTTAATCGAGCCAATCAAATTGCAAAGTCTTGGAGGTAAAATTTCTGCATCTCGAGGCTATAAATTGGATGCCCCTCCTTTGCATGGCGCTGTTGCTACCTCTACTGCTGGAGCTAACATTGTTGCTGTTGAAGCCTGAAGAGAGCCCTAGACGTAGGAACCAGAGAGAAAAGAGAAAGAGACAGAGAGCTTGCCTTGAGTTTCTAGAAAGAGATTTGAGAGGTAGAGGAGAAAAGAGTGCAGCTAGTCATCTCCTTCAGCCATGCTGTTCTTCAGCTTTTGATCTACTTCGCAGTCTTGTTGGATTCTTCACTCTTCTGAAGTCATTTTCTTGTTTCTTTTGTCTTTGTCTTTCTTCATCTTCAAAACGTTCTTGTGTGTGGGGAGCTGTCACCGTGTAAGCTGCAGTTACAGCGCGTGTGTTTTTGCTTTCTTGTTTTGTTTTGTTTCTCCTTTGTGGGGTTTCATCCCCGTGTGTATTGAGGACTTGTCCTCATGTGTGTATGTGTGTGGGGGGCTAGTACTCGTGTTCTGCTGGGTTCCAACGTGTGTGTGTGTGTCTCTTTTGGCCAAAGAGTGGAAGCCTCACCAAGTTGGTGAGGGGTGGACGTAGGTGTGCTTGGTAGCAACCGAACCACCTTAAAATCACTGTGTTGTGGTTTGTTGTTGATACTCATTCCCTCTACTCCCTCTTCACATGTGCTTTAAGTCATCAAATGCGTTTCAATATCGTTCCATTGCTAACATTTCAGTTCACTAGTTTAGTGTTGCGCTTGATCCGATCTCTTCGTCTTGTTGATCTTGATAATGGTTCAAAGTTGTTTTAAATTGAGTGTAGGATATATTCTCCCCCCCTCTAGATCCTCTCATATCGTCCAACAGGGACAACTGCTTCCGAGCCATATACTAGAGAGAATGGTGAACAGCCGATTGGAGTTTTGTACACTCTGCGATACGTCCACAATGCCTTGTACATTCTTTCTTCCTAGTTGTTGGATCCCCTAGTTGATTTTGGCATTTGGGTTTTAATGATAACAAACCATGTGTGCTTGCTTGAAGAATTTAGCCTACTTCACTTGGTTTTATAATGAAGTGAAGTTTTGAATGAGTGTTCAAAATTGAGACCTTCTATTGAATTTGTGAGTCTTGCCTACACTACAAGAAAAATGGAAAATACCGACGTAATTTTACGACGACAATATATCCGTCGGAAAGACGTCAGAACTATTTTAACTTTACAACGGAAAATATTCTGTCGCAAATCCGTTGGTAAATACGGACTGATTTCTGACCTATTATTTTGGGCGAAAATCTATCTCTAAAAAGAGACAACTTTGGGATAATTTAAATTTCGTCGGAATTACGTTGGTAATTATCCACTGATTTTTGATAAGAAAGTTTCTGTCACTAATATTTACATATATTTATGTAATAATTATCATAAATGAACAGAAATATGTGTGTAAATTATGACTTATTTTCGACTGAATAAGATTCCGTCGGAAACTCCTGGAATAGCTTATGTTTAACCGTAATATGTATATGCAATAAATAATAAAAATAAAAATAAATATATCAATAGTTTAAGATAATATTTGAATTCGAATCCGTATTAATTAGCGGATAATATTCTAAATCATATTTATTATTTCAGATATAGATAATATTATAATTTGAATCGGACCGGATACGGATATTATAATATTCGTTTCATAAAATATCCGATCGTAATAATATATATCATATAATATATATTTATGTAAATAATATATTATAAAATATATAATATAAAATATCAAAAATATGATAAGATGGAAGATTGTTACACTTCCCGAAATTATAATAACTACCCCATTTTAACTATTTGACTTCTCAAATTAAAACCAGCCGTAGTGAGATCCTTCGTCTTTAAAAACCTCAACTCATGAGTAGTTGGCATAAGTTGGGAGAGACCCTTCTTCTTCCACCGACCTTAGATCTTCCACCAACTTTAGTAAACAAATACGAATACTTTAGCAGCAACAGGAGTGCAGGATAACAGGACTGCATTAGGGAGAGATGTGTGCTAGGAGCCACCATTTTTTCTGTTTGTTAATGCCCCCCCTCTCTCTCTCCCTCTGTCTCTCTCTCTCTTTCATTTGTCACCACAACAACTATTTTTCACGTTTAGACACCCATTTGTTACCCTTAGAAGCTATTTGTCACCCTTAGGACCCATTTGTTATCCTTAGAAGTATTTGTCCCCCTTACGACCTATTTGTCACCCTTACGACGTATTTCTTACTCTTGGAAGCCATTTGTTTTTCCCCCATCCCTTGCCTTTTCCCCCTTGCCGCAGACCATCGCCACCTTGTCCCCGTGTGCCCACGGGTGCCCTACGCACCCTCCCTCTCCTCCGCAAACCAGCTCAGCCGTGTGTGCCAGCCAGCCCACCGTCGCGTTCCCCCTTGCAGCCACTCCGGCAGAGCACCTCTGCCCCTCCGGTGCCGTGCCGTAGCAGCCGGCCGCCGTTCCAGCCAGACCTGCCCATCGGCTGCCGTCCAACACTGCTGCAGCCGCCGTCCTCGATCGCCCATCGCCATTCCGCCACCGCCGCCCGCGCAGGCCCTCTATAACATCACATCCAAGGTGTCACTGCCATGGTTTAATCCCACATGTCATGATTCCTAATTTCATCTCTCAGTTCACATGTTGGATGTATTTTTATTTTATTTAATATAATTTTTTAGGATGTGTAAAAGTGAAAAATTATCAATTTTTAAGGGAGATGCTGTCAAATTTTTTTAGAATACTCGCTCTATTCAAACCACAATTTCGGAATAAGCTCTTTTCTGAAGTAGGTATCATGATCTCTCTCTTCTGGAGAATCAACAGTGACCAACCTGTATGTGTAAACCTTCTTGGTCTGTCCTGGTCTAAAAGTAGGAACAATGGCTTGGCGAGATACCAAAGCTATTATTCGTGCTTTTAGACCAGGACAAACGAGAAAGGTTTACAAATACATGCTGGTCGATGCTGATTCTCCAAAAGAGAGAGATCATGATACCGGCTTCAGAAAAGAGCTTCTTTCAAAATTATGGTTTGAATGGAGCGAGTATTCTAAAAAATTGGTGTCTTAGAGGATTCTAGTGTCGAAACTTTTCAATCAGACGATGGTGACACTACAGAGTTGGTTGCTTCTAATCTTCGTCTAATCGAATCTGTTGAGCCACTTCGGTTGTGTATAGAGGGCGAAGTGGAAGAAGTCGATCCAATTGAGCTAAATGAAGCAATTGTTAGGCAGGAGGAGCCGTTTGAGAGAGGGGATTCTTCTGCAACTGGTGATGGTGGAGGATGATCCAACGGATATCTGTTGATTTGTAATTGTAATTGTAAAAAATGACACATTTGAATTAATGTAATTGTAATTTCTTTTATTCATTGAGTTATATGTTGTGTGGATTTTATCGGGAGGTGTGTGTTTTATGTTGAATTGTGTAGGTTGTGTGTATATATAATTATAGTTTTAAAGGGTGATAAATGGATAACAGGAGTAAAAGATATATTTTAAAGCGAAACAAAGGCGATAGCTGGCGAGCGATAAGGGTGACAAATAGATGTTGTGAGTGACAAATAGCCGTTAGCAGTGACAAATAACTCTATAACGGTGATAAATATCTCATGGCAGTGAAACTTGAAGAAACTCAAGTTCGTTTGAAGGGTTTAACCGTGTATGGGTTTCTTAACTCTACCAACACTGATCCGAAGCTTTCATAGTCATCAAATGACACTGATTAAATGAAGAGAAACGTTTATATTATTTTTCTATCATTTTTCACAATTAGGTGGTTTTATATTATTGTTATAGTGTTACATTTATTAATTATCAATTTTATATTTTTATTGATTTTATAATTAATTTATTATTATATTGTACATTTATTAATTATCATTTTATGGTCTTTATCATTTTCACAATTTTTTTACTATTATTATGCTGTTACATTTATTAATTATCATTTTTTATATTTTTTTTCTCATTTTCAATTATTTCATTATTATTTTACTGTTACATTTATTAATTATCTTTTTCATTTTTTTTGATTTTTATCATTTTCACAATTATTTAACTATTATTATGATGTTAAATTTATTAATTATCCTTTTATTTGATTTTTGACTTTTTCATAATTATTTTATTATTATTATTCTGTTATATTTAAAACTTTTCAATCTTTTAAATAGTTTTTTGGTATTTTTTTTATTTTATTATAATTACAGTTTTATATTTATTAATTATCACGCTTACATAGAAATAAGAACAAGTTTTGATGTTTTGGAGCCATTAAGTTAGATAAGTCAAAATTAAGCGCGACGGCTAACACTGTATAGTGGTAACAAATAATCTTCAGTGGAGAGAAATAGGTTTCAGGGCTGACAAATGTCTCATAAGGGTGATAAATGGATAACAGAAGTAAAAGATATGTTTTGAAGTGAAACAAAGGTGATGACTAGCGAGCGATAAGGGTGACAAATAGATGTTGTGAGTGACAAATAGTCGTTAGCAGTGACGAATAACTCTGTAACGGTGACAAATATCTCATGGCAGTGAAACTTGAAGAAACTCAATTTTGTTTGAAGGGTTTAACTGTGTATGGGTTTCCTAACTCGGTCAACACGAATCTGAAGCTTTCCTAGTCATCAAACGACACTGATTAAATGAAGCGAAACATTTATATTATTTTTCTATCATTTTTCCCAATTAGGTGATTTTATATTATTGTTATAGTGTTACATTTATTAATTATCAATTTTATAATTTTTTATCAATTTTATAATTAATTTATTATTATACTAGTACATTTCTTAATTATCATTTTTTATGATCTTTGTCATTTTCATAATTATTTTACTATTATTATGCTGTTACATTGATTAATTATCATTTTTATGCTTTTTCTCATTTTCAGTTATTTCATTATTATTTTACCGTTACATTTATTAATTATCATGTTCAATTTTTTTAGTTTTTATCATTCTCATAATTATTTAACTATTATTATGATGTTACATTTATTAATTATCATTTTATATGATTTTTATCTTTTTCATAATTATTTTATTATTATTATTTTATTATATTTATAAAATTTCATTTTGTATGATTTTTTGATATTTTTATTTATTTTATTATAATTAAAGTATTATATTTATTAATTATCACTGTTAGACAGAAAGAAGAATAAGTTTTGAAGTTTTGGAGCCAGTAAGTCAGATAAGCCAAAATCAACCGTGACGGCTAATACCGCATAGTGGTGACAAATAGTCATCAGTGGTGAGAAATAGGTTTCAGGGCTGACAAATGTCTCCGAATGATGATAAATGGATAACAGAAGTAAAAGATATATTTTGAAGCAAAATAAAGGCGACGGCTAGCTAGCGATCAGGGTGACAAATAGATGTTATGAGTGACAAATAGCCGTTAACAGTGACAAATAACTTTGTAACGGTGACAAATATCTCAGAAAAATGGGAAATACCGACGCTATTATCCGACTGAAAAGTTTTCGTCAGAAATACGTCGAAAGTATTCGACTTTCATGCCTATGTGACAAATTATTTTATTTATTGATTATTATTTTTTATGAATTTTTTTATTGTTATATTTATTTTCTCTTTTGAGTTAATCTTTTGTATGTGAGAGCAGTGAGTAAAATGAATGATAAGGGTGATGAATACATATTATTGGTGACAAATAAGTTGACAGAGGCAACACATGCACATTAGTGGTGACAAATAGGTTGAGAGAGGCGACAAATGCGTATGAGGGGTGATAAAAGGCTCTTAACGGTGAAAAAATGTACAAAGGCGATGGCTCTCAGGGGCAAAGGCGAACGGCTCTTGCATGCTATAAGAGTGAAGGATGCCTATTAGTGGTGACAAATAGATCAACAGGGGGGACAAATGCGTATGAAGGGTGACAAATGGATCCTAACGATGAACTATGAGCATGAAGATAATCCCTAGTAATATTAGAACTATCGACAAACCCTGCTACTTATAGGGGAAGTGTTGAACCCCCTCCTTGAGTAAATGCTTAAATGCGATGTTTTTTGATGATGACCAAACACTATATGTATATATATTGTCCTTGAAGTGTTCTAACATATAAAGTCTTGAAAAGCTCAACATTCTATTGAGATCTTGGAGCTAAGGAGGTTAAAGAACAACCTCAACGGATAAGCTTCTTAAACTCAAATTGCAAGGCTACATCTAATTTACAAGTTATGTCTTTACATGGCAAAGAACGTGCATAAGTGCTTAAGGAGCTCACGGACGGTCGGGGAGATCCACTTCAACTCATTGGCCCTTGATTTTATGGTTTGATGTTCATTATTTTTGATCTCAAGGATCATTTTGGTTTGGGTCTTTTCTAAGCTTAAATGTATTGGGTTTTTTCTTATTCAGGTCTTAACAACATTCCCTCTCATGTTTTAAAAACCCAACCTGAAACCCCCTGACTTGTTCTTAGACTTAATGACCTCTTAATCAACCTTTTGGATGTTCTGGAACAAGGGTCGACCCCTAGGTCCCCTGGTTCTGTCAACTTGGCCTTTTTGAACTCCAACTGAAAGGGTCGACCCATTGGGTCGACCCCCAGCCGCAAGGGTCGACCCCAAGGGTCGACCCCTGGTAGTTTGAATTAAAAACTAGCGGGTCCCTTTCTCTCAACTGAAAGGGTCGACCCCAAGGGTCGACCCATCCACGCGAGGGTCCACCCCAAGGGTCGACCCCTGGTAGTTATATTTTCTTTCCCCGCACGGAGCAGCCCCGAGGGTCGACCCCAAGGGTCGACCCATTGGCCCAGAACCCATTAAACCTTCACAAGGGTCGACCCCAAGGGTCGACCCTTTCAGATATGGACCTAAGCCGTCTTCTTTGACTTACGTGCACATGCACCAAAAGTCATACCAATCGAATCTAACATCCCTAAAATGTTCCAGGAATTGTGGATCTTGTCTCTAGGGTGTCTTTGAACATTCCAAACTCTTTATATACATCTTATTGGGGTATGAAACCCTAAGGGAGAGAGGCATCTAAAAGTTATGTTATTTTTCTAACCCTTGTGAGTGGAGATTCACAGTAGCAGCTCAAGGGCCTTCTTCCACCTTGGTCTGAGCCTGAAAGTGAAGGGAAGAAGCTTGAATCAAGCGTCCATATCATCCCCAACAACAAGCTGCGTGGGTTATCAAAGCTGCAACCTCATTTGTACGACAAAGCTTCATTCTTCCTCAAGGATTGATCTTCCTCCTGCAGAAACATTCAATTACATTCAAGGAAGTGAAAGGGGGAGCTTCAACCAGGATAAATCATTATTCACTTCTTACTCTCTAAGATTTACTTTGTGTCTACTTGAGCATTTGATGTAAAACTTGATTCAAATCTGTGTATGGGTTGTTCGTGTTCGGAAACACGAACTTGTGTGTGTGTGTGTGTGTGTGTGTGTGTGTGTGTGTGTGTGTGTGTGTGTGTGTTTGTGGTAGCCCAGATCGGGTGCCACGTGTGTGTGTTTGCTGTTCTATATAGCGTGTGTGTGTGGCTCACTTCATAGTGAAGTCTTGATCCTCACTAGTGAGGGGTGGATGTAGGGGACACGGCAGTGTACCCGAACCACCTAAAAATTCCGTGTGTCACTTGTGGTTTGTTCTTCCGCATCCATAGTCGAGTGGGCTTCACGGTGAGTTGAGCGTTCACCAATTCCTTTGTCAAACACCTACCATAATCCACACACATTCACAGGTGTATCCATGTTCGGGTGAGATCTAGTGCATGTATGCTTAATTTACTTAGTTTCACTTCGAAAGAAATTTTATTGGCCAATCAATTCACCCCTCCCCTCTTGATTGCCGCCTTTCGGGACTTAACAATTGGTATCAGAGCTTTGGTCTCTGTTTCACTCGACCACACGGTCGTAGAGCAGATCCCATTATATGGGAAACAAGGGGATGATGCCCGAAGGGCATTCGATCCAAAGACCCCCGTTCTTTGATGGATCAAATTACCCTTATTGGAAAAACAAAATGTATATTTTTCTACGAGCCCAAGACTATGACGTGTGGCGCGTCATTAGCAAGGGTCCGTACACTCTGTCTCAAAATGAGGATGAGTGGGATGATGAGGATATAAAGAAGTGTTCAACAAACTTCAAAGTCATGAATATAATACAGTGTGCCATTCATCCTAATGAATACTCACGTATTTCCATGTGTTCTTCTGTGCAGGAGATGTGGAACAAGCTGCAGTTGATCTATGAAGGAACATCGGAAGTAAAGGAAACCAAGGTGAATCTGTTAGTCCGGGATTATGAGTTGTTCATGATGAAACCAGAGGAGTCCATTTCTGATATGTTTGCAGGATTGACGGAAATCACGAATGGATTAAAGGGCCTTGGTAAAGAGTATTCCGACAAGGAACTCGTCAGAAAGGTACTAAGATCCCTGTCCCCACAGTGGCATACAAAGGCCACTGTAATCGAGGATTCAAATGATATTAGCATTTTGACTCTGGACGAGTTGATAGGCTCCTTGATGACTTACGAAATCAACATCAAAAGGAGCGAGGACGATCACAAGAAAAAGAAGGTAGTCACACCATTGGCCCTAAAGGTGAACCCACAAGAATCAGAGGGCAGTGACAATGATTCCACCGGCAACACTGAAGATGAGGAGCTGGTTGCCATGATCACAAGAAGAGTAAGAAGATTTGTCAAAAGAACAAGAAAGTTCGGTTGTCAATTCAGAAAAGGACCAAGGAAGCAAGGTCCCAATAGAGGTGAGAGTAGCAAGAAGGAAGAAGTTATTTGCTTCGAATGTAAAAAACCCGGTCACATACGGGGTGAGTGCCCCGATCTGATGAAGAAGCTGAAGAAAGAAAAATTCAAGAAGCCCAAGGCCATGGTGGCCACTTGGAGCGATGAAGATGAGGAAGAGTCCGGGAATGAAGATGGACTAGATGAGCTGGTCCAGAACCTATGCTTCATGGCCAATGACGACGATGGAAATGAGGTAGATTCTGAAACTGAAACTCTTACTTGTGAACAATGGCAAATTGCATATGAGTCGTTATATGAAAAATGTAAAAAATTCAGATATGAAAACAAACATTTGAAAAAGAAAATTGAACATCTTATGCATGATGAAAACTCATGTGAAAATTGCCATGTGTTGAAATCTGAAACTGAGAAATTGATAAATGAAAAAGAAATTCTTGTGTCCAAAAATGAATTGCTTGAAGAAGAGATTTCATGCATGAGAGAGGAGCAATTCACACTAAGTAAAATGCATGATGATTTGAAAAATAATGTGGAACAAGAAAAGTTTGAAAGCATGGCATGCAATCAAGCAAAAGAAAAGGCCGAAAATCAAGTCCATTCTCTAATGCATGAAAACCATAAGTTGAAGGATGCTATTGCCATTTTTGAAAAAAGAAAAACTTTACAATCTGAAACACATTCAACTCTACAATCTGAAACACATTCAACTCATATGTCTCTCAGAAGTTCATCCCCATCCTCGTCAAAAACACATGTGGATAATTCATTCTTGAATGTAGGCAGAAGGAGAAACATGGATAGAACTATTACTTGTTTTTATTGTGGAAAGTTAGGCCATGGCATGTATGATTGTAGAATTCTGAAATTTGATGATGAAAGCTTTGCTAGAATGAGAAATATATCATACACATCTCATGTCTCTAACCATCGTGGACCCAAGCTTGCTTGGGTACCAAAATTTGCATAAGCACTTGTGTTGTGTTTGCAGGTCTACATGAGAGCTCAAAGGAATAGATGGTATTTGGACAGTGGATGCTCTCGGCACATGACGGGAAACAAGGATTTGTTTGCGGACCTGCATGAAAAGGATGGTGGGACAGTGGCATTTGGTGGTAAGGATAAAGGCAAAATTAGCGGAGAAGGTAAGATCAGAAAGAATCAAAATCATGCAATTGAGAATATCTTATTAGTAAAAGGGTTGCACCATAGTCTTCAAAGTATAAGTCAATTGTGTGACAAAGGATGCAACGTGATATTTGATTCTAACCACTGCACTGTTGTGAATAAAAATACTCATGAGCTAAAGTTAATTAGTTTTAGGCATAACAATGTATATATGATTGATTTGAATGAACCCTCTCATAAAAATCTATGTTTGACTGCAAGGAGTTCTGATGATACTTGGCTTTGGCATCGCCGACTTGGGCATGCCAGTTTTAATGTCTTGTTGAAATTGTCAAGAAATGATCTTGTGGTTGGATTGCCTAAGTTGAAGGCAGTTGATGAAGGAGTTTGTGGGACGTGCAGCATGGGTAAGCAAACAAGGACATCATTCAAGTGCAAAAATGATGTAACTACATCAAGGCCCCTTGAGTTAATCAACATTGACCTTTTTGAACCAAGCAGAACACATAGCTTGGGTGGTAAATTGTATGGCTTTGTCATTGTGGATGATTATTTAAGATTTTGTTGGGTTTACTTCCTTTCACCTAAAAATGATGCCCTGACAGAATTTGAAGCATTTTGCAGAGTAGTTCAAAATGAAAAGTGGTGTTGCATCAAAGCCGTGCGGAGCGATCACGGTAAGGAATTTGATAACCATGAGTTCAACAACTTTTGCAGGGTTCAAGGCTATACGAATGACTTCTCTGCACCAAGAACCCCCGAACAGAATGGTGTTATCAAAGGAAGAACATGATGCTAATTGAGATGGCAAGAACCATGCTAAACGAGAACAACTTGCCGAGGTACTTTTGGGCTGAAGCAGTGAACACCGCTTGCTAGATTATTAATCGTGCCATGGTAAGACTACTATTGAAGAAAATTCCCTATGAGCTGTACCGAGGTAAGAAGCCAAACATTTCCTATCTTAGACCGTTCGGTTTAGTTTGTTACATTCACAACAATGGTAAGGTGGATCTGGCTAAATTTGACCCCAAAAGTGACAAAGGTATATTTCTTGGATACTCTCTCAGCTCAAGAGCCTATCGGGTATATAATTTAAGAACTCTTGTAGTTGAGAAAAGTCCTCATGTTATTATTGATGAATCATCTTCCAAAAACACTAATGAAAAATTTGATTTGCAAGACGATGAATTGAATGACGGTGATATCAGGATGATGGAAGGAAAAAACTGAAAAATAAGAAGTAAATAAACCACAAGAAAATGATGGAAATCAGGAAGCTCTGGTTGAACAACAGCTTCCAAAGCAATGGACTTTCGAAAAGGACCATCCGCCGGAAAATGTGATCGATAATATTGAAGACGGAACAAGAACACGAGCCTCCTTTAGGAAAGTTGAAAATCAGGACTATATTATCTTACTTTCCCAGTTTGAACCTCACTCTATAGAAGAGGCCTTGAAAGATGAGTCTTGGATCATGACTATGCAAGAAGAACTACACCAGTTCCAAAGGAATAAAGTGTGGTTCCTCGTGCCATGTCTTAGAAACCACTTAGTGATCGGAACAAAGTGGGTTTTTTGAAACAAAACAAATGATCAAGGAGTGGTAACTAGGAACAAGGCCAGGCTAGTAGCTAAAGGCTATAGCCAAGAGCTTGGAATTAATTTTGATGAGTCTTTTGCTCTAGTAGTAAGACTCAAGGCAGTGAGAGTTCTATTAGCATTTGCATGCTGTAACAACATTGGATTGTTTCAAATGGATGTTAAAAGTACATTTTTGAATGGCTACATACAGGAGGACGTGTACGTGGAGCAACCACCAGGGTTTGAGGACACGAAGTATCCAGACCATGTGTACAAGCTAGACAAGGCACTCTACGGTCTGAAACAAGCACCCCGGGCATGGTATGAACGGTTAAGTGATTTTCTCATTCAAAATGGATTCAAACGAGGTAATGTTGATCAAACCCTTTTCATGAAGTTGAACAGAAAGGAAATCTTAATTGTTCAAGTTTACGTGGATGATATTATTTTTGGCTCTACCAAAGATGCTCTCAGCAAATACTTTGTCAAATTGATGCAAAGTGAGTTTGAAATGAGTCTTATGGGAGAATTGACATTCTTCTTGGGATTGCAGGTCACAAAGATGGCTGACAGTATGTTCATACATCAGAAGAAGTATGCAATGGAACTGCTGAAAAAGTTCAACCTGACCTCTACCAAACCACAACCAACTCCCATGTCCACCTCAATAAAAATTGATCAAGATGAATCAGGTAAATCCGTGGACCAAAAACTCTTCAAAAGCATGATAGGTTCCTTATTATATTTAACTGCCAGCAGGCCCGACATTCAATTTGCTGTGTATTTGTGTGCATGATTTCAGTCTAATCCAAAAGAATCACACATGTCGGCTGTTAAACGAATTTTCAGATATATTTCTGGTTCAAGTAATTTAGGACTGTGGTTTTTGCGTAATTCGAGCTTTGATTTAGTTGCTTATTCCGATGCCGATTATGCGGGTTGTAAAGTGGATCAAAAAAGTACCAGCGGATATTGCCAATTTCTTGGGGGATGCGTGATCTCATGGGCCTCCAAGAAACAAAACTCAGTGGCTCTATCAACCGCCGAAGCCGAATATGTGACTGTCGAGAGTTGCGTTGCCCAGGTGCTATGGATCCAACAACAGATGATTGATTATGGCATTTCCTTCAAAAACACTTCTATCTTGTATGACAACACTTCAGCCATAAACTTGTCAAAGAACCCAGTCCATCACTCTCGCACAAAGCATATTGACATCATTTTCTCAGGGATCATGTGAGCAAGGGTGATGTAGAAATCAGGTTCATTGAAACAGACCAACAAATTGCCGACATTTTCACCAAACCTCTAAGTGAAGAAAAATTCATAATATTTAGGAGAGAATTAGGGGGTTTGTAGGATAGACGAGTCCGAGTCATGATCATATGCATACCTATCTATATACGTCATTGCATAGCATGCATTTGCATTAGTTGGTGCATAGTTGCATTTCCCCTTGTCATGCATGTGCATTATGATTGCTTGAAAAACAAAACAAAAAATTATATATGTGTGAAAAACCATGATTGTGTGTATTGCATGCCTTCTATTGATAGAATACAACCATGTCATTGAAATTTCTATGGCTGATATTCCCTTGCGTTCTTGAATGCCAGCAAGAGAGCAAAACCCCTCAAAATCTAAAATTTGGAGATGTTAGATAATGAACGTCTACTATGATCCATGATTTCTTGAAACAAGTTCCCCAATGCATTAACCCATAAAATAACTCAAATTTCTTGATTCCAACATGATATTTACATTGGGGATTCGAGCCATATCATTTTTGACCATCCATTACACTTAAAACATCTTTTTGGTGAAAATCAGAGGAAGGGTCGACCCCAAGGGTCAACCCACGAAGAAGGGATGACCCCAAGGGTCGACCCTCGCATTAATGGATCCTGTCTGGGGCCGGGGTGAAAGGGGTCGACCCGTTGGGTCGACCCGTTACGGTCGGGCGGCGTCCGCCATGTCCGAACCGTCCTAAAAGGGGTGGAAACCCTATGTTTTCCCCCTCCCATCTCATAAAACCCCCAAAGCCCCCTTCTAGCCCTAGCCACCACTCCTTTCATGCCCTCAAATCCCCTCTTGGCACCCACACTCTCAAGCCCCAGCCGCGCATCTCTCGGTGGCGTCCCGCACACAACTTTCTTCTGAGTGATTCCAATGCGTCTTCCTTGAGCTTCACTCCCACTGAGGTATGTTCTTGATGTGTGGAGGATCATAAATCTATGTGGATAGCCTTCCTCTCTCGTTGAACCATATCGATCTACAACCTCATCAACCGGTTCCTTCGGTCTATGTTTAGATGGCCCCAAAGAAGCGTTCTTCTCGCAGCGGAGGGGAGTCTAGTGCGGCCATGGCACGTCATGGTAAGGAGGCCGCCTACAGTAGAGGATCTACGCCTTCGAGCAAGGTTTTGGACAGAAAGGTACTCCAACCTCGAGCGGTCTCATTTGCCAACCTTAACCGTCATCTTATGAGTTTAGTGGATGGTCTTTGCAGTCAGCCAAATTTGGACTTATTCATGTCTGAACATCGACGCATTTATCCGAATTTGGTGCATCAATTTTATAGCAACTTAACCATATCTGGGGAACATCCGACTGCTGTGGTAAATGGAAAACGCGTTATACTCTCTACAGAGTTTTTATGAGTGGCATTTAATCTCTCTCATGAAGGCTTTACATTTGGAGATATTGTGGTTCCTGAAGAAACAGTTTATCAAATGATGACATCTGAAGAAAAAGGTGAAAATTCTCTTGCTGGGTTAAATGCCAACCATTTTCTTCCCCTGCAGCATATATTACATAGGATGATCACTACTATCCTGCTACCGAGAGGAGAAGGCCATGACAAAGTGATAGAGATTCATATGTTCTTATTTTACTATCTCTTGGGTGGTATTTCAGTTAATTTCCCAGCTATGTTTTTAGCACATATGTGTAACAGCATGAAGCACAAGAACAGAACTCTTCCATATGTCGCCGTAATTACTGCTATCTTTGCATACATGGACATAAACCTCTCCAAAGAATCTTCTCAAACCATTAGAGAGGTTGATATATTTACCATTCATTCCATTTGTCATAATATGGGCTATGAACTGAGAGATGGTAACTTGGTTCAGACTTTGAAAAGTGCTGCACATGAAATCAGTTCTGAGGATGAGGATGACTATGATGCGCAGGCCAGTGCGCAACACCCACATATTCCTATTGAGGAGATGCCTTCCGAGGCGGTTCAGCTGCTCATGGATCGTTTGGATACTATTGATGACCGTTTAGACGATTATGGGGAGACAATGGAGGCTATGTAACATGCTCTCGCTGATATGAAGCTATCTCATCAAGAGCTGGCTAATCAATCCCACATGCTTGAAGAAGTCTTGGAGTATATTAGGCGTCCGCCAAGCTCACCGACTCCGGATGATGATTAGATAGCTATGCTCTTGCAGAATAGCACACTTCCTATCCCTTGTCACCCCCTCTTTTTGATGATGCCAAAGAGGGAGAAATTTATGCCCAGGCTATTCGGCTACATATATGTTATTGTGTGATGTGTGCTTGCATGCATGTATGCTTACATCCCATTTCTGTCATTAGCAATGTTGCATGTTATGTTAGATGTTGCATCTTAGTTATGTTGCATTTTTGTTGCGTCTCATACTTTGCATCTTGTAATTTGTCCTTGAACTCACACCTTGTTTACCTTTAACTTGTGTTGTCGGAAAAGTACTTTGGAACATGTTTTTTGCTCATCAATCTCACATCGTTGGCTGGTCTTGTGTTTCACTATTATAATGCTTCTTGAACAGTTCATGTGATGCATGAAGAGTTGAACAATGCTTCTTGAGTTTTACTATTAATATGGAGGTTGAAGGTGGATGCTAAATCATTTTGAAGTATTATGCTTATGTGAGGCATATAGTATTTTGTCATCATCAAAAAGGGGGAGATTGTTGAACCCCCTCCTTGAGTAAATGCTTAAATGCGATGTTTTTTGATGATGACCAAACACTATATGTATATATATTGTCCTTGAAGTGTTCTAGCATATAAAGTCTTGAAAAGCTCAACATTCTATTGAGATCTTGGAGCTAAGGAGATTAAAGAACAACCTCAATGGGTAAGCTTCTTAAACTCAAATTGCAAGGCTACATCTAATTCACAAGTTATGTCTTTAAAGGGCAAGGAACGTGCATAAGTGCTTAAGGAGCTAATGGATGGTCGATGAGATCCACTTCAACTCATTGGCCCTTGATTTTGTGGTTTGATGTTCATTATTTTTGATCTCAAGGGTCATTTTGGTTTGGGTCTTTTCTAAGCTTAAATGTATTGGGTTTTTTCTTATTCATGTCTTAACAACATTCCCTCTCATGTTTTAAAAGCCCAACCTAAAACCCCCTGACTTGTTCTTAGACTTAGTGACCTCTTAATCAACCTTTTGGATGTTTTGGAACAAGGGTCGACCCATTAGGTCAACCCCTAGGTCCCCTGGTTCTGTCAAATTGGGCTTTTTGAACTCCAGCTGAAAGGGTCGACCCATTGGGTCGACACCCAGCCGCAAGGGTCGACCCCAAGGGTCGACCCCTGGTAGTTTGAATTAAAAACCAGCGGGTCCCTTTCTCTCAACTAAAAGGGTCAACCCAAAGGGTCGACCCCTGGTAGTTTTATTTTCTTTCCCCACACGGAGTAGCCCCGAGGGTCGACCCCAAGGGTCGACCCATTGGCCCAGAACCCTTTAAACCTTCACGAGGGTCGACCCTTTTAGATACGGACCTGAGCCGTCTTCTTTGACTTGCGTGCACATCCACCAAAAGTCATACCAATCGAACCTAACATCCCTAAAACATTCCAGGAATTATGGATCTGGTCTCTAGGGTGTTATTGAACGTTCCAAACTCTTTATATACATCTTATTGGGGTATGAAACCCTAAGGGAGAGAGGCATCTAAAAGTTATGTTATTTTTCTAACCCTTGTGAGTGCAGATTCGCAGCAGCAGCTCAAGGGCCTTCTTCCACCGTGGTCTGAGCCTGAAAGTGAAGGGAAGAAGCTTGAATCAAGCCTCCATATCATCCCCAACAACAAGCTGCGTGGGTTATCAAAGTTGCAACCTCATTTGTATGACAAAGCTTCATTCTTCCTCAAGGATTGATCTTCTTCCTGCAGAAGCATTCAATTACATTCAAGGAAGTGAAAGGGGGAGCTTCAACCAGGATAAATCATTCTTTACTTCTTACTCTCAGATTTACTTTGTGTCTACTTGAGCATTTGATGTAAAACTTGATTCAGATCTGTGTGTGGGTTGTTCGTGTTCGGAAACACGAACTTGTGTGTGTGTGTGTGTGTGTGTGTGTTTGTGGTAGCCCAGATCGGGTGCCTCGTGTGTGTGTTTGCTGTTCTATACAGCGTGTGTTTGTGGCTCACTTCATAGTGAAGTCTTGATCCTCACAAGTGAGGGGTGGACGTAGGGGACACAGTAGTGTACCTGAACCACCTAAAAATTCCGTGTGTCACATGTGGTTTGTTCTTCCGCATCCATAGTCGAGTGGGCTTCACGGTGAGTTGAGCGTTCACCAATTCCTTTGTCAAACACCTACCATAATTTACACGCATTCACAAGTGTATCCATATTCGGGTGAGATCTAGTGCATGTATGCGTAATTTACTTAGTTTCACTTCGAAAGAATTTTTATTGGCCAATCAATTCACCCCTCCCCTCTTGATTGCCGCCTTTCGGGACTCAACAGGAAGAACTCCCCTTCGTAAAGGTAACCCCTACCTGTGATGGAGGTTATCCTTCATTTGACGGCAACCACATCACACAAAGATCAAGCACCCATCATGCAAAGAAAGGTTGCAGAAAAAAAAATTACATTGATAGGGGAAGAGGGTACAAGCGGTTACCCATCTTCTTTGGGATGGAACCTGTCAGGTTGGAGGCTCAACACCCCCTTGTTACAAAACAGGCGGTCCACCTTCGCTAAGGCGTCCTGCCACCCTTACAGGTACCTTTGCTTGTATTCCTCCAAAAAGTCGTCGCTGCTGCTTTCCCCTGATGGCTGGTCCGGCACTGGCAGGGCTTCCTTTCAGAAGCACAACCTTTTGGTGGGAACCTGCTCTGACGAAGAATCTGACTTCTCAGACGACGACATCTTCACGAGAGTGTCTTTGACCGCCAAAGGAACTCAGGATGTCCTTAGGGTTCCCCACAGAGTCTCTATTTTTAGGAAGGAGCCGAAATCCCCAGAGGGCAAAAGAGTCTTCGTTCCTCCCCAACTTTGTGGAAATCGAAGCGATGGGACCGCGAAGATCATTCCATCTCCCCAACTTTTTTGACTCTCGGTCCTTCCTTTTTGTCGGTCATGAGATCGCTTGGACCGAGGTTCCTTTTGTCCGGATACATCAGCTGCATAGTAGACGAGAGGCCGGAGAGAGATACTACAACGGCTAATACCGCATAGTGGTGACAAATAATCATCAGTAGTGACAAATAGGCTTCAAGACTGACAAATATCTCGTAAGGGTGATAAATCGATAACAGAAGTCACAATATGTGATGAAGCGAAATAAAGGCGACGCCTAGCGAGCAATAAGGGTGACAAATAGCTCATTATGAGTGACAAATAGCCATTAGAAGTGACAAATAGCTCTGTAACGGTGACAAATAGCTCATGACAGTGAAACTTGAAGAAACTCTAGTTCGTTTGAAGGATTTAATGGTGTCAACGAGTAAAATGTCCAGTACATTATTTCCCTATGCAGACCAAGCGTAGTATACTTCCTTACCTACAACAACAGTAATAACAAAGCAACTAATATGAAGAGGAGCAATAGTACTAGAGTACATAATAGAACAACAACAATATAAGGCACATTTGACATTTGTGTAGTCTGTTGGCGTAGTGCCTGGTTCTTTGAATCATAGTCAGCCCCGGGACTTGCATGATATGTAGGCATGGGCCTTTCCTGTAGTTGAGGATGATCAACATACGTATGCCTGCTATTGCCAGCCCCATTTATAGCAGCAGGTGCTTCCTCTACCGAGTGAAAACCCTTATAACGAGCTCTAGGGTATCCATTCACTTGGACAAAGCATTCGGGCCAACTATAATATACACTGGATTCGCGACCAACCTGCAGTACATAGCATTTATACCTTCCCATTTTCTGAACCTCAATTCTCTACATGTAAGGTGTTATAAAAGACAATAGGTATGACAGACATAATAATTACAGCAAATTTAATAAGAAGTCTAATCCATAAGAGCAAGTTTGTAGATCAGAAAGCATGTAGGTTTAAGGTTACACTGCATGAAGCATGATATAGTGGGGTAGGAGATTTAAGTCTGCTAGTTCAAGTGCATCAAGGTTTATGTCATGTGAATTAACACCCAATCAACCGTAAGCAATAGTATGCCTTATTGTGGTGGAATAAAATTTGAACATATTTACATGCTTTCCTCGCAAGTAATAACAATATGGAAGTCCATTTCCGTGTGCTCTTATCAAAGAAAGGTAGATGTTAGGCCCAATACAATGTACAGAGCATACATAAAGCATGGTAGAGGTCCAACGAAAAATAATACTTGTGCAGAGGTTAAGAATAAAACAACCACTGCATCCGTTTAATAAGAAACTACCCAGAGCATATCATATACGAACATATGAAAGGCCTGTAAAATGCATAAACATGGAAGAGGATTAAAAAAAAGGAAGAGGGCATCTGAAGCAGGAACCAGTGACGACAAGGGACCGAGGAGGACGCAGAGGAGACAGGCTCTTCTGCTGGGGAAGCCACCACTACGCGCACTGATGAAGGGGATGACATTGCGGAGGAGCCTTAAGAACTTAAAATAGAAGAGTGGGTGTCAATGTAGGGTCACGAGCGGGATCGGTGTGTCAATTTAACACATCGCTGCAATGGAGGTGGTAACACAGCCGCTCGAGAGCAGAAAAAAGGGGAACGTCGGGAAACCTTGCCGAACGATCGTCGCTCGATCGGAGCATATTGCAGAGGTGATTGGACAAGAGAGGGTGTAGGCAAATACGCTGGATAAGGGTGAAAAATACCTATCAGTGGTGACAACTAGATCTGTAGAGTAGATAAATACACTGATAAGGGTGAAAAATTGATCCTAGAGCTAACCAATGAAAAGCAGAAGGAGCTGAAAGGAGGTGTCAAGTTCACAAGAGGATAAAAATGTAAATAGTGTATCAAGAGTTTATAGAGCAATCAGAAGAAGAACGAAGGGACTTGGTCAATGCCAAGAGAGTGAATGTCGACTCGTCAAGGTCAACGCCAGCCAAAGAGGACTCTAGAAGGCTCAATTTTTTCTTGACTACAGTCATGATGTCCCAGTCAAAGTCAAAAGTTAATGAATAGATTAGTCAGCTATAGTGATCCAAGTCAAAGATAAGTAGCTAATGGAGAGAAAAGAAGGCAACAGCCGGTCATGTGGTAAGATAAGAGTGATAAATATGTAGTAAGGGTGACAAATAGCCCGTATGACTGACAAATGGACGATAAGCGTGTAAATTAGCCAGTAAGGCTGACAAATGGGCTGAAAGGGTGAATCACAGGCTCGGTGTGTCTGGCACACGCTCAACTCGAAGGCCAGGGGCCCAGGCTTTGCATGTGATCCGAGGCTACCCTGTCAGAGCTATATTCTCTCTCATGGGACAAGGATATTTTCATATTTCAGCCTGATCATCTATTATTCACCCTTTGTCGCCTCTTTTACACCAGTAAGGCCTATTTTTCACCATTGGCCACCTATTTGTCATCCTTAAAGCGTAGCCAAAGCCCTTTTCATCCATCGGGTGACTTGGGTTTTTCTCTTCAGCAGTCTGAACTGGAGTCGGCTCCACGGTCGACTCTAGTCGACACTCGCAAGTAAAGCCTTCATCTTTTCACACTTCAGCCTAGTTCCTTAACCAAACTTGAATCTGTCTTCAGAAAACTCATTGATTCTCATAAATTAACATTTTGTGGATTCAACATTAAGCACACACATTAACAGCATTAAAACATATAAAACGTTGAAGATCAAAATGTATGACAAAAGAAATATCAATGAAGACAGGTATGCCACATTCTGAGGTTTGAGACGTGAAATATTTAAGATCTTGTATTTCCAAAGATAAGGAGGTCGGCCCCAAACCGGGCTCTAAACATATTACAATCACCCTCATTAAATGTCCATGATGTCTCCCCCTTCCTTGATAATTCTTGAATATATTTCAGTACATAAATGGCACAGTTGAGGCTTCCATCTGCCTGTTGGGGACATTCGTTGTCGAATACAAGATCCCATTTCTCAACTCCCTCGAATGTCCCATAGAGCTTCAGAGACCCCCATACAACTACAGTCTGCAAATGAAAGGTTATAAATTATTATGGAATAATTAAAAGATAATATAAATATCTATGCTTTCGGGTACATGGATAAGAAAAAGCACCCAATTTCTTGTAGTGGCATCATGGATGGCCATGCCTCTCATGGAATTGGATGAGACAAAGCGGCGATTCTCCGTGTCAACAGCAAGTAGATACTAGTGACCTCCAGAGTATAACACGAAGAATAAATATTTGTTCTTATGCAGTTCTGATAATTCAACATTCTCGTAGGCGCACTCCAACAATTCTATGGATTTTTCGTAGTTGGCCACTGTCCTGCCGTTTATGTGATTCACTAAAGTGGTGGGAAAACAAACCCACTGATGAAAGGTGTCAGATTCATTGAATCATGAGTGGGGGAGGTACATCATGGCGTCGATCACCTGTAAATTAACAATCACGATTCTATTAGTAGTAGAAACACAAGTTCAGGGTAGGGCGAGTGTCAAAAAATTTTAAAATTTTCTAAAAAAAGTACCATATCATCTATCATCTGGCTGTATAATATATCAATGACATGAGGATGGTTCAAAACAATCTCGTTCTGTAATTGAAATATAGGGCCACTATATTGGACAAAAATTTTCATGGTAATCAGAGTAAGGCGGATCATGATAATTACAGAAACAATAACAGGACAACTTACTCAATATCCCCCGAGGCACAAGCATCAATGAATTCATTCACAATCGTGTTATCTGTTGGCTTTAGCCGGCCTTTGTAGATCCAATTAGTACTCTGTATGAGCTTTCTGTAATGGTCGGCTTCATCTCCTTTCTACATTTATGTCAATATACCAATATTAGATTCTATACTGTAAGAAGTAGGAACAACACAGACTCACCTTCTTCTTCCCCCGTCCTACAGTTTTCTTTGCAGGTGCTTGCCATTTCCTCATGGGCTTCTCGTGCCATTTGATGAAGGGACTGAGAAAATACACCTTGACGACGGTCTCCATGCCCATTGGCCCCCTCCATCTGAGCTTGGATATTGCCTTGCACATCCTCTTCAAGGGCTGCCTTTGATGGCACAGTATCATCCGTACTTTGTTGAAGGGGCCTTGGAGGTGGGACATCGGCCGCAATGTCCATTTCAGAGGTTTGACATATACTTTGCTCAACATTTTTAGCCTCTTGCGCTTCCTTGATAGGGGCTACCGGAGGTGGCATGACATCAACCGTCACCTCTTTGATGGGCCTAGGAGGTGCTGCATCAGCGACAATGTGAGCCTCTTGCACCCTAGTGAGAAAGAAGGCCCTCATTTCCTCATGTAGCCGCTATTGGATCTTCAATGTGCCGGCAATATCCTATAGCACAGGCATGCATGGAGCTGATGAGGACGTCTCCTGAGCACTGGGTCGGGTCATCATCTGACCGCCATACCCCGTGTCCCTTTCACTTGGCTCAACAAGGAGCCCTTCGATCAACTGCATTTCAAACCACATCACTTCGGTTATTCATTAATGTTGAATGACAAAGAAGAAGTTTTTAGTACTCATAATACATGTTGGCCTCGCAGTGATCCAATGGAAAATTCTAATTTCCTATCTAGGAATGACCCCCACCTAAATAGTAGGGGGAATGCCACCTGCCTTAGTGGATGCCGCACCCGTGTGTGCTCAAAAAACCAGACCAATAATATGAAATATATCAAGTTATTTTACAATGCAATAGAATTAATGATTGACACATTAATTATTACACAACAAAAATAAAAAACTTACGACAAGTGTGGCGGAACAACCAAATATAAATGTATGGGCGTGGGATGCATCCTCGGCTCTTCTCTTAGCATGGTCAATTGTATCTGACCGTCGTTTCTAGACTGGAAACACTAATTGCTCAAACTTGTGCATCGTTACCTGTTGCACGGCGGCTGCCTAGTTGTAATCTGAAACTCTGTCAATGTCATCTAAGCATGACAGCATCTGTCGTGGACAAGAATGCGTCGACCATGGGCAAAGGAAAGTGGACAGTAAGAGTACAATCCACAGCCAGACAGTGTCGGCCACATCCTGCTCTTCATCGGACCCAACAATTTGCTGGATGAGAGAGCATACTTTCTTCCGGTCAAATGTTGCTGCAAATCCAAATCGATGCTGCAACTTCAACTTCTGTTTCGCGGATCCATAATGTTAAACCAGCTGACCGGAGCAAGGTAATCCTAAAATTATGCCCATATCTTCCACACTGAATGCGACCTCCTTACTACCCAGACAGAAGTAATTTTCTCCACTATGGGCGCAAATAATCTCCTCCAATAGTGTCTTGGTGAAGGTGACGGGAGAAGCATTGTCAACATATGGACCAAAGGGTGTGGTCCTCATCAATGACTTGTGGCATTCCCGAAATGCCATCTGATCCCTGTCCTTCATGTAAATGTCCATAGAACACCGGGCGGAGATGACCCTTGTGTTCACTAGATTCAAAAAAATGTGTAAACAAGAAATTCAGTAAATTGACTGATCAAGAAATACAAAAAATATTAAGAGTAAGACAAGGGTGACAAATGTATAGATAAGAGAGTTTAGGTGCGGCAAATAGGTGCTTAAGGGTGACAAATGTATGAAATTCGGAGACAGGTAGGTCTAAATCTGACACAAATAGGTAGATATAAGCGTGACAAATAAATAGGTCGATAAGGTTTATGCAATAGCTATGTAAGGGAGATAAGGAACCACACTACCTTTAACTTGTCGTCCTGAAGTGGAGGCCTTAGAAACCCTAGGTATGTGAAACGTTTCTTCTTCGGTCGTAGGAACCGGTACAATTTCCTGAGATGCAGGTGGGACATCCAGTTTACGGTAGACGGAGTGTTGCATGGGTGTCTCCTTTGGCTCCATGGCTGTCAGTGATGAAAGAGAGCTCACAATTCAAGAGTGCTAGAATAGCAAATGACGGAGAGGTCGCAAATGGCACCGTAAGAAAGACGAGATGCTGAGCACGATGGAGAGACGAACCGGCTTCTGGTAGGTTGCGTAAGAGCCAAGACATGGCAGGAAGGGTAAATAAGTAATTGGGGATTTTTAATTTTGAGGATCTAGTTCGGCGTCATCATTTCTGTTGATGTGGCCTGCGGCGTTAGATCGGCGGTAATACGCGAACAACACCCACGCGTGGCCGACATGTCCCGTTTTCCACGTGGACCAATTGGAGCTTAAGGGCGACAAATGTGTCTACATGGGTGACAAATGCGTTAGCAAGGGTGAAAAATACCCTGCTAACGGTGACAAATAGGGCTCAATAGAGACAAGGCTAATGCGCGGCTTTCAAGGTCATGTAAGAGTAAGGGCGACGTCTTGTGGACTTTAGTGGTGACAATTAGGTGAGTGTGGGTGACAAATGCTCAACTGGAGTAACAAATAACTTCCTTAAGTGTATCGCTGTTAATCGTGAGGTGCCGGGCTCGAAACAACGTTCTGTCGTGTTTTCATTTACATTTTTAAATAAGTTATATTAAAAAAACTTAAGGAAACCTTAAGTCGAAGCTAAGATTCGAACCCGTAGAAACCCGTTCAAACCGCAGAACAATAAACCAAATGATACAACATGTCATTTCAATTTGTTTATTCCATTATATATATATATATATATTATAATTTTCCGTATCAGTACCCAATGTCCAATCCAATCTCGAGCCGTGGCTGGGACGACCGGTTCGGCAGGGACAGCCACACCTAGCCCGACTGATGTGCACGTGACTCAAGGGCGATGTTGATTATTATCCTGAGTGCTTCCACTTGGCATTCCCCGTGAGGAGCCCTAGCTCCTGAAAATTGATTATAGATGTGACGATAAATTGAAAACACATGAGTTTGACGGGGGCACGGAATAATAAGGAAATGAGTAAAAATGTGACCGATACGCCTTTGAGTACCTTTTCGCACCCCGATGTGGGCCTTTCAAGGTAGCAAGGCTTTTCAACACGCTGTCTCTTCCTTTTATAGAAATCGACTTATCGGCCATGCAACCCCATTGCTTGGCGATTAATCAAACGTTTTCCCCTCTTATCGCCGTGATCGACCTTTATGGCACGACTGGTCGCCAGTCCCGACCCGATGCCCACCATCGTCTGCTTAGTGATCAGAAGGAGCGCACCTTCGGTTAGTCCAGACTATTCTAGTCTTGGAACCTGAACACATTGTCACACACAAGTGATTGGCACGCCCTATCGTGAGTAAAACTAATAAAAGATACAATGATATTTGATTATGGCACCTAAGTGCTTCCACGTGGCATTCCCCGCGAGGAGCCCTAGCTCTCGAAAATTCATTATAGACGTGACGGTAAATTCAAAACACATGAGTTTGATGGGGGCACGGAACAATAAGGAAATGGTCAACATGTGACCGATACGTCTGTGAGTACCTTTTCGCACCCCGATGTGGGCCTTTCAAGGTAACTAGGCTTTTCAACACGCTGTCTCTTCCTGTTATAGGAATCGACTTATCGGCCATGCATCCCCATTGCTTGGCGATTAATCAAACGTTTTCCCCTCTTATCGTCGTGATCGACCTTTATGGCATGGCGGGTCGCCAGTCCCGACCTGATGCCCACCAGCGTCTGCTTAGTGATCAGAAGGAGCACACTTTCGGTTAGTCCAGACCATTCCAGTCTTGGAACCTGAACACATTGTTACACACAAGTGATTGGCACGCCCTATCGTGAGTAAAACTGATAAAAGATACAATGATATTTGATTATGGCACCTGAGTGCTTCCACGTGGCATTCCCCGCGAGGAGCCCTAGCTACCGAAAATTCATTATAGACGTGACGGTAAATTCAAAACACATGAGTTTGACGGGGGTATGGAACAATAAGGAAATGGTCAACATATGACCGATACGCCTCGGAGTACCTTTTCGCACCCCGATGTGGGCCTTTCAAGGTAGATAGGCTTTTCAACACGCTGTCTCTTCCTTTTATAGGAATCGACTTATTGGTCAAGCAGGGTTTGACGTCCCACTCTGGGATACCTCGACCCGTACTTCCTGACCCCACCCAAGTGGTGGGCGGGACGCCCGGGTCGTGGGTCGTGACCGAGACGCTTCATTATTTTAATATTTTAATATATATATATTATATATATTAAGAGTCTTTTTTTACTTTGTTGTATTATTTTATATATATTATATATATAAAGAGTCTTTTTTTATTTTAACATTTTACGAGATGGACCGACACGGAGCGAATATGCACCGACCCGTCCCGTCCCGGGCCGTGACCGGGACGGGCAGGTCGGTTGAGACCACAAACCCTACTTTCAAGGTAGCTAGGCTTTTCAACACGCTCTATCTTCTTTTTATAGGAATTGACTTATCGGTCATAAAAAAGTTGAAAATTTCTAAATTATAGATCTTAAAATATTAAATAATATTTGAAGAGGCGAGATCTCGTGTTGGTCCTGAGCGGATGGTGGATCAACGGATAGTGAACTGCAAGACAGAGAAACGGATCAGGGGGCCCAGGGGAAACCCTGGGGGAAACCCTCCGATGCTTAAGTCCGTGGAGCTATGGCGGGAGCAATAAAGGGAGGTGAGAGCTTGTGCGCGAGATCCCTCTCCACCAGAGGGTGAAGTGGTTCTTGCTCAGGAGCTTTGAGCGTATGAGTGCCCTTACCTAAATCGGAGGGTCTCCCTGGTTTAAATAGTACGTCGTCTCCTGGAGTCCTGTAAGCCGAGGGGTTTCAGGTGGGAGTTACGTCTTCATCGTGGGCTTTCGTTGCCTTATCGTGGGAACGTTATCACCTTGGGGAAGAAGAAGTCCCTTGCCTTCCTGAATTCCTACCTGCTGTGGACTCTTAACGGCTGCAAAGGATAAGCAATCGTCAGCCGTTCTGAGCTCAGGGAGGCCAGCCCTACCGGGCGATAGGCTTAGCTCGGAAGAGGATGGGTCGGATGGGTCGGCGTACGCCTTCTTCTCCCGGGCGGAGATGTGGCTTGGGCCGGACCTTCCCTGTGACCTGACCGACACTCGGGCCCTCCGAGCCTAGAGGCCGCCTAGGAAGGTTGTGTCCTCGAGCGATTTTTTATTGGGCTTTTTTCCTTCAGTGGGCCCTATGGGCTGTCACTTAGGCGAGCTTGGCCTCGTTGGGTCCTGTCGGGCCTAGTCGGGCTGCTCTTTGAATGGGTTACAGAAATCCCCCTCTCCACTTGTCCCCCTCCTACTCCCGAGCCAAAGGAGGCTCGGATGAGTAGTATTTGAGGGCTTTGGACCGGCGTGGCTTAGGTGGGTGGAGATCTGGCGGTGTTATGAAGCCACGTGCCGTGGTCACCTGGGCCCGTAATAATTGTGATCTTGACGGATTTGAAATGAAGGGGCCCTCTTTTTCTCGGAGGTCGGAACGACGCGCCGCCTCCCGCGAGGGTTTATAGGCGTCGGGCGCTGGTTGTCATTCTAGACTCTCTAGGGTTTTGGCTTTCCTTCACTCCTTTGCTTTTGGGGCTCCTTGATGCGCCGTGAAGACACAACGGAGGAGCAGAGACTTGCGGCGGCGTTTGAGGAGTTGGCGAGGATAACTGCGGAGGCGGTCTGGCAGCTTCCTCCTCCCCCAGAATCTTCGAGATCCCTTGAGAATTCTTCTTCCAGCTCTTCCTCGGAATCCATGGCGGACCAATGTTTGTGTGCTGAAGGATGGGGTGACGAACCGGTGGCGAGAGCGCCCGTCCCGAATCGCAGCGAACTGGGGGAAGCTGAGGTGAAGAGGCTAGAGCACAGGTTCCGTCTTCCTCTTAGGTACAACTTTGTTGCTGCTGCCCCGTATGAGACGAGTCTGGACGATCGCACGGGCCACATCTGCACCTTTCTTCTGGCGTGGAAGAGCGGGTTTCGCCTCCCCTTCGAGCCCTTAGTCCTCACACTCCTCAATTTTTTCCAGTTGGCGCCCATTCAGTTGGTTGCCAACTCATACCTCCTCCTTTCTGCCTTTCGAATCCTATGCCGTCAGTGCGGGGTTCCTCCTTCTATGGACCTTTTCCATTATTTCTTTGAGTTGAAGGCGCATCCGTTGGCGGGGAAAGGTTTTTACTTCATCCAGGCAAGGAGGAACAGGAGTTGCATTTCGCTAGCGTCGAAGGATTCCTCGCATAAAAGGTGGAAGACCCAATTTTTCTAGGTGAAGATACATTCGGTGGAGGAAACCTGGAGATGCCAAGTGATGCCCAATTTCAACCCGAATATCCCTCCCCGACAGGAGGAGTTCTCTTCAGATGTGGAGGAGTATGCCGCCCGTCTGCTGAAGCATCGCCAGTCCACCGAGGAGTTGGTGACACCGGAGAATGTCGAGCGGTGTCTTCTCACACGGCTGAAGCCGTCAGGTACCACCATCTAGGTTTTTCTGTGGGGGTTGTCTTTCTTTTCCTGATCACGCCTTCTCCTCTGTTGCAGACACTAGGCAGGAGCCTCTGGAGGAAGTTGCTGAGATCATTGATCTTGCTGATGACTCGACGGCTGATGAGCTGGGCGTCCCGGTGGGTCGCTCCCAAGCCCGAGATAAGGGCAAGGGGGCGGCTTCCGAGGGGGCCTCACGGACGGGCGGCGCAAAGCGCAAGGATCCCATGGAGGGAAGGTTGCGAGAAGCCGCGAAGGCCAGGAAACGGGCCAAGAAGGCCGGTCTCCTCATCACTGCCAGGGGTGACTCTGGTTCGGCGGCGCTCCCCTCTCGGGGGCAAGATGGGACTGACCCAACCGGGCTGGCTCCCCCATCCGCCGAGCGAGAGCAGGCCGAGGAGACTAGGGGCCCCTCAAAGGATGGTGACGATGGGTCGGCTCTCCCCTCGGTGGGAACAGAGGGGGCCGAAGTAGAAACAGCTGGGGCCGAGATCGGGGGGTCGGTGGGGGTAGGTGATGTCTCGGGTGGCGATGCGCGGGCTGAGACATTTGAGATCGGGGGTTCGCCTGTAGAGGAGTCGCAGCCCCAAACGTCCGTGGTGAATGGGTCGGCCGAGTTCGCAGCGCCGGTCGAGGCCAGGGGTTCGCCTGCAGGGGCGTTGCAACCCCTACCGATCGTTGTGCGTGGAGCGGCTGAACCCATATCTCGATCCGGGCCTTCTGGCAAGGCGCCGGGTGCGGAAGGGGTTCCCCTGCCGGTGGCGCTGGAAAGGCTCGATATCTCAAGCAATCTGTACAAGCTCTGCCGCGAGGTGTCCGCGAGGATAAAAGGCGGAGACAAACGTCACTCCCCAGCCGCGGTCCTCGACGTCATCATGGAGGGTGGCCTGGTAATGACCCAGATGGGGGCCACGATGGCGGAGACCTACGCCCGGGCGGAGTCAGAGCGGTCGAACCTCGCTTAGACACTCGGGGGGTGTGAGAGGAAGTTGGCTCAGCTCAATGAGGCGCACGAGGGGCCCCAGCGGGAGTTCTTCGCGACCAGGGCGTTGGCGCGGTCGAGCCGGCTGGAAGTCGGCGCGTTGACTGAGCAGCTAGCCAAGGCCCGGGAATCGCTTGAGAGGAAAAGCAAACTCCTTGAGGAGGTGCGCCTTCACCATCTCGAGCTGGCTGGCCGTGGGGAGGCTGAGCGCGCTGAGCTGGTAGACCGAGCGGAGGCAGCGGAGCGCCTCCATTTTGAGGCCGAGGCCAACCGAACTGAGGTGGAGGAGCGATCGGCGGAAGCCGAGGAGCGTGCGGTCGAGGCGGAGCGGAAGGTGGCTGAGGCAGAGAGGCGATCAGCGGAGGCCGAGGAGCGTTCGGTCAAGGCGGAGCGGAAGGCGGCCGAGCTTGCCGAGAGAATGGGGTTGGTCAGAGCGGAGGCGATCAAGCAATACGGGGGCTCGGAGGCCTACCTAGCCGACCTGCAGGAAGCTGCCCTTCCACACTACGAGGCAGCACTTCACCGAAGCATCCGCAAAGGGTTCAAGCAGGGTTACCGCCGGGCCATTGCCTATGCCGAGGCACAAGATTCCGGGATCGACTTCCCTTCTGGCCAGTGCTATGACTCGGACGAGTCATCTTCTAGCTCCTCTGCATCGGGCGGGGAAGATCTAGAGAGCTCTTCTTCGGTGGGATCACCAACTCTGGCGGCCTCGGGAGGGCTCGGGGCAGAGGTAGTTCCCGCGCAGGCGGGGTCAGTGCCAAGGCCGGCCGTCACCGAGGGTGCCGGGGGCGAAATACCCGTGCCTTCCGTTCCCGAGCTTCAAAGTGGGACCGAGGCCTGATGTATCGCTCTATTTTGCCTTCTTCCTTTGTTTGTCTCTTTTCCTTTTCTGAAAAAGAAAGACTTTCCTTTTTGCAAGGCAATAAATGACTTACTTGTTTCTTGCCTTTCTTGCCGTGGTTCGATTAGCGTATCTGCAGTAGTTGGAAATTGCCGATACGTCCTGTGTGATTTTCGCATGCTGGTTGGACGGGCTCCTGACAGGGTGTCTTTCCGTTTCCTCACGCTTTGAATGCCTGGCTGCTCCGTGTATCCCGCTGAGGCGGGAAACGAGGGGTTTGAGGTGACCGTTCAGAGGGGAAAATTCCTTTTGCGTGTTTTCGAGGGGTGAGTCATTTAAGGCAAGTAGCCTCCCTTAGCCTATAAAAAGACCGAAGGGTGTCCCTTCCTCTCCATCGCTTAGGATTTTCACTACCAGTCTTTCCTCGCCCCTTCTTCATGTTGCGTTGTGCCGTTGTATTCGGAGCATGGAGGATCCTTTGGAAGATGACGCTGCCGGTGATGGAGGAGTAGAGAGTTCTTACTGCTTTGGGCTGTTGAGCAGGTCCGACGGTTGTCGCGCGGAGTTGAGACGGGTCCGATGGTCGTCGCGCGGATCTGGGGAGGGTTCGACGTGCGGAGGCACGCCCCCTTTACCATTTCCCACGAGGCTTCCCGGGGGGCACCGAGATGGAGGACGGATTGGGGCATCCGGGACACCCGCCGCCACTCTCTCTCTGCTCGCTCTAGGGGTGAGGAGGAAGTAAATTAAGCTCACTCCTTTCTGGGCCCTCCCCTGTCATTTCTTTCACTCTGCGGAGGCTGCTTGCTCTCTGTACGTTCCAAAGAATTGGCAGGTTGGGAAGGAGGAGGCCTTCATAGGCGTTCCTTCCCTCTTCCTCTTCCAAGTTCAACTTGGAAGGTAGCCTTCCTTCTTTTTAATCCCTTTGTCACCTTTGTCACGGGCCACCCGAGCCAATTGGGTCGACCGCCTCTTGTCCGAGCCAGTTTCTACACGAGGCAGAGTCAGTGGCTGGACACGAGGAGATCAAGACCGAGTCGGCCGAGCGATGGCCTCTTGCATTAGTGCTAGATGGATTTTTTGCTTTTTGCTATGCGATGTAATGGCTTTGCCTTTATGATGTACCAACAATTGTTTGAATGAAAAGAAGAAAGTTTTATTTCATCCAACTTGTTTGCACAAATTCAAAAGTAGAATCTGCGTAGTGTGGCTGCATTCCATGTCCGAGGGATGGGTTCCCCTTCCATTGTAGCTAGCCTGTACGTACCTTTCCCGAGCGTCTCGACCACTTGGTAGGGGCCTTCCCAGTTAGGGGATAGCTTGCCCGCCGCCTCTAGTGGTTGAGAGGCTTCGGCTTTCCTGAGGATGAAGTCTCCTGGTTGGAAGTGCTTGTCTCGGACTTTGGCGTTGTAGTATCAAGTGAGGTGGCGCTTGTATTCCGTTGCTCGGATGCTGGCGATCTCTCGGAGTTCATCTGCTAGGTCGAGATTCTCGAGTAGCTTTTGCTCGTTTACCTCGAGCGAGAAGCGGATGACTCGGAGAGAAGGGTTGGCAACCTCTAACGGAATAACGGCCTCAGTGCCATATACCAACTGGAAAGGACTCTCACCGGTTGCCGTTCTGGGAGTCGTTCTGTGTGACCAAAGTACGCTAGGCAATTCCTCGAGCCAGCTACCCTTGGCCTTGCCGAGTCTGGTCTTTATGCCTCTTAAGATAGTCTTATTAGCATTTTCGACCAGCCCGTTGGCCTGAGGGTGGGCGACCGAGGTGAAGTGGTTGCGAATGCCTAGGTCGGCGCATCTATCTCGAAAATAGTGAGAATCAAATTGCCGACCGTTGTCACTTACTATCACCCGGGGGATGCCGTAACGACAAATGATCGACTTCCAGACGAAACTCTAGACGACTGTCTCGGTGATCCTCGCCGTGGCTCGGCCTCAATCCACTTGGTGAAGTAGTCGATGGCGACGATAATAAACTTCTTCTGGGCCTGAGCCGTGGGGAACGGCCCAAGGATGTCAATCCCCCACCGAGCGAAGGGATATGGCTCGGTCAGGGTGACGAGCTCCGTAGCCGGCTGATGGACTAAGTGGTCGAATCGCTGGCATCGGTCGCACTATTGTACGTGGGCCGTGCAGTCGCGCTGCAGGGTGGGCCACCAGTAACCCTACCATAGCAGGATCCTGGCGAGCGATCTTCCTCCTGAATGCGCTCCGCACAGACCTTCATGAATCTCTTGGATGGCTCGGCTGGCTTCGTCGGGGCCGAGACACTTCAGGAGGGGATCAGAGAAAGATCTCCGGTAGAGAGTGTCGTCTAGAATGATGAAGTGCCGGGCTTGGTACTTCATTCTGCGAGCTTCTCGAGGGTCGGGAGGTTCTTGGGAGTCCCGGAGCCACGACAGGTAGGGGGCACGCCAGTCACTGAGAATGGCTGAGTCAACAACGAGGAGCTCTGAGTCAATGCTCGAGCGCTCTAGCTCTTCAAGGAGGACCAATCGGGTGCCTTCAGGATCGAGAGAAGTGGCCAACCGAGAGAGGGCGTCCGCCCGAGAATTTTCCTCCTGAGCTATTCGGACTACCTCGAATCCCTCAAACTGTTGGGCCAGGTCTCTGACCAATTGGAGGTATTTGATCATTGGTACCTCTCGAGCTTCGTACTCGCCGTTGATTTGGCTAGCGACCAGCTGGGAGTCAGTGTGGATTTTGACTCTCTCAGCCCCTAGCCGTCAGGCCATGCGTGCTCCCGAGATAAGGGCCTCGTACTCGGAAGCGTTGTTGGATGCCGGGAAGTTGAACTTCAAGGCGTACTGTAGCTCTGCTCCTTCGGGGGACTTCAGGAGGATCCCGGCACCACTACCAACCGAATTGGAGGATCCGTCGACGAACAACTCCCAGGTTGGCCCGGGTGCGGACGGAGATCTTTCTTCAGTTGGGACGGTGCTCTCGGTGATGAAGTCGGCGAGCGCTTGGCCTTTCACAGCTGAGCGCGGCCGATAGGATATATCGTAGGCCCCGAGCATGATGGCCCACTTGACGAGTCGCCCCGAAGCTTCGGGATGGGCCAGCATCTTCTTCAATGGTTCGTCGGTCAGCACAGTGATGGGGTGGCCCTGGAAATAGGGTCGGAGGCGCTTGGCGGAGGTAACTAACGCTAGCACGAGTTTCTCGGTTGCGGGGTACCTCCTCTCTGCCTTGTTGAGCACCTTGCTGGTGTAGTAGACCAGCCTCTCGACTCCCGAGTCATTTATGACTAGGACCGAGCTGACTGTGGATGGTGTTGCCGAGAGATAGAGCAGCAAGACTTCGCCCGAAACGGGCTTGGAGAGCACCGGGGGTGAGGCCAGGAACTCCTTAAGCTCGGTGAATGCTCTCTGGCATTCCTCATCCCATGCGAACGTAGCAAATGCCAACTTGGGCCCCCTCAATAGCTTGAAGAAGGGCAAGCATCGTTCGGCCGTACGGGACAGGAAGCGGCTGAGAGCGGCGACATGCCCAGTTAGGCGCTGGACGTCCTTGATGATGGTGGGCGTACACATGTCCAGGATGGCCTAGACCTTATCGGGGTTGGCTTCGATCCCACACTGAGTGACCAAGAAACCCAAGAACTTCCCAGATCTTACTCCGAAGGTGCACTTGGCAGGATTGAGCTTCACTTTGTACTTCAGGAGGGTGCCGAAGGTTTCAGCGAGGTCGGGGAAGTGGTCTTGGGCCTTGGGGGTCTGGACGAGCATGTCGTCAATGTAGGCTTCGATGTTCTGACCTAGTTACTCCTCGAACATGTGATTGACCAGCCTTTGATACGTAGCTCCAGCGTTCTTCAACCCGAAAGGCATTCGGGTGTAGCAGTATACGCCGTAGTCGGTGATGAAGGCAGTCTTCTCGATATCTTTTGGGTCCATCCTGATCTGATGGTAACCTGAATAGGCATCTAGGAAACTGAGTATCTCATTGCCCGAGGTTTAGTCAACCAATTGGTCGATGCTCGGTAACGGATAGCAGTCCTTAGGAGTGGCCTTATTCAGATCGGTGAAGTCCACGCACATCCGCCATTTGCCCGAAGCTTTAGGCACCAAGACGACATTGGCTAGCCACGTCGGGTACAGGACTGGTCTGGAGAGGCCAGTCTCTTGTCCCTTGGTGACCTGCGCCTTGATGATCGCCTGCTTCTCTGATGCATGCTTCCTTCTGCGTTGCTGAACTGGCTTCACGGCGGAGTCGAGGTTGAGCTTGTGCATTACAGTCTCCTCTGGTATCCCAGGGAGTTGATCATCGGACCAAGCAAAAACTCGGATGTACTCAGAAAGGAATTTCTTATATTGCTGTTGAACCTTGGGCGGTAGGTCGGCTCCGATCCTTACTCCTAGGGTCGGGTCATCATTTAGGAGAACCGTTAGTAATTCGCCACCAGGCTCGGTGGTTGCGGTTTTATCCTCAACTCCCCGGGGGCCCTTGTCCTTCCCGTTCGGCCTTGTGGCCTCTACCGAGATATTGTAGCACCTTCTGGCCGTGGCTTGGTTACCTCAGACTTCCCCAACCCATTTTTGGTGGGGAACTTCACTCTTTGGTGATAGGTAGATGGTACGGCCTTTATCCGACTGAGGATGCCCCGGCTGAAGATGGCGTTGTACGCTATCATACCTTTAATCACTATGAAGTCCACCATGACCGTAACAATTTTGGGTGGGGTGCCGAGGGTACCCGGCAGGCTTAGGGCTCTCTCGGGATAGGTGGCCAGGCCATTAAACCCGCAGAGGGGGGTTCAGACCAGGCGGAGTTTAGAAGGATCCTCCCCCATCTTAAGGAAACAGTCATAAGACAGTACATCAGGGGCACTCCCATTGTCAACTAGAATTCTATCTACGTTACAATGGTTTATCGTAGCAGAGATCACGAGGGCGTCGTCATGCGGGGTGCTCAGCCCTTCCAGGTCTCGGTCGGAGAAGACTATGACCTGGGGCTCACTTGGCGGGGCCTTGGGAGGCTCTATGGCTCGGCTCGCCCGCTCGGCAGGACGCTTCCTTCCTCGGCTGCTGTCGCCTTCTGATGCCGTCCCTCGGGAGATGACGTTGATGTGGACCCCTCAGGGGGCGTTGTCAATCTCCTCCGCGGTGTCTCGATCCTCTTTATGCTCGACAGCGAACCGAGCTAGGTGACCCAGACGGATGATGATGAGGACATCATGAGCTTATGGGATGAGTATTAGTGTGTATTAGCTTGTATAGGTGTGTATTATGGGTTGTATTGGCTTGAAAGTGTGTAATTTTTGATTTCTTTCATTTGGGCTCTCTTTGTAAGGCTTCATTAAGCCATTGGGCCACATTTCTAGGAAGAGTCCATTACTAGGTTGCCATTAGTAGAGTCCATTAAGGAGCTTATGCCATATTGGGTCATTAGGTTTCTAATGGGTCATTAATGCACTTAAGGCCCAAATTGAGTTACACTCCCTCATGGGCCAACTAAGTTGGAAGGGTCCAAGTCTAGCATGGGCTTGTGGATGGTTCGTGGCCCATGAATGGCCCTTGGCCCATGAAGGGGGGCGCCCCCTCTTTTGGCTCCATTAGGCTAGGTTGTTTAGTTTTTTTTTTCTTTCCTTCCTTTCTTTGACCACATGTTGTAAAAATTAGGAATTGGCTTCCTTTAAATATGTTATTTTTGTGGTTGGTCACATCCAATCCTAGCCATCCTTTCCACCATACCTAGATCTAAGGGTGGATATTGGCTTTGGCATGTAACCTATAAAGAGTTGTAATTTCTCATTTTAGTAGAATTAATGCATGAAAAATCAAAAAATTTGTGAATCTCTTGGAGCTTGGTGCGCCCCCTTCCTCTCTCCCCCTGGTTTCCTCTGCTCAAACCCCCAGATCTAGAGTGATTTTATCTTCCTTCATCCCATCTCAACCTTCGGTGTTCGTCGGTGCTGCCGCCGCCGCCGTTCGTGCCGCCTTCGAGCCGCCGTGGAATCGTCATCAAGTTTCTGTCCTGCTGGACAGAGGTGTAGTTCGAGAATTCGGGTGTAGGAGTATATTAGGCGTCCGCCAAGCTCACCGACTCCGGATGATGATTAGACAGCTATGCTCTTGCAGAATAGCACACTTCCTATCTCTTGTCACCCCCTCTTTTTGATGATGCCAAAGAGGGAGAAATTTATGCCCAGGCTATTCGGCTACATATATGTTATTGTGTGATGTGTGCTTGCATGCATGTATGCTTACATCCCATTTCTGTCATTAGCAATGTTGCATGTTATGTTAGATGTTGCATCTTAGTTATGTTGCATTTTTGTTGCGTCTCATACTTTGCATCTTGTAATTTGTCCTTGAACTCACACCTTGTTTACCTTTAACTTGTGTTGTCGGAAAAGTACTTTGGAACATGTTTTTTGCTCATCAATCTCACATCGTTGGCTGGTCTTGTGTTTCACTATTATAATGCTTCTTGAACAGTTCATGTGATGCATGAAGAGTTGAACAATGCTTCTTGAGTTTTACTATTAATATGGAGGTTGAAGGTGGATGCTAAATCATTTTGAAGTATTATGCTTATGTGAGGCATATAGTATTTTGTCATCATCAAAAAGGGGGAGATTGTTGAACCCCCTCCTTGAGTAAATGCTTAAATGCGATGTTTTTTGATGATGACCAAACACTATATGTATATATATTGTCCTTGAAGTGTTCTAGCATATAAAGTCTTGAAAAGCTCAACATTCTATTGAGATCTTGGAGCTAAGGAGATTAAAGAACAACCTCAATGGGTAAGCTTCTTAAACTCAAATTGCAAGGCTACATCTAATTCACAAGTTATGTCTTTAAAGGGCAAGGAACGTGCATAAGTGCTTAAGGAGCTAATGGATGGTCGATGAGATCCACTTCAACTCATTGGCCCTTGATTTTGTGGTTTGATGTTCATTATTTTTGATCTCAAGGGTCATTTTGGTTTGGGTCTTTTCTAAGCTTAAATGTATTGGGTTTTTTCTTATTCATGTCTTAACAACATTCCCTCTCATGTTTTAAAAGCCCAACCTAAAACCCCCTGACTTGTTCTTAGACTTAGTGACCTCTTAATCAACCTTTTGGATGTTCTGGAACAAGGGTCGACCCATTAGGTCAACCCCTAGGTCCCCTGGTTCTGTCAACTTGGGCTTTTTGAACTCCAGCTGAAAGGGTCGACCCATTGGGTCGACACCCAGCCGCAAGGGTCGACCCCAAGGGTCGACCCCTGGTAGTTTGAATTAAAAACCAGCGGGTCCCTTTCTCTCAACTAAAAGGGTCAACCCAAAGGGTCGACCCCTGGCAGTTTTATTTTCTTTCCCCATACGGAGTAGCCCCGAGGGTCGACCCCAAGGGTCGACCCATTGGCCCAGAACCCTTTAAACCTTCACGAGGGTCGACCCTTTTAGATACGGACCTGAGCCGTCTTCTTTGACTTGCGTGCACATCCACCAAAAGTCATACCAATCGAACCTAACATCCCTAAAACATTCCAGGAATTATGGATCTGGTCTCTAGGGTGTTATTGAACGTTCCAAACTCTTTATATACATCTTATTGGGGTATGAAACCCTAAGGGAGAGAGGCATCTAAAAGTTATGTTATTTTTCTAACCCTTGTGAGTGCAGATTCGCAGCAGCAGCTCAAGGGCCTTCTTCCACCGTGGTCTGAGCCTGAAAGTGAAGGGAAGAAGCTTGAATCAAGCCTCCATATCATCCCCAACAAAGAGCTGCGTGGGTTATCAAAGTTGCAACCTCATTTGTATGACAAAGCTTCATTCTTCCTCAAGGATTGATCTTCTTCCTGCAGAAGCATTCAATTACATTCAAGGAAGTGAAAGGGGGAGCTTCAACCAGGATAAATCATTCTTTACTTCTTACTCTCAGATTTACTTTGTGTCTACTTGAGCATTTGATGTAAAACTTGATTCAGATCTGTGTGTGGGTTGTTCGTGTTCGGAAACACGAACTTGTGTGTGTGTGTGTGTGTGTGTGTGTGTTTGTGGTAGCCCAGATCGGGTGCCTCGTGTGTGTGTTTGCTGTTCTATACAGCGTGTGTTTGTGGCTCACTTCATAGTGAAGTCTTGATCCTCACAAGTGAGGGGTGGACGTAGGGGACACAGTAGTGTACCTGAACCACCTAAAAATTCCGTGTGTCACTTGTGGTTTGTTCTTCCGCATCCATAGTCGAGTGGGCTTCACGGTGAGTTGAGCGTTCACCAATTCCTTTGTCAAACACCTACCATAATTTACACGCATTCACAAGTGTATCCATATTCGGGTGAGATCTAGTGCATGTATGCGTAATTTACTTAGTTTCACTTCGAAAGAATTTTTATTGGCCAATCAATTCACCCCTCCCCTCTTGATTGCCGCCTTTCGGGACTCAACAGGAAGAACTCCCCTTCGTAAAGGTAACCCCTACCTGTGATGGAGGTTATCCTTCATTTGACGGCAACCACATCACACAAAGATCAAGCACCCATCATGCAAAGAAAGGTTGCAGAAAAAAAAATTACATTGATAGGGGAAGAGGGTACAAGCGGTTACTCATCTTCTTTGGGACGGAACCTGTCAGGTTGGAGGCTCAACACCCCCTTGTTACAAAACAGGCGGTCCACCTTCGCTAAGGCGTCCTGCCACCCTTACAGGTACCTTTGCTTGTATTCCTCCAAAAAGTCGTCGCTGCTGCTTTCCCCTGATGGCTGGTCCGGCACTGGCAGGGCTTCCTTTCAGAAGCACAACCTTTTGGTGGGAACCTGCTCTGACGAAGAATCTGACTTCTCAGACGACGACATCTTCACGAGAGTGTCTTTGACCGCCAAAGGAACTCAGGATGTCCTTAGGGTTCCCCACAGAGTCTCTATTTTTAGGAAGGAGCCGAAATCCCCAGAGGGCAAAAGAGTCTTCGTGCCTCCCCAACTTTGTGGAAATCGAAGCGATGGGACCGCGAAGATCGTTCCATCTCCCCAACTTTTTTGACTCTCGGTCCTTCCTTTTTGTCGGTCATGAGATCGCTTGGACCGAGGTTCCTTTTGTCCGGATACATCAGCTGCATAGTAGACGAGAGGCCGGAGAGAGATACTACAACGGCTAATACCGCATAGTGGTGACAAATAATCATCAGTAGTGACAAATAGGCTTCAAGACTGACAAATATCTCGTAAGGGTGATAAATCGATAACAGAAGTCACAATATGTGATGAAGCGAAATAAAGGCGACGCCTAGCGAGCAATAAGGGTGACAAATAGCTCATTATGAGTGACAAATAGCCATTAGAAGTGACAAATAGCTCTGTAACGGTGACAAATAGCTCATGACAGTGAAACTTGAAGAAACTCAAGTTCGTTTGAAGGATTTAATGGTGTCAACGAGTAAAATGTCCAGTACATTATTTCCCTATGCAGACCAAGCGTAGTACACTTCCTTACCTACAACAACAGTAATAACAAAGCAACTAATATGAAGAGGAGCAATACTACTAGAGTACATAATAGAACAACAACAATATAAGGCACATTTGACATTTGTGTAGTCTGTTGGCGTAGTGCCTGGTTCTTTGAATCATAGTCAGCCCCGGGACTTGCATGATATGTAGGCATGGGCCTTTCCTGTAGTTGAGGATGATCAACATACGTATGCCTGCTATTGCCAACCCCATTTATAGCAGCAGGTGCTTCCTCTACCGAGTGAAAACCCTTATAACGAGCTCTAGGGTATCCATTCACTTGGACAAAGCATTCGGGCCAACTATAATATACACTGGATTCGCGACCAACCTGCAGTACATAGCATTTATACCTTCCCATTTTCTGAACCTCAATTCTCTACATGTAAGGTGTTATAAAAGACAATAGGTATGACAGACATAATAATTACAGCAAATTTAATAAGAAGTCTAATCCATAAGAGCAAGTTTGTAGATCAGAAAGCATGTAGGTTTAAGGTTACACTGCATGAAGCATGATATAGTGGGGTAGGGGATTTAAGTCTGCTAGTTCAAGTGCATGAACAAGGTTTATGTCATGTGAATTAACACCCAATCAACCGTAAGCAATAGTATGCCTTAATGTGGTGGAATAAAATTTGAACATATTTACATGCTTTCCTCGCAAGTAATAACAATATGGAAGTCCATTTCCGTGTGCTCTTATCAAAGAAAGGTAGATGTTAGGCCCAATACAATGTATAGAGCATACACAAAGCATGGTAGAGGTCCAACGAAAAATAATACTTGTGCAGAGGTTAAGAATAAAACAACCACTGCATCCGTTTAATAAGAAACTACCCAGAGCATATCATATACGAACATATGAAAGGCCTGTAAAATGCATAAACATGGAAGAGGATTAAAAAAAAGGAAGAGGGCATCTGAAGCAGGAACCAGTGACGACAAGGGACCGAGGAGGACGCAGAGGAGACAGGCTCTTCTGCTAGGGAAGCCACCACTACGCGCACTGATGAAGGGGATGACATTGCGGAGGAGCCTTAAGAACTTAAAATAGAAGAGTGGGTGTCAATGTAGGGTCACGAGCGGGATCGGTGTGTCAATTTAACACATCGCTGCAATGGAGGTGGTAACACAGCCGCTCGAGAGCAGAAAAAAGGGGAACGTCGGGAACCCTAGCCGAACGATCGTCGCTCGATCGGAGCATATTGCAGAGGTGATTGGACAAGAGAGGGTGTAGGCAAATACGCTGGATAAGGGTGAAAAATACCTATCAGTGGTGACAACTAGATCTGTAGAGTAGATAAATACACTGATAAGGGTGAAAAATTGATCCTAGAGCTAACCAATGAAAAGCAGAAGGAGCTGAAAGGAGGTGTCAAGTTCACAAGAGGATAAAAATGTAAATAGTGTATCAAGAGTTTATAGAGCAATCAGAAGAAGAACGAAGGGACTTGGTCAATGCCAAGAGAGTGAATGTCGACTCGTCAAGGTCAACGCCAGCCAAAGAGGACTCTAGAAGGCTCAACTTTTTCTTGACTACAGTCATGATGTCCCAGTCAAAGTCAAAAGTTAATGAATAGATTAGTCAGCTATAGTGATCCAAGTCAAAGACAAGTAGCTAATGGAGAGAAAAGAAGGCAACAGCCGGTCATGTGGTAAGATAAGAGTGATAAATATGTAGTAAGGGTGACAAATAGCCCGTATGACTGACAAATGGACGATAAGCGTGTAAATTAGCCAGTAAGGCTGACAAATGGGCTGAAAGGGTGAATCACAGGCTCGGTGTGTCTGGCACACGCTCAACTCGAAGGCCAGGGGCCCAGGCTTTGCATGTGATCCGAGGCTACCCTGTCAGAGCTATATTCTCTCTCATGGGACAAGGATATTTCATATTTCAGCCTGATCATCTATTATTCACCCTTTGTCGCCTCTTTTACACCAGTAAGGCCTATTTTTCACCATTGGCCACCTATTTGTCATCCTTAAAGCGTAGCCAAAGCCCTTTTCATCCATCGGGTGACTTGGGTTTTTCTCTTCAGCAGTCTGAACTGGAGTCGGCTCCACGGTCGACTCTAGTCGACACTCGCAAGTAAAGCCTTCATCTTTTCACACTTCAGCCTAGTTCCTTAACCAAACTTGAATCTGTCTTCAGAAAACTCATTGATTCTCATAAATTAACATTTTGGATTCAACATTAAGCACACACATTAACAGCATTAAAACATATAAAACGTTGAAGATCAAAATGTATGACAAAAGAAATATCAATGAAGACAGGTATGCCACATTCTGAGGTTTGAGACGTGAAATATTTAAGATCTTGTATTTCCAAAGATAAGGAGGTCGGCCCCAAACCGGGCTCTAAACATATTACAATCACCCTCATTAAATGTCCATGATGTCTCCCCCTTCCTTGATAATTCTTGAATATATTTCAGTACATAAATGGCACAGTTGAGGCTTCCATCTGCCTGTTGGGGACATTCGTTGTCGAATACAAGATCCCATTTCTCAACTCCCTCGAATGTCCCATAGAGCTTCAGAGACCCCCATACAACTACAGTCTGCAAATGAAAGGTTATAAATTATTATGGAATAATTAAAAGATAATATAAATATCTATGCTTTCGGGTACATGGATAAGAAAAAGCACCCAATTTCTTGTAGTGGCATCATGGATGGCCATGCCTCTCATGGAATTGGATGAGACAAAGCGGCGATTCTCCGTGTCAACAGCAAGTAGATACTAGTGACCTCCAGAGTATAACACGAAGAATAAATATTTGTTCTTATGCAGTTCTGATAATTCAACATTCTCGTAGGCGCACTCCAACAATTCTATGGATTTTTCGTAGTTGGCCACTGTCCTGCCGTTTATGTGATTCACTAAAGTGGTGGGAAAACAAACCCACTGATGAAAGGTGTCAGATTCATTGAATCATGAGTGGGGGAGGTACATCATGGCGTCGATCACCTGTAAATTAACAATCACGATTCTATTAGTAGTAGAAACACAAGTTCAGGGTAGGGCGAGTGTCAAAAAATTTTAAAATTTTCTAAAAAAAGTACCATATCATCTATCATCTGGCTGTATAATATATCAATGACATGAGGATGGTTCAAAACAATCTCGTTCTGTAATTGAAATATAGGGCCACTATATTGGACAAAAATTTTCATGGTAATCAGAGTAAGGCGGATCATGATAATTACAGAAACAATAACAGGACAACTTACTCAATATCCCCCGAGGCACAAGCATCAATGAATTCATTCACAATCGTGTTATCTGTTGGCTTTAGCCGGCCTTTGTAGATCCAATTAGTACTCTGTATGAGCTTTCTGTAATGGTCGGCTTCATCTCCTTTCTACATTTATGTCAATATACCAATATTAGATTCTATACTGTAAGAAGTAGGAACAACACAGACTCACCTTCTTCTTCCCCCGTCCTACAGTTTTCTTTGCAGGTGCTTGCCATTTCCTCATGGGCTTCTCGTGCCATTTGATGAAGGGACTGAGAAAATACACCTTGACGACGGTCTCCATGCCCATTGGCCCCCTCCATCTGAGCTTGGATATTGCCTTGCACATCCTCTTCAAGGGCTGCCTTTGATGGCACAGTATCATCCGTACTTTGTTGAAGGGGCCTTGGAGGTGGGACATCGGCCGCAATGTCCATTTCAGAGGTTTGACATATACTTTGCTCAACATTTTTAGCCTCTTGCGCTTCCTTGATAGGGGCTACCGGAGGTGGCATGACATCAACCGTCACCTCTTTGATGGGCCTAGGAGGTGCTGCATCAGCGACAATGTGAGCCTCTTGCACCCTAGTGAGAAAGAAGGCCCTCATTTCCTCATGTAGCCGCTATTGGATCTTCAATGTGCCGGCAATATCCTATAGCACAGGCATGCATGGAGCTGATGAGGACGTCTCCTGAGCACTGGGTCGGGTCATCATCTGACCACCATACCCCGTGTCCCTTTCACTTGGCTCAACAAGGAGCCCTTCGATCAACTGCATTTCAAACCACATCACTTCGGTTATTCATTAATGTTGAATGACAAAGAAGAAGTTTTTAGTACTCATAATACATGTTGGCCTCGCAGTGATCCAATGGAAAATTCTAATTTCCTATCTAGGAATGACCCCCACCTAAATAGTAGGGGGAATGCCACCTGCCTTAGTGGATGCCGCACCCGTGTGTGCTCAAAAAACCAGACCTGTAATATGAAATATATCAAGTTATTTTACAATGCAATAGAATTAATGATTGACACATTAATTATTACACAACAAAAATAAAAAAACTTACAACAAGTGTGGCGGAACAACCAAATATAAATGTATGGGCGTGGGATGCATCCTCGGCTCTTCTCTTAGCATGGTCAATTGTATCTGACCGTCGTTTCTAGACTGGAAACACTAATTGCTCAAACTTGTGCATCGTTACCTGTTGCACGGCGGCTGCCTAGTTGTAATCTGAAACTCTGTCAATGTCATCTAAGCATGACAGCATCTGTCGTGGACAAGAATGCGTCGACCATGGGCAAAGGAAAGTGGACAGTAAGAGTACAATCCACAGCCAGACAGTGTCGGCCACATCCTGCTCTTCATCGGACCCAACAATTTGCTGGATGAGAGAGCATACTTTCTTCCGGTCAAATGTTGCTGCAAATCCAAATCGATGCTGCAACTTCAACTTCTGTTTCGCGGATCCATAATGTTAAACCGGCTGACCGGAGCAAGGTAATCCTAAAATTATGCCCATATCTTCCACACTGAATGCGACCTCCTTACTACCCAGACAGAAGTAATTTTCTCCACTATGGGCGCAAATAATCTCCTCCAATAGTGTCATGGTGAAGGTGACGGGAGAAGCATTGTCAACATATGGACCAAAGGGTGTGGTCCTCATCAATGACTTGTGGCATTCCCGAAATGCCATCTGATCCCTGTCCTTCATGTAAATGTCCATAGAACACCGGGCGGAGATGACCCTTGTGTTCACTAGATTCAAAAAAATGTGTAAACAAGAAATTCAGTTAATTGACTGATCAAGAAATACAAAAAATATTAAGAGTAAGACAAGGGTGACAAATGTATAGACAAGAGAGTTTAGGTGCGGCAAATAGGTGCTTAAGGGTGACAAATGTATGAAATTCGGAGACAGGTAGGTCTAAATCTGACACAAATAGGTAGATATAAGCGTGACAAATAAATAGGTCGATAAGGTTAATGCAATAGCTATGTAAGGGAGATAAGGAACCACACTACCTTTAACTTGTCGTCCTGAAGTGGAGGCCTTAGAAACCCTAGGTATGTGAAACGTTTCTTCTTCGGTCGTAGGAACCGGTACAATTTCCTGAGATGCAGGTGGGACATCCAGTTTACGGTAGACGGAGTGTTGCATGGGTGTCTCCTTTGGCTCCATGGCTGTCAGTGATGAAAGAGAGCTCACAATTCAGGAGTGCTAGAATAGCAAATGACGGAGAGGTCGCAAATGGCACCGTAAGAAAGACGAGATGCTGAGCACGATGGAGAGACGAACCGGCTTCTGGTAGGTTGCGTAAGAGCCAAGACATGGCAGGAAGGGTAAATAAGTAATTGGGGATTTTTAATTTTGAGGATCTAGTTCGGTGTCATCATTTCTGTTGATGTGGCCTGCGGCGTTAGATCGGCGGTAATACGCGAACAACACCCACGCGTGGCCGACATGTCCCGTTTTCCACGTGGACCAATTGGAGCTTAAGGGCGACAAATGTGTCTACATGGGTGACAAATGCGTTAGCAAGGGTGAAAAATACCCTGCTAACGGTGACAAATAGGGCTCAATAGAGACAAGGCTAACGCGCGGCTTTCAAGGTCATGTAAGAGTAAGGGTGACGTCTTGTGGACTTTAGTGGTGACAATTAGGTGAGTGTGGGTGACAAATGCTCAACTGGAGTAACAAATAACTTCCTTAAGTGTATCGCTGTTAATCGTGAGGTGCCGGGCTCGAAACAACGTTCTGTCGTGTTTTCATTTACATTTTTAAATAAGTTATATTAAAAAAACTTAAGGAAACCTTAAGTCGAAGCTAAGATTCGAACCCGTAGAAACCCGTTCAAACCGCAGAACAATAAACCAAATGATACAACATGTCATTTCAATTTGTTTATTCCATTATATATATATATTATAGTTTTCCGTATCAGTACCCAATGTCCAATCCAATCTCGAGCCGTGGCTGGGACGACCGGTTCGGCAGGGACAGCCACACCTAGCCCGACTGATGTGCACGTGACTCAAGGGCGATGTTGATTATTATCCTGAGTGCTTCCACTTGGCATTCCCCGTGAGGAGCCCTAGCTCCTGAAAATTGATTATAGATGTGACGATAAATTGAAAACACATGAGTTTGACGGGGGCACGGAATAATAAGGAAATGAGTAAAAATGTGACCGATACGCCTTTGAGTACCTTTTCGCACCCCGATGTGGGCCTTTCAAGGTAGCAAGGCTTTTCAACACGCTGTCTCTTCCTTTTATAGAAATCGACTTATCGGCCATGCAACCCCATTGCTTGGCGATTAATCAAACGTTTTCCCCTCTTATCGCCGTGATCGACCTTTATGGCACGACTGGTCGCCAGTCCCGACCCGATGCCCACCATCGTCTGCTTAGTGATCAGAAGGAGCGCACCTTCGGTTAGTCCAGACTATTCTAGTCTTGGAACCTGAACACATTGTCACACACAAGTGATTGGCACGCCCTATCGTGAGTAAAACTAATAAAAGATACAATGATATTTGATTATGGCACCTAAGTGCTTCCACGTGGCATTCCCCGCGAGGAGCCCTAGCTCTCGAAAATTCATTATAGACGTGACGGTAAATTCAAAACACATGAGTTTGATGGGGGCACGGAACAATAAGGAAATGGTCAACATGTGACCGATACGTCTGTGAGTACCTTTTCGCACCCCGATGTGGGCCTTTCAAGGTAACTAGGCTTTTCAACACGCTGTCTCTTCCTGTTATAGGAATCGACTTATCGGCCATGCATCCCCATTGCTTGGCGATTAATCAAACGTTTTCCCCTCTTATCGTCGTGATCGACCTTTATGGCATGGCGGGTCGCCAGTCCCGACCTGATGCCCACCAGCGTCTGCTTAGTGATCAGAAGGAGCACACTTTCGGTTAGTCCAGACCATTCCAGTCTTGGAACCTGAACACATTGTTACACACAGGTGATTGGCACGCCCTATCGTGAGTAAAACTGATAAAAGATACAATGATATTTGATTATGGCACCTGAGTGCTTCCACGTGGCATTCCCCGCGAGGAGCCCTAGCTACCGAAAATTCATTATAGACGTGACGGTAAATTCAAAACACATGAGTTTGACGGGGGTATGGAACAATAAGGAAATGGTCAACATATGACCGATACGCCTCGGAGTACCTTTTCGCACCCCGATGTGGGCCTTTCAAGGTAGATAGGCTTTTCAACACGCTGTCTCTTCCTTTTATAGAAATCGACTTATTGGTCAAGCAGGGTTTGACGTCCCACTCCGGGATACCTCGACCCGTACTTCCTGACCCCACCCAAGTGGTGGGCGGGACGCCCGGGTCGTGGGTCGTGACCGAGACGCTTCATTATTTTAATATTTTAATATATATATATATTATATATATTAAGAGTCTTTTTTACTTTGTTGTATTATTTTATATATATTATATATATAAAGAGTCTTTTTTTATTTTAACATTTTACGAGATGGACCGACACGGAGCGAATATGCACCGACCCGTCCCGTCCCGGGCCGTGACCGGGACGGGCAGGTCGGTCGAGACCACAAACCCTACTTTCAAGGTAGCTAGGCTTTTCAACACGCTCTATCTTCTTTTTATAGGAATTGACTTATCGGTCATAAAAAAGTTGAAAATTTCTAAATTATAGATCTTAAAATATTAAATAATATTTGAAGAGGCGAGATCTCGTGTTGGTCCTGAGCGGATGGTGGATCAACGGATAGTGAACTGCAAGACAGAGAAACGGATCAGGGGGCCCAGGGGAAACCCTGGGGGAAACCCTCCGATGCTTAAGTCCGTGGAGCTATGGCGGGAGTAATAAAGGGAGGTGAGAGCTTGTGCGCGAGATCCCTCTCCACCAGAGGGTGAAGTGGTTCTTGCTCAGGAGCTTTGAGCGTATGAGTGCCCTTACCTAAATCGGAGGGTCTCCCTGGTTTAAATAGTACGTCGTCTCCTGGAGTCCTGTAAGCCGAGGGGTTTCAGGTGGGAGTTACGTCTTCATCGTGGGCTTTCGTTGCCTTATCGTGGGAACGTTATCACCTTGGGGAAGAAGAAGTCCCTTGCCTTCCTGAATTCCTACCTGCTGTGGACTCTTAACGGCTGCAAAGGATAAGCAATCGTCAGCCGTTCTGAGCTCAGGGAGGCCAGCCCTACCGGGCGATAGGCTTAGCTCGGAAGAGGATGGGTCGGATGGGTCGGCGTACGCCTTCTTCTCCCGGGCGGAGATGTGGCTTGGGCCGGACCTTCCCTGTGACCTGACCGACACTCGGGCCCTCCGAGCCTAGAGGCCGCCTAGGAAGGTTGTGTCCTCGAGCGATTTTTTATTGGGCTTTTTTCCTTCAGTGGGCCCTATGGGCTGTCACTTAGGGGAGCTTGGCCTCGTTGGGTCCTGTCGGGCCTAGTCGGGCTGCTCTTTGAATGGGTTACAGAAATCCCCCTCTCCACTTGTCCCCCTCCTACTCCCGAGCCAAAGGAGGCTCGGACGAGTAGTATTTGAGGGCTTTGGACCGGCGTGGCTTAGGTGGGTGGAGATCTGGCGGTGTTATGAAGCCACGTGCCGTGGTCACCTGGGCCCGTAATAATTGTGATCTTGACGGATTTGAAATGAAGGGGCCCTCTTTTTCTCGGAGGTCGGAACGACGCGCCGCCTCCCGCGAGGGTTTATAGGCGTCGGGCGCTGGTTGTCATTCTAGACTCTCTAGGGTTTTGGCTTTCCTTCACTCCTTTGCTTTTGGGGCTCCTTGATGCGCCGTGAAGACACAACGGAGGAGCAGAGACTTGCGGCGGCGTTTGAGGAGTTGGCGAGGATAACTGCGGAGGCGGTCCGGCAGCTTCCTCCTCCCCCAGAATCTTCGAGATCCCTTGAGAATTCTTCTTCCAGCTCTTCCTCGGAATCCATGGCGGACCAATGTTTGTGTGCTGAAGGATGGGGTGACGAACCGGTGGCGAGAGCGCCCGTCCCGAATCGCAGCGAACTGGGGGAAGCTGAGGTGAAGAGGCTAGAGCACAGGTTCCGTCTTCCTCTTAGGTACAACTTTGTTGCTGCTGCCCCGTATGAGACGAGTCTGGACGATCGCACGGGCCACATCTGCACCTTTCTTCTGGCGTGGAAGAGCGGGTTTCGCCTCCCCTTCGAGCCCTTCGTCCTCACACTCCTCAATTTTTTCCAGTTGGCCCCCATTCAGTTGGTTGCCAACTCATACCTCCTCCTTTCTGCCTTTCGAATCCTATGCCGTCAGTGCGGGGTTCCTCCTTCTATGGACCTTTTCCATTATTTCTTTGAGTTGAAGGCGCATCCGTTGGCGGGGAAAGGTTTTTACTTCATCCAGGCAAGGAGGAACAGGAGTTGCATTTCGCTAGCGTCGAAGGATTCCTCGCATAAAAGGTGGAAGACCCAATTTTTCTAGGTGAAGATACATTCGGTGGAGGAAACCTGGAGATGCCAAGTGATGCCCAATTTCAACCCGAATATCCCTCCCCGACAGGAGGAGTTCTCTTCAGATGTGGAGGAGTATGCCGCCCGTCTGCTGAAGCATCGCCAGTCCACCGAGGAGTTGGTGACACCGGAGAATGTCGAGCGGTGTCTTCTCACACGGCTGAAGCCGTCAGGTACCACCATCTAGGTTTTTCTGTGGGGGTTGCCTTTCTTTTCCTGATCACGCCTTCTCCTCTGTTGCAGACACTAGGCAGGAGCCTCTGGAGGAAGTTGCTGAGATCATTGATCTTGCTGATGACTCGACGGCTGATGAGCCGGGCGTCCCGGTGGGTCGCTCCCAAGCCCGAGATAAGGGCAAGGGGGCGGCTTCCGAGGGGGCCTCACGGACGGGCGGCGCAAAGCGCAAGGATCCCATGGAGGGAAGGTTGCGGGAAGCCGCGAAGGCCAGGAAACGGGCCAAGAAGGCCGGTCTCCTCATCACTGCCAGGGGTGACTCTGGTTCGGCGGCGCTCCCCTCTCGGGGGCAAGATGGGACTGACCCAACCGGGCTGGCTCCCCCATCCGCCGAGCGAGAGCGGGCCGAGGAGACTAGGGGCCCCTCAAAGGATGGTGATGATGGGTCGGCTCTCCCCTCGGTGGGAACAGAGGGGGCCGAAGTAGAAACAGCTGGGGCCGAGATCGGGGGGTCGGTGGGGGTAGGTGATGTCTCGGGTGGCGATGCGCGGGCTGAGACAGTTGAGATCGGGGGTTCGCCTGTAGAGGAGTCGCAGCCCCAAACGTCCGTGGTGAATGGGTCGGCCGAGTTCGCAGCGCCGGTCGAGGCCAGGGGTTCGCCCGCAGGGGCGTTGCAACCCCTACCGATCGTTGTGCGTGGAGCGACTGAACCCACATCTCGATCCGGGCCTTCTGGCAAGGCGCCGGGTGCGGAAGGGGTTCCCCTGCCGGTGGCGCTGGAAAGGCTCGATATCTCAAGCAATCTGTACAAGCTCTGCCGCGAGGTGTCCGCGAGGATAAAAGGCGGAGACAAACGTCACTCCCCAGCCGGGGTCCTCGACGTCATCATGGAGGGCGGCCTGGTAATGACCCAGATGGGGGCCACGATGGCGGAGACCTACGCCCGGGTTGAGTCAGAGCGGTCGAACCTCACTTAGACACTCGGGGGGTGTGAGAGGAAGTTGGCTCAGCTCAATGAGGCGCACGAGGGGCCCCAGCGGGAGTTCTCCGCGACCAGGGCGTTGGCGCGGTCGAGCCGGCTGGAAGTCGGCGCGTTGACTGAGTAGCTAGCCAAGGCCCGGGAATCGCTTGAGAGGAAAAGCAAACTCCTTGAGGAGGTGCGCCTTCACCATCTCGAGCTGGCCGGCCGTGGGGAGGCTGAGCGCGCTGAGCTGGTAGACCGAGCGGAGGCAGCGGAGCGCCTCCGTTTTGAGGCCGAGGCCAACCGAACTGAGGCGGAGGAGCGATCGGCGGAAGCCGAGGAGCGTGCGGTCGAGGCGGAGCGGAAGGTGGCTGAGGCAGAGAGGCGATCAGCGGAGGCCGAGGAGCGTGCGGTCAAGGTGGAGCGGAAGGCGGCCGAGCTTGCCGAGAGAATGGGGTTGGTCGGAGCGGAGGCGATCAAGCAATACAGGGGCTCGGAGGCCTACCTAGCCGACCTGCAGGAAGCTGCCCTTCCACACTACGAGGCAGCACTTCACCGAAGCATCCGCAAAGGGTTCAAGCAGGGTTACCGCCGGGCCATTGCCTATGCCGAGGCACAAGATTTCGGGATCGACTTCCCTTCTGGCCAGTGCTATGACTCGGACGAGTCGTCTTCTAGCTCCTCTGCATCGGGCGGGGAAGATCTAGAGAGCTCTTCTTCGGTGGGATCACCAACTCCGGCGGCCTCGGGAGGGCTCGGGGCAGAGGTAGTTCCCGCGCAGGCGGGGTCAGTGCCAAGGCCGGCCGTCACCGAGGGTGCCGGGGGCGAAATACCCGTGCCTTCCGTTCCCGAGCTTCAAAGTGGGACCGAGGCCTGATGTATCGCTCTATTTTGCCTTCTTCCTTTGTTTGTCTCTTTTCCTTTTCTGAAAAAGAAAGACTTTCCTTTTTGCAAGGCAATAAATGACTTACTTGTTTCTTGCCTTTCTTGCCGTGGTTCGATTAGCGTATCTGCAGTAGTTGGAAATTGCCGATACGTCCTGTGTGATTTTCGCATGCTGGTTGGACGGGCTCCTGACAGGGTGTCTTTCCGTTTCCTCACGCTTTGAATGCCTGGCTGCTCCGTGTATCCCGCTGAGGCGGGAAACGAGGGGTTTGAGGTGACCGTTCAGAGGGGAAAATTCCTTTGGCGTGTTTTCGAGGGGGGAGTCATTTAAGGCAAGTAGCCTCCCTTAGCCTATAAAAAGACCGAAGGGTGTCCCTTCCTCTCCATCGCTTAGGATTTTCACTACCAGTCTTTCCTCGCCCCTTCTTCATGTTGCGCTGTGCCGTTGTATTCGGAGCATGGAGGATCCTTTGGAAGATGATGCTGCCGGTGATGGAGGAGTAGAGAGTTCTTGCTGCTTTGGGCTGTTGAGCAGGTCCGACGGTTGTCGCGCGGAGTTGAGACGGGTCCGATGGTCGTCGCGCGGATCTGGGGAGGGTTCGACGTGCGGAGGCACGCCCCCTTTACCATTTCCCACGAGGCTTCCCGGGGGGCACCGAGATGGAGGACGGATGGGGGCATCCGGGACACCCGCCGCCACTCTCTCTCTGCTCGCTCCAGGGGTGAGGAGGAAGTAAATTAAGCTCACTCCTTTCTGGGCCCTCCCCTGTCATTTCTTTCACTCTGCGGAGGCTGCTTGCTCTCTGTACGTTCCAAAGAATTGGCAGGTTGGGAAGGAGGAGGCCTTCATAGGCGTTCCTTCCCTCTTCCTCTTCCAAGTTCAACTTGGAAGGTAGCCTTCCTTCTTTTTAATCCCTTTGTCACCTTTGTCACGGGCCACCCGAGCCAATTGGGTCGACCGCCTCTTGTCCGAGCCAGTTTCTACACGAGGCAGAGTCAGTGGCTGGACACGAGGAGATCAAGACCGAGTCGGCCGAGCGATGGCCTCTTGCATTAGTGCTAGATGGATTTTTTGCTTTTTGCTATGCGATGTACTGGCTTTGCCTTTATGATGTACCAACAATTGTTTGAATGAAAAGAAGAAAGTTTTATTTCATCCAACTTGTTTGCACAAATTCAAAAGTAGAATCTGCGTAGTGTGGCTGCGTTCCATGTCCGAGGGATGGGTTCCCCTTCCATTGTAGCTAGCCTGTACGTACCTTTCCCGAGCGTCTCGACCACTTGGTAGGGGCCTTCCCAGTTAGGGGATAGCTTGCCCGCCGCCTCTAGTGGTTGAGAGGCTTCGGCTTTCCTGAGGATGAAGTCTCCTGGTTGGAAGTGCCTGTCTCGGACTTTGGCGTTGTAGTATCAAGTGAGGCGGCGCTTGTATTCCGTTGCTCGGATGCTGGCGATCTCTCGGAGTTCATCTGCTAGGTCGAGATTCTCGAGTAGCTTTTGCTCGTTTACCTCGGGCGAGAAGCGGATGACTCGGAGAGAAGGGTTGGCAACCTCTAACGGAATAACGGCCTCAGTGCCATATACCAACTGGAAAGGACTCTCACCGGTTGCCGTTCTGGGAGTCGTTCTGTGTGACCAAAGTACGCTAGGCAATTCCTCGAGCCAGCTACCCTTGGCCTTGCCGAGTCTGGTCTTTATGCCTTTTAAGATAGTCTTATTGGCATTTTCGACCAGCCCGTTGGCCTGAGGGTGGGCGACCGAGGTGAAGTGGTTGCGAATGCCTAGGTCGACGCATCTATCTCGAAAATAGCGAGAATCAAATTGCCGACCGTTGTCACTTACTATCACCCGGGGGATGCCGTAACGACAAATGATCGACTTCCAGATGAAACTCCAGATGACTGTCTCGGTGATCCTCGCCGTGGCTCGGCCTCAATCCACTTGGTGAAGTAGTCGATGGCGACGATAATAAACTTCTTCTGGGCCTGAGCCGTGGGGAACGGCCCAAGGATGTCAATCCCCCACCGAGCGAAGGGATATGGCTCGGTCAGGGTGACGAGCTCCGTAGCCGGCTGATGGACTAAGTGGTCGAATCGCTGGCATCGGTCGCACTATTGTACGTGGGCCGTGCAGTCGCGCTGCAGGGTGGGCCACCAGTAACCCTACCGTAGCAGGATCCTGGCGAGCGATCTTCCTCCTGAATGCGCTCCGCACAGACCTTCATGAATCTCTTGGATGGCTCGGCTGGCTTCGTCGGGGCCGAGACACTTCAGGAGGGGATCAGAGAAAGATCTCCGGTAGAGAGTGTCGTCTAGAATGATGAAGTGCCGGGCTTGGTACTTCATTCTGCGAGCTTCTCGAGGGTCGGGAGGTTCTTGGGAGTCCCGGAGCCACGACAGGTAGGGGACACGCCAGTCACTGAGAATGGCTGAGTCAACAACGAGGAGCTCTGAGTCAATGCTCGAGCGCTCTAGCTCTTCAAGGAGGACCAATCGGGTGCCTTCAGGATCTAGAGAAGTGGCCAACCGAGAGAGGGCGTCCGCCCGAGAATTTTCCTCCCGAGCTATTCGGACTACCTCGAATCCCTCGAACTGTTGGGCCGGGTCTCTGACCAATTGGAGGTATTTGATCATTGGTACCTCTCGAGCTTCGTACTCGCCGTTGATTTGGCTAGCGACCAGCTGGGAGTCAGTGTGGATTTTGACTCTCTCAGCCCCTAGCCGTCAGGCCATGCGTGCTCCCGAGATAAGGGCCTCGTACTCGGAAGCGTTGTTGGATGCCGGGAAGTTGAACTTCAAGGCGTACTGTAGCTCTGCTCCTTCGGGGGACTTCAGGAGGATCCCGGCACCACTACCGACCGAATTGGAGGATCCGTCGACGAACAACTCCCAGGTTGGCCCGGGTGCGGACGGAGATCTTTCTTCAGTTGGGACGGTGCTCTCGGTGATGAAGTCGGCGAGCGCTTGGCCTTTCACAGCTGAGCGCGGCCGATAGGATATATCGTAGGCCCCGAGCATGATGGCCCACTTGACGAGTCGCCCCGAAGCTTCGGGATGGGCCAGCATCTTCTTCAATGGTTCGCCGGTCAGCACAGTGATGGGGTGGCCCTGGAAATAGAGTCGGAGGCGCTTGGCGGAGGTAACTAACGCTAGCACGAGTTTCTCGGTTGCGGGGTACCTCCTCTCTGCCTCGTTGAGCACCTTGCTGGTGTAGTAGACCAGCCTCTCGACTCCCGAGTCATTTATGACTAGGACCGAGCTGACTGTGGATGGTGTTGCCGAGAGATAGAGCAGCAAGACTTCGCCCGAAACGGGCTTGGAGAGCACCGGGGGTGAGGCCAGGAACTCCTTAAGCTCGGCGAATGCTCTCTGGCATTCCTCATCCCATGCGAACGTAGCAAATGCCAACTTGGGCCCCCTCAATAGCTTGAAGAAGGGCAAGCATCGTTCGACCGTACGGGATAGGAAGTGGCTGAGAGCGGCGACACGCCCAGTTAGGCGCTGGACGTCCTTGATGATGGTGGGCGTACGCATGTCCAGGATGGCCTAGACCTTATCGGGGTTGGCTTCGATTTCACACTGAGTGACCAAGAAACCCAAGAACTTCCCAGATCTTACTCCGAAGGCGCACTTGGCAGGATTGAGCTTCACTTTGTACTTCAGGAGGGTGCCGAAGGTTTCAGCGAGGTCGGGGAAGTGGTCTTGGGCCTTGGGGGTCTGGACGAGCATGTCGTCAATGTAGGCTTCGATGTTCTGACCTAGTTACTCCTCGAACATGTGATTGACCAGCCTTTGATACGTAGCTCCAGCGTTCTTCAACCCGAAAGGCATTCGGGTGTAGCAGTATACGCCGTAGTCGGTGATGAAGGCAGTCTTCTCGATATCTTTTGGGTCCATCCTGATCTGATGGTAACCTGAATAGGCATCTAGGAAACTGAGTATCTCATTGCCCGAGGTTGAGTCAACCAATTGGTCGATGCTCGGTAACGGATAGCAGTCCTTAGGAGTGGCCTTATTCAGATCGGTGAAGTCCACGCACATCCGCCATTTGCCCGAAGCTTTAGGCACCAAGACGACATTGGCTAGCCACGTCGGGTACAGGACTGGTCTGGAGAGGCCAGTCTCTTGTCCCTTGGTGACCTGCGCCTTGATGATCGCCTGCTTCTCTGGTGCATGCTTCCTTCTGCGTTGCTGAACTGGCTTCACGGCGGAGTCGAGGTTGAGCTTGTGCATTACAGTCTCCTCTGGTATCCCAGGGAGTTGATCATCGGACCAAGCAAAAACTCGGATGTACTCAGAAAGGAATTTCTTATATTGCTGCTGAACCTTGGGCGGTAGGTCGGCTCCGATCCTTACTCCTAGGGTCGGGTCATCATTTAGGAGAACCGTTAGTAATTCGCCACCAGGCTCGGTGGTTGCAGTTTTATCCTCAACTCCCCGGGGGCCCTTGTCCTTCCCGTTCGGCCTTGTGGCCTCTACCGAGATATTGTAGCACCTTCTGGCCGTGGCTTGGTTACCTCAGACTTCCCCCAACCCATTTTTGGTGGGGAACTTCACTCTTTGGTGATAGGTAGATGGTACGGCCTTTATCCGACTGAGGATGCCCCGGCCGAAGATGGCGTTGTACGCTATCATACCTTTAATCACTATGAAGTCCACCATGACCGTAACGATTTTGGGTGGGGTGTCGAGGGTAACCGGCAGGCTTAGGGCTCTCTCGGGATAGGTGGCCAGGCCATTAAACCCGCAGAGGGGGGTTCAGACCAGGCGGAGTTTGGAAGGATCCTCCCCCATCTTAAGGAAACAGTCATAAGACAGTACATCAGGGGCACTCCCATTGTCAACTAGAATTCTATCTACGTTACAATGGTTTAGCGTAGCAGAGATCACGAGGGCGTCGTCATGCGGGGTGCTCAGCCCTTCCAGGTCTCGGTCGGAGAAGACTATGACCTGGGGCTCACTTGGCGGGGCCTTGGGAGGCTCTATGGCTCGGCTCGCCCGCTCGGCAGGACGCTTCCTTCCTCGGCTGCTGTCGCCTTCTGATGCCGTCCCTCGGAGATGACGTTGATGTGGACCCCTCAGGGGGCGTTGTCAATCTCCTCCGCGGTGTCTCGATCCTCTTTATGCTCGACAGCGAACCGAGCTAGGTGACCCAGACGGATGATGATGAGGACATCATGAGCTTATGGGATGAGTATTAGTGTGTATTAGCTTGTATAGGTGTGTATTATGGGTTGTATTGGCTTGAAAGTGTGTAATTTTTGATTTCTTTCATTTGGGCTCTCTTTGTAAGGCTTCATTAAGCCATTGGGCCACATTTCTAGGAAGAGTCCATTACTAGGTTGCCATTAGTAGAGTCCATTAAGGAGCTTATGCCATATTGGGTCATTAGGTTTCTAATGGGTCATTAATGCACTTAAGGCCCAAATTGGGTTACACTCCCTCATGGGCCAACTAAGTTGGAAGGGTCCAAGTCTAGCATGGGCTTGTGGATGGTTCGTGGCCCATGAATGGCCCTTGGCCCATGAAGGGGGGCGCCCCCTCTTTTGGCTCCATTAGGCTAGGTTGTTTAGTTTTTTTTTTCTTTCCTTCCTTTCTTTGACCACATGTTGTAAAAATTAGGAATTGGCTTCCTTTAAATATGTTATTTTTGTGGTTGGTCACATCCAATCCCAGCCATCCTTTCCACCATACCTAGATCTAAGGGTGGATATTGGCTTTGGCATGTAACCTATAAAGAGTTGTAATTTCTCATTTTAGTAGAATTAATGCATGAAAAATCAGAAAATTTGTGAATCTCTTGGAGCTTGGTGCGCCCCCTTCCTCTCTCCCCCTGGTTTCCTCTGCTCAAACCCCCAGATCTAGAGTGATTTTATCTTCCTTCATCCCATCTCAACCTCCGGTGTTCGTCGGTGCTGCCGCCGCCGCCGTTCGTGCCGCCTTCGAGCCGCCGTGGAATCGTCATCAAGTTTCTGTCCTGCTGGACAGAGGTGTAGTTCGAGAATTCCTGAAGCCAGCCACGAGTTCTGATCGATTTGAAATTTTTAGGGTTGGTTCCTATATTCTATCCCCTTCTCCACAAAAAAATTGAGGTTCAAAATCCACCGTTTCATATCCTTACCATTTCGTTCAACTCTCAATCTCAGATCTATTCTGTCACTGTCTATAGTGAGAGTAGCCCTTAGTTCTCCACCTTCGACCACCCTTTTGATTTATGTTAGACCTCCCAATTTAACTGGGAGTTCTTTCCATCGTCCCCTACCACCACCATTTTCCTTAAGTTTTTATCGTCCTTCTACCTATTTTTAGAAATTCATGTTCTACCGAAGCTACAGTGTTGTCAGCCCATTTCCAGATCCGACCTTCGTCCAGTAAACAAATCACATAAAATCATAGACACATACAAACGTCTCCAAACCAATTTTGTTGTCTTCCCAACTCCATTTCCAACAACTTCTCTGAGGAACACAACCCCAGATTCGGACGTCTACCTCACCGTCAAAGGCAATCCACAGTCAAGTTCTCTGCAGGCCTGAGTCTTCAGTTACTGTACAACAGGAGATTGAAAATTCCATAAGTCAAGATCCGAGCAGATCCAGGCCAGATCTTTGAGCCTAGGTTGAAGAACTTCAAGCTAGCTTTCCAACGGCACCAGTCTCGTGTAGATCCGACATCGGGGCTGATCGCAGCGCCCATTCTCGCCGGAGCACGCGCCGAAATACAGAACCGGCAGATTTCCGATCGGGTTTTCCGACCGGTGCCGAACGGAGCCGCCGGGCCTCCGACCGGCGAACCAGCGTGCCGCCATCCCAAGGAGCGACCCTCCGGGCATCCACCACTACAGCGGTGCCACCGGGTCCCACACGGCCCCTCCGGACAGCACGTGGGCCCCACCGTCACGTGTTCGGGTGTTGCCAAATCAACGCGAGAAGCCGCCCGTCAACCCGAATTCGGTCCTCCCGGACCCCATTGTGTAGCCCTTTACCTCCCTGCGTGGAGTGGGCAGCGAGTTGCATTTCTGTAATATCCGTGTATAATTGTTCCGGGAGTACGACTTCGGCCGGGTCCGTCGTCCCCACGCCGAGCGCGTGGAAGTATCGCATTCGCTCACTTACTTGGCATTTTGCTTAATTTTCATATATGTTTGCTTATGCCGCTGCTAGAGAGCATGATAGGGTAATTAGCTCGCTTTCTATTTATATCACCGCTGCTGCGAGAGAGAGCGTTACCATCCCGTGACCCGATCCGGGCACAAGTGAGAGCCGACCACCCTAGCTCATAGCCGGTTTCTCAACCGCGCACATCCGACGCTTCCCTCGTTAAGGGGCAGTCACGAGCTTGTCGTGTCCGTGTCTCGTCCCGCATCAATTTGGTATCAGAGCGAGTTTGAGTCTAGGGTGTAAAAAAAAAAAAAGAGTGTCATGTACGTCTAGTCATTAGTCATTGTCTAAGTCGTGTTTAGGGTCATCATTGTTTTAAAACAAACAAAAAAAGTGTCTTTTTGCATCACATCCCTTTACTCGGTATATCAAAAGGTGTTGTCCGAACGTTAGGCTACGCCTATCGGGAAGGCCGCACACTTGCGCGAGTGATCTTCGGATCGCTTATCTCCGCCACGTACCGAGTCTTGGTTGTGTCTAGGTTGTCGTCGAGTCACATTCCAACTTTGCATTACTTAGGGTCGTGTCTAGTGTTTTGTCCAAATGGCCTTGCATATCCATTCCTAGGGGACCCAACCCCATCTTGGCCACCATGGCCACATCCCGAGCCTATAGTCCAGATGAAGTGGGCGCAATGTTCCAAGCCATGCTGGGAAAAGTGCAAAGGTTTAGTACAAGCCTATATCGGTTTAGTACTAGCCTAGATCGGTATATCGGGGTAGATTGGTTATTCCCGGAACCACCCCAAGGACCCCTTCACCATGAGAGGGACATTCCTTCCTCACCTATGAGAGCTCCAATGTCATCACTCTCTATCTCCGAACATGATTCAGAACTATCTCATTTGGAGCCACCAAGGCCTGAGCCACCCGTATTTCTAACGGGTACACTATACATCGCCGAGCCACTTTTTAGTTGGCTCAAGGATGGCTGGGTCCCACATCCCTTTCCATCCATGGACCCCATCCTACCTTTAGTGCCGGTCAACTCCTTCCATACCACATTTCGATCTAGTCACCATGTTGACACGTTGGACGATCTTGTCATGGGATTAGATTCGCAAAGGAAGTTGACGCATCTACTGGCCCGAGGCTTTGACCAACCCGCTAGTCTCAGCTTCGCCCATCCGGCCTTCGGGTCCATTACCTCCGAGTGCACCGTGGGTTGTGTCACCACGGAGGTTCTTCTACTTCTCCCGCTACCGGACGAGCCCGAATTCATACACTTTTGTCCGAGGGAGGAATCATACTTCTTGCCTACGATCCCTATCCCACCCGTTACAATTCAAGAAGGTGACTACCCACACCTTCAAAACTTCTACATGTGGGACCGTGACTTGTGGGAACCCACCACAAGGGGTCATACCATCTTGGACCCTTTTGACCCCTTCACTATTAGGCTTCCCGAGTTACCACCCATACTCCCCCTTTTACGCCCCTTCCCCTCGGGATGGGCCATCTACATCCGCCAATCCCGACCCACCTACACCCGGCCCTTCTAAACCACCCGAGTCGCCCACATTCGAAAGGCCGTCCACGCATAACCACACCCGACGTATAGGTGTTCCCCATGCCATCCATTCCCAGTTGCACAACATGCATGCATGGCACATATTCGGGTGTCCTGGTCTGCCGTAACCCATGTACGGGTCGGACTAACATTAGGTGTGTCTAGGGTCGTAGATGAGTCAGTGTGTTTCTTGTGTGGTTTGTTTGTGTGGTGTGTTTCGAGTCGATTGTTGTGTGTATTGCATGGTAAGTCTGCATGAGTCTTGTGCAAGCTCGTTGACGGTCTCTTATGAGTAAGAGGCGAGTGGACTCACTCGATGAGTATGGGATCGGTTCCACATCTATACCCGGATCAGTCACTTATAGGGACTCAATGGTGATTCCTAGTGAGTCTTCGAGCTGCTTCCTTCCCTTTGAGAGTGCCCCACCCGGAGTGTCCACCTCTAGCCTATGGCAGCTTGCGCATATCGAGCATATATGGAATGAGCAGGTGACGATCACTTGGAGTGGAGCGTACCCGCGTTACTTGGCACGGTGACGGATCCGCCGGAGTTCTCGAGCATCCATACCCCTACTCGACGGGGTCAAGTTTCTCCCACCCGGGGAGAATTGATGAGGACATCATGAGCTTATGGGATGAGTATTAGTGTGTATTAGCTTGTATAGGTGTGTATTATGGGTTGTATTGGCTTGAAAGTGTGTAATTTTTGATTTCTTTCATTTGGGCTCTCTTTGTAAGGCTTCATTAAGCCATTGGGCCACATTTCTAGAAAGAGTCCATTACTAGGTTGCCATTAGTAGAGTCCATTAAGGAGCTTATGCCATATTGGGTCATTAGGTTTCTAATGGGTCATTAATGCACTTAAGGCCCAAATTGGGTTACACTCCCTCATGGGCCAACTAAGTTGGAAGGGTCCAAGTCTAGCATGGGCTTGTGGATGGTTCATGGCCCATGAATGGCCCTTGGCCCATGAAGGGGGGCGCCCCCTCTTTTGGCTCCATTAGGCTAGGTTATTTAGTTTTTTTTTCTTTCCTTCCTTTCTTTGACCACATGTTGTAAAAATTAGGAATTGGCTTCCTTTAAATATGTTATTTTTGTGGTTGGTCACATCCAATCCCAGCCATCCTTTCCACCATACCTAGATCTAAGGGTGGATATTGGCTTTGGCATGTAACCTATAAAGAGTTGTAATTTCTCATTTTAGTAGAATTAATGCATGAAAAATCAGAAAATTTGTGAATCTCTTGGAGCTTGGTGCGCCCCCTTCCTCTCTCCCCCTGGTTTCCTCTGCTCAAACCCCCAGATCTAGAGTGATTTTATCTTCCTTCATCCCATCTCAACCTCCGGTGTTCGTCGGTGCTGCCGCCGCCGCCGTTCGTGCCGCCTTCGAGCCGCCGTGGAATCGTCATCAAGTTTCTGTCCTGCTGGACAGAGGTGTAGTTCGAGAATTCCTGAAGCCAGCCACGAGTTCTGATCGATTTGAAATTTTGAGGGTTGGTTCCTATCTTCTAGCCCCTTCTCCACAAAAACATTTAGGTTCAAAATCCACCGTTTCATATCCTTACCATTTCGTTCAACTCTCAATCTCAGATCTGTTCTGTCACTGTCTACAGTGACAGTAGCCCGGAGTTCTCCACCTTCGACGACCATTTTGATTTATGTTAGACCTCCCAATTTAACTGGGAGTTCTTTCCATCGTTCCCTACCACCAACATTTTTCTTAACTTTTTATCATCCTTCTACCTATTTTTAGAAATTCATGTTCTACCAAAGCTACAGTGTTGTCAGCCCATTTCTAGATCCGACCTTCGTCCAGTAAACAAATCACAGAAAATCATAGACATATACAAACGTCTCCAAACCAATTTTTCTGTCTTCCCAACTCCATTTCCAACAACTTCTCTGAGGAATACAACCCCAGATTCGGACTTCTACCTTGCGGTCAAAAGTAATCCACAGTCAAGTTTTCTGCAGGCCTGAGTCTTCAGTTACTATACAGCAATAGATTGAAAATTCCATAAGTCAAGATCCGAGCAGATCCAGGCCAGATCTTTGGGCCTAGGTTGGAGAACTTCAAGCTAGCTTTCCAACGGCGCCAGTCTTGTGTCGATCCGACATCGGGGCTGATCGCAGCGCCCATTCTCGCCGGAGCGCGCGCCGAAATACAGAACCGGCAGATTTCCGATCGGGTTTTCCGACCGGTGCCGAACGGAGCCGCCGGGCCTCCGGCTAGCGAACCAGCGTGCCGCCATCCCAAGGAGCGACCCTCCGGGCATCCACCACTACAGCGGTGCCACCGAGTCCCACACGGCCCCTCCGGACAGCACGTGGGCCCCACCGTCATGTGTTCGGGTGTTGCCAAATCAACGCGAGAAGCCGCCCGTCAACCCGAATTCGGTCCTCCCGGACCCCATTGTGTAGCCCTTTACCTCCCTGCGTGGAGTGGGCAGCGAGTTGCATTTCTGTAATATCCGTGTATAATTGTTCCGGGAGTACGACTTCGGCCGGGTCCGTCGTCCCCACGCCGAGCGCGTGGAAGTATCGCATTCGCTCACTTACTTGGCATTTTGCTTAATTTTCATATATGTTTGCTTATGCAACTGCTAGAGAGCATGATAGGGTAATTAGCTCGCTTTCTATTTATATCACCGCTGCTGCGAGAGAGAGCGTTACCATCCCGTGACCCGATCCGGGCACAAGTGAGAGCCGACCACCCTAGCTCATAGCCGGTTTCTCAACCGCGCACATCCGACGCTTCCCTCGTTAAGGGGCAGTCACGAGCTTGTCGTGTCCGTGTCTCGTCCCGCATCAATTTGGTATCAGAGCGAGTTTGAGTCTAGGGTGTAAAAAAAAAAAAAGAGTGTCATGTACGTCTAGTCATTAGTCATTGTCTAAGTCGTGTTTAGGATCATCATTGTTTTAAAACAAACAAAAAAAGTGTCTTTTTGCATCACATCCCTTTACTCGGTATATCAAAAGGTGTTGTCCGAACGTTAGGCTACGCCTATCGGGAAGGCCGCACACTTGCGCGAGTGATCTTCGGATCGCTTATCTCCGCCACGTACCGAGTCTTGGTTGTGTCTAGGTTGTCGTCGAGTCACATTCCAACTTTGCATTACTTAGGGTCGTGTCTAGTGTTTTGTCCAAATGGCCTTGCATATCCATTCCTAGGGGACCCAACCCCATCTTGGCCACCATGGCCACATCCCGAGCCTATAGTCCAGATGAAGTGGGCGCAATGTTCCAAGCCATGCTGGGAAAAGTGCAAAGGTTTAGTACAAGCCTATATCGGTTTAGTACTAGCCTAGATCGGTATATCGGGGTAGATTGGTTATTCCCGGAACCACCCCAAGGACCCCTTCACCATGAGAGGGACATTCCTTCCTCACCTATGAGAGCTCCAATGTCATCACTCTCTATCTCCGAACATGATTCAGAACTATCTCATTTGGAGCCACCAAGGCCTGAGCCACCCGTATTTCTAACGGGTACACTATACATCGCCGAGCCACTTTTTAGTTGGCTCAAGGATGGCTGGGTCCCACATCCCTTTCCATCCATGGACCCCATCCTACCTTTAGTGCCGGTCAACTCCTTCCATACCACATTTCGATCTAGTCACCATGTTGACACGTTGGACGATCTTGTCATGGGATTAGATTCGCAAAGGAAGTTGACGCATCTACTGGCCCGAGGCTTTGACCAACCCGCTAGTCTCAGCTTCGCCCATCCGGCCTTCGGGTCCATTACCTCCGAGTGCACCGTGGGTTGTGTCACCACGGAGGTTCTTCTACTTCTCCCGCTACCGGACGAGCCCGAATTCATACACTTTTGTCCGAGGGAGGAATCATACTTCTTGCCTACGATCCCTATCCCACCCGTTACAATTCAAGAAGGTGACTACCCACACCTTCAAAACTTCTACATGTGGGACCGTGACTTGTGGGAACCCACCACAAGGGGTCATACCTTCTTGGACCCTTTTGACCCCTTCACTATTAGGCTTCCCGAGTTACCACCCATACTCCCCCTTTTACGCCCCTTCCCCTCGGGATGGGCCATCTACATCCGCCAATCCCGACCCACCTACACCCGGCCCTTCTAAACCACCCAAGTCGCCCACATTCGAAAGGCCGTCCACGCATAACCACACCCGACGTATAGGTGTTCCCCATGCCATCCATTCCCAGTTGCACAACATGCATGCATGGCACATATTCGGGTGTCCTGGTCTGCCGTAACCCATGTACGGGTCGGACTAACATTAGGTGTGTCTAGGGTCGTAGATGAGTCAGTGTGTTTCTTGTGTGGTTTGTTTGTGTGGTGTGTTTCGAGTCGATTGTTGTGTGTATTGCATGGTAAGTCTGCATGAGTCTTGTGCAAGCTCGTTGACGGTCTCTTATGAGTAAGAGGCGAGTGGACTCACTCGATGAGTATGGGATCGGTTCCACATCTATACCCGGATCAGTCACTTATAGGGACTCAATGGTGATTCCTAGTGAGTCTTCGAGCTGCTTCCTTCCCTTTGAGAGTGCCCCACCCGGAGTGTCCACCTCTAGCCTATGGCAGCTTGCGCATATCGAGCATATATGGAATGAGCAGGTGACGATCACTTGGAGTGGAGCGTACCCGCGTTACTTGGCACGGTGACGGATCCGCCGGAGTTCTCGAGCATCCATACCCCTACTCGACGGGGTCAAGTTTCTCCCACCCGGGGAGAATTGATGAGGACATCATGAGCTTATGGGATGAGTATTAGTGTGTATTTGCTTGTATATGTGTGTATTATGGGTTGTATTGGCTTGAAAGTGTGTAATTTTTGATTTCTTTCATTTGGGCTCTCTTTGTAAGGCTTCATTAAGCCATTGGGCCACATTTCTAGAAAGAGTCCATTACTAGGTTGCCATTAGTAGAGTCCATTAAGGAGCTTATGCCATATTGGGTCATTAGGTTTCTAATGGGTCATTAATGCACTTAAGGCCCAAATTGGGTTACACTCCCTCATGGGCCAACTAAGTTGGAAGGGTCCAAGTCTAGCATGGGCTTGTGGATGGTTCATGGCCCATGAATGGCCCTTGGCCCATGAAGGGGGGCGCCCCCTCTTTTGGCTCCATTAGGCTAGGTTGTTTAGTTTTTTTTTTTCTTTCCTTCCTTTCTTTGACCACATGTTGTAAAAATTAGGAATTGGCTTCCTTTAAATATGTTATTTTTGTGGTTGGTCACATCCAATCCCAGCCATCCTTTCCACCATACCTAGATCTAAGGGTGGATATTGGCTTTGGCATGTAACCTATAAAGAGTTGTAATTTCTCATTTTAGTAGAATTAATGCATGAAAAATCAGAAAATTTGTGAATCTCTTGGAGCTTGGTGCGCCCCCTTCCTCTCTCCCCCTGGTTTCCTCTGCTCAAACCCCCAGATCTAGAGTGATTTTATCTTCCTTCATCCCATCTCAACCTCCGGTGTTCGTCGGTGCTGCCGCCGCCGCCGTTCGTGCCGCCTTCGAGCCGCCGTGGAATCGTCATCAAGTTTCTGTCCTGCTGGACAGAGGTGTAGTTCGAGAATTCCTGAAGCCAGCCATGAGTTCTGATCGATTTGAAATTTTTAGGGTTGGTTCCTAGATTCTATCCCCTTCTCCACAAAAAAATTGAGGTTCAAAATCCACCGTTTCATATCCTTACCATTTCGTTCAACTCTCAATCTCAGATCTATTCTGTCACTGTCTACAGTGAGAGTAGCCCTTAGTTCTCCACCTTCGACCACCTTTTTGATTTATGTTAGACCTCCCCATTTAACTGGGAGTTCTTTCCATCGTCCCCTACCACCACCATTTTCCTTAAGTTTTTATCATCCTTCTACCTATTTTTAGAAATTCATGTTCTACCGAAGCTACAGTGTTGTTAGCCCATTTCTAGATCCGACCTTCGTCCAGTAAACAAATCACAGAAAATCATAGACATATACAAACGTCTCCAAACAAATTTTGCTGTCTTCCCAACTCCATTTCCAAAAACTTCTCTGAGGAATACAACCCCAGATTCGGACTTCTACCTCGCGGTCAAAAGTAATCCACAGTCAAGTTTTCTGCAGGCCTGAGTCTTCAGTTACTGTACAATAGGAGATTGAAAATTCCATAAGTCAAGATCCGAGCAGATCCAGGCCAGATCTTTGGGCCTAGGTTGGAGAACTTCAAGCTAGCATTCCAACGGCGCCAGTCTCGTGTCGATCCGACATCGGGGCTGATCGCAGCGCCCATTCTCGCCGGAGCGCGCGCCGAAATACAGAACCGGCAGATTTCCGATCGGGTTTTCCGACCGGTGCCGAACGGAGCCGCCGGGCCTCCGGCTGGCGAACCAGCGTGCCGCCATCCCAAGGAGCGACCCTCCGGGCATCCACCACTACAGCGGTGCCACCGGGTCCCACACGGCCCCTCCGGACAGCACGTGGGCCCCACCGTCACGTGTTCGGGTGTTGCCGAATCAACGCGAGAAGCCACCCGTCAACCCGAATTCGGTCCTCCCGGACCCCATTGTGTAGCCCTTTACCTCCCTACGTGGAGTGGGCAGCGAGTTGCATTTCTGTAATATCCGTGTATAATTGTTCCGGGAGTACGACTTCGGCCGGGTCCGGCGTCCCCACGCCGAGCGCGTGGAGGTATCGCATTCGCTCACTTACTTGGCATTTTGCTTAATTTTCATATATGCTTGCTTATGCCACTGCTAGAGAGGATGATAGGGTAATTAGCTCGCTTTCTATTTATATCACCGCTGCTGCGAGAGAGAGCGTTACCGTCCCGTGACCCGATCCGGGCACAAGTGAGAGCCGACCACCCCAGCTCACAGCCGGTTTCTCAACCGCGCACATCCGACGCTTCCCTCGTTAAGGGGCAGTCACGAGCTTGTCGTGTCCGTGTCTCATCCCGCATCAGATGAGGCGCTCGATCTCGTCCTGGAGCTGGTGGCAGTCACCGGTGTGGTGCCCGTGATCGCCATGGAATAAGCAATGCTTGCCGCGGCTGCGGTTCTTCGACCTCATCGGCTCGGGTTGGCGGAGAAGTCCCGAGTCTTTGATGTCTTCATATATCTCATAGACCGGTGCGGCTAGTGGGGTGTACCGCTTGTACTTTCGCTTGCGCTCCCCATCACGGTCTCTCTTATTCCCTGGGCCTGAGTTTGTCTCGGGAGCCCGCTTCTTGTCCCCCTCCCGACCCGGGCCGGTTGCGTCTCGGCAAGCGCTGAGCACCTCTTCGCACTCAGCGTGGCGCAAAGCCAGAGTCACTAGCTCGGCGGGGGTCGAGGGAGGGTGGAGGACAAGCTCGCGGCGGAGATTCTCATCCCGGGTGCCCCCAGTCAGTGCGGTTATGGCTGAGGCCACGTCAAGGGGGGGATTCTCAGGGCTTTCGATTTAAATCAATGAATATAGGCCCGGAGTCTTTCCCCTTGCGCCTGTTTGAGGGTCAGGAGCCCCGCTACTGACCTCGGGGGGCCACTTCCGGCGAAACTCTCTTTGAAGACTCACCCAAATTGCTTGAAGTCTCAGATGGATCCGGGGGCGAGGGCCCGGAACCATGCTTGAGCACCTTGGACCAGGGTGGTCACCAAGGCTCGGCACTTGATGGCGTCGGACGCTCCGTGCAGGGTCATTAGAGCGTCGAAGCTGTCGTAATGATCGGCCTGGTCGCCCTGGCCGTCGTAGGGCTTGAAGGTAGGGATGGAGGTTCTGGGAGATACCTCTGCCTTCAAGATGTACTCGGAGAATGGGGATTTCTCTTCATCCTCCGGAAAAGAGGTCTTCTGTAGGGCGCGAAGGGCGCGCTCCTGTTCTGCGAATCGCCTCTCGAAATCTCGTAGTCGCAGGGATAACTCCGGCTGCTGCCGCGTCGTGGGGCTGGGGGGGGCATCTTGGCGATCTCCGGGGACGTCAGTCTCTGGGTTCGGACGGGGCGCCCCCAGTTTTCCTCTCCTCGGCGTGGAGGAAGCCTCTTGCTCCGAAGGCGGAGCATGCGAGGGACCTCCCGTCCGGTTGCGGATGATCTGCTGGCCGCGGAGGGTGAAGCGGCCTCCGGCGGTGTGCTGGGACATATTTTCGCTGGGAGGTCTCCCTGTCGGAGCGCGGGACCTTCCATCCCTAGCCGCCTGGGCCCTCATGAGTTCCACGAGGACATCCAGTTTCGCGTTGAGGGCCTGGAAGGCTTCGGCGCCACCGTTGGGTCGTAGCCCTGCCGCCGCAGGAGGGGGTGGTGGATCGTCGGCGGGGGCGCTGGCGTTGGAGGGAGGGTTCTGTGAGGCCTGAGAGGGGCCATCCCCTGCCGCCACCATGGCCTTTCCCCTCTCGCCGACGGACCTCCTCCCTGAGCTCCTTCGCACCATACTGGCTTTTTGTACGTTTCCCACAGACGGCGCCAGATGAAGAGGCGAGATCTCGCGTTGGTCCTGAGCGGATGGTGGATCACCGGATAGTGAACTGCAAGACAGGGAAACGGATCAGGGGGCCCAGGGGAAACCCTGGGGGAAACCCTCCGATGCTTAAGTCAGTGGAGCTATGGCGGGAGCAATAAAGGGAGGTGAGAGCTTGTGCGCGAGATCCCTCTCCACCAGTGGGTGAAGTGGTTCTTGCTCAGGAGCTTTGAGCGTATGAGTGCCCTTACCTTCGTCGGAGGGTCTCTCTGGTTTAAATAGTATGTCGTCTCCTGGAGTCCTATAAGCCGAGGGGTTTCAGGTGGGAGTTACGTCCTCATCGTGGGCTTTCATTACCTTATCGTGGGAACATTATCACCTTGGGGAAGAAGAAGTCCCTTGCCTTCCTGAATTCCTGCCTGCTGTGGACTCTTAACGGCTGCAAAGGATAAGCAATCATCAGCTGTTCCAAGCTCAGGGAGGCCAGCCCTATCGGGCGATAGGCTTAGCTCGGAAGAGGATGGGTCGGATGGGTCGGCGTACGCCTTCTTCTCCCGGGTGGAGATATGGCTTGGGCCGGACCTTCCCTGTGACCTGACCGACACTCGGGCCCTCCGAGCCTAGAGGCCGCCTAGGAAGGTTGTGTCCTCGAGCGATTTTTTATTGGGCTTTCTTCCCTGAGTGGGCCCTGTGGGCTGTCACTTAGGAGAGCTTGGCCTCGTTGGGTCCTGTCGGGCCTAGTCGGGCTGCTCTTTGAATGGGCTACGGAAATCCCCCTCTCCAATATTTTTTTTAGATCTAATGATATTTTTTACTGAGGGAGATTTTATCCTTTTATAGGAAGAAATGAATGAATGGCAAAAAATCACGAATGAATGAATAAAAACATGGCGCCAAATGAAAATATGGCATCAAATAAAAAGAGACAAGAATAGGCAGACGACCCCTCTCCTGACCTCCTTAGTCCTTCCCTTTCCTCCTCCTTCAACCACTGCATCCCTTTCCTCTCTCACGATCGCACCCGCCTCTCAATCTCTTACCCGGGGGCGGCGGACTGGCGAGGGCGGGGGGAGGTGAGCTCCGGCAGCAGCGGCGGTCAAATTCTTTCCGGAGGACACCCCCCACCGTAGGTATTCCCCTCTCTCCCTCTCCTATTGGCCCCCCCTTCCTCAGTACATATTATCCCCCAAGTAATATGTACTCAAGAGTTGCATAGAGATTTCTTTTAAGTAAACCAACTGCTCCTTTGAGAATTTTAACCTTCATGCCTGATCTACAAGATGAACCTTTTCTCCTTATCACCAGGTGTACTCTTACAACATCAGATGAAATTCCAAGCCCCTGTTTTTATTGGGAGGGTGGGAAGAGGGATGTGGGTATAAATGTGTGTGCGTAAATGTGGATATGACCCTTTTTTCATTTTTGCCCCTTCAAGACTTTTGTTATGATATATGTGATTAGTATGCTTGGATGTGAATTAAATTGGTAGATAGGTGTGGATGTCGATATGTAAGAAAATGTGTATGTGAATGCGAGTATGTTAATGATTTTTTCCAGAAGATGATGTCGATGTCAACCACGGTGTGTGAATATGGAAGTGAAAGTGGATGTGGATATGGATGTATATGTGACCAAACAGAATGTACAAGTGTGGAAAATAGTCAATATTTAGGGGAGATGTACACGATATTTTCTTAGATGTAGTGATAAGATATATTGATATGAATTTTTTAATATGTTAGGTAAATATGGCTAGAATTGATCGTTCATGGATGAATCGCAGAGTAGTTGACGGATTGGTGTCAGAGGAGTTTAAGGATGGAGTTGATAGTTTTATTCGGTTTGTATTGGGGCATCCAACAGTAGTGGACCAGTGTGGTAACATCCGATGTCCTTGTTTACGTTGTAAAAATAAGAGATTTCATTCGTTATGGGATGTGCAAGCTCATTTATACAAGAAAGGGTTCACGAAAGGTTATATGAATTGGGTGTGTCACGGTGAGGAGTTCTGGTCGTATGATCCCGGCAATGTTGCAAGCACAAGTACCTATGTAGATATGGTACTCGATGCTACTGGCCCTAACTTTAATGTACAAGAGGAACACCTGTACCATGAAGAACCACCAAACAAGTCGGCTGAAAGATTTTATCAGTTACTTCGGGATGTTGATGAGCCGCTGTGGGATGGTTGTGAAAATCACACTCAGTTATCTGCTGTCTCATAGTTGTTGAATTTGAAATCCTAATTTCACCTTAGTGAGAGTTGTTTTGACCGTATGCTCCTCCTTATCAAGAGTATGCTGCCTCGAGATGAGAAGCTGCCTGAAAATTTTTACCGTGCAAAGAAGATGGTCAATGAGTTAGGGCTTGAATACCAAAAAATAGATGCATGCCCTAATCACTGTATGCTATATTATAAAGATAATGTAGAAAAGAGATCGTGTGATATTTGTCAGCATGATAGATTTAAACCTAATACAGGGGACAATTCAAAGCAGAAGGATGTGCCTTACAAGTCACTGCGATACTTCCCTCTCACGTCCAGATTGCAGCGGATGTATATGTCGTCAAAGACAGCTCGGCATATGATATGGCACACAGAGAGAGTAGGTCGTGTAGATGATATAATCAGTCATCTCGTCGACAGTGAAGCCTGGGCTCATTTCAATCGTACGTATACTACTTTTGCTCACGAGCCACGCAATGTTAGGTTAGGTTTATGCACAGACGGGTTCAACCCATTTGGAGGTTCAATGGTAGTGTTCATGACACCATACAACGTTCCGCCGGGCATGTGCATGAAGCGAGAGAACCTTTTCTTAACTTTGGTGATTCCAGGTCCAAAAAATCCAGGAAAAAATTTGGACATATATCTCAGGCCACTGATTGATGAGTTGAAAAGAATATGGAATGATGGAGTTGTTACTTATGATGCGTATAGAAAATAAAATTTCACTATGAAGGCTGCATTGATGTAGACAATAAGTGACTTCCCTACATATAGAATGCTATATGGCTGGAGGACACACGGGAGGTTGGCATGTCCTTACTGTATGGTTGATACCAAATCCTTTGTCCTGAAATATGGTAAGAAATCATGATGCTTCGATTGTCATCGACAGTTTCTACCAATTGACCATCCTTTCTGATGGCAAAAGGACTCATTCATTAAAAACACAGTTGAAATGAATGTAGTAGACTTGGAACGGATGTCTAGTCGACAAATGGTGGCACAGGTGCAAAACTTACCAGATATAGTGCAATTGTCGGGTAGTACATTACATCTTCGTGGATTTGGAGAGGATCACAATTGGGTAAAGAAAAGTATCTTCTAGGAATTGCCTTACTGGTTAGCCCCTTTGATACGGCACAACCTGGACGTCATGCATGTTGAGAAGAATGTCTTTGATAATGTGTTCAACACCATCATGAATATGAAAGTCAAAACAAAGGATAATGCCAAAGTGCGAGCGGACTTGAAGATACTTTGCAAACGACCAGAGTTGGAATTGCGGCCAGTACGGGGCAAAATTGTGCAACCTAAAGTAGCTTACGTGTTGAAAGACATACAGATCAATGAACTGTGTCAGTGGCTGAAGCAATTAAGATTCCCTGATGGATCTGTGTCTAACATAGCCCGTTGTATGAATGTCAATAAGGGAAAAAGATATGGATTGAAAAGTTATGACTGCCATGTGTTCATGGAGAGACTTCTGCCCATTGCATTCCGTGACATATTGCCAAAGCCTAAATGGGGAGCATTGACTGAGTTGAGTCAATTTTTCAGGATTCTATGTCCATCAGAACTCAAACTTGGGGACGTGCAAACTATGGAACAGAATGTGGTCACGATAGTATGCAAGTTGGAGAAGATATTTCCCCCTGCGTTCTTCGATTCCATGGAGCACCTGATTACACATTTGCCATACGAGGCCAAAGTTGGAGGACCGGTAGAATTTTGATGGATGTATCCATTTGAGAGGTAATCAGTATGTATTTACTGATTATTTGATAGTAGTTACATGTGTCTGTCATTGTCACTATATGTCATTGTCATATGAATTGTTGTCGTAGGTGTATGCATGACCTGAAAATGAAGGTTCACAATAAGGCTAAAGTAGAGGGTTCGATTACCGGGGCATATATTATTGAAGAAATTTTGAACTTCTGTTCGATGTACTTCGAACCCGAAATTCAAACTTGCCGCAATCGACCTCCACGTAATGATGATGGAGGAGAGGTGGGTCCGTCTGACTGGTTGTCCATATTTAAGTATCCAAGATGTGCATTTGGACGTTGTTCGAATCGCATATTAGAGGATAGAGAGTTGTTGGCCGCAGAGATATATGTTCTCCTGAACTGTGCCGAGATTGAACCTTATGTTGAGTGAGTCGTCAACTCCGTAGCTCCCGAAAATTGATAAGCATCTTGACGTTCTTCCTCCCATTTACGGTGATGTTGCATTCATCATTGCAGGCAATTTGATTCAGAATTAATTACTTAATGTCCACACCTCAATGACATGGAAGTTTAAAATGAACGAGAGAGATCTTTTGCCAGATGGCTTAAAGGTCAAGTAAGTGTCAATATACCAATTCCATAAAGATTGAGGTCTATGCACGTATCAAAAGAAAAGTAACATGGTTTATATTCATAAGTTGAAGAATATTATGTTACTGATGAAAGAGTCCGGGTGATAAGTTATGGACCTTCGAAGGTCACGCATACCTATCCAAGATTTTTTGTGAATGGTTATAGATTTCACACTAGAGATTATGGATAAAATAAGTCTACGATGAATAGAGGCGTATGCGTGAAAGGTAGTACATACAATGAAAATGATCTTGATTACTATGGTATTCTTGAGGAGGTCATAGAATTATAGTATCTCGGACAAGACAAGCATATATTCCTTTTTAAGTGTCATTTGTTTGATCCTCATTCAGTTCGAAACGATGCAATATATGGGATTGTCACTGTCAAACATAGATCAAAATTGAATACCTATGAGCCGTTCATTTTGGCCGCACAAGCCCAGCAAGTGTATTATTCAAGTTATTTATCGTCCAAGAATAAAGATTGGTGGGTAGTTTGTAGGGTAAAACCAAGACTTGTGCCTAATGATGAGTTAGATTTGATTGAAAGTGTCTGAGAGGATTCTAGTGTTGAATTTTTTCAATCAGACAAGGGTGACACTGCAGATTTGGTTGCTTCTAATCTTCATGTGATTGAATCTGACGAGCCACTTAGGTTGTCTATAGAGGACGAAGTGGAAGAAGTCGATCCAACTGAGCTAAGGAGGAAGAGTATGAATCTAGTGAGAATGAGGAAGATGACGAAGATGAGGCTGAGGTTGATATATCTTCAGCATCTGAAGATGAAATAGATAATGATTGAATATTTTGTAAGAAATTTAACATATATGCACTTCTTATCATTATTAATTCCTACCTCTCCTCGTAATTAGTTGTGGACTAATATGCACTACTTTAATTGTTGTCAATAATTAGATGGTTCGAGATCGTATCGGATCTTCGAGGAGAGGTGGTTACGGGAGGGGTTCTACCGGTTTGTTTATTTAAATTCTTAGATAAATGAGTAGTGAATGTGCACTTCGTTTTGATAATGATCGTTTGTGTTTATGGCACCAGGTACACTGATTACACCGCCCCCACCACCTACTGCGGGTCTGTTTATTTAAATTCTTAGAAAAATGAGTAGTGAATAAGCACATTATTTTGGTAATGATAGTTTATGTCTCTGCACCAGGTACACAGATTACACCGCCCCCCCACCTGCTACTGGTATATTTATTTAAATTCTTAGATAAATGAGTAGTGAATATGCACTTCATTTTGGTAATGATAGTTTGTGTTTATGGCACCAGGTACACAGATTACACCGCCCCCACCACCTGCTGCAGGTCTGTTTATTTAAATTCTTAGATAAATGAGTAGTGAATATGCACATTATTTTGATAATGATAGTTTATATCTCTGCACCAGGTACACAGATTACACCGCCCCCACCACCTGCTACTGGTATGTTTATTTAAATTCTTAGATAAATGAGTAGTGAATATACACTTCATTTTAGTAATGATAGTTTGTGTTTATGGCACTAGGTACACAGATTACACCTAAATTCGTAGATAAATGAGTAGTGAATATGCACTTCGTTTTGGTAATGATAGTTTGTGTTTATGGCACTAGGTACACAGATTATATTGCCCCCACCACCTGCTGCGGGTCTGTTTATTTAAATTCTTAGATAAATGAGTAGTGAATATGCACTTCATTTTGGTAATGATAGTTTATGTTTCTACACCAGATACATAGAGTACACCGACCCCACCACGTGCTACGGGTATGTTTATTTAAGATCGTTCATGAATGAGTAGTGACTTAGCACTTTGTTTTGCTCATGATATTTTAAATATATGCACCAGGTACATAGAGTGCACCGCCCCCACCAACTGCTGCACGTATGTTTATTTAAATCCTTAGTGTTTCGGCTCCAGGATTGGGATGCTGTCAAAATTTAGATTCATGTATACTCTTCATGTGGATAGTCAATGTGTTTTGTTGATGTAGAATCATCCATGGAGCTATAATGATTTTGTGTGTGTAGTTTACTTCTAAATTGCACAAACAACAAGTTGACAGTTGAACATAGAACAGGCTGAAAGCCAGTTATTTTCACAAGAAACAAAGAAAAGTCAACGTGGTAACGTAGTCAACGAACAATCAATGGAGCTAAGACAGTGGTCAACCCAAGTCTGTGCAGTCAAAGTCTGAATTCTTTAGAAATGCTGAACAAATCTATTAAGATTCATACAAGGGAAGGCAGGAAGATAAGGCAGACAAATGACTCATTAGTGGTGACAAATAGGGAGGTAAGATTGTCAAATAGCTCTTTACGGGTGAAAAATAGGTTGTAACACTGAACATATGTGAAGTGTTGAAGCTGCATGAAGGGGAAGTCCACTTGTGTTTACCCGCCAGCAGAAGAAGCTAAGGATGACAAATGCACACATAAGGCTGACAAATAGACTGCTATGGGTGGCATATACCCTCTTAAGGGTGAAAAATAGGTGTCAACGGAGACATTAGCTTAAGTGCTTAAGTGTTCGACGTATGTTCTACGCAAACTCTTGTTAACATATTGTTCATTATGTTTTAAAATTGGGTAGCGCCGTATTTTTTATTTTAATTTGGGCATAATTTTTAATCGGGGGATATATTCACCACCCCTCCATATCCTATCCTTCCACACATCACTTAGATAAATGAGTAGTGAATATACACTTTATTTTGCTCACGATATTTTATGTCTCCGCACCAGGTACACAGAGTGCACCGCCCATGCCAACAGCTACGGGTATGTTTATTTAAATTCTTAGATAAATGAGTAGTGAACATGCACTTTATTTTACTCACGATATTTTTTGTTTACAAGTTTGTGTGCCTCTACATCAGGTCTACAAAGTACACCACTTCCATCACATTCTACTGCTATGTTTATTTAAATTCTTAGTTAAATGATAAGAATTCTATATGTTTACTTGTTGACATTTTTTATTTAATAATGAGCTAAATTCTGATTAACTACTTCTATTTTACTTGTAACAGGTACGTCGGGCACACCACCTACGATAGTTGGCTCGTCCGCCCACGCGGGCACACAACAGGCAGACGATGCTGTTAGCCATCACGAGGGCGAGCGGGTGGTGTTGCAAGAGGGACGCAAGCCATGTTGGATCTCTGGGTAAATATTTAAACTCATGAATTATGTTCGTTATCTATCCATCAACTATATATATAATTGTTGGCTATCATTTTAACATTTGTAATTGTAGGGATAAAGTAGAGCCCAGTGAGGCTTCTCATTTTATTACCAACATTATTGAGCGACATGTGACCGGCCCATATAAGTCATTTCGAAAGTTTTCTTAGGATATCTGCGATCGATTGTATGACGAGTTCCTGGTATACGATTTAATCTTTTAAATTACATATTTCCCAACTCTACAATTTCAATCCACTAACTTATAAAATTTGAATTCTTGACAGTAAGGATATCAGTTTGTGAGGCGAGCTGACGCCAGACGAGCTCGACGTGTATGGGAGGCCACAGGAACTGTAAATTATAAGCATCATTTACACGGCTGTCGGGAACGTACCAAGGCTCTAGCCGGGGGGAGCGAGGACCGTGGCCTTTGGAAGGCACACGACCCCGCATGGATGAGGAGGGAGTACTGGGAGGACCTCTGTGATATATGGGCCGATCCTAATTGGATGGCCAAATCTGCAAAAGCCAAAGCCACACGTGCGTTATATCCAGACGTGCATCTCCATAATTCTGGATCCATTTCCTTCGCGACCCAGAAGGAGAGATTGGTAAATAATCATCTTAATTTTATTATAGTATATTTCTTATGTCCATATTTATTCTCTATAACATATATAATAGGAAAAGAAGAGGGGTGGTACGTCTCGTACCGTGATTTATTTGCTACAGTTCACCAAAAGAAGGGGACAGATCAGTATGTGAGCGAGAGAGCTCACTCAGTAGTGGTAAGATTATATACATACACATTTTATTTTATATTTCAATTTTTAAATATGATTGATTAATATGACATTTATAATATTTTTTATTCAATTTGCAGGAGTCATATGACAGGCATATATGACTGAAAAGTATGGGGACGAGGAGACGCAGCGGCCGCAACTAGATCTTGAGGCATGGGTAGTAGCAACCGGCCCACCGAAGAAAGGACGAGTATACAGTTTTGGGCAGAGCTTAGACACCAGGCCGATTCTAGCATCTTCTCCGGGCTCAGCTTCGTCCTAGTTCGGTAGCAGTTCCATCTCTACTCCCTCCATCGGCACTTCTACGAGCCAGATTACATCCATCGTCGAACAAGCGGTAGACCTAGTCGAGGAACGCATGGAGGCATGCTTTACTTGGGCGGTTGCTACCCTCCTAGCCCAGGCTGGGATTTTGTCTCACGGAGCACCCTCGAGCACACCATAGCCCTCTCATGTGAATATTTAATTTAATTTTTAATTTCGTAGACTTTAGAGTTATAATAGAGGAGTATCTGTGATACCAATGTTGTGTGCTCTATAGGCAAAGCCGGAAGCAAGTATATGAATATGTGTGCGCAGCAGGATCTAGAGGGGGGGGGGTGAATAGATCCTATAAAATTTTTAACCTCAATTTTTAAGCCTAGGACAATTTAACACTCAGCTATCAAACCACGAGCTCAGATGATATCTGTGAGAACAATATAAATGAAAGTGACAAGAATGCACTAACTAAGAGAATGCTATCTCACAGAATCCACTCAGATCAGACTGTAATACAACCACTTAGCGTCTAGGGAAGATCTGTTCATATGTAAACCTGTGAATGGAGGTAGATGATAAGGGCCATCACACCAATGCAAATCACGGCACACAGAATTTTTAGGTGATTCGATCTGCCACGCAGATCTACGTCCACCCCACACTCAAACCTGAGTGTGGCTTCCCCTTGCAACAGCAATAACCGACGACTCAGTCTGCAAACAAACACTGACTTACAGCTTGACCTAGAAGAACACTCTCCTCTCTTCTTCTGATCAACTTAGAAGGAATCGTGAGTAACACCTAGTTACCCACAACCAGAGGATCAGTCCTCTCTTCCTCTGAAGCACAGAGGGAATCATTCTCTTCGACCAGTTTGATCATTCTTCAAATGTCATAGCCATGAGCCACTTTACACCACTGAACAGTCATTTCACACTGCTATACAGTCATTTATCTGCTTTGTCCACCCATTTTCACCCTTAATCCGCAGCTAAAAAGTCATCTTTCATTCTGTGAATTCTTCTATCAGAAGTCGACTTGTAAGCCCTTCCGAGTCGGCTTGAGGTTCTTGGTTTTCAGCTGTTTCACACCTGCTGCCTATTATTCACCTTTTCACTGTTATTTGTCACCACTATTGCCTATTATTCACCTAGTCCATCTATTTGTTACCTTTAAGGTAGCATCTATCACCCGTAATGCACATTTGTCCGCCTTAAGGGATATTTTTCACCCTTATTCTTCAACGGGTATGAAGTCTATCTTAAGGTGATATATCAGCTTGTTTCTTCAGCGATTGGAGGCTTCTTCTGCAGAGTTGCTTCTAGGGCTTCTGTGACACTACCATGCTTATGCTTACCTGAATTCTTCAGATATTACAGTTCTTCAAACAGACATTCTTCAAGCATACAGACATAACGATTCAAGCATTCATAGCATTGACATTATAACTCTTCAAGCCTTCATATGAAAATATTATTCAAGGCAGTAGAAAACATTTGGACATTAGCCAGCACACATCAAATTCATGATATAAAAAACTATTATCATAATATGATTCATAGTGTTAGGCATCATCAAAACCACAGGGCACAACAATAACATTACTACTTAGTTCAAAGACTTCAGCTTTGAGAGTGAAAGAAATCATCTTTATGTTATCTACTTTCGAATTTAGAAAATAAAAAATATATTTAACTAGATTTATTAATAATTATATTTATTTAAATCTATTTATTAATATTTTTTTGTGATGTAGGATCCTCCTATAGTCGGTGATGGTGGAGATGCTACGAATGACGAATGAGGATGATGCAACGGATATCTCTTGATTTTTTTTAATGATATTGTGAAAAAATGATATATTTCAATTAATGTAACTGTAACTTTTTTTATTCAAAGATTTATGTGTTGTGGACATTCTTTATTATAATTTACAATCGGACTTTATCCTATTGTGTGTTGTATATGTTGTTTATTGCGTGCTTTATGTTGAGTTGCATCCATTGTGGTGTATAATTGTAGCTTTAAATAGGTTTTTAAAATTTTAAAATGTATAAAAAAATGTGGAGAAAGTTTTCGACGGAATTTCGACCAACTAACAATTCATCGGAACCAATTTCACGCACTTATTTCCTGATGTATTTTTTTCGAGCGCAAATCTGTCGAAAGGTTCAGACGTATTTTCGACCAACGAAATGTTCGTCGGATCTAATAGGAGCCTTATAAGTTTCGACGTATTAATTATCCGCCTCAAATACATCAAACATTAACGACGTATTTTCGACCCAAGGTAGGTTCATCGGAACTAATTTAATCCACATCAGTTCTGACGTATTAATTATCGTCTCAAATGCGTCGAACATTAACGACGTATTTTCGACATAATAACAGTTGGTCGGAACTAATTTGACCCACATGTTTTTAACGTACTACTTATTCGATTGAAATATGTCAAAAATTAATGACGTATTTCTGACTAAAATAACTTTCGTCAGAACTAATTTAACCTAAATATTTGCGACGACATAATTTTTCTATCGGAAATACGTCGAAAACTTTAGACCTATTTTCAACTAAATTATGTTCCGTTGCAATGATTAATTAATTTCGTATTATTAATTATCGACATAAATAGCCACCATAACTTCGACTATATAGTTTCGTCGATAATTTCGGATGAATTGGCGACGCCATTTTAATACGTCAAAAATTTGTGACGTAAAATTTCTGACGTCCATATTCCGTCGCACATACGTCGGAACTACGTCAAAAATTCATTTTCTGACGTATCTCCGACGTATTTATGATGGCAAATGGACGTCGGAATTTCTCATTTTTCTTGTAGTGATATAACTCCAAGGGTGGTTGCAAGTAGAAGTTTAACATATGTCTTAGTGAGTTCATTAAGGTAATTTTGTGTGAACAAGATTAATGTGTTATCCTTAATGCATACATTTTGATTCACATATAAATCACTTGTTTTATCTTATTTTTCAGGATGGAGATTCATGTTTGATGTTTAGATGTCAAAGGAATGCATGGATATATCATTTGGACTTCAAAAATCTAAAAATCACTTGAACATACCCTGAAAGGGTCAACCCCTGTTCTGTTCCAGGGGCCAGACAGAAAACTCTGCCAAAAGGTGTCGACACCCGTCCAGAAAGGTGTCGACACCTTTTTAGGTCCTGGGCAAACCAGAATAGAAAAACAAAAGGGGTCGACCCCCCTCCCAGAAAGGGTCGACCCCCTCTGTGTTCGCCTCTCGAACGTGATTTTCGTGGGCTTTCGAAACCAACTCATGTGACCTCCATTTGGACTGATATTTTACCCTAATACCGCTGGGCTATTGGTGGACTTGTAAGAGACTTTTTGGAGGGTTCTAGAAAGGGTATTTGTGTCTTGTGATTGTTGACACCCATTTTATGACCAATAAGTTGGGTCATCCCCTTGTTCATTCTATATGATGCTCCGAGTTGTTCACTCTTTTGTTGAGCCTTTTTAGTCAATTTGAGGTTTATTTCATGAGTCATATCTCCTTGGTTGGGTCTGGTTCCTTATCCCTTTCCGTTGGACGAGGCTTAGCAAGCTCTCATTTTCATTTGAACTCTATTGTCTCTAATAGTCATTTGATGGGGCGTTACAGTCCTCTAACGCATCTTCCCTGGTGCGTTACATCCTTCCAGAGTCCTTAAGCGTAGGGCTTCCTTTCAAGCTTATCTTTTGCCTATCTATTGAGTGTGACGGTTTATCGTGTGACCGTTACTTATTATAACGCATCTGCTCTAGACCGTTACATTCATCTAGAGTCCAACGTTTGAAAACTTCCCCCGTTGATCTTATCTTCTTAGAGGATAGGGTTGTGTGACGGTCCCTTCCTGGAGCGTTACATCACTGTGGCGGTCTATCATGTAGCCGTTACATCAAACAGAGAGTCCTGCCAAGCCTGGCCTTTTCTCTGCTATTATGTGATCGAACTAAGAGTTTGATTCTTTGGTTTCTCTTCCAAATCTCATCCTAAGAACCTTTCATTCGATTCTGTGGATTCTTGGGAGTATTATCTTCAAGAGTTTGCTAAGAAACGTCCTACTTTCTAGCTGGATTATCTTGAACTCGAATCTAGACTTTCAGAGTCTATAAATAGAACGCTTGACTTCATGGCTTGGAGGGGAAAAATCTGGAGTTCGCGTCGAAGTGCTGCCGCATCCTGGAGCCAGAACCAACCAAGGAGAGCTGCTTCCCACGTCCATCTACTTCCAAAGTCCAGGGAGTATCGGTTTCAAGGGTTTAATTTAGTCAAGTCATTGGTCATAGTGCTTTTCCCTCTTCTAAGCAATCATAGCATTGTCCCTATCCATCTTTCACGTTCTTTCATCTGTTGCATTCATTTAAAACATCCTCCCATCTTTTAAAACGCCCCAGAGGGGTTAAAAAAACAAACCTCCCCGGTATTTCCCTCTCCTTTTGCATGTTCATAAGTTCTTTGGATTATTGATACTACTTTGTGAAAGGGCTAATCTGGGTTATTTTTCTTGTGTTTAACACTCTTTTGCAGGTTTACAGAGTTCATATCACGAGGGCCAAGCTCTCTAGCCGGCTGAAAAGCTTGGAGATCAAAAGATTCCTAATCTTATTCTGTAGAAGCTTTGACGGTCTATCACAGGCGCATTAGAGTGTTGTAGCGGTCTATCGTTGGATCGTCACAGTCCTGTGACGCACTATCCTTCGACCGTCACATTCCACAGAGCTGTAGTTTTTTGATTGTTTTCTCTCTTCCGTGGGCGAGTGCATCATCCTCCTATTCTAAGGTATTTATCAGGTATTTGGCTTATTTTTACGTTGGTGGCGATCACATCTTTTCTTAGTTTGGGCATTAGCTTTTCTCTCTCATCATATCTCTTCTTTACTTTTGCTTGTTCCACCTCTACGGTGTGTTTTCTCTTTATTCCTTATTCCACGTCCCGGCGTGTGTTTTTCTTTCCTTGCTTAGTTTAGTTTTGATTGAGATAGCATGCCCATGCTAGAGCTTATGTTGGTTGCCGAGGTTCATGATTCGCATGTTCATAGGTTGATTGATTTCATTACTTGGCTCATTATCTGCTCATAGTTGGCATCATAGCCTATCTTGCAAAAGAAGGGGCATATTAAAATCAACAGTTTTTTTGACGATCACGGTGGGACATCTAGTGCCAATCATGCTTTGGATCTATGTTAAAACCAGCTTTCATTTGCTTACCTTGGTTGCCCAGTGTGTTCCCCGGATTTTCCTTTTATTTCCTATTGTTTCTGGTTTTCTGGCTCCTCTGACGGTCCTGCATCGCCGCGTTACACTATTCTGACGGTCTGGTCTTCGACCGTCACACTTCTCTGACGTAGGGGTTATAGACCGTCACATGCTCCAGATAGGTACGCATCCCGAGGTGCATTCTATTTTCACAATTTTTGCTGTGATCTTTGTGCTTGGATGTTATCTGTTCTCCTCCTTGGTTGGTTCATATGTTCATATCATTGTGTGCATAATTGATTGTTAGATCTTAGGCTAGGATTTGCATGCACTCTGGTGCACATAGGTTCATGCATATTTCCATACATTAGATTGCATTCTCCTACCTTGGTGCGTGGACCTCTCGTCTCCATATTCCTTGGAGCCGACCAAGAAATCACATCAGGGACCTCCATAAGTCCCCGTGAGCCGTGGATTCCCACACGGACACCGGGCCGGTTGTACCTTTTCTACCCCTTGTCTAGTATTGCATAGGTGAAGGAGTGATTACATTTAGAGTCAACACGGCCACACATCCTTTCCTATTAGAAACCTACTTGTGGAAAGCACATCCTAATCAAATCACTAAGGTTCTAAAGGAAGAAATCATAAAAACTTTGTTGCATCATCTAAGTAACTTGGTTGAATTTAAGTGTTGTCATCTCGTTTTCACTTGCATCTTTGTCAAAGTTATCTAAGTTTGATCGCTCATTGTGTGTTTGTTGTGTGTTGTTTGCTGTTTTATCTAAGGATTTCCGTTGCATGTGGAGTTGCCTTCGTCCATTAGAGTCATCTCCTAGGGTCAATTCCTTCTCCAAGTTCTACTCCAATCCTCTCTTCGAACCCATCATGGCTTCTTTCAATCCTCCCCGTTCCCAAGAGGATTCTCTTCCTCAAGGGCTTCTTGAAAACCCCCCTAGGGTTATCTCATTCCTGTCTGGAGAGGGGTCCGCCTCTCTTCCGTCCTCCGTCCCTATGGAGGGTAGCCAAACCACTCCTTCCTTCTCTTCTCCTTCTGCTGGCTCCATTCTTCAAATGATGGCCCAGTTGGATCCGGCCCAACTCCAGGCTGTCTACCAGGCCATGCAGGGGGCCAATGCCCTATCTCCTACGATTGTGTAAGGCCAATCTAATCTTTCCATCGACCAATCTAGAGTTGGTGGGCCCTCCATCCAGCCTACTCCAATTGATCTTACTCCGGTCCAACCACGGACCATCACATTTGCTGGCATGGAAACGGGCCAATCTTCTGCTTCGGCCCAGCAATTTTCTGACAAGGGAAAGTCTATTCTCCCTTCGTTCATTCAAGCGGATCATCACATATCCGGCCCCTCGGTGCCACAAGTCCTCATTGGCCCTTCAGACTTCTTGCGCCCTCAGCAAGGGGTTGCCCAAGTCCATTCTAGTTTCGGTCAGTCTCCGGCCCAATATCCTTCTTATGGGCTTCCCACTTTATCCACCTACCCTTCTGGGCTTCCACCTCCAACAACAGTTTACCCTTCCGCTCCTCAATTTCAACCTTTGTCTTTCACTACCCCTGCTCCGTCTAGAGAACATGAACTCCTTGACAAATGGGCCGCCATGCAGTAGCAACTTGACTTCCTTCAGAAGCGAGTTGGCCCTCAATCTTTGGCAGACGTTCCAGTCCCTAGCTTCCTGAATATCCGATTCCCTCCATAATCTGAGCTCCCCAACTACATGAAATATGATGGGAACGGCAATCCCTTTATTCATGTAAGGGACTTTTTATACGAATCGGCTCAATTTCAGTATGATGATCGCCTTATGGCGTACCTGTTCCGCCGATCGTTGGATGGCGTTGCACTGGAATGGTTCTACTCTCTTCCATTAGAGGATGCTGAAAGTTTCAAGACAGTAAAATACAAGTTCATCCAGGGGTTCCAAGACAGGGTCGGCCCGTAATATTCATTTATCGACTTGGTGGCCGAAAAGATGAAGCCAGATGAGGAGTTTGCAACTTACGCTGACAGATGGAGACAGATGGCCGCCAGGGTGCCAGGCCACATTTCTGAGGAAGAGAAGGTCAAGTTACTCATCTCCAATGCTACTCCGACCTTCCGAAACATTCTGGCCATGAATGATATAGCCAACATGCACCAACTCTATAGCCGGGCGTGATTCATTCAAACGCAGTTCAAAGACTCCCCCATCCACTTGCTCTTTGAGAACCAAAAGCCAAAATACCACAAGAAACTTCAAGGGCCTGTCACCGAGGGGGTTCAGACCAATGAACAAGTTCAAGCCATTAACTTCCCTTTCCAAGCCGTACCTTTCCGCTTCCCGTAAAACCCCCGCACTCCGCAAAACTCCGCTCCACAAAACTTCCCAACCATTCCACAAAATCCTCCACCTACCTTTGCCACTCCACAGAATACCTTTACCGCTCCACAACAACCTCCACAGCCTTCGCAATACCATAATGTCCCACCACCCAACGGCTACAACAACAACAACAAGCGCTCGGCTCTTAAAAGAGCACAATACCCACCCCTGCCAGAAACCCTCACGGATATCTTTTCTGCTCTCATGTCAGTTAGTGCTATACAACTCCCTCCGGAACGGCTCAACTGGAACCCGGCCGTTGATCAGACAAAGTATTGTATGTTCCACAGACAGCCAGGACATACTATTGAAGGGTGTTTTCAGTTCAGGGATTTGGTCTATGACCTCCATGAAGGACAAAGGATTGATTGGGCTGAAATGCATAGGGCCATTACAGAAATTAAAGAGAAAAGAAGGCAGCCGCCGAGGCAGTAAGTGCATCAACAACAGGCACCGTAGCCACAGCAGCAGCCGCAACAGCAACAGCAGCCGGTTCAAGACTTGGGGATCCACCAGAACCCGATGCCGAACCATCCTCCCGCTCCATAGCCTCAGCCGCCGGCACCAGCTCAGGTCAATGTTGTCCAACCCCCAACTCCTAACGCCGGGTGGTCCTTTGACGATGATAGCTCCACGCCACAGGTTATGGCCCCTCACCACAACTACCTTAATTCCTCCGCTTCCTCCATCCTCATACCTACGCACCAAACCCCTTCTCCACTTGTTCTCCCATACACCCCCGTAAATACGTCATCACCCGCACCTCCATCACCCCCGCCATTGCTCACCCCCGCTTCCATCACTACCCCTCCGCTCACCTTTTCACCCGCTATCACCGTACCTCCATCTAACCCTCCACTCATTACGCCTCCGCCTACTTTTGTATCCCCGCTTTCGCCCACACCTGCTACCACCAACCCCTCACCCATCATCCTTTCCACCACATCCTCTTCCGCACCACTCATCCAACCCACCGGGCCTACTAAATCCCTTATCTTGAGCCCATCTGAGGCCGCGGCAGCCTATAACTTCGCCCTGCGGAGCGGGCGTATGTTTCACTGTAATTATCCTTCCACCTCCAACCCCCAGTCTTCCCAACTGGCTGCTGAGCAGGAAGAAGCTGAGCCGCTACCAGGGACCCAATACGATCTGTTGCATCACTTGGATAGGGTGCCTGCTAAGATATCCGTACTGGAGCTTATCAAAAGATCTACCCTTCACCAAGATGCTCTCAGAAACTTCCTTCAAAAGGTGATGGTCTATGAAGACGTGGCAGCCGACAGTTTACCTACGACATTGGCAGCTATTTCTAAAGGACCAGTTATAACCTTCTCTGAAACCGAGCTAGCACCTCCAGAAGCTCGGAAAATGCTACTTTGCATTACCGTTATCTTGAGTAAAATCTGCATTGATGCGGCGTTAGTTGATACAGTGGCATCTATCAATGTGTGCCCGCTCAGCACTCTCAGAGCCTGCAATCTGTCATAAGAGCTTCTACGCCCGACCCCCACTACTATAGCTGCTTATGACAATTCTCGGAGGGCATGTCACGGGATTGTTACTATTCAAGCTGAGCTTGGGCCTCTCACCATGCCCATTGAATTCTATGTGCTGGACATCGACCCCATGTTCAAAGCTATCTTGGGTCGTCCGTGGATCGACACTCTCAGTGCCCTACCCTCCACCGCGCACCAATGTCTTAAGTTCCCTTTTCAAGGGAGGGTGGTTAAAGTAAAAAGCTCATCCACGGTCCAGTCAGTCAAAGTTATTTCAGAGAAGATTCTTCCCACATTATTGCCCAGCAGCTGGCCCGTTATTTATGTACTAGATCTGGATTTCCCTTGGGCTTATACGCCACGCAAGCTCGCCACTACACCCGTCAATATCAAAGTGAAACCCCAAATCCGAGATTCCAAGGGTTGGGCTATCATATTGAAGCTGGGTTATCAACCGGGGAGAGGCCTCAGTGTGCAGTTACAAGGGAAAACTAAGCTAGTACCCAAAGGAAGAAAGATGAGCAGGCGTGGTCTCGGTTACCAAGAGTCCGCATTATCAGTTTTGGGCGATTCAGGGCCACTTACATGGGACTATCGTCAACACTTTGTTAAAGGTCCTCTTCAGCCAGGAACCCTAAATTCACAGCTAGCACCGTCGAAAAAGAAAGATACAGCTTGCACAATCGCTAGTCCACCTCTGCTTCCAAAAGGGCATGTTGATGATATGTCAGATTTCAGTGAGTCACTTACCAGAATGTTCAGCGAACCAGATGGCCATGATCAGAAGAAGAATCAAGAAACCCGGCTTGTTCAGTGGAGGCCGAAGAAACCAATTAGCTATCTGCAAGAAAACGGGAGCTCACCTTGGTCTCCCTCCCGCCTCTCATCTCTCTTTCAACAATTGGAGTCCATACCCCATTCACCCCCGATCATGGTCGATCCGTATTTCACAAAAAGACCACTTGAAATCTTGTCTGTCCCATGTGCATGTGGGCGCTGCCCACCCATTGATCTATCAACTCTATTTACTCCCCCTTCCTCCACCACCCCACTCCGCGAGATGTGGTTTCGATCCTCTGATCCATTCTTCGATTGCATCTTCCCCGAGTTGTTCCCCATGCAACTTCCTCCTCCTCCATCCTACTGTATGATCTACACTGATCTCCAAAAAAAATGTGAAATTTGAAACGGAGATTTTGGTGGAAGATTACGCTATCTTGTCTCCATCCTTCTCCTAGGGGCACGAGTCCCCTGCTCCTTCCTTTCCACTAGATTTCCTTTCTCCTAGGTTAGGCGTAGGGTCCGTCGAGTCTAGGGAAGTAGGGTCAGTTAGAACTAGAGTGTTGTGTAGTGGACAGCGGATCTAGAGGGGAGGGGTGAATAGATCTGCCCCTCTTCTCGCAATGCAATCCTCTATATAGCTAGTTAAAAATAATTGCAGCGGAATACAACTAGCTTAGCGACGTATAAAACGATTTGCTTAGAAATATGATTTCACAATATGGAGATTGAACCTAAGCATGCATCTAAAACAAATCAACCGCACAATCAAATCACAACACAAAGGATTTTAAGGTGGTTCGGACTGAATCCCCAGTCCTACGTCCACCCCTCACTAAATCTGGTGAGGCTCTACTAGTGCCACGCATTGAACCGTAAATCGGAAAGACCTCCGATTGAGTTCCTACTAACCACAGATAGGGACGTCAACATCACAGATCAGACAACTTCTGATTGCCTTCCTACTAACCACCGGTAGGGACGATCTTCAGTTTCAATCGTTTGTATGAAATGAAAAAGAACAAATATGAAAACACTCAATCATCAAACAAGATATAGAATATGCTCATGAAGAAAAATCTTGTCTGAGATTGCTGGAGCTTGAGTTGGATGCTTCAATGGTGCCTTCTTCCTTGAGAGATGATCATCCTTGAGTTGATGAAGAAGACTATGGATGTAGCTTTGATCTTCCTTTTGATCTCCTTGAGTTGATGAAGAGTTTGATGCAGTTTAGATCACCCTTGAGAGCCTTGATTGCTTCTTGCTTCCTTGGAGGTTGAGATGGCTTCAGATCTAGGCTTGAATCCCTTGAATGGATGAAGAACTTCTTCCCGGAGTACTGTTCACAGCTACAGTACTCGAACTCCTCTCACCCTTGTAGCCTCCTTTGATCTCCCTTGGATTCACAAATGATCAACCAGGGTTTCTAACCCTCTTGCATGTGTTTTATAACCTTTGAATGGTCCTTAGACATCCCCCAGACCAGATCCACAATCTATGGAAGATTGGGTGACTTTGGGGTTAAACAAATACAAGGAAAGGGGCTGGCCTCGAAGTGGAAATAGAAGTCAAACATGGCTGCATAGGGGCTAGCGGTCGACCGGAGGTAGATGGCGGTCGACCGCTACTGAAAAACCAGCAAACAGATGGTCCCTGGGAATTCCGGTCGACTGCTACTGGGTTGGCGGTCCACCGCCACTGAAAGAACTGCAGACGGTGTGCTGCTGGCTGGGGCGGTCGACCGCCCCTGTGCTGGCGGTCGACCACCAGCTGGGAAGACCCCGGGCTTTCTCGGGTCGGTCCGTTAACTGCTTTAGCTCCATCGCTTGACTTCTTTAGTAGCCCGTTCATGTCTGTGCAGAAAAAGAAGATACAACTACACGGGGCATACCCCGACCTGACAACTGGCGACTAACACATGGCACCTGAACCACGTGGAGCCTCGGAAGCGCTCCCCTGAAACCTCGTCTCACCTGAAACACGGTGAAAACACATAGGGAATGAGCCTTAAAACAAAAGGCTCAGTAGGGATCATCCGGTCCCCACCTCGTCAACCGAGAAACCACGCAGAAAGTAGCTACAAGCTACCACTAGCAAGATGCAGAACAGAAGCTACAGGAATAAATAAACGGGAAAGCTTTGCTACGTCTAGTACCGAACGCACGGCATGAAAACTGAGACACCTCGCCAAACCCTCAAAGAGTCGCTACCAAGCAAAGATAGGAGTACCAACCACTAGAAGCAAGGCCGGATGCGTCCACTGATGGCTTAAACCGCGCCTCAGGTGTCTCCCTCCGGCTCAGCGGGAACTGAGACACCGTACAAGTAACCACAGAACAAGTGACTAGCTGGGGTCACACTCGTCAGCGCGGGTCCAACCGCCCCCAACCACGTGTGCACACACAGACCTTGCATCCCAGGTCTGGTCCTCTGATCGGTTTTCCCCTCAGTCGGACTCTGGCTGCAAGACGTGAGGCCCTACGGAAACCAGTTTAAAACTGTCTCTCGGGGTAGCCTCGCCACCACTCCCTGGTGGGACCACTCGCATGTCGGAAGGCTACGACTAGTGGAGTGTCACTAAAGGAGTAGACTCTCTAGTCAACGGAAAGCAACGTCTGAACCGGACAAAGTACAAGGACTGCTCCTTGTACCGTCACTGACTCACGGTGACACAGCCAAGAACCACTTCCCGGGATCCCACGACACCCTAACATGTGTCCCCCACATGATGCCCAACATCAGTCAGACCACGGGTCAGCACGTAGATCGAGGTCCACTCACCCGGGACTCGAATCGGCAAAGAACAACTCTGGTCGGACATAAACTACTGGCGGTCCAGCTTTTGGCCGCCACAGTGGCTAGCGGTCCATCTCTGAACCGCCACAAGAAGTTAGCGGTCGCTTAATGGGCCGCTACGCCACGGGCTATGGAGGCACAAACGGTCCTACCTTGGGCCACCAACGGGTACGTAGCGGTCGTACCTGTTGAGTAGTGGACATCGGATCTAGAGGGGAGGGGTGAATAGATCTGCCCCTCTTTTCGCAATGCAACCCTCTATATAGCTAGATAAAATAAATTGCATCAGAATATAACTAACTTAACGAAGGACACAACGATTTGCTTAGCTAGATGATTACGTAATATAGAGATTGAACCTAAGCATGCATCTAGAACGAATCAATCACACAATCAAACCACAACACAAAGGATTTTAAGGTGGTTCGGACTGAATCCCCAATCCTACGTCCACCCCTCACCAAATCCGACGAGGCTCCACTAGTGCCACGCACTGAACCGCAAATCAGAAAGGCCTCCGATTGCCTTCCTACTAACCACAGGTAGGGACGTCAACACCGCAGATCAGAAAACTTCCAATTGCCTTCCTACTAACCATCGGTAGGGATGATCTTCAGTTTCAATCGTTTGTATGAAATGAAAAAGAACAAATATGAAAGCACTTAATCATTAAACAAGATATAGAATATGCTGAAGAAGAAAAATCTTGTCTGAGATTGCTGGAGCTTGTGTTGGATGCTTCAATGGTGTCTTCTTCCATGAGAGATGATCTTCCTTGAGTTGATGAAGAAGACTATGGATGTTGCTTTGATCTTCCTTTTGATCTCCTTGAGTTGATGAAGAGTTTGATGCAGTTTAGATCACCCTTGAGTGCCTTGATTGCTTCTTGCTTCCTTGAAGGTTGAGATAGCTTCAGATCTAGGCTTGAATCCCTTGGAATTGATGAAGATCTCTTCACGAAGTACTGTTCACGGCTACAGTACCATCTCCCTTGAACAACCTCCACAAGCCTCCCTTGATCTCCTTTGATCCAAATGAAGCATTAGGGTTTCTAACCCTCCTTGTGTTGGTTTTATAGACTTTGATTAGTCCTTGGACATCCCCCAGACCAGATCCACAAATCATGGGAGATTAGATGAGTTTTGATTAAACAAATCCATGGAAAGGGGCTGACCTCGAGGTGGAAAATGAAGTCAACAGATGTTGGCTCGGGGCTGGCGATCGACCTGCAGAAGCAGGCGGTCGACCGCTACTGAGAAACGCTGTAGACGGATGGTCCCTGGTATTTCCGGTCGACCGCTACTGGGCTGGCGGTCGACCGCCACTAAGACTAGTATAGACAGTGGTCTGCTGGCTGGGGTGATCGACCGCCCCTGTGCTGGCGGTAAACCGCCAGCTGGGCAGACCCCGGGCTTTCCCGGGTCGGTCTGTTAACTGTTTTAGCTCCATCGCTTGACTCCATTAGCAGTCCGTTCATGTCTGTGGCATCACCCTTGACAGTCTTGAAGATTTCTGTTGATTATATCCCCGCGACCAGACCACGCAAGTCGATCCGCGTGCAAGGGTGCAATATTGAGCTTTCACATTTGCCATCTCCACTTCATTCCTTGGCAATTCATTGGCATATCTGTCATGAACAAAACATCACGTATGTCAGTCATATGAGAGTTAAAACAATAATGACTTATAGTGTTTAGCTTTTATCAAAACCAAGAATATCCAATAACTCAAATGACCACAAGATGATGTCGATTGACCCAAACCACAGGAAGACTCAAATGATCACATGGGCACAACATAGAGAAGTAGGGTCCTGTTCTAGGTCATCTAATCCTTTCGAGATTGAGCCGCGCTCGCTTGCACGTCCTTCCAAATCCATTCCTGATAGGTTCTTGCAAGATCTGGCTCAGTGATGTCATGCTCTTTTGAAGTGTCCAGAGTTCGTCGCTACGGCAATCATGATAGAAGATGAAGAGGAAATAGAAGGGGTGTGGAGCGATGACGGACTCGGTGTCTATGAAGTCTTGGATGGGAAAGACCAGATTAAGGATGAGGACAACAACGTAGATGACACTGTCGATCTGTATGCGTAAGGATTAAAGAGATTCGACGAGCCATTGTCGGCAGTGGATGAACCTACGAAGGAAACAAATTTGGAACTGAAGAAGACACAAGGCCCATCATTATTGCCGCTAATCTCCCTCCGCAAGTAGAAGAAGATTTAGTCAAGGTTCTGAGGGAGTATAGTGATTCTTTTGCCTGGTCTTACGAGGACATGCCGGGTCTTGACCCCTCTTTAGTGGAACACCGAGTCATACTTAAACTAGGGGCAACACCCGTAAAACTGAGGTCGAGAAGATTTCACCCCCACATGGCCTTAAGGATCAAAGAAGAAGTTGATAAGTTATACAAGGCCAGGTTCATTAGAGTTGTTCTATATCCCCAGTGGGTGGCGAACATAGTCCCTATTATCAAGAAGGATGGAAAGGTGCGTATTTGCATCGATTTCAGGGATCTTAATAAAGCATGTCCCAAAGATGATTTCCCGCTGCCTCTAGACATCCTGGTCGATAACACTGCCATGTACGAAGCTTTGTCATTCATGGATGGTTACTCACGTTATAATCAAATTCGTCTCGCTCCGGAGGATCAAGAGAAAACTTCCTTCACCATGCCCTGGGGCACGTACTGCTAGGTGGTTATGCCGTTCGGTCTGAAGAACGCAGGTTCCACCTATCAGAGGGTAATGATGGCCATTTTCACGACATGATGCATATCTATATGGAAGCCTACGTGGATGACATCTTGGTGAAATCAAGAACCAAAGAAGAACACCCCTCTATCCTGGCTAAGGTGCTGCAGAGAGCTAGGGACTACAAGCTGAAAATGAATCCGAAGAAGTGTGTTTTTGGAGTCTCTTCAGGGAAGTTGCTAGGCTTTATAGTTAGCAAATGGGGGATTCAGATTGATCCTAATAAAGTAAAGGCCGTCATGGACATACCTCTGCCAAAGAACATTACCGAACTTCGAGGACTAATTGGTAGATTGCAATTCATCAGAAGGTTCATATCCCAACATTCTCAGAGGTGCCACCCGTTTTACGAATTGCTAAAGGCGGGAGTCAAATTTGAATGGAATCAAGATTGTCAAAAGGCCTATGAGGACCTAAAGGAATATCTATCCAATCCCCTGATTTTGCAACCTCCTGTCCCTAGGAAACCCCTAATCCTATACATCTCGGTCGTTGAGGACTCCTTAGGGGCGGTCTTAGCACAAGTAGATGATGAAGGGAAAGAGCGGGCAGCTTATTACCTCTCCAGGTTGTTCAACCCAGCTGAGGCTAAATACACCACTATGGAGATGACTTGTGCCGCCTTAGTGTGGGTAGCTCAGAAGCTCAAACACTATTTCCTTGCCCACCCAGTTAGGCTGATCTCTAGAATGGACCCGATCCGTTATCTCTTAGAAAAGCCTGTATTCTCTAGTAGGTTAGCTCGCTGGCAAAGCTTCCTATCTCAGTTCGATATCACGTTCATCGTTCAGAAGGCAGTCAAAGGATATGCCATCGCTCAGCATCTTGCCCATCTCCCGATTCCCTGCATAGATTCTATTCAGGATGACTTCCCTGATGAGCATCTCTCTGTCCTAACTCATCATCCCTTCTGGTCTCTACACTTTGATGGTGCACTCAATTCTCAGGGCCGAGGGATAGGTGCTGTTCTGCTCACTCCAGAGGGAGTGACGATTCCTTTTGCTTATCAACTTCAATTTCTTGCTTTCAACAATATCACCGAGTATGAGGCTCTCCTAGTTGGATTGAAGCACGCCTACCTTCTAGGCACGCGTTACCTGAATATCATAGGGGACTCTCAGCTTGTCCTGTGGCAAGTTCTGTCCACTTACCGCACCCGTGACCCTAAGTTCAAACCATATCAAGATTTGGTCACGCTCTTCGCTAGGCAATTCCGCAAGTTGATCTACATCCATACTCCCCGGTCTCAGAACATTCTAGTGGATGTTTTAGCATCCCTCACTTCCTCTCTATCTTTCCCTCTCAATCGGAGTACTGAGACTATCATCGTATAGAGATTGGACGCACCCTCTCTTCAGGATCCTTGGTATGTCAACCTTAGGAAGACTGTGGAGGCGAGGGCTGAGAAGGAAGAGCTTAAGGAAGTATCTTTGATAGACTTAGAAGAGATCTTGGAGGAAAAAGAATTGCCCTGGTATCATGAGATTGAGTTGTTTTGTAAAGATGGATCGTTCCCGGAAGGGGCAAATGCTGAGCAGCGCAAGTCAATAAGAAGAGCCGTCTCAAGGTATACTATCATTGCTGGAGAACTATACAGGCGCGCTACTAATGGAATGCTCATGAGATGCTTAGACGATGATGAAGCTTGGAAGGTGGCCAAAGCAGCCCATTCTAGTTATTGTGGAGGTCATGTTAATGGCCAGGCTCTAGCGAAGAAGATCCTTAGGCAGGGCTATTATTGGCCCACTCTAGAGGAAGATTGCTCCCTCTATGTCCGGAGGTGTCTTAAATGCCAACTCTATGCTGATAAAATTCATGCTCCAGCTTCATCCTTACATCCTCTTTCTGCTCCTTGGCCGTTCTCTATGTGGACTTTCGACATTGTCGGCCGCTCGGTGATCCCAATTCTCAGATCAAGCAAAAATTCTTCATCCTTACCGCCACTGAGTACTTCACAAAATGGGCCGAAGCCGAAGCTTATGCAGAGATTAAAGCTACCACGGTGTGTCGCTTCATCATGAAGAACATTATCTCACGGTTCGGAGTGCCAAGCAGCATCGTCATCGACAACGGACCCCAATTCGTCTCTCAAGAGCTCAAGGACCTATGTAAGAAGTTCAATATTGCATTACATCATTCATCTCCATATTACCCACAAGGCAACGGTCAAGTCAAAGCCACTAATAAAACACTTCTCAAAATCATAAAGAAAACATGCGAATCTCATAAATTTTCTGATTGGCCAGAAAGATTAGTAGAGACTCTATGGGCTTACCGCACCTCCGTTCGTACTCCCACGGGACAAACTCCCTATGCTATCACCTACGGGATGGAGGCGGTGCTCCCATATGAGATCTTAATCCCTTTCCTAAGGGTACAGCTCGATAAGGAACTTAATCTCGACGAACGTCGAGAGGCGTTGCTCGTCCAGTTGGAACTCTTAGACGAGAAGAGGATGAATGCGGCCGATCACGTATCTGTTTATCAAAAGAGAGTTTCACGTTATTTTTAAAAGAAGGTAATTGAGCGTAAATTTCAAAAAGGAGATATGGTTTTGAAACGCAAGTTCATTTGGTCTGCAGGTCCTAGGTCTAAATTGCAACCTAACTGGGAAGGGTCGTTCGTTGTCAAAGAGGCTTATCTAGGGAATGCTTATCGCTTGGTAAACGTAGAAGGTGAGGAGCTCGCTCACGCTTTGAATGGGTTGTATCTTATGCGTTTCTTTCCTTAGAGTCTAACCATGTGCCACCCCAGCAGTGAGGTGTATTTTTCCTTTCGCCATAAAAGAGGACCCCGAGTGCGGCAATCACACACTACACGACATCCCTGGTCAGGATTCCCACTTTGTAGACATCGTTTCTCCCTGGCCATGCTTTCGGGGAAAGTCAAAGTCCCTGTCCGTTTCCTTCTTCGGCTGAATCTAGGGGCAAGAGGTGAATAAGGAGGCGATGACCAATCTAGGCACCCTAACGAGAGGAGGTCTCAAACAAGGGGTAGTCCGTTATGACCTGACGCCACAGAAAGCAAGAAGAAAAAAAGCAAAGCAAAGGAGCGATCTTTGTGACAAAAAAAACAAAAGTTTATTTCAAAAGTCTATCAAATCATAGTTTCAAAGCTCCAGAAAGGCAAGAAAGAGAAAAGCTAGGCATGGCAAGAGCGACAGTACAGTTTCCCCGCGGGACGCATGAGCCCGGTCGTATGCGTGCCTAGAGTGGATCAAGGTTCGATGACGGACACAAAGCCCCGGCACAACAGACCAAGTCTCTAGTGGGTTGTCTGGAAAGGGACTCAAGCCCTAAAAACTTCTATAACTGGCCTAAGCTTACCCCCGTGTTCTATTTTTCCTTTTTTAGGACTGAGACAAGTGCCCGGGGTATGACCTTGGTAGAAGCACCGTCATGCGAATCAGGTCTTGGCCAGGGGTTGTCACCTCCATTACACGCCAACCTCGGAAACTCTGAACGGAATTGGGAGGACTCTCCTTCCTAGGGAGGCACTCATTTTCAAAATAAAAAAAAAATCGCATATTTCAAAATAAAAAAAAAACACATATTTCAAAATCCAAATAATTACATATTTTAAAATCTATAAAAATCACATATTTTCAAAGTCCAAAAAAATCACATATTTCCAAAATCCAAAAAAATCATATATTGCAAAATTTAAAAAAAACATCAGATATTTTCAAAATTTCACAAAAATCCAGATATTCTTCAAAATCCAAAAATTTCATCATATGCATCACACGCATTGCATTATTTCCATTATATTTTTCACCTATTTAATAAGGCTCCACCCCTTGACCAAATATCAAGAATTGGTCATTCTCTAACTTGCGTTAAGGCAAGGGGTTGAGTCTAAGAATGGATCTGACTTATTTTTTTATCTAAGTGTGTGCAGAACGCAGGTTCAAACCCAGGATTGAAGATTCACAAATTTCCAGGTTCAAGTCTGTAACGCACCAGTATCAGACCGTCACATCCTGTAACGGTCACCCATTCGACCGTCACACTCTCCAGAAAGATTGGCACTCATTTCCTCTCAGCAGGCTTTCTCTAACACGTCTATGTTAGATCGTCACCTCACTATAACGGTCTGGCGTTAGACCGTTACACCCTCCTGAGGACAGAACTCTCGGTCTATCCCACCTGACGACTTATCGCAAGACCGTCAGACTCTTGTGACGGCCCTAAACAGGACCGTTACACTCTCCAGAGGCTCTGTTTTCCAGAACATTCAAGCTAAGTCAAGCAACAATCTCATATCCATTCAACTAAGGCACTTTCCATGTCATTAAATTGAACTCAATGAAACATAAAATTGATTGATAAAACTTCAATTGTCAATTACATCATTCATGAAGAAAGCTCAAACTACAGTCAATTTTCTATCCGTAAAAGGGCAGATCTTGTGCAATTCCTTCACATAGCTACGGCGTCCCTCGCCGTCTTCTTCTACCTCTTCTTGCCACAGGCGCACTTTGCTGACTTCCCACATGGTCAGCGCGCTCCGAACTGCCCTCTCATCCTCCTCGGTCCCCATCTTCCTAGCTAGAAGGGGAGGGTTGGGTGATAGTGTAGGAACTTCGGTTCGGGGTAGCCCAATTTAAAGATGGCACCGGTGCGGGTTGTAGATCGCCATGGTAGTGTTCCCCACTAGCTGAAGATCAAGGCCTAGTCGCCGGGGTACTCTAAGCAAAGTGTTCTGAAGGACTCTTGGACGCATCATGAACTTCTCCATTGGCAAAGTGTTGAGGAAGAGGCGCCATTCATCCCGCATTTTCTTGTCCGCCGTCTTGCATTCAACCTGTGGAGAAAATCCAAAGGCACCTCCAATGAAGAACAAAGGGTCGCTCCCAAAGATCTTGCTGGTTGAAGTTATGTTCTCCTTGGGTTGGAACTTAATTCTTACGCCCGCCCAACACTCGATGACTATCATGGAGCCGAACAAAGGTCCTCCTAAGCAAGCTGAGCTAAGTCCCTCGCAAAGGTATGAAAGGATCGCTTGAGATATGGACAAACCCCGCCACAACCCGCTGATGATGCTAAGGTTTTGGATATCTAAGAGGTGGTCGGTGGTTGTGAAAAGGAAGACTCCGCATAGGCAAACCGACACGGCTTTGGCAATTGCTTCGTATCTCTCCCATTTGTTCTTACAATGAGAGACTATCCATTGAGCCATGGGTATTAAGTGAATATGGTGTGGGCTGATCATGGTCCTCACGTCCTTTGGGTTGTGTATGAAATCACTTAGGATCAAGGATGGGTCAATAGGTTCGACCGTATGGCACACTAGATATTCATCCCCCACTTTAGTCTTAGGAAGGGCTAGGTAGGTCTCTACCTCCTCCAATAGGACTGTGGCTTCAAAGGAAGGGAAAACGAAGGTATGTGTTTGTGGATGCCATAATTCTATAAGAGCTGAAATGCTTGCCCAATCTAAGGACAATTTCTGAAGTTTTTGGCCAAAACCAATAAAGGTTGGAGGTGCCATGCCCTAAGGATGGTAAGACTTCTAAAGGGAGTTTTTTGACCATGGGAGCCACCCACTTTAAGCTGGAGTAACACCTTGGACCAGGAAGAGGCTAGAAAGAAGAAAGAAGAAGAAGAAGAGAGAATCATAAGAAGGAAGTGTAGAAATTGATTGATGAACTTTGTTGAAATCATTAGAACTTATCACTTTTTGGGCACTTGAGCTAAGATGCTTGGGGATTGATGTCAGCCTTTGCAGATCCCCATGCTCCTTCCTGGCTGCTTTAGGCCCGGCGTAAACCTTCTCCTCCATGCTTATCGCTCCAAAGCTCCTCTTCATGGTGTTCCTTGCCCTTAGTGAGGTTTTTTTAGCCCTTGAAGCAGAGAATTGAGGAAAGCTACAATTTGTTGGGCTGGTTCCTAGGTTTTAAGGGTCTGATTATGGCTCTAGAATGATAAGATTTGGGTTAGAAGACCTTATCTCGAGTCTAGGAGAGTTCTAGATAGGATTAAGGCGTCCTTGCTTTGAGTTTGGACTCTCACGGCACAATCTGTCTCGGAGTACACTTTGTTCTCTGGTGGTCTATCGTAAGACCGTCAGATGCCTCTAACGCTCCATTCCTTGGCCGTTACATTTCCTACTGCATGTTTTTTAGTTCAACCTCGTTCTATCATGTCTGACGGTCTGAGCTATGACCGTTACTTTCTCTGACGCTCCACTCCTTGGCCGTCACCTTCCTACTACACATTATTGGCTCAATTTTTCATTATCATTTCTGACGGTCTGAGTTATGGCCGTTACTTCAGTCTAGCGCTCCGTTCCTGGACCGTCACATTTTCTGCATCCAGCTTCAAATCCATCTTCGTTCTGTCTTGTCTAACGGTCTGGCATTTGACCGTCACCTCGTTTTGACGCTCCATTCCTGGACCGTCACATTTTCTGCTGCCCTGCTTAAGGTCCACCCTCTGTCATTTCTGATAGCCTCTTCATGGTGCATTACATTGGTCTGACGCGTCTTCTCTAGATCGTCACGTTTTCTGCTATGGGTTTGGTTCTTTCCTTTCTGCCTGCGGTTTGACCTGCCGGTCTTACACTGTTCATGCTTCATTCATTCATTCATTCACATACATTTACACGTTCACATTCAATCTCATTCTCACATCCATGCACACTCATTCACACATTCATCTACATAATGCACAAAACATAAAAAAGAATTTTCATTTCATTCCATTTATCATGAGTCATATACAAGTAAGGGGTAATAAAGAAGAAAACAAGTCACTCAGCCGGTTTGTCCCCGGGCCCTCACTGTCACCAGCACCCTCCTGCCGCCTGGCTAGTTGTCCCATGGTGCTGTGCTCCTCCTCCCGGGGTTGTCGCTGATCTGCCTCCTCGTTCCTCCGACGTTCAGAAGAACTAGCTAAATAATCACCGACCGATCCGCTCGGTGCTACACTCCGAATGCTCCCCGCTGCCACGCTTCGGGATCCACTCAGTCCCGTCCCACGGCTGATCGTCCGGACCGTCCGCTCCACGGCCCGTAGCTCAATCTTCAAATCGTGAATCTGAAGCAATGCCGCCCGAGCCTCAGACCGGTATCTCTCAAGGTCCGCCGTCTGGGTAGCTGTCCGCTCTAGCTCCCCTCTCAGTCGGGCTACCTCTGCCCGCAGGTTCTCAGTCTCTCCCCGAGCTCGCTCCGCCTCAGCCACTACTGCGGTTAGCTCTCTCGCCTGCAGTTTGCGTTTTGCATTGTCGGTGTATTAAGCATTTAGTGCATAAACATAAGCATTTTTAAGTCAAGCATTTAGTGTCTTACCCGCTCTGCGAGGGTGGCCTCTGCCTCCTCGGCCTGAGCGACTGCTCGAGCAAACTCGGCATCTCGCTCAGCTCTGCCCCTAGCAGGCTGTGATGACAAAGACGGTGCGTCTGGTCCCACTCTTTGGGCTCCTTTGGCCCGCTGCATTTAGAAGTCAAAGTTAGTCACGTTCGCATCATAAACATAAGCATTTAAGTCTGAGGTTCTTGGGAATCTCACCAGGAGCTCCAAAGCAGTCCGGTACTCATCCCGCTGTTGGATGGTGGCGTGAAGGAGTCCCTCGAGCTTGGCTATTCGTCCTTGAGGGTCTAGCTACATTTAGAAAGCATGAGTCAGCGTACATATAGCTTTAATTTAGACAAGGGTTAAGTTTAGAATTTCATACCGGTCGTCCGGTGCCTCTAAACACCTGGTCCCCGTACCGCTGCGAGTAGGCTTTGAGGTAAGCCTCGTCACTTTCTGCCCGATCCTTCACCGCCCGGCCTCTATTGTTCCAATCATGCATGTACTTGGCCTTTCGGGCGCACCAATCCACGTTGCCGCTAATACCCTTGGAAGACTTGCCCGGACGCTCGTCATTTCTACACGGGAAGGTCACCTCTGGCTGATGTAATCCTCGAGTCCTCAGGATCAGTCGGTAGTGCAGGGGCTCGATGACGTTGATGCAGTGCAGCCATACATCTCGCCCGCTGTACGCCAGGGATGCCTTAACTCATGGCTGTCCCTCGTGGCCCTCGTCTCGGTATGGGGTCCATCTCACCTGAAAGTCATGTCAGTCCATTTAGAAGCATTTAGAGGCATTTAAAAGCATTTTTTAAGGCATGTAGAAGCGTTTTTAGTTTGGAGCTTACCGCCGTATGCGGGAATGAGTCTAGATCATCCTGGATCGCCCGGGTCAATCTGCTGATCGACCCCGTGTCCCTCACTACGACCCATCGCCTCGCGATCGGGGTCCGCTCAGGATGTAGCTGTGTACCTCGCCCAATCCCCGGGAGGTAGACGAAGCTCCAGATTTGCATTTTAGGTCGAGTGTCAACATATCAGTTGCATTCATGAATTGCATTGCATAAACATATAAGAAGGCATTTAAGTTAATTTTACTTGTAGGAAAGGCGAGAAGCCGCCCAGCATTGTCCGTCGGTCCGTGGTGCTGAGCGACTCGAAGAGGAAAGCAAGCGCTGCCGCTCCCCATGCGTACTTCCCCACTCTGCCCAGATCCTCCAGCAAGGGCAGTAGTCTACAGCTGATCACATCAGCTCAAGTCGGAAAGAGCAGTTTATCGAACAATAGCATCAGGAACCGTCTCAAGACTCGGTCTCCTTCCTGTACAGCCTCCGCCGCCACTCGTGGGCGTACTTTCTCAATCACCCTATCTAGATGCTGCTCGGGTAGCTCACCGACCACTATCGCTGCTCCTCTCAATCCCAGGTTGTCCTACAGTCTCGATCTCGAAAGCTGGGATGATGTCTGGCCTGGCCTGATCAAGTCCAGCCATAGCAACCCCTGGGCTAGCTCTCTGTAGTCCCCGTATGTCCACCCAGTCACCACTGCTCCGTGCACTCTCAATCCGGCGATCCTGGCCATGTCTTCCAGTGTTGGGATCATGTGACCCCATGGGAAGATGAAAGCTCGGCTGATCGGATCCCATCTCTCATGGAGCGCGTACAGGAGTGGAGTGTCCATTTTGATCACCTCGATGCTCAGCACTTCGGCGAAGCCCATTGCAGCCAATCTCTCCCTCTGGAACTCGGGCAATGCCCGGTACACTGCCCGGATCTGCAGCCAAGAAATCCTCGTTCTTCTTTTCCCCTGCACATGTAGAGCATAAGTCAGTCATTTGCATCATAAATTCATTGCATAGCATTAATATAATGAAAAACAAAAAAAAATTAAATGATTGAAAAATCCCTAAAAATTATCTCTGCCTCTGGTTACTCTGACGCCCCTGTGGTGGTGCATCACAGCACCCTAACGCACCTGGGGTGGTGCGTCAGAGCTGTGACGGTCGCTGCAATGACCGTCACGTTGCCTGCAAAGGGGCGTTCTCCCCTTTGGTTCCCTTGGCTTCCCAAAATGGCCAAATGGCCTACAATCATTCCTAATGGGTTCTCAGACCCATTTCTACCCCCCATTCATGCATACATGAACATAAAAATTAAAATTTGAAATTTTAGCAGTGGGCGGCCTACCTCATGGTGTTGCCCTCTTTTCCTCTTCTTCTCTGGGGCTATGGCTTCCTCTCCTTCACCGACGGCTTCCTCTCCTTTTTCCTCGTCCGTAGGAGGATCCTCCTCCGCCGTTGTTTCTGCCGTTGCCGCCGGAGGGCTCGCCGACGATGGACTTTGTTCTCGTTCTATCCGGTGTCGGAGGCGCTTGACCGCTTTCACCTTCTTCCCTTTTTCCCTTGCCATGGGCGGACGGGGGAGCTCGTCGCTGGTCATCTTCACCGGTGGGAGGGTTTGCTCGGCGGTCTTGTGAGTTTTATGTTTTGGGCGATTGAGTATTGAATGGAACGAATGACCGTTCGGGTTTATTTTTTTGAACGCTCAGGAAATGTGACAGTCTATCGTAGGACCACCACACTTCTCTGACGCGTCTGCATTGGACCGTTAGGCCATTTGAATGCTACATTGGGGGATGTGAACCGCCAGACTCTGACGGCCCAATGTTGATCCGTCAGAACTGTCTAATGCACCCTTGTTAGACCGTTACAATCTTCAGAATGTTTTGATGAGTAATAATGCTTCAATTGATGTTGAATGATTGCATTTTTCGTCGCCTATCTTTTAATGCAATTCATGTTTACAAATGGTTATACCTCTAACCTTTCTTCATTTTCATGAGATCCCACAAGTCATCACGCCTCGCCTTTCATCGGGTAGGTAAGTCAGGTACGGTATCCCGATTCCTTTATCCCTTATTGCATTACTATATGATATCTATGATATATTATCTCGAGAACCGGCTGGTCATTCATGTGTTCTGGGATCTGATGTTCCCCTTAAACAAAAACGATGATGATCTAAGTGCACATGTTTAATCGTTGGATAGGCCGTTAGGTTGGAAAAGTTTGGGGATGATGGTTCTGTCTTGCACGCCGTGGTTGTAGATATTGTCTTGACCCTGGTTTCTCCGGTCTAGCAATATTATTCTCGAGTATCTTGTTATTTTATCTTTCTTTGTATTTGTTTTGATGATTTCTTTTCTTTTAGCCCAGCATGCATCACATGCATTTTTAAGCATTCATGAGCCTTCATTTGTCCGAGGTGTCTCAGTGATGGTGAATAACTATGTGTTTAATGATCCTGAGTGAGGAGAGTCATTCCACTCTGAGTTGGAAGGTTTCCTTCGTCTGCTCGCTTGATTTGGTTAGCTGAAGATTCCTATCTGGAGTTAGTTGATCATCTCTTTCCTTTTCGTTGCTCCGACGTCTAGCCGTGTTTTCCTTTCCTTAGTTGTTAGTTCCTCCAGACATGCGTCATTTGGTTGGCTATTTCCTTGTGAGTAGTTTGAGATTTTTCAGAAAATTCCTGTTGCTTGTTGGTTGAGAACGGGTGTCGTTTGCCTTAACGCCTGCTTTTCAGTCCGCTCCGCTTCATTTCCGCTTCATCTCCATGTTCCATTTCACTTTTGCTTCACCTCCGCTCACTCCCCTGCAAAGAGGACGTTAATGAGGGGCATCTGTTGACACCCGTTTTATGACCAATAAGTTGGGTCATCTCCTTGTTCATTCTATATGATGCTCCGAGTTGTTCACTCTTTTGTTGAGCCTTTTTGGTCAATTTGAGGTTTATTTCATGAGTCATATCTTCTTGGTTGGGTCTGGTTCCTTATCCCTTTCCGCTGGACGAGGCTTAGCAAGCTCTCATTTTCATTTGAACTCTATTGTCTCTAACGGTCCCTTGATGGGGCGTTACAGTCCTCTAATGCATCTTCCCTGGTGCGTTACATCCTTCCAGAGTCCTTAAGCTTAGGGCTTCCTTTCAAGCTTCTCTTTTGCCTATTTGTTTAGTGTGACGGTTTATCGTGCGACCGTTACCTTATTGTAATGCATCTGCTCTAGATCGTTACATTCATCTAGAGTCCAATGTTTGAAAACTTCCCCCATTGATATTATCTTCTTAGAGGATAGGGTTGTGTGACGGTCCCTTCCTGGAGCGTTACATCATTGTGGCGGTCTATCGTGCAGCCGTTACATCAAACAGAGAGTCCTACCAAGCCTGGCCTTTGCTCTGCTATTCCGTGATCGAACTAAGAGTTTGATTCTTTGGTTTCTCTTCCAAATATCATCCTAAGAACCTTCCGTTCGATTCTATGGATTCTTGGGAGTATTATCTTCAAGAGTTTGCTAAGAAACGTCCTACTTTCTAGCTGGATTATCCTCAACTTGAACCTAGACTTTGAGGGTCTATAAATAGAACCCTTGACTTCATGGCTTGGAGGGGAAAAATCTGGAGTTCGCGTAGAAGTGCTGCCGCATCCTGGAGCCAGAACCAACCAAGGAGAGCTGCTTCCCACGTCCATCTACTTCCAAAGTCTAGGGAGTATCGGTTTCAAGGGTTTAATTAAGTCAAGTCATTGGTCTTAGTGCTTTTCCCTCTTCTAAGCAATCATAGCATTGTCCCTATCCATCTTTCACGTTCTTTCATCTGTTGCATTCATTTAAAACATCCTCCCATCTTTTAAAACGCCCCAGAGGGGTTAAAAAAACCAACCTCCCCGGTATTTCCCTCTCCTTTTGCATGTTCATAAGTTCTTTGGATTATTGATACTACTTTGTGAAAGGGCTAATCTGGGTTATTTTTCTTGTGTTCTACACTCTTTTGCAGGTTTACAGAGTTCATATCACGAGGCCCAAGCTCTCTAGCCGACTGGAAAGCTTGGAGATCAAAAGATTCCCAATCTTATTCTGCAGAAGCTCTGACGGTCTATCACAGGCACGTTAGAGTGTTATAGCAGTCTATCGTGGGACTGTCATAGTCCTGTGACGCACCATCCTTCGACCGTCACATCCCACAGAGCTGCAGTTTCCTGATTATTTTCTCTCTCCCGTGGGCGGGTGCATCATCCTCCTACTCTAAGGTATTTATCAGGTCTTTGGCTTATTTTTACCTTAGTGGCGATCACATCTTTTCTTAGTTTGGGCATTAGCTTTTCTCTCTCATCATATCTCCTCTTTACTTTTGCTTGTTCCACCTCTACGGTGTGTTTTCTCTTTATTCCTTATTCCACGCCCCGGCGTGTGTTTTTCTTTCCTTGCTTAGTTTAGTTTTGATTGAGATAGCATGCCCATGCTAGAGCTTATGTTGGTTGCCTAGGTTCATGATTCGCATGTTCATAGGTTGATTGATTTCATTACTTGGCTCATTATCTACTCATAGTTGGCATCATAGCCCATCTTGCAAAAGAAGGGGCACATTAAAACCAACAGTGATCCCTTAAAACACCCTAAAACCCTTGGCTGCAAGAGAACAACAAGTAGAGTGAATAGGGGTGACTGTGTGGTGGAGAAGAGAGTGTTCTTCATTTCACAACTATTTTCCTCTCTTGCAGGTCCGATGGGAGCATAGATTTCAAGGTCTTCATCGTATCTCAAGCTTGCAAAGTCAGATTCATGGCCGAATCTTCAAGGGGAAGCGTCGGTGGCTCCAACCTGCTTGAGTTTGAACTCCTTCTAGCCTAGCTCTAGTTGAAGCATCTTCAATCGGCGTACCATCACAAAGGTGATAAATCAGATCTTATTCTCTTGATTATTCCAAATGCTTTTCATGATTCATCCTTTATTCTGAGCATTCATGATGTATTTTCTTCTATCTTAGAACTAGAGAATACTGTGTGTGTGTGGCCGTTTGCGCATGATCGTATGTGTGGATTGCTGCATTGTTTGCAGTGTGTGTGTGTGTATTGATCCTGGATTCGGATCGTTGTGGAGACGAAGTCTCTGTTTGGTTGGAGTTTTTACTCCATGTGCTTGTTGAGAAGCGAGTGAAGCCTCACCGGTTTAGTGAGGGGTGGACATAGGCGAACCACCTAAAAATCCTCGTGCATTGTGGTATGTGATTGTTCGCCAATTTCTGTTATCTTGATCGTGTGGGCTCGGCAAGATTTAGAGAATCGATTTCATTCTAGTTTCGTTTATTTTCCTCAATCTTGTCAATTCTGTGAATTGAATTTAGTTTAAAATTGTCACTGAGACTAGGGTGACAATTCAACCCCCCTTCTTGTCTGTACGCTATCTGGGTCAACAATTGGTGTCAGAGCCAGTCTCTGACCCTCTCAGAGCTAACGATCTACAGAGAGATCCCAGTGCTCTTTCGATCATGGGTCTTTCAGTTGAAAAGTTTTCAATAAATACTCCACCGATTTTTGATGGTTCAGATTTTAGTCTATGGCTGGGAAGAATATGTAGAATATTAAACTCTTATGATCTAAAGTTGTGGAATCTTGTATCTCATGGTCCGTATGAATTGCCATTGGACAAGTCCAAATGATCTACTAAACATAGGACCAAAAGTGATGATAATATTGTCATTCTGAACTTATTGAAAGCTACAGTTGACTCTAACAAATTTTCATTTGTTTCTGATTGCAGCTCAGCCAAAGAAATCTTGGATGGACTGATCAAGTTTCATGAAGGAAGGCTGGAGGATGCGTGTATGATGGCAAACAACAGTGCTCTTTCGAGGAAGGAAAGTTTTGAGGTAAATTCTAATGATGAAGGAAATCAAGAGGTTAGTTCTGAAAACTGATGAGATTTCCTTTGAAGAATTATTGGATCTGTATGATGAATTGCTGAAAAAATAGAAGAAAGTAAAATCTAAAAATAAGAAGCTCAAGAAGAAACTTGAAAATATTTTTCATGAAAATTCTTCATGTGATAAATGTTCAGAACTCAAAAGTGTAAATGAATCTCTCTTGATTGATGTTGAAATGAATAGAGATAAAATTTGTTGTTTGAGAGAGGAAAATGAAAAGCTGAATGAACAAATTAAAGCATTGAATGGGGAGCTCTCTATCTATCAGAAGAGAAAGTGTGTGATCACTGATGAGTTAGGAAAATTACATGAGCTGGAGCTAGAGATTGAAAGCTACAAAACAGTAAATGGAATGTTGAATGATAGGTGTAGTTCTCTTGGGCAAGAACTTGAGAAAATCAGAAATGAGAATGAAAATCTGAACAATCTTTTAGGAACAAAGGGAAATTTTTTTTTGAATACAAAATAAAATCATCATGTGTGCATGATCATTCTTCAAAACACTCACATGATATAGCCCAAAAAATTCATGGTTCTTGTTCATATTCAGTTAATACCTTCTATGGACGCACTTAAAATATCGATGGTTTATTCATTTGTTCTTTTGTCGTCTTTTCGTTCTTGATTTATTCAGTTTATTAAGTTCGGGGCTTTGCCAATCACATATGAGACAAATAATTAATTCTGGCTCCGAGACTGCAGTGATCTGGAGCCAAGGGTGCGCTCCGTCTGACTAATCAGATGATTATAGGTATCGGGTCGAGACTGGAGACCCGCCATGCCATAAAGGTCATCACGTTAATTACATCCCCTCGGAGAGGGAAAAACCTTTGATTAATTGCCAAGATATGGGGCCTCATGGCCTAAACATCAATTTTTATGAAAGAAGTACATAGTATGTTGAAAAGCGTTAACATCCCCCGCATTGGGGTACATAGGGATATTTAGAGTCATATCGGTCACATACCGACCCTTTCATTGTTCGAACGAATGTCCGGGTTGGAACGTCACAACATTCTGGTAGAACTGGAGCATATGTATGCCGGGACACAGCATGTTTATTTTCTGAAGGTAAAGCGATATTCGGTTAAATCCAAGTCAAGATGGTTCAAATCCGGGGGATATTGGCCGGCGCAAAGTGGGGGGCCATGGCCACAATAGGGTAATCCCCGAAGACCAAGCCTGCCCCGTGGAGGCACATTCGTGGTTCCCCCTTATACGGGGTCAAAAGGGGAGGTAACCCCGGATAGATGCCGCTAGGGCCCTTTACTTGTGTTTCATTTGTGTATTTTATTATTTTCTTTTTTTTGAGGTGAATGATCGTATTAATAAATGAGTTTGGGTTTATCGACCCAAGCAAGGGCAGCCCAAAGGATTCAATATCCCCTTGTGGTGATGACTTTTTTTATTATATTTCTCATGGTCCCATCATAGCAGATCTCAATGGATCTCAAACCTGCTCATTATGAAGGATTCCAAGGTATGGCGTTCGGGTCCTGACAGGAATGCAGAAGTTTAGTTTATGTGACTACCTTAAAGCATTGAATGCTCAAAGGGCAAATGGTATGCCATATGGAAATGGGAAGTGCAAGGATGCATTCTCTGAATCTTGCAAGTGCAAACGAGACCTCTTTTAATTCATGCATACAAGATGCATATGGAGATTGCATAGATGCCCCCTTTTTTCTTGAACTATGCAAATGTGCCAATGGGAAATGCCAAAACATATTATTTATGAATCGTACCAGTATGCAAATGGCAAATGGAGTAATGTATTATTTCTAAGTGATGCAAATGGGAATTTTTTTTTGCGATTCATGCATATAGGATGCAATGAGTATTTTTTTCATGCCTATGAGATCATGAGTTGGACGCTCATGGGAGGATTTTCTGAACTTGTTAATGCCCACAAGTTTCTAGATTCATTTGTGTAGTGAGCATTCCGTATTTGCTAATGCAAGGGAGTTCCCTGGAATCATTCATGAAATGAGTTCTCTGAATTTATTTGTGAGGGTGGGTCTTTTGCTGGTGGGTGTATCTCTGAGCTCAGAAGGAATTGTTGAGCTTATGCAGGTGAAAATGCATTTATGAGCTTGTATGTGGTTGTTGTATGCGTCGCAGAGGGGCATCGGTGACTGGACTGAGGGAAGGAACATGGCAGGAAAGGAAAATACGGGAGTTTGATGTATCTTGGGTATCCTCCTTTGTGACCATAGGCCCCCCCGGGCGGTACCGAGCACTCTCCTTTCACGGAAAGTTGAGAGGGGTCAGATGGCACGGGAAGTTTTCGGGATTTTGAGAAACAAGGCTGGGATGCGGGCGTGCCAGTCGATTTCTCGACAATCACCTATGGGACCAAGGTTTGACTGGGGAGCGTCACCAGGACGCGACACGTGAGCTTGGTAAACGAGCGACACGTGGAGAGAGGGGAGGTTCCACAGGTGCGAGTGCGTAGGCAATTGTGGGGAGTCGTGTACTGGACGTCTTTCCCCACTGACTGCAAGCAGTCGTTGTTTATTTACATCGGATTGAATCCGAACACCTTCGTTCTATGCTGAAGAGGAGCCTGTATGTATCTGAAGCCATGGGTGGAGGGCCGAGAGCATTCCGTAGCTATGGGCTCGTGTCTGTCTGAGAGGTGTTTACCGGGGGTCTGAGATACTAGACACACACAGACCAAACAGTGCGGGAAGGGCTAGGACCCAAATATGGATGCGGGGACATACATTCAGGTGACAATATATTTTATGAGAGCCACATGGGCTTTACAGGCAGGCCGTAGCAGCCAAAGTACAACTGGTGCAAGCCACAGGATAATCCCGACATGTGAGCCGATCCTCGGGTCAATGCATGATAAGGCGGGTGTCCGCATGTGTTATAGAATCTCTCCTCGAGGCAAGGACCCCGCCCGATTTGCAAAGGGAGGACTGGAATGGGGGCAGAAGGAGATGTCGACCGGTAATTGGGCGAGGGCCAGGCGCGGATCGGATCGAGTAGTCAGACACGACCCCATGACGGAGGTAGATGCAGCATCATGGCGTATGTGTGGCCATCATAAGTTGACATACGAGAGTGTAGTGGACCTAGGGTCGCAGGATTAATCCCACATCGGTTGATGAGAAAGCAACCGAGTGCTTATAAAGAAGGTCTTCACCTCTTAACCCAAGGGGGCCGTTTTACAAAGACAAAACCCTAGCCGCCCTCCGGTGTGGCAGGGACAATACCTCTTGGGGGCACTAAAAAGGTTCATCTCGCATCCACAAAGTTGAGCCGTTTATGGGAACCCTGAGCTCGCACTCGCTTGCCTTCTCAAGGGGGGGCTTGTGTAGTGGACCTAGGGTCACAGAGTTAATCCCACATCAGATGTTGAGAAAGCAACCGAGTGCTCATAAAGAAGGTCTTCACCTCTTAACCCAAGAGGGCCCTTTTACAAGGATAAAACCATTGCCGCCCTCCGGCATGGCGGGGACAATACCTCTTGGGGGCACCAAAAAGGTTCATCTCGCATCTACAAAGTATGAAGAGGGGCGATCTCACGCTACTCCTGAGTGGGGAGGAAGATGACCACATATCTTTGAAGTAAGGGAAATAATTCAGAGGTGCCTAGGGATGAATCCCGGGGAAGAGCCTCAGATACTTAATTCAACGACTATAGTAGAGCATTGGTGCAAAGGGAGGAGTTAGGAGGAAGATGGGAGCGCGAGATCCCTTTCCACCAAAATGTTAAGTGGTTCCTGCTCAGGATTTTTGGCTTACCGTTTCACAGGAGGGTTCCTCCAGTTTAAATAATGGCTCGTCGAGTGAATGATCCCTGTAAGCTAAGGAGTTTAATGAGGGGGGGGGGGGTTACGTCCTCCTTGCGGGCTCTTTATAGCATGCGGACTTTTGATCTCCCCTATCCCCTTGAGCTCCCAGCTTTTAAGGGACTCGTAACGGCCGTATAGTTAAGCTTCCATCAGTTGGCCTGAGCAAGAGGCACTGGCCCAGGAGGGGTTTCTCGAGTGATGAGCGCATGGTCGGGACAAGGAATAGGGGGCTCCAAAGGAGCTTTCCCGATCGAACTGATGGTAGGACTTCCCAACCCGAAGGCCACCTAGGAAGTGCTTGATCCGAGTGAGTTATTAGGCTTATATTTAGTGGACGTGGGGGACTACCACTTCAAGGAGCTGGGCCTCGTTGGGTCAAATTGGACCTCGTTTGGCCTCTCCATTCGGGCAGTTAGATTTCCCCTCTCCACTTGTCCCTCTCCTACTCCCGAGCCAAAATTAGGCTCGGACGAGTAGCATTTGGGCTGGACTTTTTGTGGCTCTGGTGGGGTAGAGATCTCTCTCTGGTAGGGGCCACATGATGTTGCTTGTCCTGAAAATACGCCCATCATGATGATAATTTTGAAAATTATTGCAAGAAGGCCCCTCTACGGAAGATCGGAACGTCACGCCGCTTCCCGCTAAGGTTTATAAGCATTGCGCGTTGTTTGTGTCCCTTTATCTCTTGGGTTTATGGTTTTGCCTTCTATTGCATTTATATTTAGAGGGGGGCTCATGTGCCGTGAGAGCAGTTCGGAGGAGCGGAGAATCGCGGTGGCTTTCGTGGAGCTAAGAGAGATTACCGCGGCGGTGATCCGTCAACATCCTTCTCCTCCGGAGTCCTCTGATCCAGAGCTTTCCCCTTCCTCTTCCAGTTCTTCTGTCTATTCCATTGCGGACCAAAATCTTGAGGCCAAGGGGCAGGGGGAAGGACAGGCCCCAAGGCCTTTCTTGGTACCGTCGGAGCCTCTTCGCAGCGAGGTAGGGGAGGCTAATGTGAAGTGACTGGAAAACTAGTATGGGCTGCCTTGGCGATTCCAGTTCCTCGTGCCTGAGCCTCATGAGTCTAGTCTGGCCACTCGTTATGGCCTCTTTTGTTCCTTCCTCTTGGCCTGGAAGTGTGATTTTTGCCTGCCCCTTCATTCCTTTGTTGCCGAGTTGCTTCTGTTCTACCGGCTGGCTGCTGTTCAGCTGGTCTCCAATTCTTATACCATCATCTACTCCTTCATTTCCTTTGTGGCCAGTGTGGGGTGAATACCTTACTGGACCTCTTCCATTATTTTTTTGAGTTGAAGGAGAACCTTTACGCTGGGAAGGGCTTCTTCTTCATCCAGGTGAAGCGAAAGAGGAGTTGCGTGTCCCTTTCCATGAAGGATTCTTCTCATAAGGGGTGGAAGGCCCAATATTTCTGGGTGGGCACATCCGCGGTCGGTGTAGTTTGAAATTTTCTGACAGTGCCCAACTTTCACCCGAACATCCCTTCGAAGCAAACAGAGGTCTCCCCAGAGGGGGAGAGGGATGCTGCTATTCTTCAGCAGAATCACTGGGAGACTGCTGAGTTGGTGACCCCATCCAACATCGAAGAGTACCTTTCTCGAGCATTGCTGCCGACAGGTAACGGTATCAGGGGCTTGTTCTCTTCTTATCAGGTGAGTGCCTTCCTTCTCACAATTTGCTCTCCTTCGTTCAGACTCGAGGCAAGTGGCTGAGGAGGAGGCTCCGCCTGCCGAGCTAGAGGTCATTGTCGTGGATGATACGCCGGCCCCGAGTGATCTTCAAGCTTCGGAGGGCTCCTCTTGTGCCCAAGACAAGGGCAAGCTGGTCACCCGGGATGACGCTCCCGAACGTCAGGGGGTCAAGCGTAAGGATCCCGTGGCGAAGCTGCTGTGGTCTTCAATGCAGGCTCAGTCTGTCGAGAAGAAACGGGCGAGGAAGGCGGAGGTTGCCCTCCCGGCCGATGAGGCTCTTCTGTTGCCTTCTCTCTCTGGAGCAAGAGGGGGCAGATGGCGAAGGGGCCATAGCTGATGGCGGGGTGCCGGGCGAAACAGAGGGGGCACCAGATGGAAGCGACTCAGTTGCAGCCGACCGAGGCCGGGGAGGTACACGGCGAGGCAGCCCAACTCTAGCTAATCGGTGGGTCCCCTGAGGTGGGATTGCTCAGAGGAGGTGCCCCAATCCCGACCGCTCTGGAGAGGGTTTCCCCTCCCTCGACCAGTGCCTTCAGCGTCCAGACCGCTCTCTATCGGAGGTGCCATTCCATAGATTCAGGAGCAGTGCAAGAGAAACTCTGGAAGGGCCCCCCTCCAGGCTTTTCGAGTAACTCATGGAAGGTGGCCTGGTCTTGGCCCAGCTTAGAGTGGAGGCAGCGGATGCGTACGCTCGAGTGGAGTCGGAGCGGGAGACTCTTTCATGGGCCCGTGGTTCGCTTGATCGGAAGGTTGAGCGTTTGACCCTCGATCTTGGGGACCTTCGACGGGAGATGGCCCCGCTCTGGGCACAGGTGCAGTCGAGCCAGGCGGAGGCTCGATCGTTGGCGGAGCAGCTGGCCCAGGCCCGTCGTATCATCGATCGGAAGAATGAGCTCTTGGAGGCGGAGCATAGGATTCAGATCGAGCGCGGCGAGCAATGGAAGGCCAAGCGGGAGGTGCTCAAGGGCCGATTTCGGGGGGCTGAGGATGCGCGGACCGAGGTCGAGAGGAAGCTGTGTGAGTCAAAACGGAGGATAGCCGAGCTTAAGATGAAGGCGGAGCTGGCCGGGGTGGAAGCGCTCGAGCAAAAAAAATGCTCAGAGGCTTACCACGCGGCTCTTCAGCAGACTGCCTTCCCCTATTATGAGTCGGGCTACTGTCGGGGCCTTCGGAAGGGCTTCTCCCAGGGCTTCGATCGGGCTATCATAGAGGCTGAGGCCCAAGCGAATGGGCTCATTTTTCCTTTCGGGCAATGGTATGACTCGGACTGGGGTTCCACCGACTGTTCCCATTATACGTCGAGCGAAGAGGGGGGTCGGGAGTCCTCGAGCTCGTCCGAGCGATAGCCAACTCCAGCAGTCTCGAGAGGGCACGCGACCGAGATAGTTCCCACGTAGGTGGGGTCAGTGCCTGGGTCGGCCGACGCCGAGAATACTGGGGGAAGATCACCTAGTGCTGATGCGGCCTTGTCTACCGAGCCTGGAGATGGGCCCGAGGCCTGATGTACAAGCTTTTCCTTTCTTTCCCTTTTGTAACCGTGTAAGACCTTTTTGTTTTTTGGAAAGTATAGTAGCGGCAATATTAAGTGCTGAATTGATTGTTTCTTACCGCTTTTGATGTGATTTGACTACCGTATCCGTAGTCATTGGGGAAGACGCCGATTTTCTCTCCTGATATCGTGCGGGCCGATCTGTCAGATAATTGACATGGCACTGGCACCTTTCCGCTTTCCCATGCCGCCGTAAATGACTTGCTGCTTCGCGCGTCCCGCTGGGGGGGATGTTGGGAAATGAGGTAACCATCTTAGGGAAGGCTCCTATAGCGTGTTTTTAAGGGGAGAGTCATTTAAGACGATCAGCTCCCCCTTTGGCTGATAAAAGGTCTGAGGGGCGTCTCCTTTTCCTTTCAACGCTTAAGGCTATCCCTAATGGTTTCTCCTTCTTCCCTTTTCGCGAAACGTTGTGCTGTCGAACTCGGTGGGACATGGAAAGCGCTTCAGAAGACGATGATGCAGACGGCTGTAGGTGGAAAACTCCTACTACTCCAGTTTGGAAGAGGGTTCGATAGTCGAAGGTCAATTTGGGAGAGAGTTCGACATGCAGGAGCATGTCGCCTTACTGTCCCTGACCCACCGACGCCATCCTTGGGGGGAGGGGAAGCACTTTTAGCTTCCTCCTTTCTGATCACCTAGCCCCTCCTTTCTTTCCACCGTCAAATCCATTGCTAAGAATGCAAGTTCTTCAAGCCTCCTCTTCATTTGTCTTGGGTCGACTTCTCTCTTTTCATTTTTGTTGTTTCCCCTCTTTTCCTCTTTCCTTGCTCGCACCACTTGAGGGTGCTTGCTTTCTGTTTGGCTTCCGTCCTCCTTCCAGAGAGTTGGCAAGGGAGGCCTTCCCTTGATGCCCTTCCAATCCCTCTGGCACCTTTCCTCTGAGCTTCTCGAACAAACGAGGCTAGCTATCTCATATCCGAACCAATTTCCGCACAAGGCAGAGTCAGTGGTTGGACGTAGGAGTGCTTACCGAGTTGGCCGGGCGTTCTGCTCACATCATAGTACCAATGGATGTAATTTTTTGTTTGTTTGTTGAACTGTATATTGTATTGGCTGTGGCCTTCTTGATGTACACCAGAGTTTGATGAAAAGAGAAGAATGGTGTTTATTCTATTTTGCTTACATGTGTATGTTTGCCAGATGATTAAAAGTAGAACTTGCACAGTGTAGTCGTGTTCCATGTCCGAGGGTGGGTGTTCCTTCCATGGTGGACAATCGGTACGCCCCTTTACCGAGCATCTCGACCACTCAGTAGGGGCCTGCCCAGGTAGGGGCTAGCTTCCTTGCCGCCTCCAGTGGTCGAGAGGCTTCGGCTGATGTGACACTCCCTCGGACTTTAACAAGCAAGCACAATTCACAATGATAACGGACCGAAATCGGCGACCGCTCACCCGACACTCACCCAAACCCGGGGTAACTTGGCGATGCCAAGTGGAGGATGTGAGGGCTAGGCCCTTGTTGGTAGAGGGCCAGCAAGGCCAAGGTTTGTTCCCAAGGGTATGGAGGCCCAATTCAATGGAGCTGACGTTGTGCGGAGGGCACCGATTACACTCTTCCCCACGATGGTTACTCGAAGCAACGGAGCTTGAGGGACCGAGCACTCACTCTCACGGCCAGCGGAGCTATGAGCTAATAATGAAAGGACAAGCACTAAGGGAAGCAAGGTTAGAACACTCACTCGACCGGCTTTAAGAAACCAGTCCCGCTCGGAGACGTGGGCGAGCGGGGAAGCGTGGTTCCCCACACGTTGCGCCGGAGTAGCTTCGACCTGCTCAAAGTTTTGCATCACTACGCCCCATGCAAGGGGGTTGAGCTTGGGGTAGGGAAACCAAGATTACAATCAAACACTACCTCCCACAGGGAGGGGTGGTAAGCCGGCCAGGCGGGGAAGGGGAAAGCCTAAATGAGATCGAACGAGTGGACGACGTCGATTCTGCCCGCTCTCTGGAACAAGGGACTGACAGCCGGAGTTGTTGCCGCTGCGGCCACTCCCGAATTTTGCCGATGATGAGACCAGTTGGCAAATCGTCGTAGCTGGATCAGAATGACGCCTGAATATTTTTGATTTCTCTGATCGCCTGTGCTGGCCAGACTGTAAACAGGGCCCCTACGTTCTATCTCTGGCAGTAAAAGTACCTCAGCAGCAGGAAGAAGAGGCCGCTACAAGCTCTCATGAACTTTGAATCGAGCGTGGCTGGACTCTTTGGAACCGTTGTCAAGTCTTCTTCAAAACGTGACCTGCGGGAACACAAGGAGATGTCGGAGTAGACCTGAGCAGCCCAAACAGTGATCAGGTGTCTGTCCAGTCCAAGAGTGGACAGAATAGCACACCTGAGGGAGAAAATTGAGAAAAGGCCGCTCCGGAGATCGATCGAGGTGCCGCTTCTTGGAGATGGAAGGTGACTCATTGTAGAAGCTCTCGGCCAAGTGGCGCCTCAAGAAGCAGAGGGATGTGGCCGTGGGAACTTCTGGAAGTAGCCTCAGGCTGCTGATAGGATCTGTCTTGCGTAGTAGGAGATCAATGGCTCCCCCGGGTGACCACAAGCTTGGAAAGGGATGGGACTACCGCCATTGCGAAGAGGACAGAGAGACGCTTCCAACGGTACCTCTTGGGCCTCCAGGGACGCCAGGATGAAGTCGGGGTCGCCCCTGCAAGCTTCTGGTCTTCGGTAGATCTTGAGCTTCGAACTGGCTAGCTGGGAGCTACTACAAGACCGGGGTGAAGAAGGTGTCAATGGGTGGAGCGGATGATGGAAGGGTAGTAGAGGATGTGGGGAAGTTAAGGAGAGGGCTAGAGCTGTGTTGGAGGAGGAGGAAGCGGGAAGGGCGTAGGGGACAAGGGGCTGGTTCTGCCAAGGTGTGGAGAGGGAGTGGTAGAGGAAGGGGTGGTAAGGGGTGGAGGGTGGATTGGGAGGGGCGACCAGATCTAAGGGGGGGGGGTTGGGGCGACCTAGGGCTGGAGGAGGGATGGAGGGAGGATTCAAAATTGCCTTGGGGGTTGGGAGATTGTGTGGGGAAGGGAGGAGATTGTGTTGGAATGTGGTAGGGGGTGGTTGGTGGATGGAGGGTGGAGTGGGGATAGGTGGAGTCTATCTTGGGGGTGGGGTGGAGTAAAGAGGAGGGTGTGGGGAGTTGGAATGGACTTAATGGAGGGGGAAGGAGAGAGAAAGTAGTTGGGAAGGTGAGGAGAGAGAGAAGGGGGCGAACCCCATAGAGAGAGAGAGAGAAAGAGAGAGAGGGGGGGGGGAATTGAAGTGGGTTTCTCACCCTAGGTTTCACACCTTCTCACATGGAATCTCTCCACTAAGATTTGAATTTTGGACTCTTAAAATGGCAATTTTCATTAACTTGAAATGGGGGAAATGGGGTCCTATATATAGGTAACCCACATTTTACTAAAAGTCCCTACCTCATGCAACAATGACAAATAACCAAGGGGTAGGGGGCGCCCTTGGGCCTAGCCCAATGAATTGGGCCCAAAAATAAACTAATCAACTTAATGACACTCAAACTTCGGGAAATAAACAAAACACCTAGGGACATGACTCAAATAAAAGGGAAAATACATCAAATGACTCAAATAGAATGCTTAAAATGGATAATTGGTCCCACATGGAATGATGCCTGAGCTCAAACAACTCTGGAGTGTGAAGATGACCCAAGCCAGAGGGAGTCGTGGGTGATGCCTCCATCATCAGCCTTTCTCAGGACAAAGTCCCCTAGTTGGAAATGTCTGTCTCGGACTCTGGAGTTGTAGTATCGTGTGATGCGCTGTTGGTATTCCATTGCTCGGATGTTAGCAATCTCTCGGGTCTCGTCCATTAAGTCGAGGTTTTCTAGCAGTTTCTGCTTGTTCACCTCGGGTTGGAAGTGGACGACTCGGAGAGAAGGATTGCCGACCTTCAATGGAATCATGGCTTCCGTGCCACACACCAGTTGGAAAGATGTTTCACCGGTGGCCATTCTTGGAGTAGTTCGATGCGACCATAGTACGCTCGGTAGTTCCTCGAGCCAGCTACCCTTGGCCTTGTCGAGCCTAGTTTTGATGCAATTTAAGATAGTTTTGTTGGCATTCTCGACCAGTCCGTTAGCCTGAGGGTGGGCTACCGAAGTGAAGTGGTTGCGAATGCTTAGGTCAGCACATCTATCTCTGAAGTAATGAGAATCAAATTGATGACCATTATCACTCACGATCACTCAGGGGACACCGTAACAACAAATGATCGACTTCCAAACAAAACTCCATATGATTGATTCGGTGATCCTAGTGGTGGCCTCAGCCTCGATCTATTTGGTGAAGTAGTCGATGGCGACGATGACGTACTTCTTCTGGGCCTGAGCCATGGGGAACGGCCCGAGAATATTGATTCCCCACCGAGAGAAGGGGTATGGCTCCGCAAGGGTGATGAGCTCCTTGGTGGGCTGGTGTATCAGATGGTCGAAGCGCTGACATCGGTCGCACATCTGTACGTAGGTCGTGCAGTCGCGCTGGAGAGTGGGCCACCAATAACCCTGCCGAAGCAAGATCCTGGCGAGCGATCTTCCTCCTTGGTGCACGCCGCAGATGCCTTCCTGTACTTCCTGAATCGCTCGGCTGGCTTCGTCGGTGCTGATGCACTTGAGGAGGGTGCCGGAGAAAGATCTGCGCTACAAGGCATCGTCTAGCATGACAAAATGCCGAGCTTGATACTTAAGCTTTCGAGCCTTCCGAGGGTTGGGGGGCTCTTGAGAATCTCGAAGCCAGGATATGTAGGGGGTCCGCCAGTCGCTCGGGGGTGCCAGGTCAACGGTCATAAGCTCGGATTCAATGCTCGATCGCTCGAGCTCTTCGAGGAAGACCGACCGAGTACCTTCGGGGTCGAGGGAGGAGGCTAGGCAAGAGAGGGCGTCCGCTCGGGAGTTTTCCTCATAGGCTATCCGGACTACCTCAAAGCTCTTGAAGAGTTGGGCCATCCTCTTGACCACCTGGTGGTACTTGATCATTTGTCCTTCCTGAGCTTTGTAATCACCGTTAACTTGGCTAGAGACTAGTTGGGAGTTGGTGTGGATCCTGACTCGCTCGGCTCCTAGTCGTCGAGCCAGCCTAGCTGCTGAGATAACGACTTCATACTCGGAGGCATTGTTAGATGCCTGGATGTTGAATTTCAAGGCGTACTGCAGCTCCCTCCTTCGGGGGACTTGAGAAGGACACCAGTGCCGCTCCCGACCGAGTTGGAGGACTCGTCAACGAACATGTCCCAAGTGGGCCCGGGCGTAGGTGGAGGTACCTCCTCAATCGGGACAGTGCTTTCGGTGATGAAGTCTGCGAGGGCCTGTCCCTTGATGGTCGAGCTGGGGCGATATGAGATATCGTAGGCCCCGAGCATGATGGCCCATTTGACGAGGCACCCCGAGACTTCAGGGTGAAAGAGAATCTTCTTCAGGGGTTCGCCGGTCAATACGACAATGGAGTGCCCTTGAAAGTAGGGTCGGAGGCGTTTGGCCGAGGTAACCAACGCTAGCACGAGTTTCTCGATTGCATGGTACCTTCTTTCAGCACCATTAAGCACCTTGCTAGTATAGTAAATCGGTCTCTCGACCCGCGCGTCGTTCCTGACTAGGACCGAGCTTACTGTAGAAGGGGTCACCGACAGGTACAGGTGTAGAGCTTCGCCCGGGGTTGGCTTGGACAGCACCGGGGGTGAGGCCAAGAATTCCTTGAGTTCGGCGAACGCCTTCTGACATTCCTCGTCCCAGGCGAACGTAGCAGATGCCATTTTGGGTCCCCTCAACAATTTGAAGAAGGGTAGGCATCGTTCGGTCACTCGGGATAGGAAACGGTTGAGCACAGCAGTGCGCCCCGTAAGGCATTGAACGTCCTTGATGCAGTTGGGTGGTCGCATGTTCAAGATGGCCTGAACCTTGTCGGGTTGGCCTCGATCCCACGCTGAGTTATGGCTAAGTCAGCAAGATGGTCTTCAGCCTTTGGCGTTTTGATGAGCATGTCATCAATGTAGGTCTCGACGTTCCGACCGAGCTGTCCATCGAAGATGTGGTTGATCAGTCTCTGATATGTTGCTCTAGCGTTCTTCAACCCGAACGACATTCGGGTGTAGCAGTGTATGCCAAAGTCAGTGATGAAGGTGGTCTTCTTGATGTTCTCCGGGTCCATCCCGATCTGATGGTAACCGGAGTAGGCATCCATGAAGCTGAGCAACTTGTTGACAGAGGTTGAGTCGACTAGTTGATCGATGCTTGGCAGCGGGTAGCAATCTTTTGGAGTGGCTTTGTTGAGGTCGGGGAAGTCTACGCACATTCACCATTTTCTCGAAGTCTTCGGTACCAGGATGACGTTGGCGAGCCACGTAGGGTATAGGATCGGTCGAAAGAGGCCAATCTTCTATGCCTTGATGACTTGCTCTGTGATGACAGCTTGCTTCTCTGGGGCATGCTTTCTCCTGTGTTGCTGGACAAGTTTCACCATTGGGTCGAGGTTGAGCTTGTGCATTACCACGTCTCCCGGGATCCCGGGAAGGTGCTCGTCAGACCATGCAAAGACTTGGATGTACCGGGCAAGGAAATCTTTATATTTTTCCTATTCCTCAACTGGTAGATCGGCTCCGATCTTGACTCCTAGAGTCGGGTCACCGTTGAGGAAGACCGTTAGCAACTCGCCACCAGGCTCATATGTTGCTGGTCCTTCCTCGGCTCCCTTTACTCCTTTGTTTTTCCCTTCTGGCTTCGTGGCTTCAACCGAGATTATATAGCATTGTTTAGCCAATGCTTGGTTACCCCGAACATCCCCCACACCATACTTGGTAGGAAACTTCATTTTTTGGTGAAAGGTAGAGGGCACCGCTTTCATTCGGCTGAGGATACCTTGGTCAAAGATGTTGTTATATGCCGTCATCCCCTTAATCATGATGAAGTCCATCATAACCGTAACAGTTTTGGGCGGGGTGCCGATTGTAACTGGCAGGCTTAGGACTCCCTCGGGATAAGTTGCCTGGCCGTTGAACCCATAAAGGGGGGTTCGGATCGGGTGGAGTTTAGATGGATTCTCTCCCATCTTGAGGAAACATTCATAGGATAATACATCAGGGGCACTACCTGTAGCAACCCTGATAAATTTAAAAGGAATAAATAAATCAAAATAGATTAAAAGATTTAGTAAATAAACGAAAGAGCTTGGAATAAAAATAATTAAACCCTGATAAAAATAACGCCTCAGATATAGGCGCTACTTTACAATAAAACGCCTTCACCTAAGGCGTGTTTTGAAGAAAGGACGCCCACATGTCAAGGCGTCAAATTTCAAACGACCAAAATAAATAAAAAGGGCAAGTTAGCGTAACGTCCTTTGAGTGGACGCGTTTCAACAAGTAACGACGCTTGACAAGGCGTCAATTCAAAATTCGACGCCCTTACTTAGGACGCTAATTCAGTTCGAGTTTCGTTCGACCCAGGAGTCTATCCAGGGTAAGTTGATAACTATGAGAAAGAGTTCGAATGTAGTAATAACTCTATCTTGGAAGTATTACTTCCAATCAAACACTAACTCTATTAGGATTCTAGAAATCCTATAAATAACCTACTGCTCGAACCAAGAACGCTATTTGGCGTTCGGACTATTCTATGGTATGTGAAGAACCAAGGTTCTTTCTTCTTCTTTTCTGTTTACGATGGTATGAAGAACATTAACAGGTTCTTCATCTTCTTCTCTTCTTACAGGTTAAGAAGATTATCGTTGTGAAGAACAAAAGGGTAAGTTCTTCTTTCCTCTACCTTCAGTAAGTATTATGAAGAAAAACTAATGTTTCTTCATCTTATTTCTCTGTAGGGAAGTCATCATAACCTACTGAAGAACGTGGGTTCTTCATCGGCGAACGTCTGCACCTGATCGTGTCGAAAAGAAAACCTGTCGATAATCTACACCAAGACTTCTGCCCCTTTCGTCCTACTCTGTTGATAACAGAGTACCGTGTCTTCATCAGTTCGCCAGTTAATCATCAAAAAGGTAGGTTTTCTCAAGCACTGTAGCCCAAATCACCATAATAACTATGTTAAACTATATATATATTAGTTCATGCATATAGTTTTCGAGAGTTTTAAATGTTTCTATTGTTTGAAAGAAACGCCCTTTCCAAGGGCGCTAATTTTATACGCGACCCAGACTAGGGCGCTATTTAAATAAACGACCCTGACAAGGTCGTCAATTCAAAAGATTTGATGCCTTGTACACAGACGTCAATTTAATTAACTGATAATTACCCATGTTAATTAGTCCAATATTCACTTAAACATGATTCTAAATCAATGCATGATCATTAATCCTGATATTATCCTGTCATGACCATATCTCGTTTTCTAGAAATTTCAATACTTGAAAAATTGTAAATTCTTGAAATACACGACCCTGTATAGGTCGTCTCTCACTTGACTAACGCCCATGTGCAGGACGTGAATTAAAAAGTAACGCCCCTGTCCAGGGCGTGTTTTGAGAAAATTCTGAAAATATATACTTTGTAAAAAATAGAAGGAAAGAATGGACGACCACTTATTGCGTCATCAAATTGTAAATAAACGCCCTTCACCAAGGCGCGTTTTTGGTAAAATACTGAAATATTAAAATTTTGCAAAAAAAGTAAAATAGATAAACGCCCTGACGGAAGGCGTTAATTACTTGAGTAGTGACTTTACTTAAGTCGTTATTTTCCTGTAAAAATGTTTTTACCCTGTTTCTGATAACCGATGGTTTCAGTATATCTATATATATGTATATCGGCACTATATCTCCACTCCGTGAGTATAGTCCCACGTTTCATGATGTTTTATCGATCACCTTCAATTCTCATTGACATACAAGCTCTCCATTGGACATTCCGTTCCTTTGGACTAGCGAGTTAGTCATAGAGACCTTCGTAAGACTCCTCGAGCCTTGGATTCCCTCAAGGCCGACTGAGCTGGTTGTACCCTAAAAACCCATTACACTATTGAATGCCATGTCACTCTAAAGAAACATGGTATACCGGCCCTTATGATATGCAAAGAGTATATCATGAGAATTCTTAATGGGATGATGATATCATGCCATTTGTTGATGTTCTTGTGGACCTCAATTCTATAATAAGAATGAGGGTATCTTGCCTTTGATATACTGTTCATGTGGACCTCAATTCTATATAAAGAATGTCCATACTTGTTTGTCATGGTACCCGAGTTAAGGGAACCGAATTCCACCTAGTTTCATCGTTCATCGTGATTGTACCATTGTTATCGCCTATCTATGTCCAATATCGTATTTTTGGACTCCATTCTCTCAAAGTTATCCTACGTGTCTACAAGCTTAAATTGTTGAAATTCCATATTGGCTATATATATATACAAGAGTGGATGTCAAAAATACATGATAAATGCTTGCGCATATAGGGCCCGATCTGGTCCTGGGAGGAGCACCCGAAAGTACTTGTGTCCATGGGAGTTGAATGATAAGGTATCTGGCATTATACCGAGTGCATGACTAGCTTGATTGGACATTCCACACAAATCTTGTACTTGACTCGTACTTGACATGACATGAATTGCGTGACCCGAGAAAAGGGTAATTACTTGCTTGCTTGATACATGATAGCCAAAGTTCTTGACATGACTTGCTAAAAAGTATTTGCTTGAATATCTGTTATCTTTTCTTGAAAGCTCATGACTAGTTCATCTTGCTGTCTTATTGATAAATTCTTTCTCTATCTTGTCGTTTTATGCGAGCATACATAGCTATAGTACATTCATGAAAAATGTAATTACTTGAACCCCTTGCTAAGCGCTTGAGATATAATTCCCTACTGAGCGTTCGCTCACTCCGTGTGTTCCCTACTTTTCAGGTAATTCCGACGACGAGGGAAGTCAATCGGATGGGAATGGTCAAGAGTGAAAGTGATAGAACTTCTCCAAGTGTCATCTAGTCTTTTTCCTATTTTCTTGAGTCAACTATGTACTTTTCCTTTTTAATTGAATAGAGTATTGGATTTGTAATAGTCTATCCATTATGAAATAAAGGATTGGGTTATCTTTCTATTTTACGCATCTCTGTTTTGGTGTCGAATACACTACTACTCTGATTGACATGATTGATATAAACTCGTCGCGCACCTCCGGGTATCTTCCGCGCTCGGGGCGTGACAGTTTTTGTGGTATCAGAGCCTAGGGTATTCAATTCCTAGGAAAACTCAAGTCCAAGGATATGTTCAAACCTTTAACCAGTGAGATTGGGTAGAACCAAGGGTTAAAGTTAACATAGAATGCTAGTCTTTAAGATGCAAATCACGTATTAATCTAGTTATTATAATTGTAGGATAATGCCTGCCGAACGTGCTCAATGGCGCAACATGCAGCGTACACTGCATGGCATGACTCAAGTGCTGTAGCAAGTAACACTAGGAGGTGGACAACGAGCAGGAAGTCTCCACCAGACTTTCAAGAACATGAACCCGCCCAAGTTCACGGGTTCTACTGATCCAGATGACGCTGAACACTGGATTAGGGAAACAGAACGAATATTCCGTGTTATGTAATGCACGGATCAAGATAAGGTCTTATTAGCTACTTTTTAGTTAGAAAGGGGTGCTAGATGCTGGTGGGAATCAATAGAGGCTATATAAATCAAGAGCAGGTTTCGTGGGAAGAATTCGTTGAACACTTCAACGCGAAATATTTCTCGGACCGAGTTCAGGAAAAGAAGGCTGCAGAATTTGCCGCATTAAAGCAACGATCCTTGTCAGTGGCCGAGTATGAGGCCCAATTCTCTAGATTGTCTCGGTATGCCAAGCATCTAGTTAGCACCGAGAAAATGAAAGGTAGGAGGTTTCTCAATGGGCTCAGGCCCCAAGCTATTACTCAACTGGCGCCGATGGACATTCAAGTCTATTCGGAGATAGTACGCCGAGCTCAACTATTAGAAGATGCCACAGAACTGTCTGATAGGATTCGTGGAAAGGATAAGAAGGAACAAGTTACAGGTTCGGGTTCCTTTAAACCCAACTTCAAGAAAAGGCCTAGCAATGGAGGAGCATCCTCACAAGACCAAAAGTTCAAGAAGACCAAGCCCTTCTCTATCACCACTACCTCTCCAAATACAGTGTGCAAACATTGTGATAAAACGGGTCATAGAGCAGAAGAATGCTGGAGGAAACTAGGAGCATGTCTCCGTTGTGGGACTCGTGAGCATCGGATTCCCGATTGCCCATTACTAACAATCAAGCCGTTGACGGAAAGCGCCCAGTAACCAAGAATGCTCGCCTTCATGCAATCAAGGAGACCGAGCAAGAAGAAGAAGGCGGCTTAGTGGAAGGTACATTGAAAGTTTGTTCCAGGAATGCATATGTCTTAATTGATACTGGTGCATCGCATTCTATTGTTTCTAAGAAGTTTGCTGACCCATTACCCCTAGAACCGGAATGGATAAAGTTACTTTTGTCTACTCCTCTAGATGATGAGACTGATATTACACATCATTACCAAAACTGCGAAGTATTGGTTCAGGGTAGAAATCTCCCTATTGATCTCATATGTTTAGATCTGAAAGAGTATGATGTTATACTAGGGGCAGATTGGTTATCCAAGTATCAGGCAACGGTTGATTGCCGCAATAGTAAGGTTACATTCAAAGAATTTCCAGAACTAATATTTACTAGCCCCAAGAGTCAGAGCAAATCCCCTATTATTTCAGCTCTCCGAGCTAGCAAGCTCATCAGGAAAGGATGTGCATCTTTCCTTGCCTTTGTCACAGTTAAAGAAGCTAAGGAAGCTAAGCTAGAAGACATTCCAGTGGTACAAGAATTTCCGGACGTATTTTCGGAAGATTTGCCGGGATTACCCCCGCAAAGAGAAGTGGCCTTCACCATTGACTTAGTCCCTGGTGCTGGTCCGATTTCAAAGACACCTTATAGGATGTCACCTGCTGAACTCAAGGAGTTAAAGGAGCAATTGATGGAACTCATTAAGAAAGGATTCATTAGACCAAGTACTTCCCCGTGGGGAGCGCCTGTATTATTTGTAAAGAAGAAAGACGGATCCATGAGGTTATGCGTCGACTATCGACAATTGAATCATCTCACTATCAAGAACAAGTATCCACTGCCGAGAATCGATGAATTGTTTGATCAAATTTCAGGATCCATGTACTTTTCCAAAATTGATCTTAGGTCCGGATATCACCAACTAAGAATCAAGGACGAGGATATTCATAAAACCGCATTCAGAAGCAGGTATGGCCATTATGAATTTGTTGTTATGCCTTTCGGACTAATGAATGCCCCTACTGCCTTTATGCAGTTAATGAATAGTATATTCAGGCCTTAATTGGATCAATTCGTGATGGTCTTTATTGATGATATATTGATTTATTCCAAGACCAAGGAAGAGCATGAGGAACATTTGAGGATTGCATTCCAAATATTAAGGACAAACCAATTATATGCAAAACTTAGCAAGTGTGAATTCTGGCTTGAAGAAGTGACTTTTCTCGGACATGTTATATCAAAGGATGGCTTGTCGGTAGACCCATCAAAGGTTGAAGCTGTAAGGAACTGGGAAAGACCGACCAATGCTAGCGAGATCCGAAGTTTCTTAGGTCTTGCCGGCTATTACAGGCGATTCATCAAGGATTTCTCTAAAATCGCCGTGCCACTTACGAGGTTAACTCGCAAGGAGATCCGTTATGAATGGGATGAGGAATGTGAAAGAAGCTTCCAAACTCTCAAGGATCATCTTACTACAGCTCCTATCTTAGCATTGCCAATTGAAGGAGAAAAGTTTGAGGTATACACTGATGCTTCTGGCATTGGCCTCGGGTGTGTTCTAATGCAACAAGGGAAGGTTATAGCCTACTCTTCTCGTCAATTAAAGAAGCATGAAGAGAACTACCCCGTCCATGACTTAGAATTGGCCGCGGTAGTATTTGCACTCAAAATATGGAGACATTATCTTTATGGAGTACAGTTTACTGTATACTCCGATCACAAAAGTCTCAAATATCTTTTCTCACAGAAGGAGTTAAATATGAGGCAAAGACGATGGCTGGAATATCTCAAGGACTTCGACTTCAATATACAATATCATCCCGAAAAGGGTAATCATGTAGCAGATGCCCTTAGTCGAAAGCCGAGAGCACTGTTAGCCAATTGTATGATTCGAGAATGGAAATTGCTGGAACAATTCTCTGAACTCAATATCAGCATGGACACGGACCCTAGATGTGTCACCTTATCTCATATAAGCATACAGTCAGATTTATTGTCTGAAATACAAGCACTTCAGAATGATGATCCTGCATTAGTAGAAATCAAGGGCAGATTAGAAGGACAATCGAATTTCCAATTAACTTCTGATGGAAGATTAATGTTCAAGAATAGAACTTGTATACCGGACTGCCCAGAATTGAAGAAGAAGGTCTTAGATGAAGCTCATAGGTCAAGGTATACGATTCATCCTGGATCTACCAAAATGTACCAAGATGTAAAAAGAAATTTTTGGTGGCCCAACATGAAAAGAGAAATAGCGGACTACGTATCATGCTGTCTCACGTGCCAACGAGTCAAGGCGGAATACCAAAAGCATGCTGGAAAACTACATCCTCTAGATATCCCTAAATGGAAGTGGGAGGATATTGGTATGGATTTCATCATGGGTTTATCTAAATCAAAAAGTGGACATGATGGAATATAGGTTATCATTGACCGATTGACTAAATCAGCACATTTCTTGCCAATCAAGAGTCGATGGTCAGTTGATGTCTTAGCTGCACTATACATCAAGGAAATAGTCAGATTACATGGTATTCCTGTTTCAATCGTGTCTGATAGAGATCCCCATTTTACTTCTCATTTTTGGAAAGGACTACAACATTCGTTGGGAACGAGACTTAACTTTAGCACAGCCTTTCATCCTCAAACGGATGGTCAGACCGAGAGAACCAATCAAGTAGTCGAAGATATGCTAAGAGCATGCATTACTGATTTTGATGGAAACTGGCATGATCACTTGCCTCTGGTCGAATTTGCATACAATAATAGCTACCAGGCAAGTATACATCTGGCACCTTTTGAAGCCTTATACGGAAGGAGTTGTCGATCACCCTTATGCTGGGACGAAGTTGGAGAGAAACAACTGTTAGGTCCAGACATGGTAAGGGATACAACTGAGAAGATACAAGTAATCAGAGAAAGATTGCAAGTTGCTCAGTCTAGACAAAAGGCTTATGCTGACACAAGAAGGAGAGATCTTGAATTCCAACTCAGAGATCATGTATTTATCAAGATATCGCCTGGACGTGGAATACGAAGATTTGGTGTTAAGGGTAAGCTTACACCAAGATTTATCGGACCTTTTGAAATTCTAGAAAGAGTTGGCGAGGTTGCTTATCGCATCGCATTACCTCCTCAATTGTCCGAGATACATAATGTGTTCCACATATCCATGTTGAAGAAGTATGTACACGATCCATCACATATTATCGAACATGGAGACCTAGTAATCCAGAAGGATCTCACATATGAGCAGAAGCCTATGAAGATCTTAGATCGAGAAGTACGTACCCTAAGGAATAAGGTTATTCCCATGCTAAAAGTATAATGGAATAAGAATTCAGAACATGAAGCTACATGGGAGACCGAGGAATCTATGAGGAAATAATTTCCAGAGTTATTTTAGAAGGTATGAACTCTACACTCTCCATATGTAAATATATGCTATGAGTTTGGGGACCAAATTCTTTTTAAGTGGGGGAGGGTGTAGCAACCCTGATAAATTTAAAAGGAATAAATAAATCAAAATAGATTAAAAGATTTAGTAAATAAACGAAAGAGCTTGGAATAAAAATAATTAAACCCTGATAAAAATAACGCCTCAGATATAGGCGCTACTTTACAATAAAACGCCTTCACCTAAGGCGTGTTTTGAAGAAAGGACGCCCACATGTCAAGGCGTCAAATTTCAAACGACCAAAATAAATAAAAAGGGCAAGTTAGCGTAACGTCCTTTGAGTGGACGCGTTTCAACAAGTAACGACGCTTGACAAGGCGTCAATTCAAAATTCGACGCCCTTACTTAGGATGCTAATTCAGTTCGAGTTTCGTTCGACCCAGGAGTCTATCCAGGGTAAGTTGATAACTATGAGAAAGAGTTCGAATATAGTAATAACTCTATCTTGGAAGTATTACTTCCAATCAAACACTAACTCTATTAGGATTCTAGAAATCCTATAAATAACCTACTGCTCGAACCAAGAACGCTATTTGGCGTTCGGACTATTCTACGGTATGTGAAGAACCAAGGTTCTTTCTTCTTCTTTTCTGTTTACGATGGTATGAAGAACATTAACATGTTCTTCATCTTCTTCTCTTCTTACAGGTTAAGAAGATTATCGTTGTGAAGAACAAAAGGGTAAGTTCTTCTTTCCTCTACCTTCAGTAAGTATTATGAAGAAAAACTAATGTTTCTTCATCTTATTTCTCTGTAGGGAAGTCATCATAACCTACTGAAGAACGTGGGTTCTTCATCGGCGAACGTCTGCACCTGATCGTGCCGAAAAGAAAACCTGTCGATAATCTACACCAAGACTTCTGCCCCTTTCGTCCTACTCTGTTGATAACAGAGTACCGTGTCTTCATCAGTTCGCCAGTTAATCATCAAAAAGGTAGGTTTTCTCAAGCACTGTAGCCCAAATCACCATAATAACTATGTTAAACTATATATATATTAGTTCATGCATATAGTTTTCGAGAGTTTTAAATGTTTCTATTGTTTGAAAGAAACGCCCTTTCCAAGGGCGCTAATTTTATACGCGACCCAGACTAGGGCGCTATTTAAATAAACGACCCTGACAAGGTCGTCAATTCAAAAGATTTGATGCCTTGTACACAGACGTCAATTTAATTAACTGATAATTACCCATGTTAATTAGTCCAATATTCACTTAAACATGATTCTAAATCAATGCATGATCATTAATCCTGATATTATCCTGTCATGACCATATCTCGTTTTCTAGAAATTTCAATACTTGAAAAATTGTAAATTCTTGAAATACACGACCCTGTATAGGTCGTCTCTCACTTGACTAACGCCCCTGTGCAGGACGTGAATTAAAAAGTAACGCCCCTGTCCAGGGCGTGTTTTGAGAAAATTCTGAAAATATATACTTTGTAAAAAATAGAAGGAAAGAATGGACGACCACTTATTGCGTCGTCAAATTGTAAATAAACGCCCTTCACCAAGGCGCGTTTTTGGTAAAATACTGAAATATTAAAATTTTGCAAAAAAAGTAAAATAGATAAATGCCCTGACGGAAGGCGTTAATTACTTGAGTAGTGACTTTACTTAAGTCGTTATTTTCCTGTAAAAATGTTTTTACCCTGTTTCTGATAACCGATGGTTTCAGTATATCTATATATATGTATATCGGCACTATATCTCCACTCCGTGAGTATAGTCCCACGTTTCATGATGTTTTATCGATCACCTTCAATTCTCATTGACATACAAGCTCTCCATTGGACATTCCGTTCCTTTGGACTAGCGAGTTAGTCATAGAGACCTCCGTAAGACTCCTCGAGCCTTGGATTCCCTCAAGGCCGACTGAGCTGGTTGAACCCTAAAAACCCATTACACTATTGAATGCCATGTCACTCTAAAGAAACATGGTATACCGGCCCTTATGATATGCAAAGAGTATATCATGAGAATTCTTAATGGGATGATGATATCATGTCATTTGTTGATGTTCTTGTGGACCTCAATTCTATAATAAGAATGAGGGTATCTTGCCTTTGATATACTGTTCATGTGGACCTCAATTCTATATAAAGAATGTCCATACTTGTTTGTCATGGTACCCGAGTTAAGGGAACCGAATTCCACCCAGTTTCATCGTTCATCGTGATTGTACCGTTGTTATCGCCTATCTATGTCCAATATCGTATTTTTGGACTCCATTCTCTCAAAGTTATCCTACGTGTCTACAAGCTTAAATTGTTGAAATTCCATATTGGCTATATATATATACAAGAGTGGATGTCAAAAATACATGATAAATGCCTGCGCATATAGGGCCCGATCTGGTCCTGGGAGGAGCACCCGAAAGTACTTGTGCCCATGGGAGTTGAATGATAAGGTATCTGGCATTATATCGAGTGCATGACTAGCTTGATTAGACATTCCACACAAATCTTGTACTTGACTCGTACTTGACATGACATGAATTGCGTGACCCGAGAAAAGGGTAATTACTTGCTTGCTTGATACATGATAGCCAAAGTTCTTGACATGACTTGCTAAAAAGTATTTGCTTGAATATCTGTTATCTTTTCTTGAAAGCTCATGACTAGTTCATCTTGCTGTCTTATTGATAAATTCTTTCTCTATCTTGTCGTTTTATGCGAGCATGCATAGCTATAGTACATTCATGAAAAATGTAATTACTTGAACCCCTTGCTAAGCGCTTGAGATATAATTCCCTACTGAGCGTTCGCTCACTCCGTGTGTTCCCTACTTTTCAGGTAATTCCGACGACGAGGGAAGTCAATCGGATGGGAATGGTCAAGAGTGAAAGTGATAGAACTTCTCCAAGTGTCATCTAGTCTTTTTCCTATTTTCTTGAGTCAACTATGTACTTTTCCTTTTTAATTGAATAGAGTATTGGATTTGTAATAGTCTATCCATTATGAAATTAAGGATTGGGTTATCTTTCTATTTTGCGCATCTCTGTTTTGGTGTCGAATACACTACTACTCTGATTGACATGATTGATATAAACTCGTCGCGCACCTCCGGGTATCTTCCGCGCTCGGGGCGTGACAGTTTTTGTGGTATCAGAGCCTAGGGTATTCAATTCCTAAGAAAACTCAAGTCCAAGGATATGTTTAAACCTTTAACTAGTGAGATTGGGTAGAACCAAGGGTTAAAGTTAACATAGAATGCTAGTCTTTAAGATGCAAATCACGTATTAATCTAGCTATTATAATTGTAGGATAATGGCTGCCGAACGTGCTCAATGGCGCAACATGCAGCGTACACTGCAAGGCATGACTCAAGTGCTGCAGCAAGTAACACTAGAAGGTGGACAACGAGCAGAAAGTCTCCACCAGACTTTCAAGAACATGAACCCGCCCAAGTTCACGGGTTCTACTGATCCAGATGACGCTGAACACTGGATTAGGGAAACAGAACGAATATTCCGTGTTATGCAATGCACGGATCAAGATAAGGTCTTATTAGCTACTTTTCAGTTAGAAAGGGGTGCTAGATGCTGGTGGGAATCAATAGAGGCTACTATAAATCAAGAGCAGGTTTCGTGGGAAGAATTCGTTGAACACTTCAACGTGAAATATTTCTCGGACCGAGTTCAGGAAAAGAAGGCTGCAGAATTTGCCGCATTAAAGCAACGATCCTTGTCAGTGGCCGAGTATGAGGCCCAATTCTCTAGATCTTCTCTTTCGCAGGCTCTCTCTGTCTCTTCTTTTCTCTTCTTCTTTTCCTACTACTGCAGCTCACTGCCTCACTGCTCCAACTCTTCTATTTCGATCAGAATCACACTCTGCATTGTCTACTTCATCTTCCTCTCTATCTTCATCTTTTCTTTCTTCTGCTCTTTATGCTCTTTTCCTCTCCACTTCGATCACTCTTCCTTTTTCTGTTCTCGATCAGTCTCTTTTTCTCTTGATCAGTCTTCTCTAGATGGAGGAGGCTTCGTATTTATAACAGTAGCAATTAGGGCGTTGTCCTCAGATCACGTGCCAGGTGCCTACCTCGGATCACGTGCCCAAACACCTGTCGGTTTAATGAAGAGTTCAGTCGATGTACAAGCCACAGGCTGTATAGACTTCAAATAAAAGTAGCAGAGTTTAGACTTAAGGATGCAGTGTGTATGCAGTGTACAGACTCTACATTGTAGGCTAGCAGCGATGTATAGACTTGCTGTGGAGGCTGTGTAGACTTAGCTGCAGGCTGTGGGACGAATGTCTAGACTCTGCAGACATGCGATGCAACTGGATGTATAGACTTAGTTGTGCTGTGCAACCGATGTGCAGACATGGCGTGCAGGCAGCCAGACTATGTATAGACTTGGCGTGCAACGATGCAACACAATGTATAGACTTAAGCTTGAAGAACGTTCTGCCTTTGAGTGCTGAAGTGTGTACATATGAGAAAGTATGTACAGCGAGAATGAATGTACATACATTACATTCACGAGTGTACATACTTTAACTGCATGAGATGCAGGCAACCAGTGTGTAGACTTGAAGTGTGAATGTGCATGAGAAGCCAATGTACAGACTTGCTGACTTGAAAACGAGTGAATAGACTTGAACAGCTAGCCAAACAAGTGTATAGACTTGAAACATCTAGCCAACGAGTGTATAGACTTGATAAAGCTTCAAAGCACAAGACACTTGGCCAATGTACAGACTTGGAAAGCTTGAAGGCCAATGTACATACTTGGAAAGCTTGAGGGCCAATGTACAGACTTGGAAAGCCTGAACCAATGTGCAGACTTGAAACAAGTGAACACGGCGATGTGTAGACTTGGTGTCTGAACGTAGGTAAAGATAAGCAATGTATAGACTTGAACCCGTGCATGCTAGAAGCAATGTATAGACTTGCAAGAGTGAGACGCTAAATGAGACGGTCGGATGTACAGACTTGGGCTGTACAGACTTGCAGTGTGCAATGCATGTGATGTATAGACTTTGCCTTAGAGACGAATGTATAGACTTTAGTGAATGCATTCTAGGCAGACCCTGTACAGACTTGAGAGGCGATGCATTTTAGCCAAACCCTATAGAGACTTGAGAGACGATGCATGCACTATGTATAGACTTGTTAATGCACTGATGCATGTTGTACAGACTTAACATGAGACGCTGCATTCTAGCCAAAACACTGTACAGACTTTGAACAAAGATGAACGTGAGTGAAACACGATGTATAGACTTTGGAAATGCTTAGCACACGATGAACAAGGCTCTGTACAGACTTAAGGCCTTGTACAGACTTAGCCTGAGCATAGTTATGAAATGCATGAGTCTAGACAGTGTATAGACTTGTAAGACGCTCATGCACTGACGATGTATAGACTTCACTGAAGAATGTTCAGATTAGCTGCAACAAAGTGTAGACAGTACAATGTATGGACTTGAGTGTGTCCAGACAATGTATGGACTTTAGACATAATGCATGAGAGACATGTTGGCAAGTGTATAGACTTCATTCAACAAAGTTCAGGCAGGCTGTCTACGGATGTACAGACTTTGCTGAAAGGGTATAGCAGCATCACCCATTGTACAGACTAACATCAAACAATCCAGATAAAATGTGTTGGGAGCAGAGGATCGTCAAACTAGAGGGGGAGGGGGTGAATAGATTGACCACTTAAAAATTTTAGGCGGAATAAGACAATTGCACTCTCTGTGATAGCACAGACAAAAATCCAGTTCGTGAATCTCTAAAGAGCTAGCGCAATATCTAAGCGGTCTAACGAGACAATGGACACAATAACAAGCCACAAGCACAAGCCACAGTAGATCAGAGTTTTTAAGGTGGTTCAGTCTCTATCTCGAGACCTACGTCCACCCCCTCACCAAACCGGTGGGGATCACCGCTGAGCCTTACAGCTTAGCTAACACCAGAGAAGAATCCTTCTCTGACCTGCAGATCCAATCTGCAGAAGACAACTATATCCTGTCTTAGAACCGCTGTCGAACAGCTTGTAGACACAGAGTCTATACACACTCTGATCTCAGAACACTCTCTGGATCAGAACACACCTGACCACTGAATCCCACTGGAACAGTAATCCGAGAATAGAATTGTATAAGAAAACGAAAATACAAGGTAAGAGGTAAACTCAAAATATGCTGATCAATGGATCTTCAGACTTCTTGCGCAGCAGAAGAGAGTAGAGCCCGAAGAGATGAACAGTATGATCTGAGTGTGATCTTCCCTTCAGTTGAGACTAGATCAGTCTGAAGCCTTCATGGTTCTTCAGCTTCTGATCTTCTTCACCAGGAGAACGAGCCTATCTTTCAATCCACGCACTGGACCTTCTTCACGATGCTAGGCTCTGCACATTTTTCTCCATATACTGGTCCTTCTTCGTCTCTTCTATTCGTCTGCTCTCCTCATCCCACTTCGATCCACTTCTACATTTCCTTTTTCATTTTTCCCGCGCAAGATTGGGCCCTACGAGATTCCCAATCATTCGCTCACGTGTGGAGAAGCTTCTGGACTAAAGGAGGGAGAGTGTAGTTTGTTTGCAGACATGGCTGGCCCACTTTATCCAGTCCTTTTGCCCGAGAGCTTGTCTGGGACTGGGTGCGTCGACGCCAGCATTTGAATGCGTAGACGCTGTGTGAAGACAGCTTCTTATCTTCCTTCGATATTTGACCTCAGCCTATCACTGCGTTGACGCTGATAACTGGTGGCGTCGATGCTATGTGAAGATAGCTTCTTAGTCTTTTGGTACCCGCTGCGTCGACGCTGGTAGCTGGTAGCGTCAACGCTGTGTGAAGATATCTTATTAGTCTTTTGGCACCCGCTGCGTCGACGCTGGTAGCTGGTAGCGTCAACGCTGTGTGAAGATATCTTCTGGAGGCATGCGAGTCGACGCTGCATCCGAGTGGCGTTGACGCAGTTAGCATGCGCATGACTCAAACATCTTGAGATCTAGTCACAGCGTCGACGTTATCTTGCTTGAGGCGTAGACGCAGTTTAGATGAAGTATGCTTCAACTTGGAGGAGCTGAAGGCTGCGTCGACCCTTTGATCTTGTGGCGTCGACGCTGACTATTGCCTGCATTAAAGTTCAACAGAAATTCTTGCCACTAACCATATTGTCAGATAATAATACACCCTGTCATATCATGGTGATCATCATCAAAATCAGGAGCACAACAATCTCCCCCTTTTTGATGATGGCAACCATGATGAAGTTCTGGCACTTTAATGATCATGCAATACAATAACAATCAAGTAGAGGCATGCATAACCATAGGTATCACATTCAGCTCATTCTTCATTCACTTACGCACATGATCAATTTTAATTAAAAGACAGAACGAAGTGCATTCACAAGACAAGATTGTGATTGTCTCCCCCTTGGACATCAGCAAGAAGGGGAGGCTAGAAGTCAAGTAAGAAAAATAGAATCTTCAGATCATTACTGAGGGAAATACTGAGAATGTCTCCTAGAGGAGTGACTAGAGGACTGGCCCGGTGGAGGTGGAGGACGATGAGATGAGAAGGTCTGCTGGGCATGCAGAGCTTGAATTGCCTGTGAAAGCTCGCCCAACTGAAACAAAAGAGTGCTTTTAAGACCTCCCAGCTCGGAGCGAACATCGTCAGATCCTCGTGTCAACGACTCAAGCGTACCGCACATAGTTTCCATCGATGATGAAAGACTAGACAGCTTGTTAAACACGGCTTGAAAACCTGTGGGAGTTGAGGTGACTTGAGACTGCAAAGTAACCATAGCAATTTGAATATCATAACACATGGATTGCATCTTGGCCATGGTCTGAAGAGAAGACAGCTGTGTAGAGTGCATATTGGAAACTAACTCTGCAATCTTGTTGACAATCTTTGCAACACTCTGCAGGACCTTCCTCATTGCTTTGTCAGTTTTCTGCTTGGCCTTCATATAGTCTCTCCAGAAGACCATCATCGAAATTTCAGATAAGACAATTCTTTTATACAATCGTTCCAGCTGAAAGTCAGTATACAGAATAAAGGAGTTAAGCTTATCCCCGTGATGCTGCATCATTCGGATGAGGTGAACAAGTAATTCCTTTTCAGTTGCACCAGGAGGAGCCTGAAAATAGTCATCCTGAGGTTGTTGGCTCCTGGACCCAAGTTCTCTATTCAGATTATGTGAGCTAGACTCACCTTGTTCCCACTGATACTTGGGTTCCCCTCTAATGTCAAACCATTCAGGCTCATCATCTTGAAAAGGGGGTACTGTAGATTGAAATCCTTCCTCATCAGCATCATTGGGAGACTCCACCACATACGAAGGAAAAACCTGCTCACTATCAGCAGTATGAGCATGCCTATCCTGAGTGTCAAAAGGTGGAGGTGACCTGGCTGGAGCTTGTGTTGCACCTTGGACCTCAAAGTCCACAACTCTTTCCTGACCCTCCCAATGTGGAGGAGAAGCAACAGGTTCAGGAGATATCCTGACTGACTCTGGTTCGGGCTCAGGAGGAGGAGCATCTGCCCTGACAGAAGATTGTTGACTTGGCAGCACTCTGACTGGCCTGCCATCTACAATTTTGACACCCATAAAATTCTGAACAAACGACATGGAGTACACATTGCCTCTAGGAACAACACACTTCTTTTCATTGCCAAACTGAACTCCAACCTTTCTGAATAAGGCTGTGAGGTGTGCTGCGTAGGGCAGAGTCCTAGAGTTGTCCAGGCAAGTCCCCATTGTCTGGATGATTACATCAATCAACGACACATTGATTTCTTTCAACATGCAGTATAGTAAAAATCTCTGCATGATTGTAACCCTTTCACGACCACTGCTCTGAGGGGTAAAGATGGAAGTGCATATATGGTGCAAGAGTCGAACATGAGGTGAAAACTGGTTAGCTTTTAAGCTAGACAAATGGGTCTGCTTAATGTCTGAAGGGTCCTCTGTCTGGCCGGTCAAAACAGCAAACGCTTCATGTTCATTCAATGGAAATGAGTGAAGTTCGGCCCCCTTCATAGGAATCTTCCATACTTTGGCGAGCAAACTAGCAGTAAGTTCAAACTTAATTCCCCGAACAGAGCTGATCAGTCTTCCACGTTCGGGTTGATGGCATAGATTGCGGTAAAACTCCCTGACAAGAGTAGGATAATAGACGGAGTACTTGGTGGCAAAACCCCACCAACCTTGAAACTCCAAAGTGGGTCTAATCTCAGGGAAGACAGCATGAAAGGCTTCGTCCGAGTCAAGGATATATCGAGGAATTAAAACCTTCAGGGGTTCGTCTTTACCAGAAGAAGGAGTGGAGACGGAAACCCCAGACCTGGATTTTTTGGAGAAGACTTTCTTCTGTGACAATGAAGGCTTGGAGGACGATCGGACCTTCTTCTTCTTGGAAGGAGGGGAGGGGCTGCGTGGACGCTTCCCCTTGTCTTTGCGTTTAAGCGAAGAAGAAGATGTAGGAGGAGGAGCCGCCGCAGGTGATTCATAATCTTGGGCTTCAGCAGCGATGGCAGGAGCTAGAGGAGCCGAAGATGGTTCCTCAGCAGGCTTCTTACCCTTCCTGGAGTATGCGAGAGCCATTTTCATGGATAGAGGAGAAGAAGAACAGTCAAGAGGTGTGACAGAGGAAGGAGAGGAACCGTCGTGCCTCAGAAGGATGAATGAAAAGTAGCCGACTGTTCCCTCGGTTGAGGGTTTTAACCGGGTGGCACGCGAAACCCCCAATTTTGTTATTGGGTAATCGGGTAACGGATCCAGATCACAACCAAAAGAACTTAGATAGAGTGGATGCGTCGACGCGAGGAAATCAAAGCGTCGACGCTATGAGCACTTATGCACAAAAGTGTATAAAAAAAAAAAAACACAGAGGCGTCGACCTTAAGAGATAGGATGCGTCGACGCCATAATGTGAATACACGCTGCAAGACCATGATTTGTGAAAAGTAGAAGATGCAGCTAAAAGAGCAGAAATTGGGAAATGTCATTAGAATCCTGGTTTCATAATGTAAAACACTCAAACTCAGGGATTTTTAATAGCTTCAGTTCAAATTCCCATGAAAAATACATTTTCTTAGATTAGCTTCGAACCATTTAGTGACATAAAATGTTGATACTCTGCGAAGTTTGAAGCACAGAAATGAACAGTAATAGTGTAGAATTGGAGTAATTTCTAAACTAGCTTCATACTCAGGATCTTCTCATAACTTTATCCTTCGTTACTCAATTTCGAAAGAATCTTTGAAGAAAGAAGTTTAAGAAGCATTGAGGATAAGTTCATTAGATCTTTTGAGCCTTTGATTTCATACCATCACACATGAGTCTTAGTATTTATTTTATTGATTCCATCCATTAGCAGTCAAATGTAGCTAGCCTTGTGACACGAGTACACATGCTTATCAGGCACCAGAGTCCCCGGTTACTCAGCATAGCTAATCATTATGCTTAGAATCAGAGGTAGTGATCAACCTCATGACATGCCTTCCAACACTTCATTGGTGAGGAAGGTAGTTTCTCGGTTGAGAATCACCATTGCTCTAACATGGATAAGTTTCATTAAAGGACAGAGATAGTAGTCCACCTCATGACTTGCTCTTTAACACTTCTTTGGTGCCTAGAGCAAGTTTCTCTGTGGAAATCTACCATTGCTCTGCAAGGAACCGATACACTGTGTGATTCACTTTTTCTTGAAGCTCTTTTTAGACCTAAGCAAACTTTAGCAACAATACCGATTAAATTTCCATATATAGAAAGATCCTTCTACTTTTGATCAATTGGGAAAAAGAATGATAGGAACCAAGTCACATTAACTTGTTTAGTTCTTATTCCAGATTCAACCACTTTTAGGTTCAAGTTCTGGTGAGTTCAAACATTGAAGGACACACATTTTATATCATTAAGTAGTGTGAAGTTATTCTAAGAAAAACTTGTTTTCATTAGAAATTATTCCCTTAGCTCCCCCTGAATGTGAGGCATTAACTTTTCACCAGGACAGTTGAGACAATTCCCTCATTCAGGAATAGAAGGAGAGTACATCAAGAAATCTTGGGATTAAGAAGGTGAACAAGATTGAGTGTAAGGTGATACTTGAAGAAGAACAAGTCTAGCAAGAAGGATGAACGAGAGAATCCTATGAGTTAGACGAGAGGTCATAATCACCATCACACCACACTGTTACTCGCATAGCGTCAACGCAGAATCCCTGAAGCGTCGACGCACTATGCCATACTGCACGGATTGGTTAACATTTAAACAAAGTCAATCCATTGCAGCGTGGACTCATCCTTACGAGTGCGTTACCGCATAAAACCTTACTCCCCCTTAACTCAGGCATGAAAGAGGAGATTAAAACTGATGAATTTGTAAGCATGCTGAGGTTTTATTTCAGATGAACAAAATACAAAAAAAAAAAATTATACTCCCCCTAAGTGTATGACTTATTCAAACATTGACAATTTTATCATAGCAGGACTTCAAATGATCATCACAAAAGCAATCAAGCAGCATTCAGATATGAGGCCATGCAGTCAATTCAAGATTCAGAATGCAAATTGCAGAGTCCAAGCTCTCTCCTAAGGTATGAAAAACGCTCATTGTTGAGAGGCTTGGTAAAAATATCAGCTAGTTGACGTTCAGATTCTACAAATACAAGCTTGAAACTTCCTTTACTGACCTCATCTCTTAGGAAGTGATGTCTGATTTCAATATGCTTGGTCCTAGAGTGCTGGATGGGGATCTTGGCCAGGTTTATAGCACTTGTGTTATCGCACAATATTGGGACACATCCAAGATCAGTTTGGTAATCTTGGAGCTGATGCTGGATCCACAACACTTGAGTGCCACAGCTCCCTGCAGCGACATATTCTGCCTCTGCAGTGGACAGTGCCACTGAGTGTTGTTTCTTGGAGGCCCAAGAGATCAAGCACCCACCCAAAAATTGGCAGTAGCCACTAGTGCTTTTTCTGTCCAATTTACATCCAGCATAGTCTGCATCCGAATATGATACCAAGTCAAAGGTGCAGGATGCAGGATACCAAATCCCTAGGTCTTGAGTTCCAGCAAGGTATCTAAAAATACGCTTGACAGAACTTAAGTGGGATTCTCTAGGATCAGCTTGAAAACGAGCACACATACAAACACAAAATTGAATATCAGGCCTTGATGCAGTAAGATATAGAAGTGACCCTATCATACCTCGATAGGTCTTGGCATCAACTTGTGTACCTTTCAGATCTGCATCCAAGGTTGTGTTTGTACACATGGGAGTGCTGATTACTTTCAGATTTTCCATTTTATACTTCTTCAGTAGCTCCTTGATGTACTTTGTCTGACTAATAGAGCATCCTTCTCTGTGTTGGGTGATCTGCAAACCTAGAAAAAATTGAAGTTCACCCATGAGACTCATTTCAAATTCTGTTGTCATTAAGTTAGCAAACTCCTTACACATACTAGGTTTAGTGGAACCGAAGACAATGTCATCAACATATATTTGAACTAAAATGATATCTGAATTCCTTACCTTTGTAAACAATGTCAGGTCCACTTTACCTCTTGAGTACCCTTTTTCAGTGAGGAAGGAGCTGAGCCGGTCGTACCAGGCTCGAGGTGCCTGCTTGAGTCCATACAATGCTTTGTCCAATCTGTATACGTGGTTAGGATTTTCTGCACATTCAAATCCAGGGGGTTGTTCCACATATACTTCTTCTTTTATTATTCCATTTAGGAAAGCACTTTTTACATCCATTTGTTGTAATTTTATTCCATGACTTACAACATATGCAAGCAACAAACGAATGGCTTCTAATCTGGCTACTGGTGCAAAGGACTCTTCGAAGTCAATACCGAACTCTTGATTGTAACCCTGTGCAACCAGTCTAGCTTTATTCCTAACAATTACACCATTTTCATTTTGTTTGTTTTTATAGACCCATTTAGTTCCTATTATAGATTGATCCTTGGGTCTGGGCACTAGATGCCATACTTTATTTCTTATGAATTGGTTGAGTTCTTCATGCATTGCATTTATCCAGTTGGGATCTTTTAAGGCTTCCACAACATTCTTGGGTTCAGTTTGAGACACAAGTGCCATGTTATCCATTTCTTGTATTTGAGAGCGTGTCCTAACAGGTTCATGCAAGTTACCTATTATGCTAGATGAGGGGTGATCCCTTAACAACCTAATGTTAATCAGAGGGTCACCTCCATTAATATCTGCATTGCCCTGATTACTAGACTCTGGCTCATCTTCTTTTGGTCTTGAATCTCCTTCCAAAGTTTCTTCCTCCTCAGGCTTGTCAAGGAAGTCTTCATCACCCTTGTTCCTGCATGAAGATTCAACTTGTGAATTTTCAATTAGCTCATCAAAAACGATGTGAGGTGATTCCTCAACTGTTTGAGTCTTCAGATTTAGGACCCTATAAGCCCTAGAGTGACTAGAGTATCCTAAGAATATGGCGGGTTCACTCTTGGGTTCAAACTTATCTAAGGCTCGTTTATCATTATTCTGAACAAAGCATTTTGAACCAAAAACTTTAAAATGAGCAACAGAGGGCTTCTTACCTTTCAGCATTTCATAAGGAGTCTTTTTGGACTGTGGTCTTACCATTGCTCGATTTACAATGTAGCATGCAGTGTTCACAGCCTCTGCCCAATACTTCCTTGGTAGTTGCCCTTCAATCAGCATGGTTCTGCCCATCTCCACAAGGGTTCGGTTTCTTCTCTCCACGACTCCATTTTGTTCAGGTGTTCTTGGGGAAGAAAACCTGTGATTTAGCCCTGTTGCTCTGCAGAAATCTCCAAATTCAGAATTGTCAAATTCTCCACCATGATCTGATATAATGGAAGAAATGACAAACTTACCCTCCTGCTGTGTTTTCTTAAAGAATGCCTGAAATTCCTCAAATGCCTCATTCTTATGTGTTAGAAAGAATACCCAGGTAAATCTAGTAAAATCATCTACTAGGACAAATCCATATCGATTACCACTAATGCTTGCTGTTCTAGTGGGTCCAAATAAGTCTAAATGAATGAGTTCAAAAGGTTTAGTGGACTGACTCTTTATTTTGGACTTAAATGACTTCCTAGTCTGTTTACCTTGGGTGCATGCATTACAGATTTTGTCATTTTTCTTGAACGAAGCATCAGGCAGGCCATTCACCATGCTGTGTTTGGCTAACTTATGCAGTACACTATAGCTAGCATGTCCTAGCCTACGGTGCCACAACCAAGCTAGTTCAGTTTTATTTACAGTGAGACAAAGATTATTATGTGCAGGATCATCTAAATCTACCATGTACATGTTGTTTATTCTTTTTCCAACAAATTTATTTTTTTCTGATTTTTCTTCTAAAATGGTGCATGTGTTTGCATCAAACACTACTTTATTATTTCTATCACACAACTGACTTATACTGAGCAAGTTATACTCTAGACCCTCTACTAAAAGAACATCATCAATGGAGGTAGAAGGGTTTTTGCCAACTGTACCTTTACCAACTATTTTGCCTTTATTGTTTCCACCAAAGGTAACAAATCCTCCATCCTTCTCAACCAGGAGACAAAACTTGGCCTTGTCCCCTGTCATATGCCTTGCGCAGCCGCTGTCAAGATACCATCTGTTGTGCATGGCTGCAAGGCATTCCTGCAAGAATCATCAAATAAAAGATTTTGGAACCCAAACACACTTGGGTCCCATTGGATCACTGGAAGACTTCAAGAAATTCAGTAGGTTCTTAGGAATCCATATTTGTCTTTGTTGGGGTTTTTGATGGCTTTTAGTTGAGGAGGCAGCTGGTTTCTGATTTGATTTTAAGGTTGTTTTAGCTGCTTTATTGAACCATCGTTTATTTTGGTTCCACAGAGCCTCTTGGTGATGTGGGTTGACTGCCCTAAGAACATGTGTTTGTCTTATAGGATATGCATACATGGGATGCGTCGACCTTCCTGAATGAATGCGTGGACTCACCCATCCATAGTTGCTCCTATGTGTTTGATAGAATGTAGGATGCGTGGAAGCATTGTGGTGTGTGCGTTGACCCATCCACCCAGATTGATTGTAGTGTTGGCCATGGTGGTATGGGTGCGTGGACGCATATCCCTGCATGCGTCGACCCATGTGGTCGTTCCAATTCTTATGGACTCTTTGGAATTCGGCCCGAGTCGACGCCACATGTCCGTAGCGTTGACGCATCTTAGTTGAGTGCCTAGACCTATATGCAGAAGACCTATTATTGTATGAAGGTTGCGTTGACACATTACTGGTCTTGCGTGGACGCATCTGACTCTGGCCAGATTTGGTATTTTCAATCTTTCTGGTGCTATGTTGGTGAACGAAGGGTCTGGAGCTGGAGGCCTTAGGTGGTGATGAAATGACATGCTTGCAGCTGGTTAAATTCTTTGCAAATTTTGCCTTAGGAGATTCATTCATCTTTTCTTTTCCTTTCTCCTTTGTCACTTCATTTTTCTGAATCTGTTTCCCTTTGTCTCTTTCAACATTTTTTACTTCAGCCACCTGTTTCTCCTCAGCTTTCTTTTCTTCTGATATGAAGGTCACCAGTTTAAGTCCAATTTCTTTCTTTGAGCTTGGATTATATCCAAGTCCTTCTTTGCCGACATTGCATTTTGTTCCCATTAAGGCATCAAGATTATGTTTGCCTTGTGTCATTTTCTCTAGGGAAGTTTGTTTGTCCAATTTTTCTTTTTCAACTTTCTTCAAATCTTTCTGAAGTTTCAAATTGACACCATTTACAGCTTGATATTTCTCTTCAGCTATTTTGGTGTCCTTTTCAAGTTTTTGCATTCTTAACTTCAGTTCATCATGTGTTTTTAGTAAGAAGTCATTCTCTCTTTTTAATTTAATCGATTCAGATCTGTATTCATTTTCTTCATTCAGAGTTTTCTTTAGACAAACAATTTCATCTTCTAGCATTTTAACCTTTTCATTGGACAAATTTTCTTGACTTCCCGGGTTTTTCTTCTTTTTAAGCATTTTATTTTCTTTCTTCACAATATCATATTTATCCATAAGGTCATTGAAAGCTTCTTCCCAGTCATCACAAGTAAATTCATCAAGTGGAGAATTTACCTCAGTAGAGTCCTCTCCCCTGGCCATTAGGCATAGCTTTACTTCTTTTTCTTCCTCTGATGTGCTATCCTCCTCTTCCTCTTCTTCATCACTCCATGTACTGATCATGGCCTTGGGCTTTTTATTTTTGAACTTGGAGTACGCTTTCTTAGAATTTTCGGGGCACTCTGACTTGATATGTCCCTGTTTCCTGCATTGATAACACACAACTTTGTCAGATTTCTTAGTTTGGTCAGATTTAAATTTAGAATTCATTTTACCTTGATAACTTCTAAATCGACCAGCTTTACCTTCCCTTCGTAAGAACTTTCGAAATTTCTTAGTGAGCATCGCAATCTCACCTGAATCACTGTCTGAAGAAGAGGTCAGATTCTCATCTGAGCTCTCCTTGCAGCTTGGAGCAGCCTTGAGAGCTAGGGGTTTTTTCTTCTTTATTTCCTCATCAGATCTTTTCAAATTTAGCTCATAGGCCATAAGGGAACCTATCAACTCGTCAGGAGTGGTCCTGGGAAGATTCCTAGATTCTTCGGCCACTGTGGCTTTTGTGTGCCACACGGATGTCAAAGATCTAAGAATTTTTCTCACCAGCTCATAATCTGTATAGGCCTTCCCTAGACCTTTGAGACCATTGACAAGTACGGTTAAACGAGCATACATCTCAGAAATACTTTCTTCAGGTTTCATATGGAACGACTCATATTCAGAAATTAGCATGTTAGCCTTGGTCTCCCTTACCTCCGAGGTACCCTCGTATATTACCTCGAGTCGATCCCACATTTCTTTCGCACTTGCGCATGAGGAGACGCGCGAGAATTCCTTGGGATGCAGGGAGCATTGCATAATGTTCATTGCCTGCCAGTTGACGGTTGATTTTCTTACTTGCTCCTTTACCCATAATTCTTCGTCGCCTTCTATTATGTAGGGCCCCTTGCTCACAACTTTCCATACTTCATAGTCCTGGGCCCTGAGAAAAACTTGCATGCGATTCTTCCAATAGGAATAGTTAGTGCCATCGAAAAATGGTGGTCTATTCACAGCATAACCCTCTGGCATAAATCCTTTGCTCTCCATTACTTCTCTCTAGGCTGTTAAACCGTTCAAGAGAGCCTGGCGCTCTGATACCACTTGTTGGGAGCAGAGGATCGTCAAACTAGAGGGGGAGGGGGTGAATAGATTGACCACTTAAAAATTTTAGGCGGAATAAGACAATTGCACTCTCTGTGATAGCACAGACAAAAATCCAGTTCGTGAATCTCTAAAGAGCTAGCGCAATATCTAAGCGGTCTAACGAGACAATGGACACAATAACAAGCCACAAGCACAAGCCACAGTAGATCAGAGTTTTTAAGGTGGTTCAGTCTCTATCTCGAGACCTACGTCCACCCCCTCACCAAACCGGTGGGGATCACCGCTGAGCCTTACAGCTTAGCTAACACCAGAGAAGAATCCTTCTCTGACCTGCAGATCCAATCTGCAGAAGACAACTATATCCTGTCTTAGAACCGCTGTCGAACAGCTTGTAGACACAGAGTCTATACACACTCTGATCTCAGAACACTCTCTGGATCAGAACACACCTGACCACTGAATCCCACTGGAACAGTAATCCGAGAATAGAATTGTATAAGAAAACGAAAATACAAGGTAAGAGGTAAACTCAAAATATGCTGATCAATGGATCTTCAGACTTCTTGCGCAGCAGAAGAGAGTAGAGCCCGAAGAGATGAACAGTATGATCTGAGTGTGATCTTCCCTTCAGTTGAGACTAGATCAGTCTGAAGCCTTCATGGTTCTTCAGCTTCTGATCTTCTTCACCAGGAGAACGAGCCTATCTTTCAATCCACGCACTGGACCTTCTTCACGATGCTAGGCTCTGCACATTTTTCTCCATATACTGGTCCTTCTTCGTCTCTTCTATTCGTCTGCTCTCCTCATCCCACTTCGATCCACTTCTACATTTCCTTTTTCATTTTTCCCGCGCAAGATTGGGCCCTACGAGATTCCCAATCATTCGCTCACGTGTGGAGAAGCTTCTGGACTAAAGGAGGGAGAGTGTAGTTTGTTTGCAGACATGGCTGGCCCACTTTATCCAGTCCTTTTGCCCGAGAGCTTGTCTGGGACTGGGTGCGTCGACGCCAGCATTTGAATGCGTAGACGCTGTGTGAAGACAGCTTCTTATCTTCCTTCGATATTTGACCTCAGCCTATCACTGCGTTGACGCTGATAACTGGTGGCGTCGACGCTATGTGAAGATAGCTTCTTAGTCTTTTGGTACCCGCTGCGTCGACGCTGGTAGCTGGTAGCGTCAACGCTGTGTGAAGATATCTTATTAGTCTTTTGGCACCCGCTGCGTCGACGCTGGTAGCTGGTAGCGTCAACGCTGTGTGAAGATATCTTCTGGAGGCATGCGAGTCGACGCTGCATCCGAGTGGCGTTGACGCAGTTAGCATGCGCATGACTCAAACATCTTGAGATCTAGTCACAGCATCGACGTTATCTTGCTTGAGGCGTAGACGCAGTTTAGATGAAGTATGCTTCAACTTGGAGGAGCTGAAGGCTGCGTCGACCCTTTGATCTTGTGGCGTCGACGCTGACTATTGCCTGCATTAAAGTTCAACAGAAATTCTTGCCACTAACCATATTGTCAGATAATAATACACCCTGTCATATCATGGTGATCATCATCAAAATCAGGAGCACAACAAAATGTAATTATGAAATGCATCAACAATTATGAAATGCACCAATGCACACAACACACAGCCTCAGCCTGTTCGTTGGTTATGTAATTCAGATATGATGTTCAATGAAACATTAATATGCAACACAAACAGATTTATATGCAGACTCAAACAGTATGCATACTAAAACAAATGATGACTATGCATATTCAAACAGATTTATATGCAGACTCAAACAGTATGTAGACTAAAACAGATGATGACTTATAGTGTTTGCTATCATCAAAACCACAGGGACACAACAGGATGGCCCTGGGGCCATTGGGCTGGGAGGAGGGTGTGCTCCCCAAGGGGGTTCGCCCTCCCGGGGCGCAGCCGCACCCGATGTGAACTCCCCCTCGGGCGAGTCGTGGCCCCGAGGGGTGACCTCGGGGGTCTTCTTTCATCTTCTGGGGAAGTCCTTTGAAGGACAGAATGTTCTGGGATGCTGGGGTTTGCCCGCGGGGGCTTGTCGATGTCGCATTATTGTTGCTGCTTGCAAGGTGTTCGGGGAAGGTCCCAACGCACCTCGGGTTGTCGATCGGCTTAGGTGGGTAACTGGCGGGCCTTGTATTTTGCCCGGGGATGAGGGTATAAGCTCGTAGGAGCTGGGAAGAGGCACTTTGGGTATGTGGGCCCGGCCTCGTGGTGTGTGCCGCGTTGCATAGCAAGTTGGCAGGGTTGCCCTGGGTTGGCCCTAGAGCTAAGGATAAGGGGCTCATCACCACGTGTTTGAGGGTCACGAGTGGCCCCGACTTGCTGGAAGGTTGCTGTAGAACCCGGCTGGTAGGTTGGTGCCGTGGGTCGGCCCGCGGTTTGCCGTAGAAGGGTTGGGATATATGCGCCCACAAGGTGTTCGGGAAAATGCCCGACACACGTGTGTGAGCCGTATACACGTGCTGTGGGCCTCCAAATCCTGTGGTGGACTTAGTTAGGTCTCCTTTTGACCTTGAAGGGTGGGAAGAAGGTGTCATGGGGTAGGCCACGGCCTTGTTGCTGGGTGCCATGTGGCACAACTTGTAGTCGGGGGTGCCCCCGGGTTGGCCCAGGTGGCCATGTAGAATGCTGGAAAAACCTGCCACTGAGTGATCGGGAGTAATCCCAATCAATATTGATGTCGCCGTATGTCACGACTAGCTGGTTGGGACCCTTGGTTGGGTCGGGCAAGTTGTAGGAGAGGCTGGATAGTCCATGCCTTAAAGGTGTTCGGCGAAATTCCTGAACCCTTATCCTTTAATATTTTGCTGGGAAACTGTTTGGGTACAACAAATGCCCCCCACGGGGTGTGCGTCGAGGTGGAGACGAGGGCGTGCGGCCCGTGAGCTCGTTATTCTGGGTTGTTATAGTTGTATTTTCACACTTCATATGCCTTTGTTTTGTTGCATTGTATGTGTTGACTTTCTGGTGTGCTGACCATTCCTGTGTGCTTTGTCTTGCAGCTATGGCAAGATTTGGCAGAGACGAGTGGGTGCCGAGGCATGCGGCCCGGGAGGAGGATTACTGGGTGAGGAGGACTGAGCGGCCCATGCCTCCGCAGGGCCCATCAGTCATCACTGCAGTTAGCGTGGACCAGCCTGACTTAGGGTGCACGATCGTGGCTGTGGGCCCCGTTGGAGAGGGGGCGAGAGGAGTCGGAGCTATGGAGCTGGCTCGAATTTCAGAGGTAGGCAGGGTCGACACCTACAACCGCAGTGGAGGTTATCCAACGGGGTTCCCGCTGGACCGCCACCTGTTCGAGTTCGTCGGGAGCTACGTCCCATCTGGCATGGAGGAGGGGGACTCTTGAGCCGCTGGAGCACGCCGCCGGCTTGAGCAGGCGATCATAGTAAGCAGAGACAGCCTGCACGGGGTCGTTCTTTGCGGCTTCACAAGTTTTTCTGGAGACTACTGGAGGCAGTGCCAGTTTCCCAGTGCTGAGTGCCTGGGTTTCTTCAACAGGGCGGACCTATTTGGGGTCCGAGTCAGAACGATAGGTCCCGCCTCTTGGGACTTGCACGGCCACCACTGGGCAGAGATAGATGGTACCACAGGGTTGTTGTTGGAGCCATCAGGGCTATAGTATGCTGGAGAAGGGTATGACGAACACAGCCTTCTGGACGGGATCCTACGGTAGACTGTTGTCAGTTGGTACAGTCGCTGGGCGGAGATCCCTTCGCATAGGTATCGTCAGGGAGCTACTGAGTGGCTGATGGGGATCGTGAACCACTACCAGGCGCTACTGGACAGGGCCGGCATCAGATATGTTGTGACTGCAGCATTGTATGGGTACCCGTGCTACACGGGGTTACTACAGGCACTGGTGGAGCATTTCAACTGCTGGTGGAACATAGTGGCGACGGCTAAAGGAGAGACTTCACTAGACTTGTGGTCTCTATTTAGGATTTCTGGGATGCCGATCAGCGGCGAGGGCTATGAGGAGGTGGTGCTGGATGACCTTCACCGCAGCCACACCGATGGGCAGGGACGATACCGAGTTCCTTATAGCTATCGGTATCTACTGATGACCTGGAGGGATTTAGCCCTGGCTAGGAGAGAGAGAGCTACACAGACTCCTAGGGTGTCGCTAAATGTGTGGGTCCGCCACTTCTACAATTGGCCTTTCTATTTTTATCAGGAGTTTGCGGGAGACCAAACTCCTTGGGAGCAATACACCGAGGTCGAGCTCCAGTTTCAGACGTATTCACGGTACATCTACGCGCCACGGGAGGGGTAGAACGCCCATCGGCTGTCGGACATGACGCACCTTGCGGCCTACTTGGCGTACTGGCTGGCGACCTTCGTAGTCCCGCACGGGGAGGACGGCTTGCTGAGGGTCGAGTTGTTGTGGCCTACGTGCCTGCTAGCAGAGGGACAGAGGTTGGCTCTAGCTCCTACGGCATTAGCCAACATGTATTAGGGGCTGGGAGTGCTGGCGGCGCATCCGGCGCCCCGCGAGAGGAGTTTGCTTCTATCGACCCACTACCTTAATGTGTGGGCCGGGCTGTTGTTCCCTGGATTAGTGACTCGGGGGATCGTGGTGAACCAGGGGGCGCCCCTACTATTTAGCTTCACCGGCCAGCTAGACAGAGACGCGGTTGCATAGCTGGAGGGGGCTAGGAGAGCCGTGTCTTACCTACCCGGCAAGGGCGAGGAGGGGCTACCTTTTGGTAGTGCTACGAAGGATTCTCGCATGATCCTGGTGCTGTCGAGTGGTGGGGCGGCATGCACCCTCCCTTACCAGCGGGAGCCAGACGCGGCGTTGTATATGGCGTGGGTGATGAGCACCCGAATGGCGGTACTGGCGCTGCACTGGTCCATGATGAGCTGCTTGGAGCCGTACTATCTGCACAGGTTCACCCGAAACTTCGGGTACGACCAAGGGATCCCACCGAACTAGGAGTTCTCGTTAGCGGGCTAGCAATATAGGGGTCGGGATATGATGTGACACGACCCCTTGGACCTAGAATTTGCAAGCAATACAACAATTTGTCAATGTCACACAAGCGAACTCACTCACATTGGCACACTCGGGTCCGTAGGTGGACCGGCGATGGCGGAGAGGGTCCGAGGTTGGACCTCAAGGTTCCATGGGTATGGCCAGCTAGGGATGGACCCCAATGGGCCAGGGATGCCCAATATCAAGGGCAGCCGGCACGCCGAGGGCGTGGGATGTAGGGTCGCACTCTCAACTCACTCCGCGGTGGTCGCTCAAATCGATGATATATATATATTTTTGGGATCGGGCACTCACTCACCGACCGACGGCACTAAGATGCTATACTAAACAAGCAAAGTGACCCCAGTAGAGAAGTGTAACCAAGAGCTCACCTGATCGGCGTGAAGATGCCGATCCCGGCCGGAGACGAGGGCGAGCGAGGAAGCGTGGGCTTACCCGCACGCTGCGCCGATGAAGCTTCAGCCGAAGACCTGCTAGTACATGCACTAGGCCCTCGCAGAGGGGGTGGACTAGGGGTAGGGATAATTAGTTACAGCCAAAACTACCTCCACGCAGGGAGGGGAGGTCAGCCGGCCAGGCGAGATCGGACGGAGAGCTAAAGGAGTCGCTGAATGAAGAGTTTGCCGATCCTGCCAGTATCTGGAACTGCTGGACAGGTGGGCGATGTTGACGCTGCCACGGATGCTCCCGAACTCAGAAGCTGACGAAACCAGTGCCGAAATGTCACTGAGAGACCAAGGCACATCTGTGAATTTTTTTGGGCAGTCCCGAAGTCGTCGCCGGCAGGGACGTGCTCTGGAACAGGGTACTTGCGCTCAGACACGGACTGTTCCCAGGGGGCAGCAGCGGTTGGATGAAGTCACCACGGCAGCTCCCGAAGTCCGAATGAGGCGAGACCAAGTCAAGGATGACCGTGGACGAGTCTTCTCCAAGCATCAACCAAGATGGGCACCAGCCGATGTCGGGGTGGTGAGGAGGGGTCCGTTGAGTGAGGGGAGGTCAGGATAGGACCCTGACGGCCTGTTCTGCGCACCTGGGAGAGAAAAAATTGAAAACTGCTCTTCCTGATGCCGAACGGGATGCCGTTTGTTGGTGATGGTGGATGCCTTGTGGTAGAAGCTCTCAGCCAATTGGCGCCTCTAGAAGTTGAGGGGTGTGGCCGTGGTAGCTTCTGCACTGCAGCTCTGGTCCAGGTTCTGGTCCGGGTTGCGCAGTTGGATGAGAATTGGTACCACGAACTGTAGTGAAGTCAGAACGAGATGATTTTACCTCGCCTGCGAAGAAGACTTGAAAACCTTTCTGGCGATGTATGGTACAACTATAGATGACGTTTGATGACTCCGGAGCAGGCTCTGCAAGTCGGGCCGCAATCTGCTACCTGCGGGTTGAACAGAGTAAAGGGGCTATTTGGTGGAGAAGGGTTGAAGGGACTGCAATGGGGAGGGGGCTAATGGCTGTGGGGCTTGGATGGTGGTGGGTAGAGATGGTGGAGAGGTTGGAGAAGGAGGTTGGGTCGCAGCTAGCAGGTGGAGGGGGGTGCGGCCAAGGGTGGAGGGTGAGAAGGGGGGGCAAGTGGCTTGGAGGGAGAGGGAGATTTGAACTTGGTTTAATGTGGGGATGGTTAATGTGGTCTTGGGAAGGGGAAGAGGTGTGTTGGGGATGTGGAGAGGTGCTTGGGGAGGTGGGATTCTCCCTTGGGAGATGGAGGGGTGGCTTGGGAAAGGGAGAGGTTGTCTTGGAAGGTGAAAGGTTGCTTGGGGATATGGTGTGAGTAATGGGAGGAATTAAGTGGACCTTGGGAAGGGGAAGGGTTGGGATGAGGTGGAGGATGATGTGGCAAGGAGAAGAGAGAGAGAGAGGGGTGAAATTTGGAGAGAGAGGGGGAAGAGAGAGAGAGGGGGCCGCCCCCTTTAGAGAGAGAGAGAGAGGTAGAGAGAGAGAGAGCTAGAGAGAGAGAGAGAGAGAGAGAGAGCGGGCAAGATGTAGCACTGCTGGCGATCATCAGGAGCCCCCAAAGCTGTGGAGTGGTCAGAGATGACCCCATCAGGATACCCACTTGCTGGCAGCCGCGTGGTGGGACTTTCACTGTCATCGGGAGCCAGAGCGACTGCCAACACTAGGGTTGGGGCGCCAAGGATGGTTTGACATCCATTATGCCAAGTGGTGGTTCGAGCATAGCCACTTGTACCGGCAGTAGGCCTCGGCGATTAGGAAGGCATAGGAGGATCATCTTCTGAGGGAGGATCTGCCTCTTATTGCCCTGGATGAGGACTATCTGAGGACCCGCTTCTCCTAGGTCTGCCGTGAGGTAGAGCAGCTGGAACAGCAGCGACCCCAGAGCAACCGGGGTTCATTGTCTGTGGGAAGAGGCAACAGTGCGGCGCTGACGCCCCTGAGGTAGGTGCAGGCGGAGCTTCTAGGTATTGGAGCTGGGGCATCTCGCCCGAGGGTGTCGAGGACTTGGTGGGCCCAATTCCTTGCCAACTGCGGCTTTGGGAAGAAGGGCTTGCTGGACTGGGTGCTCCCTGAAGGGAGCTTTGTCGACACGACGGTTGACGACTAGAGGCGCCACATCGGCCAGGCGGTAGGGTCAGCTGTGGAAATGAGGTTTTGTTAAAATATCTTGTTTGGCGTGCCAGTCACATACGTGACAAGTTTATTGTGTGCTCGATCTGACTTGGTCAGTCGATTATGATGTTCATGTCGGGACCCAGAGTCCGTCATACCATAAAGGTTGTGACGTTAATTACATCCTCTAAGAAAGAGGACAACCCTTGATTAATTGCCAAGAGAGGATGCCTTGAAGGATGATATGAAGGCATGAAGAATACTGACTAAATGCACCAATTGGAAGCTGTAAGGTGAGGCCATTTGATTGACCATTCGTGCAGAATGCAACGAGTTTATTAATTGGTTTATTCATGTAATTAAGAGTTCAGTTATGCTCATTTAGGTAGCAATGCATGCCGATGCAGGTGTACGTTCATGCTTTCAAGATGAGTTCTCAACATAATTGAAGACATTGAAATCCCTTTTATTCACTTATTTAGCTAGGTTTGTTAAATCAATTAGGGCTATAACATTATGCGTCAAGAGTTGACATACAATCAATTAGATGCATATGAGATTAAGACATGTATAGATGTAATCAGCCTAAAGCGGCGCGGTGCTGAAGTGAGCCTAAAATAGCGCGATGCTTGGTTGGGTTAAATAACGGCGCGGTGCCCATTTAGAGCTAAAACGGCGCGGTGCCCATTTGGAGCTAAAACAGCGCACCCTGGGCGCGCTGGGTGGAGGCCAGAGGAGATAAATGGGATGATGAGTGTGAGGCTAAAGCGGCGCAGGGGGGGGGGTCACACCGGAAATTGGTGCGCCGGATTAGGACCGCATCGGATTAGGGTAGGTTTGGACAGTTTGAGCTCTAATGGAATGCCATGAAAATTACTTAGAACTTTGGTATTATTTTAGAAGGGTAAATGGTTTATTTAAGTCCCAAATGCACTACAAACAAGATGAGTCTAGACTTATGCGAGGTTCATACTCGAGCATAGTCTAAAGTGGACTTTATCAATAAATTCATTGAAATTTGGACTAAGTCGTCAGTCAAAATTTGGGCAGCACCTCCCCTTATCCAGAGGGTTGCGAGGGCGATGGAGACTGTCCCACAATATTGGGGTATGCTCCTTAAAGCCGGGAATGCCAAACGGTGATCAACGGACTTCAATAGAGGGAAAAGACCCCGAGGGCTGGCCTGCTAGGGGCATCCATACTCTACGAGTCAAGACATCATTAAGGGACGGCTGAGATGAGAAGGTACCTCGAGGGCCACCCTACGAGAGGTTACCTTCCCATAGCCACCACCATTCCTAAGGGAATGTGGGTTTAGTGTCGGGCTAAGGCCCTATTGATGTTCACCTAATGGTTCATAGGGTTCATATCATCAAGGGATATGACCCTATGGTCTGACGATGATTGAGAACACTGATGGGGAATGTTCCCCTCCCCGCGCAGTAAGTTCTTCGAAAGAATGAGTCGCCAGATGCAATCATATGCGGAATGCACTCGATCGATGAGTTGACAACAACTGAGTATAAGTATGTGCAAGCATCAAGGTAACGGGTCAGCAGGGAGGTTGACAAGCTAAACTGAAGATTTGAAGGTTAGCCAGAAGATCGAGACTCTAGAGGGGGCACATGGTCGAACAGTTCAGCAGCTTCTGCAACACGAACAAATACGACGCAGATTTTAGAGATGGCCCCTTCTCCTAGCCTATGATCACGAACATGGAGGTATCGAGGGGTCATCTCTGGGGCCGAAGGAGAATGCATTTATATGCACGCCTCCATCCCAGAGTGAACGCGTGGACATAGTAACTATTCAATACGATCTACGCGATGAAAGAACCCCGGGGAAAGGATTATTGATGTTGCCCCGAGAAACAATGGGGCGTATTCGGTGGTGGAAGAAATGAAATAAATCACATACGAAATATAGGGGAAATGGATTGCAATCTGATAAGAAAGATAGGTGCAAACATGCACCTAATCATTCATTTAAACCCATAGGGAAGGCATTACAGAGAGCATTCTACATCACTGCGGCTCGGCGTTGTCGCATGAAGCCGGTTCCCATCCTAGAAAGAGAGGGGAAAACAGAGAGAAATAGAATGGGAGAGGCTCGTAGAACATCCAGGCTCATATCATCGCCCCCTTTACTACATTACTCTATGGAGCTATCCCAGCAGAAGTGGAAAGAAAAATAGAAGAAGAAGAACAGACGCCTTCCGCCGACCCACCTCGGACGCTCGCAGCAGGGAAAATAGGGTATCGGGATCGAACGGGCTCTCCACTCCTCTTCTATTCTCCTCGTCTCCTATCTTCTATTCTGTTCGCATCTTCTATCTCCCCTCCTTTTTCTTTCTCTATCTGTATATCTCTTTCATTCGACCATAGGCCCCTTTATATAACGAATCCTCGGCCATGCTTCATCCGGCGCGGGAGTAGCGCACCGGGAAGAGGCTGTGATTGGCACGCCGGGTGGGCAGCTGAACAGAGGGCGTGCCAGATTATGGGGCGCGCCGGATTAAGGGGGGCGAGCCGTATTTGAGCCGTTCCGTTGTGTTGACTTGATACGGGTCCGACAGCGGGTCCCGGACTGACTCTGAGAGTCGCTGTGATTCTTCATCTCTCCGTGGCCCTGCCAGACCATGGTGGGAGGTATTAACGAAGCCTCTAGGATACTGAATGGCTACTTTTGGAAACTCGTGTGCCTTCAGCTCAGACACGTGGGTCTTCCGCTGACGCGACTTTCGGCACAGTGGTTTGTGCTGTCGGCCCGGCTCAACTTGCATTGGTAGCTTTCACGAGGAGTTGTGTGCTGCCCGGGGTGCTTTCGTCTCGATTGGGTGGTCATTTGGTCACTAACGGACCCAATATGCTGAGAAGCTGTACCCATGCCAGGTAATCGGGGTCTTCTACTAACGGAGCCTTCGGTCTCTTGTTCTGAAGGGCCAAGGGCGTTCTTTCACTTGGGGAGGATCTTTCATTCAGGCAGCATGCCGCCAGGTATAGCCATGTCCTTGGTCGGACAACGGATACATGCTCGTCCTTGGTCGGACGACGGGTACATCCTCGTCCTTGGTTGGACGACGGATATATTCTCATCCTTGGTCGGACGACGGATGCATACTCGTCCTTGATTGTACAACGGGTATATTCTCATCCTTGGTCGGACGACGGATATTGTCCACGTGATACAATTGAGTCGATACCGATTCATTGGGCAGTCCCGACGATGCTGCCCGCTTGTGGTGTATTCTTCTCGATCCTCCTGAGGTGAAGTCCCCGGTGTTCATACTGGGTGGCCTGAGGCTCTGGCAGATCAAGAAGGCTTCAATGTGTTGATCTTTTTTGGCTTCTCTGCTTCGGTGGGCTGCATCATTTGTCTTTGAGGCTTGATCGCCATTGAGTATATTTTGAGTGCCAACAAATGCCCCCCGGCCACGGGTGCTGCGAGCAAGGCATGAGCGAAGCGGGACCAGCGGATGAGCTCCGTTTGGGCTAATTTCTCGTCTGGCTTGACATAGTCTTGGAATGGCCCTTAAATCCGGCGTAGTGGTTAAACGGCGCGGCCATGGGTCTTTGGTTAAAACGGCGTGCCCCTTGCATTGGAAGGCTTAATGCGGCGCGCCCCTTGTATTGGAAGGGAGGCATAATATGATGCGCTATTTAGCGTGCCAGATTAGCTGGAGTCTGTTTCATTTGAATTTTGAAAAAAATATTAAGGGGGTAAATGTTAATCTGGCGTGGCTTTTAGCCCGCCGGATTAGGCCCATCGTAGCCCCCATATAACTTCTTCTTCCTTCTTCTTCTTTCTCACTTCAATCCTCATTTGCACCTTCACTTTCTCTCTTCCCTTCTCCTCCAGAGCGCGGCGGCGAGGGTGGAGTAGTGAGTGGAGATTTTGGGGTCTAACCCCTTGCTTTCTAGGCCCTGGGAGGCTCCTTGTAGGCTTGTCCTCGGAGCTGCACCCCTGGGTGTCCTATTCTGCCCTGGTGTGATGCCCATGGCCTTTTTCAGGGACCGTCACTTAGTGGACGAGTTCCCGCTTTGCCCTGGCAAACTCCCGGGCTGGGGAGACTCTGCCGAATTTTTGTCAGAAAAGACTTTGTCTACAACAGTTGTCCCCTGACTTTGTTTACTTTCTTTGTATTTGTCTTTGATGCAGATATCATGGCATCTGACTCTTCTTCCTCCTCCGTGCTATGGTGACATGAAGGGACGTTTATTCTCTGGATAGAGGCCATGGCAAGCTGGCCATTGTAGCAGAGTCCTCTGATTCAGAGACCAAGACGGTGAACACGGATCACCTGCTGATCATTGGAAGTGATTCTTTCAAGTACGAACACCCTGATGGCTCCAGAGTGGATCTTCCCAAGGACAAGCACCTGATGTCTTTTCTAAAGCGGTTCAATCTTCAAGGAAAGTTGGAACTGTTCCTCGTCCGGAAGGCTGAGCTAGCGATACTTGAAGGGCGGGATAGCCTCACTGACTATGTTGTAAGGGGAAGACCCATATATCTGCCAGGTGAGCCCAGGAAGTGGGGTGCCGTACTTGGGCTTCAGGAGCTGTCTCCACAAGACGGCCTGCTGACTAGAGCCCCTGAATTTATTCCTGCCAGATGCAATGAGATTGCGGGTCGTGTAGACTACGAGAAGCTGTCTTTTGGCATGTTCTTGGCCCCGCTAAAGTGGGGGTATCAAGACAAGCCATTCCTGTTAGACTGTCTAGTAGATCGATTCAAGCACCAGATTTCTGTGGGGGTGGTTCACCGATTTGAAGGCCACGGACGCGCACGCTTTCAGGCCAGGAGCAGTAGAATTCACAAATTTTGTCTTGCAGCACTATGCACCTATCTTGAATAGGGAATGTGTGTATCACAATGTGTATGCATCAAGGTACCGCTATCCCATCTCAAAGGGTCTCTGCTGCGGTATGATCAAGGTGTTCTGCCCGGAGTACAACACCTTCTACACTTCAGAAGGAGAGACGTCATTGGACCTTTGGAGTCTCTCACAGCTAAGCGGCCTCCCGATTGATGGCGAGCCGTATGAAGAAGTTTGTTGGCCAGATTGGCTGAAAGACCAGACGGACGGTGAAGGGTGATACTTGACTGGTTTTGCCTACCGCTATCTGATGAAGGCATATCGCAGCCTCTGCCGTTCTTCGCATGACGCAAAGGGGGTGCGGAAGCCTGGAGAGAAAAGGCGTGTGCGGATGGGCACATGGCCTCAGCATTTCTTCAAAGGGGAACAGAAATACAAGGATTTCCCCTCGGTAGTGTCGGCACTTGTTCAGCAGAAGAAAAGAGTCCGGCGATAGGCTGCTTTCCCCTCGGCTTCGGAGGTAGGACAACCAGGAGGGCCCAACCCTCGGGGTGTGGACGCAGTCACTCATTATGCTGCGTTTCTGACTTATTGGATCTGCTCCTTCGCCCTTCCGCAGGGTGACGAGAGCGTGATCAGGGCAGAGGCTATTTATTCTGCCTGCCTGATGGCTTGGGGCATGAAGCTCTCGCTTTGCCCTGTTGCACTGTGTTTGATATACAAAATGCTGGTGCAGGAATCTTCGGGGGGTTGGCCCGTTGCATTTCTTTAATGCCTGGGTTCGCACTCTCTTCTCAGAGGCTGCTCCTCGATCGCTCCAGTCAGCACAGCTGGTTCCCATGATGATAGAGTTTGCCAGTGTTGAGCCGACCCGCGTGGCGGACCAGCTCTTTGCTATTCGTGGAAAACTTACAAAAGTTCCACTAGATTCTCCGGGGGTCCTGCACTTTTGGAGTCTGGCGGCCCACTCTAGTCCCTTGGTGAATAGGATGAGGGGGTGCCATCTGGGGGAGGTAGAGGAGTATATTCACCCCATTTCTAATGCCAAGTGCACGAGACCGATTTTGGAGTCAGAACTGATAGATTCGGCACTGTCCATAAGGCCGAGCGTCTTGGTTTTCCGCAAGAGTGGCACCTTGTGGCTGGAGCCCTATTATCCTTTCCGATTCAGTCGGAATTTTGGCTATGACCAGCATATTCCAGCTACTTCCACCCAATTCGCGCTGCCAAACAGGGCCCGAGATGGTCAAGTGTCAAATGACGAGGCCCGCACATGGTAGGACTATTTTCACCATCGAGAGGCAGCTTCATTCAGAGTTTCGGTCCTTGCACGCCTTCCCCATGTGACTTTAGAGTACATCAAATGGTGGAATGCGTGCATGGGCTTTTATAAGAACTCGAGGAGAGAATGCTGGGCTGTTGCAGAGTGTAAATTTCTGGATTCCCAGCAAGTACCCCCTCTGGATATCGACCCGGCTTACTTGAAGAAGTTAAAATCTCGGACGAACACTATAGTGGCGAACTATCTGGAGACGCGGAAAGCTGCCAAGCAACGTTCATCCAAGATCGAGCCAAAACTACCGGAGATCAGCAAGGATGGTTTCTTGAAGACACTTTAAGGCCTATGCCGTGTGAGAGACGAGCGACTGGTCCTTCAACAAATTCCTTTGCCACCGGAGGAGCCGACACCTTCTACAGCTTCTTGGTGTCCCGAGAATGATCGGCTTTACCCTTACAGAACTTTCATCAGGGGAGAAGATCGACGGCCGGAGCTTTATGAGGGCACTCCCAGGTTGTTTGCGTTGTTGTGCTCCCATGGAATTTCAGTGGGTGGCCCTAGTGAAAGCATATTGGGCCAACCCATTCTTTTATCTTTCGAATATGCTGATGGATGGGGGCCAGACCACCTCGGCCTGTATTACCATCTATCTTCATGCGGCCATGCAAACATTGCGTTGCTGGCCGAACAGTGTGAGGTGATAGGGGATATATGCTGGCTGGTTCGCGAAGCCGCCTCCAGGGACAAGGAGCCTTCACTGTTCTACTGGCCACTTTCTCCCTTTTACATGGGACCAGCATGTCACGCCCCGAGCCTTTATTACAGCGGAAGACTCGCTCGAGGAACGCAAACAGTCGGCATGGTAAGCCTCTTGCAAGTAAGAACGATCAGAGCGCAAGGTAATCACACATAAGAATAATGCAATTGCACGATGATTAACTCAAACTCCAACTTTTATTTCATTTAATAATCAAATATCAAATACAATCACTAATCTTCATCATACTAGAATCAAGAATAAGAAAAATTACATAGACTCAATCTAAACAATATAGACTTCCTAAGTCTTCACTCATTCTTCATTCACTCTCGGACCCGCTATTTGAACATTCCGAATCCGAACCCCACTCACTTCCATTTCCGGAAAAAGATTGGAAATAGGTCATGAGCACACTTGTCCAGTAGGTATCTTCGCATCAACATGATTAGCAATATTTAAGTAATTAGCATTTTAGCTCTAAAGAATTTAGGTAAAATCATGCGAATGCGATAAATCACGCGATTAAACCAAAGTAACAAGATGATCATGTAAGATAGAATGAACAAGTATGAACAAGCAAGAATGTAATAAGAGTGTAGCATGGCCTTTCATGAACAAGAATGTAACGAGAATGCACTTTCACTTTTCACTTGCATAACCATAAAGGTTACGCACTAGAACGTCAATCATGTAGCAATTCACTAGATTTTCACGAGTGCTCATGGATTTCACTTATTTATAAAGAAAATACTCCCAGCGCAATGCGACGCCAGTAGCAACATACCCCATAGTTTATAATAGTATGTTTCTGGCAATCAGCCGAGTGGACTAGCATAGAGCCCTTGGACACAATCAACACCCGAACTGCATCTTCACGTATAAATCAAGCTACTTCCATGAGTGTAACAATAAAGCGTGGCCAGTAATATAACAAATTCAATCAATAAGCTCACGACAACAATCATCAAAGAATGAATGCTTCAATTAAGAATATGAGAGATCAAGAATGACTTATACTATGTTATGCTTATGGAAATAAATCGGCAGCATAACGGTACATTTCTTAACTTCCATTCATTATATTAAGCTTCTTGATCGATATGATAAATCCTAGACCATTATCAAGCCACCTAGGAACTTAGAATATCAACCCTTGGGTCAAACCTCGGGTTAATGTACTCAAGAACTGTGACGGTCTTGTACTGGGCCGTTACATAACGTGACGCTCCAGTATTGGGCCGTTACAATGATCTGAATCCTGAAACAAGAAATTGGACTCAGTACAATGTGACGGTCATTTATTGGGCCGTTAGATGAGCCTGACGGTCCAACCTTGATCCGTTACATCTCCAGAAACCAGAAACCATCAATATTCTTTTCTAATGATTGGGCTTTCATGGTACAACCAACTCGGCGTCCTAGTGGGAATCCCATGCTCGCAGAGAATTACGGAGGCCTTGAAACAAGATTCCCAGTCCATCAAAAGGAATATCCAAAAGAGAGGTCCTCATGTTCAAGAATAATGTTCCTATAGTGCAAAGTGTAAACTAATGGCCATATACCTGAATATATGCCATGTACTTAAAGAAAATGACTCCATAGATAGAAAAGACTGTGTAGCGATGTGAAACCATGATAAAAACTATGTCATTACATCATTTAATATCACAGTGTAAATACAAAACTATAGAGTTTAGCTAATGAAATTAGCATATGTTTGAAATAACTAGAGATGCTTTTACCATGCAATTTCTATCATAAATTGATCAATAACTCAAAGTCATGAAAATAGTTCAAAACTTAGATAACTAAGCTTATTTATAAGTAAATTTGATTGTTCTTCAATTCTATCTTGAATTGCCTGAACAAAGTACTCTAGCGGTCTAAGATGGGGGCGTCACAGTGCTGTGACGGCTTATCGTGGGGCCGTCAGAGTGTTGTAACGCTCCGATTCTGGGCCGTCAGAGATAACAGAGGAATTTAAATACAACAGAGGGTGTGACAGCTTATCGTAAGCCGTTATATCATGTGACGGTCTTACCTTAATCCGTCAGAGCTTCTGCTGATAGTAAAAAGAATGATCTAAGGTTTAAAATATCTCATGTCAGAAGAATCAAAATAACTAACTATTCTAGTCATGAAAAATGAAGTATAGACCATCTAGATGCATAGGTTATAGTGATTTGAACAAGATAATATCCTTTATCTTTGATTAAGACTCAAGACATGCATGTATGCATAGGTCAAACTAAAACATGAATTCATGGTCTAGAATGCATGAAATCAATCAAAATCAGAGGGCTTTTATCTCTAACATGATGTTCTTGCCATTCATGAGATGACCTACCTCTTTTCTGGGCTTTAATCTTCCAATTTGGGACTGCAAGACACGCACTAATCCTTCCATTCCTGTGGGTTTTCAGCAACTTCACGTCGCTCTAACTCCTCAACCTCTTGACCTAAGGATGTGAAATTTGGAGGTTAGGAAGATGAAACTAAGGGGAACAAAAAGTTCTAAAGAATCAAACCCTAAATACCTCGTTTTGATGACCTAATTCCCTGATCTGCAGTGGACCTTTGCTCAGATTCCTAGGTTGCTTAGGTCGTACCAGTAACTTTGGAAGCTTCTAACTTCTTGTGTAGTTGATCTCCTAGCACAAAATTGTGAGAGCTATTAGTCTAAAGTATTATAAACAAAAGCTTCTAAAGAACTTACCCGAAATTATGACTCCTTACCAGGATTCCACGTGAGCCAATGTAGTGGTCACGCAGGTCAAAACTAGGGTCCCATTTATAGGGTTTTGGCTAGGGTTTGAGGATTAGATCAATTCTAGAGTCCTTGTTAAAGCTTAGATCAACTTCTAAAAGTCCTTAACACCTCTATTAGTCTTCCCATCTTGATCCCTAAGAGATAAGCTAGCAAAAATCTAATCTTTTTGCAAGTTCTTTAGCTCACGGAATTAACAGAGTGTGACGGTCCAGGCTTGATGCGTTAAATTCATGTGGCGGTCGCCTGATAGACCGTTACATCCAACGCGCACAGAGTTTCAATTTATTAAAACTCTTTTATTTATTTATCCGTCTAATTATCTATTATAAAAGAGTATTTATCTTTAAAATTCGTGGATTGGCTAAATAACCTTCTAGAATATGGGCCAAACTTAATGGGCTTGGTCTTTTAACCTATTGGGTTTTAATTATCAAAGCTGGATTAATTACTTAACACAAATTGGGCCTTATAATGATTTATTTAATCTAATATTTATTTATTAATCCTTTTTGGGTCTTTAAAATTCCCAGAAAATAATTAAATATACCAAAAATAATTTATAAAAATTCTGGGGTCTTACACCCTCCCCCACTTAAGAGAATTTGGTCCCCAAATTTAATATACGAGTTTTTATGGAGAGTGTATGCATTTTAAGGTATTAAAAATTAACGTAAGGCGAATGAGTTAAGAGGGTACCTTTAATCATATCACCTCCCTCGTCTAGAATGGCATTTAATCGACCTTGCTTCCTTCGTCCGTTGTTATCCCTTGAAGATTGTTCGTTGATGAGAGGACATACAAGCAAGTGATGTTCCCGACTTCCACACTTGAGGCAAGCGCCGAGATGCATCCAGCATTCTTCTGCCGAGTGCCCAAAATTTTCACAAAATGAGCAAGCCGTGGAGACTTGCATCCTATCTTCTTCTTTAACTTTCTTATCCTTTCCGTTTCCATTTCCAGTTCTTTTTCCGTTACCGTTCCCATTACGGAACCTCTTAATGTGACGGTTTTCACCCTCATCCACTTCTTTCTCTTCTTGCCTATCATGTTTTCGGCTTGACCTTTCCCATCGGAGCCTCTCCACTTTCTCCATGGTTCTTTCACATAGATGCGCTCTTTGTACCATCTCGGTATAGGTGCGGATATTCTGAGTTCCAAGTTGTTGGATGAATCCGGGTCTTAAACCATCCATAAATCGGTTGGGTTTCAATAAATCTGTGCATATAAAGTGAGGAGCATACGGTGCTAGTCGAGAGAATTGTAATTCATACTCTGCCACGGACATCGTGCCCTATTTTAAGGAGGCAAATTTCATAGCCTTCCTCTCCTTCACATGCTCGGAGAAGTACTTGGCTCGGAAAAGTGCAAGAAAACCCTCCCATGTATGAGGTGCATCTGCAGGTGGCATCAGAATAGATTTCCACCATGTACGAGCATCCTTGTTGAGTTAGAACGTGGCAAGTCAAACTTTCTCCTGGTCGGTGCATTACATGACATCGAATATTCAATTCATTTCATCGATCTAATTTTTCGCTTCATCCGGGTTAGAAGATCCTGAGAATTGTGGGGGATTTAAACTTCAGAAATTGCCGTGTAAGTTACCCGCGCCAGCCCTTCCACCAGCTTGGGCCACTGTTTGTAGGGCTTGAGTAAGTCCCGCAGCAGTTTGCGGCATCTCGTCCCAGTTCACGCGATGAGCCATTGAGAATCAAGGTGCCTGAGAATCATGTACATTGTAGTTATTTGGGGTCGGGTAGATTACCCTAAGATAATTTCTATATAACTATCTCATCCCGGGTTCTACCCAATTCTCACATAGGTGGGAAAATTTCTTCATTAGTTCATAGGTAGGGGTCCTTAAACCTTGGACTTATCCTATGACATAATTCTTCTTTCTAAGTCCTGAGACTTAGGCTCTGATACCAACTTAACTGTCACGCCTCGAGCCTTTATTACAGCTGAAGACTCGCTCGAGGAATGCGAATAGCCGGCATTGTAAGCCTCTTGCAAGCAAGAACGATCAGAGCGCAAGGTAATCACACATAAGAATAATGCAATTGCACAACGATTAACTCAAACTCCAACTTTTATTTCGTTTAATAATCAAATATCAAATACAATCACTAATCTTCATCATACTAGACTCAAGAATAAGAAAAATTACATAGACTCAATCTAAACAATATAGACTTCTTAAGTCTTCACTCATTCTTCATTCACTCTCGGACCTGCTATTTGAACATTCCAAATCCGAACCCCACTCACTTCCATTTCCTGAAAAAGATTAGAAATAGGTCATGAGCACACTTGCCCAGTAGGTATCTTCGCATCAACATGATTAGCAATATTTAAGTAATTAATATTTTAGCTCTAAAGAATTTAGGTAAAATCATGCGAGTGCGATAAATCACGCGATTAAACCAAAGTAACAAGATGATCATATAAGATAGAATGAACAAGTATGAACAAGCAAGAATGTAACATGAGTGTAGCATGGCCTTTCATGAACAAGAATGTAACGAGAATGCACTTTCACTTTTCACTTTCATAACCATAAAGGTTACGCACTAGAACGTCAATCATGTAGCAATTCACTAGATTTTCACGAGTGCTCATGGATTTCACTTATTTATAAAGAAAATACTCCTAGCGCAATGCGACGCCAGTAGCAACATACCCCATGGTTTATAATAGTATGTTTCCGGCAATCAGCCGAGTGGACTAGCATAGAGCCCTTGGACACAATCAGCGCCCGAACTGCATCTTCACGTATAAATCAAGCTACTTCCATGAGTGTAACAATAAAGCATGGCCAGTAATATAACAAATTCAATCAATAAGCTCGTGACAACAATCATCAAAGAATGAATGCTTCAATTAAGAATATGAGAGATCAAGAATGACTTATACTATGTTATGCTTATGGAAATAAATCGGCAGCATAACGGTACATTTCTTAACTTCCATTCATTATATTAAGCTTATTGATCGATATGATAAGTCATAGACCATTATCAAGCAACCTAGGAACCTAGAATATCAACCCTTAGGTCAAATCTCGGGTTAATGTACTCAAGAACTGTGACGGTCTTGTACTGGGCCGTTACATAATGTGACGCTCCAGTATTGGGCCGTTACAATGATCTGAATCCTGAAATAAGAAATTGGACTCAGTACAATGTGACAGTCGTTTATTGGGCCGTTAGATGAGCTTGACGGTCCAACCTTGATCCGTTAAATCTCCAGAAACCAGAAACCATCGATAGTATTTTCTAATGATTGGGCTTTCATGGTACAACCAACTCGACGTCCTTGTGGGAATCCCAGGCTCACAGAGAATTACGGAGGCCTTGATATAAGATTTCCTAGTCCATTGGAAGGAATATCCAATAGAGAGTGGGGCGGACACCCGCGCGATTGAGAAGCATGATACCCCGAGCCACCGGTACCGTACGCGGAGCACCACCCGAGCCACTTCGACATCCATCTGGCTCGGAGATAGTCTGGAGACTCCCCCTTGAGTCTCTGCATTTATCACATTTACTGGGACTTTATTTGTGTGTAATGCATTTTTTATTTATCTTTATTCGGTTTGTAATTTGGATTGTAGTAAGGGTTTATATGTAAAATGGGATCACCCGGGTCCCACGGGCCCCCCACCCCTCCTCCCATTGATCCACCTCATCCCCAGGGCCCATGTGGGGTCAGTCAACATGTCAATTGTGGGCTTCTAGAAGGATGGGCCAAGTGGGGGACAAGTGGGCTTAAATGTCAAGGTTGGCCACCAACCTTAACCCCATGGTCAAGGGGGCGCCCCCCTCTCACTATCACCCAATTTTATTTTTGTAAAATGTGTGTAGAACTAATTAGATCTACTCCTTTTTTTATTCTCCCAAACCCTAGATCTAGGGGTAGTTTGAGTCTTTTGGCAATTTATATAAATGCCTTGTATTTCACATTTATGAAGAATTAATGCATAAGAAATCTTGATTATTGTTGGAGCAAGCAAGGGCCGCCCCCTTCTCCCTCTCCTCTCTCCCCCATCTGCAGCTGGGAAGGCTGTGTTCTGGAGGTGTGAAGCCTCCCCTATCAGTTCCCGAGTTCGTCGTCGCCGCTGCCGCCGCCGCCACGTGCCGCCATCGCACCGCCACCATCGTCGCCGGTGTTCTGTCCACCGAGGACAGAGTTCCCCTCCACGATTTTCTGCTCTCCGCCATGAGCTCCTCTTGAGCTAAAATTTTCAGGGGGTGTTCCAGAGGTTCCCACCACCTCTCAGAAAAAAATTGGTTTGGCCTCCAGAGCTCGTTTGATAATTTTCCATTTTCGTCCAACTTCTCCTTCTGGATCTGTCTATTTTTAGTTTTGATTTTTACTCGCCCTGATTTTCCAATCTTCGGACAACTTCTTGATTTATCCAGGAGCTCCCAAATTTACTGGGAGTTCTGTCCACCTTCCTCTCCATCCCCAATTTTTCATGGAATTTTCACAAGTCTCCATCTATTTTCTAAAATTCACTTTCACATCCATCTACAGTTCTGTCTGCCTCAGTCTAGATCCGACCACTTGCCAGTCTAAAATAGGTTCCTCATCCAAATCTCAACAAAACCTTTCACAAAAAATATTTCCGTTTTCCTCTTCCTCCCCTCTATAACTTTCATGAAGAGGTCAAAGCCTGAATCTTATGTCTACCCAGCTGTCAAAGGCAGTTCTCAGGAAATTACTCTGCTATTCTGAGATTTTGGGAACTGTCCAACAGAAACTTCAAAAATGAACAAAAGCCAGATCTGTGCAGATCCAGTTCATCTCTTTGGTCCTAGATTGAAGGACTTCGAGAGAGCTTTCCAACGGTACCTCCTTAGCTTCGATACGACATCGGGATTGATCGCAGCGGCCGATCTCGCCGGACCGCGTGCTGAAAGACAGAAGCAGAAGTTCGTGGGCAGCAACTTCCCCGCTTGGAGATCGGAGCCGATCGGTCTCCGACCGGTGTTTCCGGCCGACCGACGTCCAGGGAGGCACGCCACCAGGGGTCCCCATCACAGTGGGCCCCACCCCACCAGAGTCATAGGTTGGAGCGGTCCGTGGGCCCCACGGACGCGTAGATCGCACCGTCCGAACAGCACCAAAACGCGGGTTCGGCACCGCCAGGATGACATCAAGATGCTGCCCGTCAACCCGATTGTCGTGACTCCCGGTCCCCACATGTGACCTGTTACCTCCCTACGTGGAGTGGGTCAAACTTTTGTACTACTGTAAAATTTTGTTAACCGGGAGTCCGAGATTGGCCGGGGTTGTCTTCCCCACGCCGGGAGCGTGGAGGTAACGATCGTAACTCTTTGGCATTCATTTGCTAGTTTAGTATATGATCTCAGGCTGCTGCCAAGTGTGATAGGAACTAGCCTGTGAGTCCATGTCATCGCTGTGAGTGTGAGAGTGACCCGTCCCGTGGCTCGATCCGAGTCCGGAAGTGAGTCGACTACCCTTGAAGTCTGCCAGTTCCTCAACCGTGCACGATCCGCATTTCCCTCGCTTGGGACGACGAGTGAGCTTGCGTTTCTATTAGCGACGTATAGCCCATAGGAACTCATAGTGTCGAGCTGAAATCTCTCCAATTTATGTGTTGCTGGTCGCATCTCCATCTAGAGTCCGAGGTCCGCATCATATAGAGTCGGTCTCCCGTTTCCGTCCCGCATCAGTTTGGTATCAGAGCGAGTCGAGTCTAGGGTAGTCATTGCATAAGTCTTGCATGCATCATGGTCTAAGTCGAGTCTAGGATCATTATTATTTTCAAAACAAAAAAAAGAGTGTTTTAAAATTACATTTCATCCCGATAATTCGGTATATTAAAAGGTGGTGTCCGAACGTTAGGCTACACCTATCGGGAAGGCCGCGCACTTGCGGGAGTGATCTTCGGATCGATTAACTCCGCCATGTACCGTCTATTGGTGTCTAGGTGTAGTCGAGTCTCATTTCAACCTTGCATTGTCTAGTGTTTGTCTCCACGTGTCGGCATGTCTAACATGTAGTTCCCCCAAATTCCCATGGATTCGCCATCACCCGGGCAATATGGCCGTTGGTCCACCCATGGGCTTGGCAACCACCCTCTCCACTTCCGTTGGCCCGAAGCCTCAGATTTTTATGGCTCCAATGACCCGGGCGACTACCTCAAGTGGGAGGCCGCCATGGACAAATATTTTGAATGTTACACCATGTCCGATGCCATGCAAGTCAGTTTTGCCCAAGAGAGGCTTGTCCACAAAGCCGCCTAGAAATGGGAGAGCATTGAGCGCATGAGAGAGGTTAGGAGGCAAAGGCCCATCGAGTCGTGGCATGAGATGAAGGGTGAACTTAGGAAGGTCTACCTATCCGGCCCGGTCACCTCCAACCAACCACACCCAACCACCTCCACCCAAGTGGGCCATAATCGGAGGCAAAGCGCCACGCATGTAGAAGAGCCAAGGTCCACGACTAAGCCGAGTTCATATGGGAGAGTCTATTACATCGCTCCTACTCCAAACCCCACCATTGCCGAACTCTTCCAAATCATTTCGGATAGAGTGGATAGGAGGTGTGATTATATCGAGTCCCTGATTTCCCCTTGCCTACCTCCTAGACAGGATGGAACCAAGCACGAGCCTAAGGAGGTAGCAGCCGGTAGTCCCAGCCCAATGCCATCTATGGTGCCATTCCAAGGTCCTCTCCCCATCTTGGTGGATCCTCTTCCCCCACCCACGAGAGCCCCATTGCCTACGCCCCCTGTCCATCAGGAGGATAAGGGTAAGGGTCCACTTATCAGGCAGCGTAGTGGGTCACGACAGCAGTGTTATCGCTGCCAGGGGTTCGGCCACCTTGCCAGACAGTGTCCCACTCGGACATCTCTAGCCCTAGGGGACAAAAGGGTTGGAGAAGCTTCACCTACCGATCTTCATTCGGAGCCATCTCAGCCAGAGCTACTCGTGTTTCTAATGGGAAAGCTACTCATAGCCGAGCCACTCTTTAGCTGGCTTAGGATAGGTTTGGTCCCTACCCCATCTTACTTCCCATCCATGGACCTTACCCTACGATTAGTGCCGATCAACTCATTTCACACCACTCTTCGGTCTAGTCACTATGTGGAAACATTGGATGACCTTCTTAAAGGGTTAGACCGACAGTTGACATTTACGCACTTGCTAACCCCAGGCTTCGACCGACCCACAGGTCATAGCTTCGTCCATCCAGCTTTGGGGTCCATCACCTCCGTGTACACCATGGGTCATGTTATCACGAAGGTTCTTCTACTCCTCCCTATGCCGGCCGAGCCCAACTTCATTCCCTTTTGCCCATGGAAGGAATCTTACTTTCTACCTATGACTGCCGTCCCACCTCTCACAATGAATGAAGGTGATCATTTACACCTCCAAGTTTTCCAAATGTAGGACAGTGATTTGTGGGAGACTAGTCCGAGGGGTCATACTTTCTTTGATCCCTTCGACCCATTCTCTTGTGGATCCCATGACCCATCACCTTTACTCCACCTTTTCGAGGGAGTCCACCATCATACCCCTTCTCCACGGGCCGGTCCATCTGTAAACTCCAAGCCCGTTCATAATACACCTACATATCGGGGTGATGTAGAAGATGGCCCGCCCAAACCTCCCAAATCTAAACGGCCGTCCATGCATGAATGGATCACTTTAGGATGCCTTCCACATTCCATCAACCTCCGGTTGCCTCTAGTGTATGCATGGCATACATTCGAGTGTCCTGGTCCACCCTTGCATGTGTATGGGTCAGACTAACAATAGGTTTGTCTAGGGTCTTGTGTGTCTGTACATACATGTGTCCAGCATATTAGGAGAGCATAGTGAGTCTGCCGAGTCTTTTGCTAGGCATGTTAGGAGTCTGCATGACAACATCCGTCGTCACATTGAGGCCAGCAATGCACGGTATAAGGAGTTAGCCGATGCCCATCGACACCACCGAGAGTTCCAAGAGGGCGAATATGTCATGATCAGGGTAAGACCTGAATGGTTTCCCTCTGGAACCATTAAAAAACTGCAAGCTCGCGGAGCCGGTCCATTTAGAGTGTTGAAACGCATTGGATCCAATGCGTATGTTGTGGACCTGCCCGAGGAATATGGTATAAGCTCTACTTTCAATGTATCAGATCTAGTTGCATATAGGGACCCAGCGGTGATCCCTAGTGAGCCTTTCGAGCCATCCCCTCCCATTGAGAGTGATCCTGCACCTGAGTGTCCACCTCCAGCCCCCTTTTCACGGCAGTGAGAGCATATAGATCATATACTGGATGAGCAGGTGACAGTTACCAGGAGTGGATCCAACCCGCGCTACCTAGTGCGATGGAGAGGATGACCCGCTACCGAGGATACATGGATCACCCATAGAGAGTTGCAACGGATTAATCTGGACTTACTGGAGCGGTACCACAGTGATGCATACCCTTACTCGATAGGGTCAAGTTTCTCCCACCCGGGGAGAATTGGTGTAGACACCTCCGCGATGGAGAAGCATGATACGCCGAGCCACCGGTACCGTACCCAGAGCACCACCCGAGCCACTTCGGCATCCATCTGGCTCGGAGACAGTCTAGAGACTCCTCCTTGAGTATCGGCATTTATCACATTTACTGGGACTTTATTTGTGTGTAATGCATTTTTTATTTATCTTTATTCGGTTTGTAATTTGAATTGTAATAAGGGTTTATATGTAAAATGGGACCACCCGGGTCCCACGGGCCCCCCACCCCTCCTCCCATTGATCCACCTCATCCCCAGGCCCATGTGGGGTCAGTCAACATGTCAATTGTGGGCTTCTAGAAGGGTGGGCCAAGTGGGGGACAAGTGGGCTTAAATGTCAAGGTTGGCCACCAACCTTAACCCCATGGTCAAGGGGGCGCCCCCCTCTCACTATCACCCAATTTTATTTTTGTAAAATGTGTGTAGAACTAATTAGTTCTACTCCTTTTTTTATTCTCCCAAACCCTAGATCTAGGGGTAGTTTGAGTTTTTTTGGCAATTCATATAAATGCCTTGTATTTCACATTTATGAAGAATTAATGCATAAGAAATCTTGATTATTGTTGGAGCAAGCAAGGGCTGCCCCCTTCTCCCTCTCCTCTCTCCCCCTTCTGCAGCTGGGAAGGCTGTGTTCTGGAGGTGTGAAGCCTCCCCTATCAGTTCCAGAGTTCGTCGTCGCCGCCGCCGCCGCCGCCACGTGCCGCCATCGCACCGCCACCATCGTTGCCGGTGTTCTGTCCACCCAGGATGGAGTTCCCATCCACGATTTTCTGCTCTCAGCCACGAGCTCCTCTTGAGCTGAAATTTTCAGGGGGTGTTCCAGAGGTTCCCACCACCTCGCAGATAAAATCGGTTTGGCCTCCAGAGCTCGTTTCTAATTTTCCATTTTCGTCCAACTTCTCCTTCCAGATCTGTCTATTTTCAGTTTTGATTTACACCCGCCCTGAGTTTCCAATCTTTGGACCACTTCTTGATTTTTCCAGGAGCTCCCAAATTTATTGGGAGTTCTGTCCAACTTCCTCTCCATCCCCAATGTTTTATGGAATTTCCATAGGCCACCATCTATTTTCTAAAATTCACTTTCACATCCATCTATAGTTCTGTCTGCCTCAGTCCAGATCCGACCACCCACCAGTCTAAAATACGTTTCCCCATCCAAATCTCTACAAAACCTTTCACAAAAAATATGGCCGTTTTCCTCTCCCTCCTCTCTATAACTTTCATGAAGAGCTCAAAGCCTAAATCTGAGGTCTACCCTACGGTCAAAGGCAGTTCTCAGGAAATTGCTCTGCTGTTCTGAGATTTCGGGAACTGTCCAACAGCAACTTCAAAAATCAACAAAAGCCAGATCCGTGCATATCCAGTTCATCTCTCTAGTCCTAGATTGAAGGACTTCAAGAGAGCTTTCCAACGGTACCTCCTGAGCCTCGATCCAACATCAGGATTGATCGCAGCGGCCGATCTTGCCGGACCGCGCGCTGAAAGATAGAAGCAGAAGTCCGTGGGCAGCAACCTCCCTGCTTGGAGATCGGAGCCGATCGGTCTCCGACCGGTGTTTCCGGCCGACCGCCGTCCAGGGAGGCGCACCACCAGGGGTCCCCATCACAGCGGTCCCCACCCCACAAGAGTCGGAGGTTGGAGCGGTCCGTGGGCCCCACGGACCAGTAGATCGCGCCGTCCGAACAGCACCAAAACGCGGGTTCGGCACCGCCGGGACGACATCAAGATGCTGCCCATCAACCCGATTGTCGTGACTCCCGGGCCCCACATGTGACCTGTTACCTCCCTGCGTGGAGTGTGTCAAACTTTTGTACTACTGTAAAATTTTGTTAACCGGGAGTCCGAGATTGGTCGGGGTTGTCTTCCCCACGCCGGGAGCGTAGAGGTAACGATCGTAACTCTTTGGCATTCATTTTCTAGTTTAGTATATGATCTTAGGCCGCTGCCGAGTGCGATAGGAACTAGCCTGTGAGTCCATGTCACCGCTGTGAGTGTGAGAGTGACCCGTCCCGTGGCTCGATCCGAGTCTGGAAGTGAGTCGACTACCCTTGAACTCTGCCGGTTCCTCAACCGTGCACGATCCGCGTTTCCCTCACTTGGGATGACGAGTGAGATTGCGTTTCTGTTAGCGACGTATAGCCCATAGGAACTCATAGTGTCGGGCCGAAATATTTCAAATTTGTGTGTTGCTGGTCGCATTTCCATCTAGAGTCCAAGGTCCGCATCATATAGAGTCGGTCTCCCGTGTCCGTCCCGCATCTGAGAGGTCCTCATGTTCAAGAATAATGTTCCTATAGTGCAAAGTGTAAACTAATGGCCATATACCGGATCATAGGCCATGTACTTAAAGAAAATGACTCGATAGACAGAAAAGACTGTGTAGCGATGTGAAACAATGATAAAAACTACGTCATTACATCATTTAAAATCATAGTGTAAATACAAAACTATAGAGTTTAGCTAATGAAATTAACATATGTTTGAAATAACTAGAGATGCTTTTACCATGTAATTTCTATCATAAATTGATCAATAACTCAAAGTCATGAAAATAGTTCAAAACTTAGATAACTAAGCTTATTTATAAGTAAATTTGATTGTTCTTCAATTCTATCTTGAATTGCCTGAACAAAGTACTCTAGCGGTCTAAGATGGGGGCGTCACAGTGCTGTGACGGCTTATCGTGGGGCCGTCAGAGTGTTGTAACGCACCAATTCTGGGCCGTCAGAGATAACAGAGGAATTTAAATACAACAGAGGGTGTGACGGCTTATCGTAAGGCCGTTATATCATGTGACGGTCTTACCTTAATCCGTCAGAGCTTCTGTTGACAGTAAAAAGAATGATCTAAGGTTTAAATTATCTCATGTCAGAAGAATCAAACTAACTACCAATTCTAGTCATGAAAAATGAAGTATAGACCATCTAGATGCATAGGTTACAGTGATTTGAACAAGATAATATCTTTTATATTTGATTAAGGCTCAAGACATACATGTATGCATAGGTCAAACTAAAACATGAATTCATGGTCTAGAATGCATGAAATCAATCAAAATCAAAGTGCTTTTATCCCTAACATGATGTTCTTGCCATTCATGAGATGACCTATTTCTTTTCTGGGCTTTAATCTTCCAATTTGAGACTGCAAGACACGCACTAATCCTTCCATTCCTGTGTGTTTTCAGCAACTTCACGTCGCTCTAACTCCTCAACCTCTTGACCTAAGGATGTGAAATTTGAAGGTTAGGAAGATGAAACTAAGTGGAACAAAAAGTTTTAAACAATTAAACCCTAAATACCTCGTTTTGATGATCTAATTCCCTGATCTTCAGTGGACCTTTGCTAAGATTCCTGGGTTGCTAAGGTCATACCAGCAACTTTGGAAGCTTCTAACTTCTTGTGTAGTTGATCTCCTAGCATGAAATTTTGAGAGCTATTAGTCTAAAGTATTATAAACGAAAGCTTCTAAAAAACTTACCCGAAATTATGACTCCTTACCTGGATTCCACGCGAATCAATGTTGGGGTCCCGCAGGTCAAAACTAGGGTCCTATTTATAGGATTTTGGCTAGGGTTTGAGGATTAGATTGATTCTAGAGTCCTTGTTAAAGCTAAGATCAACTTCTAAGAGTCCTTAACACCTCTATTAGTCTTCCCATCTCGATCCCTAAGAGATAAGCTAGCAAAAATCCAATCTTTTTGCAAGTTCTTCAGCTCACAGAATTAACAGAGTGTGACGGTCCAGGCTTGATGCGTTAAATTCATGTGGCGGTCGCCCGATAGACCATTACATCCAACGTGCACATAGTTTCAATTTATTAAAACTCTTTTATTCGTTTATCCTTCTAATTATCTATTATAAGAGAGTATTTATCTTTAAAATTCGTGGATTGGCTAAATAACCTTCTAGAATATGGGCCAAACTTAATGGGCTTGGTCTTTTAACCTATTGGGTTTCAATTATCAAAGCTTGATTAATTTCTTAACACAAATTGGGCCTTATAATGATTTATTTAATCCAATAGTTATTTATTAATCCATTTTGGGTCTTTAAAATTCCCAGAAAATAATTAAATATACTAAAAATAATTTATAAAAATTCTGGGGTCTTACACAGCAGGTATCTTTCTTCCTCTTGTCTCAGCTTTGGGCTTTTCTGTTTGCTGTTGTGTATGTCATCTCTCCTCTTCTCGCCTTCGCATATGTGCAGTTCGGCTTTCTTCGGAGGAGACCAGACATTTCAGGGAACTGATGATAAAAGCTCAAAAATCGACATATTTTGAAGTTCTGGAGGCTGCCCCAACCACGACGCCACTTCCTCTAGGTGACTTATGGAAGCAGACGAGGTCCCAAGTCCGGGAGGTTGTTACCCGAGCGAAGCGGGCCCGTCGGAAGAAGACTGTGCAGTGGACCCAGCACCAGCGGTCGCCCTTCCGAGATTGGTCTCATTTGAAGAGTTCGAGGCCTCTCGTCCCTCAGCTCACGTGACCCGAGGTATGCCTCTTATCCTGTGCTTAGTCATCACCGTGGCAAGATAGGTCAATTCTTATTCTTGCAAACGTAGCTGCTTCGTCTGCAATGGCCGCGCAAGTGGCTGTCACCTCTGCGGGAGCCGGAGAGAGGGAGAGAGGATGTAGTGCAGACAGATCTGCCCTTCCCACACCCAGTCACGAGATAGAAGGTAATTGATAGCCCATCTAGCCGCAGACTTCTATAGTTTATTGTCCCATGTGCTCACACGGGTACTTCCTTTTCTTCAGCTTCAGTCGAGATTCGACCACCTTCTCCCCCTGTCGTGGAATTAAGTGAGGGAATCTTTGCGGAACCAGGGGTAATTCCAGGAAGTCGATCTACTCTCGAAGCTCGCTCGCCTATTATCCCTGTCACAGAGTTGGCTGAGCAGGCTCCTATCGAGCAAGAAGATCAGGTGGGAGGCCTTCCAAGTGAAGGACCACCGGTCTTGAGTGAGAAAGAACCGATGTTGGTTCAAAGCTCATCCTCGTCAGAGTAGGTGGACTATGATAGCGACTCGAGCGACGAGGATTTCCCTTTGACGGGAACAGATGCTGAGGATGCTGCAGTGTCTTCCGCCTATGAGAGCGACTTTACAACCTTTAGTCCTCCACTGCTGACGCTGAGTGGCTTTGGACCACTAGGTCCTTCAGTGGGAGAAGGGCTAGAAGGGGTGGAGATAGTAGCTCCTATTGCTGCAGACTTGAGCCTAATGTCGGCCGAGGTAAGAGCTACACTTTTCTGTCTTGTACTTATTCTCTTCTGGCCATCATACTGGTCTTTCGAGATTCTTATGCTTTCTTTCTCTTGCAGGCTTTTGTTGGTCAGGCCGAGGTCACCTTGCCGATAGTCACTGTGAAGATACCTCTGCCGCCTCTCGGTGCAGACCTACCATTATTCCCGCCGATCCTGAGGCCCATAGCCCTGCAGTATCCAAACGATTATATGATGGTAGCGGGCTCGGAGGCGTCGGGGATGGTTGCCAGGTCTGAGCCGTCAATCGTGACTTTGGAGCAGCAGCAACTTGTCATTGCTGATAAGCCGCTTTTGAGTGAAGAGGACCTCCCTAGGGCAGAGGAAGGTAAGATTGTGGAAGAGATGATCGGGGGCTCGACGACCCCAACCCTTGCCATCGAATCATCATTGGCAACAACTAGAGGGGCCAGAAATGGCGACCAACCGCTCCCTGTGATCGAGGGTCAAGACGCGGCGCTCTCTCCCGAGGTTGAGAGAGAAGTAGCTATCATTGACAGTCCCGCTGTTGCGTTGTCTGCCGGGGCTAGTCTTGGTGCGGGCGCCTTGCAAGACATGCCATCCTCATCTTCTGCGTCGAGCGACGACATTTGGGCTGCAGTTGATAGCCATGTAGAATTTCATCTCCCAGATACGCCGTCACTTGGTTTGCAATCATCGAGTGATCTAGTGTGGCAGTATCTGGAGACATTACGGGAGACCGTGATAGCTCGCCCAGACTTAACTTATGTGCAGTTGAGGGGTCTTGCCGAACACCACTCCCAAACTTTGTTAGCCTTTGGCTGCCCCATGGAGGACTGGGTGCAACGAGTAGTTTTGCTCCTGAAGCACGTGAACATGAGGGAGTTCATCGGCCATAGCTTGATAGATCAGATGGCGGCCATAAGACTTGAAAGGGCAGAGCGTCAGACTGCCCTTCAGTCATCAAGAGGAATTGCCCAACATATGCGGGATGCTGCCGATGATTCTGACCAACACCGGGTTTCTTTGAGGACTCGGATAATTGAGCTTCGTGCCGAACTTCACTGGGCTGAAGCAGAACTAGCACTGTCCGACCAACTGTGGGTTCAACACACAGAGGTGGCTGAGCAGGCAGAAGGGCTGGCCGCATCACTTGAGGAGAAGTTGGTACGACTGCAGGACGAGGAAACCCGTCTACAGGAGCTGGCCTGCTACCCATCCTTAGGGTTGCTGGAGTTCGAGGACATCTTCCGCCGCTCACTGCAATAGCTCTATCATTTTCTCTTCCACTTTTTTGTGAACTTTCACGTATTCCGGGGGGAGTGTGTGCCCCGGGTAACATGTATTTTTCCTTTTATGTTTGAATGGAAACTTTCGTTCTCTTATTTTGCACATCTGTTTGCTGAGCCAATTTATTTAGTCCGGGGTATGTCAGTTGCTAAGGCAGGAGAGCGCTTACACCTTCAAGGAAGGGGCGAGGGGTTTGCTCCACCATGGCGCAACTTCCCCTTGGGACTACTGATCCGCCTAGGCCGAGCACCCGGGTATGAAGAGAGAGGTTTATGGGCCACCAAGGGCCGGAGGGTAGTACTAGAGGTTTATTTGTAGACCTTGCCGAAGGTGACAAAGGTTGACTGTAAATGGAGGTTTGTCCATAAACACGGACGTGAGGTCTGGGTTAAGGGAAACACTGACCGGTCTTGCCGATGATGACAAGGGTCAAATAGTAACTCATTCATCGGCATTGGATAAATACCAAATCAAAGGTAGATAAAGTCCGGGTTAAAGGAATATTGACCGGTCTTACCGATGGTGACAAGGGCCAATAGTAACTAGCTCATTGGCATGGGGCAAATGCCGAAGCAGAGGTAGGTCCATAGGCGTAAAGCTCACATGGGATCCTTTGTAGGAATTAAGTAACAAATGAGAGTATGACATCATTATTTCATCATCATCATTCGCTTCTTTTTATTCATGATCCTTTTTTTTACCCTTTTTTTTGTCACATTACTGACTTAAGCACCCTTGCAGGTTTTTGCCGAAGCCAGCCCCCTCTTACTTTTTCCCATGCACCCTTGCGGGTTTTCACGTGACGGGGTACCCAATTTTGCCTGCGGTGCCCTTTCGGGTTTTCACCGCAACTGGGTTAGAGCCATTTTTGCCCTCACTCAGAATATCCGAGTAAGTCTGGCGAGGCACCTCTATTTTAAGCCTCATTTTTTGATATTTATTATTTTAATTTATTTTCTTTTTGATTCACGGAACGAATTCGGAATAGATGAGGGTTAATGGGATGTTGACCGGTCTTGCCGATGGTGACAAGGGTCAATGGTAACTTGTTTATCGACATTGGCTAAATGTCGAAGTAAAGGAGGGCTTATTCATTAACGAGGATGAAAGGTCCAAGTTAAGGAAAACGTCGACCGGTCTTGCCGATGGTGACAAGGGTCAATAGTAACTTGTTCATCGACATTGGCTAAATGTCAAGGCAAAGGAGGTTTATTCATTAACAAGGACGAAGGGTCCAAGTTAAGGGAAAAGTTGACCGATCTTGCCGATGATGACAAGGGTCGAGCACTGGCTTGCTTATTGACATTGGTTAAATTCCAAAGCAACGAAGGGCTTATTCATTAACAAGGACGGAAGGTCCAAGTTAAGGAAAACGTTGACCGATCTTACCGATGATGACAAGGGCTAAGAGATATTTGTTCATCGGTGGGACTTTTAGAGGAAGATTCCCTTATGACCCTACAAAGGGTCTTCTAGATGGAGGATGTGCCATCACTATTCGTCTTTCATCAGATTACTGACTTAAGCGCCCTTTCGGCTTTTCACCGAAGCCAGCCCCCTCTTGCTTTTGCCCACGCGTCCTCTTGGGTTTTCACGTGGCGGGGTACCCGATTTTGCCTGCGGTGCCCTTTCGGGTTTTCACCATAGCTGGGTCAGGGCTATTTTTGCCTTTGTCCTGGTATAGGAACAAGTCCGGCGAGGCACCTCTATTTTTAAGCCTCATTTTTTTATTCATCATTCATTTTTTATTCTCATTTTTTTAACTCAATTCACGGGCCAAAGCCGGGATAGACGAGGGCCTGTTAGTTGTCAGCGGATGGGGAGGCCGAGCCGAGGATATGCTAGCCGACCTTGCCGATGATGACAAGGGCCAGGACTAGCTTGCTCATCAACAATGGTTGACTGTCGAAGCAAAGGAAGGCTTATTCATTAACGAGGATGAAAGGTCCAAGTTAAGGGAGAAGTTGACCGATCTTGCCGATGATGACAAGGGTCGCAAAAATGTTGACCGATCTTGTCGATGATGACAAGGGTCACGAGGAGGTCGACCGATCTTGCCAATGATGACAAGGGTCGTAAGGAAGTTGACCGATCTTGCCGATGATAACAAGGGTCACAAGGAGGTTGACCGATCTTGCCGATGATGATAAGGGTCGCAAGGGAGTTGACTGATCTTGCCGATGATGACAAGGGTCACAAGGAAGTTGACCGATCTTGCCGATGATGACAAGGGTCACAAGGGAGTTGACCAATCTTGCCGATGATGACAAGGGTCACAAGGAAGTTGACCGATCTTGTCGATGATGACAAGGGTCGTAAGTGAGTTGATCGATCTTGCCGATGATGACAAGGGTCACAAGGGAGTTGACCGATCTTGCCGATGATGACAAGGGTCGCAAGGAAGTTGTGGAGAGAAAGATCTCCGGTGGGAATTGTGGTGATCATCCCCTTCGGAGTTTCATTAGGATGAGGGTGAAGCAGAACTTTAAATTACCACATTACTGGCTTAAGCACCCTTTCGTATTTTCGCCGAAGTCAGCCCCCTCTTGCTTTTGCCCACGGGCCCTTTCGGGTTTTCAAGTGGCGGGGTGCCCGATTTTGCCTGTGACGTCCTTTCGAGTTTTCGTTGCAGCCGGGTTACAACCATTTTTGCCCTTGTCCTAATGTAGGAACAAGGCCGGTGGGGCACCTCTATCTTAAGTCCCATTTTTCTTTCTTTCCTCCTTTTTTTAATTCGTATGGCAGGAGAATGCTGATAAGTCAACATGTGATGTTTGACCCTCAGTGACGGCAGATAGCTACTGACTGAGACACAGGGTCTTGTGCCAGTAACGGCAGTTTATTCATTGGCAGAGGAACAACGCCAGCGCAAAGGAGGGGCTTCAGCCAATTCGGACGTAAGGCCCGTAATGGCGATGTTGTGTGATAGCTGGCTAGCACACGGAGTCTCTTGCCGAAAAAGGGTTTATTCGTTAGCAAGAAGGTAATGTTAACGCAAAGGATAGATTTCGTGCCGATTCGGGCGTAAGGCCCGTAATGGCGATATTGTAAGAGGGTCGACTAGGACACGAAGTGTTACGCCGAAGAAGGGGTTTATTTGTTAGCAAGAAATTAATGCTAACATAAAGGATAGATTTCATGCCAATTCGGGCGTAAGGACCGTAATGGCAATGTCGTAGAAGAGTCAGCTAGGACACGAAGTCTTGCGCCGGGAAAGGGGTTTATTCGTCACCAAGAAGGTAATGCTAATGCAAAGGATAGATCTTGTGCCGAGTTGGGTGTAAGGCCCGTAATGGTGGTATTGTAGAAGAGAGATTTTTGCGAGCTCGGCCAGGGCAAAATGCCACTAGACCAAGGTAGGTAGAGCTCGGACAGGGCGGAGTGCCACTGGACCAAGGCAGGTATAGCTCGGCCAGGGCGGAGTGCCACTAGACCAGGGTAGGTAGGACTCGGCCAGGGCGGAGTGCCACCAGACCAAGGTAGGTAGGGCTTGGCCAGGGTGGAGTGCCACTAGACCAGGGTGGGTAGGGCTCAGCCAGGGTAGAATGCCACTAGACCAAGATAGGTAGGGCTCGGCCAGGGTGGAATGCTACTAGACCAAGGTAGGTAGGGCTCGGCCATGGCGGAATGCCACTAGACCAAGGTTAGTAGAGCTCGGCCAGGGCGGAGTGCCACTAGACCAAGGTGGGTATAGCTCGGTCAGGGTAGAGTGCCATTAGACCAAGGTAGGTAGGACTCGGCCAGGGCGGAGTGCCACCAGACCAGGGTAGGTTCCGGTCATTCTGGGAATGCCAGTTGAGCTGTGTGATACAGCTTCATATGTTTTCCATTAAGGGGAGAGAATTGGACGACTCCTTTGTGATTTACAAGGACGTACGCACCCCCTTCATATACTCGACGGACGACATATTGTCCGACCTAGTTTTCAACCAACTTTCCTTTAGGGTTGGAGGCCATCCCTTCTCTTCTTTTGACCATTAGTAGGTCACCCTTATTGAATTCTCGACCCTTGACCAGCTTGTCAAAAGCACGGGCCATGCGAGCTTGGTAGAGTTGAATATTTTATTGCGCACGGAGACACTTTCCTTCAAGCTCGGCAAGATCTTCCAGTATTCTTTCCATGTTAGTCTGCTCACTGCTAACCAAGCTATGCTGGATGGCGATTCGCAACGAGGGAATCTCCAATTCAATTGGCACCACAGCCTCCGACCGGTACACGTTGGAGTACGGTGAGTAGCCAGTCGGGGTTTTGTAGACTGTACGGTAAGCCCAGAGTCCTTCGTACATCCTTTCTTCCCAGTCTTTTTTGTTAGCCTTGACAGTCTTCGCTAGCAGGGTGCACAACGTCTTATTGAAGGCTTCTGCAAGTCCATTGGCTTGAGGGTAGTAGGGAGAGGACGCTCTCCAATCAATCTTGTATTTTTCGGCCAGTCGGTACACCTTCTGATTCCTGAAGTGACTGCCATTGTCAGAGATGATTCGGCTGGGGACCCCAAACCGGAATATTATATTCTGACAGAAGAATCTGGTGACTAGTTCTCCTGTCACTTCTCTTAGTGCTATTGCCTCTGCCAATCTGGAGAAGTAATCTATTACTGCTAAGATATATTTGCATCCTGATGAAGATGCTGGTAGCGGCCCTACCACGTCTGTACCCCATTGAGCAAACGACCAACTTGATATGGTAGGATGCAGCAGTACCGGTGGTCTTCTTGACACAGTGGCATGTTCTTGACACCTCTGGCAGGCTTTGGCGAACTTGCAGCAGTCGTTAAACATAGAGGGCCAGTAGTAGCCCAGTTTCTTTATTTCAATCTTTATTTTTGGACCAGCCTGGTGTGCCCCGACTGACCCGGCATGGACTTCTTGCATTACTTACCCGGCTTCTACTAGAGATAAGTAGCGAAGCAAGATCTTCTTTTAGGCATCCGCTATTATCCGGAACAACGTTCCGTTCCTCATTTCATAAGAGTCTTTGACTCTCAGGAGCTTCATTCTTTGCTCTTTTTCTTTCGGGAGCTGTTGGTGTTAAAACCAACGTAGGAGGTGCTCCCGCCAATCAAACTGTTGGATTTCATCGACAGCTGCCACTTCATTTTCTTGTTCATCGGCTAGAGCTTCTGTCACACTGGGGACCTACCGCCGGTTGATTACAGTTATATTCAGGCTTGTGTCTGGCGAGATTGCCAAAGAACTGGCTAGCTTTGCGAGGGCGTCTGCTTGGGCATTTTGACCTCGATTGACGTGCTTGATGCTGATGAAATAGAATCATTTCATCAGGCGGAGTGGCAGCTGGTAGTAAGGAAGGAGTTCTTGCTTCCACACATCAAACTCTGCCTCCAAGTGTTTTATAACCAGCATAGAATCCCCGAATGCTTCCAGCATCTGAATTCCCATGGACAGAGCAATCTGCAGCCCGATTATCAGGGCTTCATACTCTGCTTCATTATTTGTGCAAGGCTTGTTTATTGAACATGATGTATATATGACTTCTCCTTCCGGAGATTTCAGGACTATGCTTGCCCCTACCCTGACTCTGGCTGACCTAGTTGTTGAGGTGTCAATTCTGGAAGCGCCGTCAAAATACTGCTGCCATAGAGAGGGCTGCACTTGACCGACCTCTAAGGTTTCATCTTCAGGAAGCTTTGGTTCCAGTAGACAATCTTTAGGCACTGGATGCTCAACGAAGAAGTCGAAGATGGCCTGGCCCTTGACGACCCTTTACCGCACGTAGGAGATATCATACTCCATAAGAATCACCGCCCATTTGCCTAGGCGGCCTTTGAGTGCCGATTGAGACATAATATATTTAAGTGGATCCTCCTTGGAAATTAGCTTAACTTCATGCGACAGCATATAGTGTCGAAGCTTCTTGACCGCGAAGACCAGTGCCAGGCAGATCTTCTCGATATAGGTGTACCTCTCCTCAGTTCTGACCATTCTTTGACTGAGGTAGTAGAGGGCTTGTTCCTTCCCTTCTTCATTATTCTGGGCTAGCATTGCCCCCACGGAATTGTCCGTGGCTGCTATGTAGAGGACTAGCGACCTTCCTTTCACCGGCGCACCCAGCACTAGAGGAGTCTTCAGATAATCCTTCAGCTTGTCAAAGGCTATCTGGCATTCTTCGTCCCAATAGAAAGGAACATCTTTCATCATCAACTTATGAAAGGGGTGGCATCGCCCCGACAAGTTGGATATAAAGCGCCGGATGTATGCCAGGCGGCCTTGTAGAGATCTCAGCTCCAAGAGGTTCCTTGGTGAAGGTAGCTCCTGGATCACCTTGATCTTTACGGGGTCTATCTCAATCCCCCGATATCTTACGATGAAACCTAGGAATTTCCCGCTTGACACCCCGAACGCACATTTCATGGGGTTCATTTTCAGTTCATACTGCCTGAGCCTCTGAAACACAATTCTGAGGTCTTGAAAATGGTCTTCTTTTCTTCTGGTTTTGATCACCAACTCATCTATGTAGCACTCGACCTTGTGGTAGAGTAGCTCATCAAATATTCTGGTCATTGCTCGCTGATAAGTTGCACCAGCGTTCTTCAGTCTGAACAGCATCCTTTTGTAGTGATAGATACCTTTGGGAGTTCGGAAGGTAGTGTGGACCCGGTCATGTTCCGCGATCCATATTTGGTTATAGCCGGATGACCCATCCATGAATGATAAGGTCTCATGGCCGGTGGTTGCATTAATCATGACCTCCGTTATCGGTACCGGAAAGTCATCTTTGGGGTAGGCCTTATTCAGATCTCGAAAGTCAAGACATATCCGGATCTGCCCATTCTTTTTCTTCACGGGCACAATCTTTGCCAGTCACGTGGTATATTGATTTTCTTCGACGAAACCCACATCAATGAGCTTGTCAACTTCTTTGCATATTTTAGTGATGAGCTCTGGCCTCATGCGCCGCGGCGGTTGCTTCACCGGATCAACTTCAGGGCTTATTGCTAGCTCATGCTATGAGACTGCGGGGCTCAATCCTAGCATTTCCTTGTAGGTCCAGGCAAAGCAGTCCCGGTATTCTTGTAGCAGCTGCATGTACATCTTCTTTTCTTTAGCAGATAGCTGGGCGCTGAGGAAGGTCGGCCTGGGGTCATCCTCGTCTCCTAGGTTGACTTGTATCAGTTCGTTGACTGTGGCTTGGCCTCCATCTTCTATTTATGAGGGCGCAGGCTGAAGGTCAACAAAGTCGGGTATATCATCTTCGAGGTCGAGGACCTCGATCTCTTCATTCTGCCTCGTCCGAGCTTCATCGGGAACCTCTAGTTCGGCCGGTAGTGGCTATGTGAATTGCTCTGCCAGTAAATCTATCTCAGTTGTAATTTCAAGGGGTAAGTCGATTGCCTCATCCCCTGCTGATGGGTTTGCAGTCGTAAAGGACAGGTGATTGTTTGTCATTGAGTTAGAGCAGCATGGCAACTTCATGGTAGAAGGTGAGAAGGTCCCGCCCTCTTGGATCACCATGTCTTCAGTAGAGGTAGCCTTTTCTTTCCTAGCAGCATTCATCTCTTGATCAGGTTTGGAAGAAGCTTCCCTGATCGGTTCGAGAAGTGTTGACATCATCATCAGAGGAGGGCCACTAGCGGGAGGCAGCTCTACTTCTTTAGTATCTTCAGATTCTCTACTGCTAGCCATGTCGAATTTGGCTTGGAGAGTCGCTTCTTTGGGATAGACCTGCTCCCAGCACCGGTAGGGGAATATGGCTTCTGATTCCAGGTTTCTTGGTTGAGCTGGTTCAGTGTATTCAGCTTCTGCTGGGTGTTTATCGAAAGTTGCCCCCAGTGAGTGGTCCTTAGTCGGGTAGAAAGCGGAGATGGTGTCCACCTCATAGCGCCCGCTGTAATAGTATTCTCGAGGGTGAAGCCCAACCCTGGGTGTTGAGAGACACATCTCATTTCTTTATCCAGATTTGGGGGATACCATAGCTTCTGGAACGCTTCTTTCTTCTTGTGGAGCTGACCAGAGGGGATGTACTACTTTTGGAACATCCTGGCCATTCGATTTGTTACAAATGCCAACCCCTGTACAGGAACTGACTGGTTTTCTATATCTTCAGGCAGATGACAATCAGTATCCTCCTGTGTAGGGTGCTCCTCAGCTGTGTAGAACAAGCTGCTGGGTCCATCTATTTGCGCCACCTCCCAAGCCTTGAAAGGTTCGACAGTGATATTATCGAGGCCGAGAGTTCACTTGGTAAGGCTTTCCGAGATCCCGATGTGGCCGTGCTGCTGGTCGACCTTGGCTTTAGTAGCTTCGGGGTAGACGGCGGGAGGTGCCACCCTGCCTACGTCCCCAGTGACGGTGATGTGGGAGACCGTCTTGGGATTAACATATCGCGTGGCGGCAGAGGAAACCAGTTGGCGCCAGAGGTGCTTTTTGATGTGTCGGAAGAGGCCTTGGCTTCAGAGGTCTTCTGCGACCATTCTGCATGTTGTGTCCCCTGTGGTTCTAGAGTTTTAATGATGACAAATATTATGTCTCATTATGTTTACATGTACATCCTTGATGATATAATCCTGATGTACTATGAGAAAAATGTAAGAATAGGTTTAAGAATGACTCACGGGTCATGAAAAGGAAGTCAACCAAAGTCAAAGTCAACTCATTGACAGGTAAGGTCAATGCACAGTCAGATCAAGTATTGTTCTGTCTAATCTCAGATCTGTGCATATGTTAATGCTTGTACAGAAATGTTGGTGAATGTGTTAAGGTCAATGCTAGTCTTCATATGTGTTAGAAAAGTCCATGCATTTCACTGTTCTCATGAACATTTTAGTTCGGTGCTATTTTGTATCTCAAGGACTGGGTCGGTGCATTCCATGCTCATACATATATAGGTCCGTGCAATTCCTTGCACTTCGCATAATAAGGTCCATGCACATTGTGGCTTGTAGGTAGCAAAGTAGTTCCTGTAGCACTTCATCCAAGTCAGTGCATGCTTTACAAGTCTGTGCACTTGTGTATGTTGCAAAGTCACTTTAGCAAACATGTAGTGTGCACAAACATTCACTGGTTGATACTCGCTTGTTGCAAGTAGAGTCTATGCACATTCCTTTAGCCTGCGTCTCATGCTGCGTCTTTAGTGCCAGTCTTAGCGCCTCTCTTTCGCATGTGTCTCTAGCGCATACTCTTGGTCTTGCGTCTCTGTTAGCGTCTCATGCACAGCTGCGACCGTGTTTGCATCTCACATTGCGTCTTATGCATTCTGTCTACATGCATTCTATCTCTGCGTCTCACAGGCCTCATGTGTCTTTGTGTCTTATTCTGCGTCTCATGGTGGCCTGAAGTCGGTGCATGTGTGCGTCTCATTTAGCGTCTCACATACACCTAAAGTAGGTGCACATTCTATGCCATGTGCATATAGGACTGTGCATCGTTGTATAATGTCCGTGCATAGTCAAGCAAAGGATCAACGTCGGTGCAAGGTTTGGTTTGCACCAAGTCGGTGCAACTTTTGGTTAAACGTAGGTATAAGTCTCACCACATAGTCGATGCAAATCACTATAGCTCTAGTCTATGCACGTTTTACTCCACGCATATAGAAACTCGGTGCAATACACTGTTGCTGCATCTGAAGGTCCATGCATATAGAGACTTGGTGCAATACACTATTGCTGCATCTGAAGGTCCGTGCATATAGAAACTTGGTGCAATACACTGTTGCTGCATCTGAAGGTCTGTGCATATAGAAAGTCGGTGCAATACACTGTGCATGTTCGTATATGTCTGTCAGCATACGAACTTGGTGCAAGTCATTGTAGATCTCGGTGCACGGCTAAAGCCTATTCACAATCGGTGCAGGTTTTTATCTTAGACATATTATAGTCGGTGCAAACTTTGCACTGAGCTCTTCTTTATTCTAGGTCTGTGCATATGTCTATTTATGCATTTCACGTCAGTGCACATCTGGTTTAATTAAGCCTAAGGTCTGTGCAAGGTCTGCTCTTCCACGTGATGAACTCTAATTTTCTGTAAGTGATCCTAAACGATACTCTATCTTTTACAGGGAGCAATTTCGTTCGTAGTAGAGGCACGTGATCTCTGGAATGACAGAAGGCTGGCTCGTAGATAAAGGGGCAGATGATAGGCATGTGATCCGAGGAAAGGAAGCTTCTATTCCCTAACACATGGACCAATGGAATGTCAGTCGGGTTCTGTTGCTTGATCCATACGAAGCCCCTGTTCCTATATAAAGCTACATTACCCTTCGAAGAAGGGTGCTGGTGTTGAAAAGAGACCGCCAGAAGAAAAGAAAAGAGTGCCAGTAGTAGAAGAAGAAGATAATGATGATGAAGAAGAAGAGAGGTAGTCAGTGAGTGAAGAAGAAGTTGAGAGCCAGAGTGAGAGAGAAGAAAATCATGAGAAGGAGAAAGAGTGTGCAGCCAGTGCATCCTGAAGATCTGATCATGACTTGACTCGTGGATCAAATCCACAGTCATTGTGCCCCTCGAAGCTATATCTATTTTTGTTTCTCTTGTTTGTTTTTCGTTTGTTCTTTTCATATCTTTAATGCTTTCCGTTTCCCTTGTTTGGGATCGGGGTTCCTCCTGTGGACTCAGGAGAAGGGAGACATAGTCTCCGGTTGCAAGTAGTGGTGTGCTACTTGTGGGTTTCCCTCCGGTTTGGAGGAAGGGAGGATTGGTCCTCCGGTTTGCAAGTGATTGGGTGTCACTTGTGATTTTCCTCTGGTGTGAAGGAAGGGAGATTCGTCTCCGATTCTGGTCTTGTGGGTAGCAAGTCCAAGTGCCAAGCTTCTGCGGGTTACAGGGCTTGGTTTGACGGATTTGTCTCCCTCGGTTTGTGAAGCTGTTTGGCAGCGTTTGTTGTAGACTGAGTCTGCTGTTCTTGCGTTTGCAAGGGAAGCCTCACTTCGGTTTGGAGTGAGGGGTGGACGTAGGCAGACTGGAGGTGTTGCCAAACCACCTAAAAAATCCTAGTTTTCTGTGGTTTGCTTTTGTGCTTTACTCCATATCTTCTACCACCCTTCGCAGGATGTTTCATGAGCGCTATATGGTTGATGGTTGTCTCACTTGACTCGTTTATTAGCCTACAGTGTTATTTGGTTTGTTCAGTGAGCTTGCGTACCTTTGCTATTATCTGATGTTATCATCTTATTCACTGAGTTAGAAGTTTGATTGGTTGACTAGTTTGGTGACTGAGTGTTGCTTAGTTGGCAATATTTTATTTCCGCAATAGTTTTTTAAAAGGGGATTCATTCACCCCCCCCTCTGAATCCGTGCCTCACACCCCAATAATTGGTATCAGAGCGGGTCTCTGATTCATCAGATCCAACGATCTGCAGAGAATCCTGCTATCGTTTTAGGTGCATCTCTGTTTGTGCTTAATCTATTGCGTGATTTACTCTCTGAACTGATTTCAATAGCTCATCCACCGATTTTAAATGGTGCTGATTTTAGGTTGTGGCTTAATAGTCTGCATACCTATGTTAAACAAAGTGATCCGGATATGTAGAAATTAATTTCACAGGGTCCTCACAAATTACCAAAGAAAAAGTCTAAATGGACTGACAGTCACAGATCGCAGCATGCAGAAAATCAGAAAGCCTTGGATACAATGAAAACAGCCACTCACAGAGCTTTCCACTCTTGCTTTCATGACTACAGGTCCGGTAAGGACATTCTGGATAAGCTAAAGCTAGCTCATAGGAGAAATGAGGACAGCTGCATGATGGCTAACGGAAGTAATCAAAGTGGTAGCCAAAATGAAGAAGAGGACGATGATGAGGTAAACCCTTTTGAGAACTATACTGTAGATGACTGGGAGGATGCATATGCTGACTTATTAGAGTCACATGAGAAGTTAAGAAAATAATATAAAAAGTTGAAAAAGAGGACTGGATTGGATAGTTCAAATTCCTCTTGTGAAAAATGTCTGGAGTTGAAACAATCCCATAATGCTTGCTTGTCTGATATTCAAATGCTTAAGAAACAAATTGAATTGTTAAAAATTGAAAATCAAGAACTTGCAATTAAGATCTCTGATCTAGAAGAGAAGCTTAGCTCAGCTAGTGATAATCAGTTCTGTGCTAATGATCCTGTTCAGAATAAAAAATCACTAGAAGATCTTGAACTTGCTAACTCAGAACTGAACAAACTCAAATCTGAAAATGACTCTCTCAGAAAATCTATCATTGGGAATGAAGGAAAATGTGAGAAACTCAAACAAGGGAAGAACCTACTTGCTGAGAAATTTGATGCTATTACATCTATAAACAGGGAGTTGCAAAAAAATATTGAAAAACTTCAAAAGGATATGAAGGAAACTTCAGAATTTAAAAGGAGAGAGGAAGCCAATTCAGATGATCAAATTCTAATAAATGAATTAGTTCAGAACGATAAGCTTAAAGAAGAAATTGAAAAATTAAAACTGTTAAATAATGCAATGTCTGAAAGGCTTCTCACATTGGAAAAAGGAAAAACCGTCTTTATAGACGAATCTAAAAGGGTTGATGAGTTTAGAAAGGAGATAGAAGAATACAAAATTGCCAACAAAGTTTTGAATGAAGCTGTCAATTACAGTGAACAAGAGATTGCAAGTTATGAAATACACGTTGCATCTCTTGAAAATGAAATTCAGGATTTGAAAAGTTCTTTGTCTAAATTTGTTAGTGGGCAAGATAATCTGAACAAATTACTGGGAACAAAGGTCAACTTTCAGAAGGAGGGGTTATGCTATAACCCTGTAAATAAAAGAATTTTGTAAATAAAATTTAGACATCCTTTGTTTCTAGCTCTACTTCTCACATTTCTCAGAACCCACCTATTTTTCAGTTTACGGTTCAGAAAATCATACAACCAACTGATCCACAAAAGAACAAACATATTCGTACCACTTCACTGCATGATGTTCAAAAATCATCCACGCACACACATACACATTCATACAAACAAAAAACTTCATGCCATTACTGTCATAGATTTTGTCATCTAATGCATGAGTGTAGGTTGATGGAACAAGATGACATAGATGCAAGTGCAAAGCATGCTAGGAATTCTCATAAAAATATCATGCATTTAAGAAAAAGAGAATTTACTATTCCTATTGTGATAAGGGAGGTCACATTATAGCTAACTGCTGGCATGATCAAAAGGGAAAAGTCAATTAAAATAAAATGCTTTTGGTAGACATAAATCTGTTCTTAAAGAAAATTCTCTTGCTTGTTTCAATTGTGGTAAGCCAGGCCATCGTGCCTCCGAATGCTAGTCTGCTAAAGGTAAAGGTAAGTTTCATTCTCATTATGTAAATCCTCATGAGAACCAGCACGTTGTGTGCTTCAATTGTTGTAAGCTAGGCCATAGGGCCATTGAGTGCTGGTTAGGCTCTCATAGGAGAAACTCTTATGTTTGTTCTCACTGTGGAAAGCATGACCATACAGTCAAGGACTGTTGGCATATCTAGGGTAGGAATGTGAATTTCAAATATGCTAGATACCCTGCTAGGAAGAATGTGCTTGATAGAAATAAAAAAAAAATTTCTATGATAATGCTAATGTGCAGAAAAGAAATTTAAAACCTGCTATCTCACGTCATTACTGCGGGCAAGTTGGGCATTCCATGAATAGTTGTTCTCTAATGATTTTTGATGACGTGAAAGCCCAAAGGATGTGGAAGGCACCCATTAGAGGTGCTACTAACAATGTGGGACCGAATAAGTCTTGGGTACCTAGAAACACAAAATGAGATCTTTGTCTTGCAGGTGTGCCTTAGAAGCTGAAGAATAAAAAGGGGGTTAATAAACCAAGACACTTGATTATGGTAAAACCCCATCTCTGTTGGTAGACCTTTAAGCTTTTGATAACCTTGTGTAGATAGTTGCATATCATGTTTGATTTGTTAATCAAAATTTCATGCATATAGTTTCTCATTTGCATCCATGCTTGGCATTAAAATTTCTCAATGAATATGATGTGTTATTTGTGCAACAATTTAACAGAAATTGGTGCTTGCATACTGAAATCTGAATTGATTGAAACTGACTGAAAATGAATTACACATCATAAAACTGAAAAGCTAAGTTGAATGAATTTGTTGCTTGCACGATGTCTCATGCTTAAAATGTTCACCTGCACATTTGACATGCACATGTATTCACAATTGCATATAAGTAGCATATTGTTAGCTTAAGAAGCATATAGAACAACATCTGCATTGGATTGTCATGCATGACTCTTGGTATATAAATAGTGAGATACTAAAGGGCAGATGAATTCTGGCTAGAAGTTCTGGCTATGTGTGAGGTGGTCTTTAGACCAAGTCCTCCGCCTGGTACCATAGGTCAAAGTTGCACGAAGAGCAGTCTAAATGTTCATGAGCATAAGTCATAAAAATTCCATACATAAATTTCATTGCATTCATTGTTCTTAGATTTCAGTCATATAGTGCATGGTGTCGGGGGGAGTTGCATACCAAGGAAACATTGTGATCATTGCATATATTTCATGCAGTCAGCTCACTGCACTTGCATTTTCTGGTTAGAAGTGTCGACACCTTGAGTCGACATTAAATGACAAATGTTCTGTATTTTACTGATAAAACTCCTCAACAAGAACAGTCTAGTCATGCATATGATACATTCATGTAACTTTGTTTACATACCTTGAGTGCTATCTCATGCATACATTTAGGGGGAGTATTATTCATATTCTTGAAATTGCATTTGACCATTGCATCACATAACTGTCTGTCTAGCTCACTTCTATCAACTCAACTTCCCATCTTCAGTTTGAACGGCTATCTTGTTTAAAACCCTGTGATGAATGTGAAATGCAACACATCTCAACTTCTTGGTTCAACTGTTATCAGCCATTATCATCCATCCTTGTAGAATTGGCTGCTCCTTAAAATGATTCTGCCTTCCCTAAAAATTCAGAAAGATTTCTCTGTGCATATCCTGATCATAAATCTAAAAACAACTTAAAGAGGAATCTTCTATTTTATAGGACTATGAATATCTAAAATTTTTCAGCCAGTTGAAGTTTCATGTATGTCTTGTGTTTATTTATGAACATATCTTGAAAATATCTGAGTTAGTCTTAATAAACTTTAACCAACGTTTTCACGTTGTGTCTTTTAAACTCTTCTGAATTCTAAAAATTCTGAAATCATGATATTCCTTGATTGATATGTATGAAATAAGTATTGTTGTTAAACATTTGAGAATCTGGAACATGTCTAAGGGTAAATATAGTCAGAGCAATGTGTTTGGTCACTGAGAAACACATCTCACTCATCAAAGAATTGAGTTGAGGTGTGTCATGAAGTGCCATAGTTAACTCTGCTCAAAAATTGATTGAAAAATCTGGCAGAGCAATGGCATGCACACTGAGAAATACATCTCACTCATCAAAGAAATGATATGCAGTGTGTCATGAATTGTAAATGCTATCTCTATTCTTATGAAGCATGACAGTTAGTCCTTCCAAGTGCTTAGGGATATCGGCGTCTAAACAATGTGTATCCTCTAGTTACAAGGGTGTACTAAACTCAAGTGCTCATGAAGATTGTTATGAAAATTGTTGCTGATCTAGTGTATCATTTGAAAGTGTTTGCAAAAGAAAAATTCTATTGGAACCCTTGACAGAAACAAATGGTTTTCTTATGTGTTTAACCTCAATACTATTGATTGCATCTCTTAAGGGAATCTTTGAAATTGAGTGAGTAAGAAAGAAGAAGGTTAAACAAGACTTTCAATATGAAAGCATGGTTCGCTTTTATTAAGAAAACTGATTTCAGATATGAGTACAAAAAGCGTATAAACAAACCTTGCATACATTATATTGTGATCTGACTTGTCAATGAAGAATCATTCATAAATCTGTATAATAGAAGAGTCTGAAATACCTGTTTAATCAGATTTATGAAATTGATATCCCATTGAAAACCTTTCTCATCCATTCTAAATGCTTGCTTTCTCAAATTGGACTCAACCATTTCAGACCAAACTATTTTATATATTTGCAATCAGTACTATCTGTTGACTTCTTTATGTCATTGCTTTATCTGTCCTAATTACCCCTATGCTTCATTCCAATCACTGTCCGTCCAAGGGGAGAATTTTTGCATGTCCCTGTGGTTCAATGATCATTCATTTCATTCCACCCCTCCTGCTCTGTCATACAAGAGAGTATCTTATCAGAGGGAGTTTTAGATGACAGTCACCCAGTTTGCATAATACCTTCAATATTCTCTCCTTCAACAGTCAATTATCATTCCATTTTTTTTGATGTTGTCAAAGGGGGAGAACTTTTGTGAGTCATTGAGTCATTTGTCACTTACTCTTGGTTAGTCATCATTTGCTTCATCAATTGTAAATCTTGTCAGATGTTCCACACATGGTGTTTTACATGCTCATTTCTGACTGAGCTATTCTATGCTGAATGTTCATGTACTTTCATATGGTATTTCATAATCATCATGATGAATCTATTGCAATGACTCATAATATTAATATCATCAAAACGGGGGAGATTGTTGTGTCCCCTGTGGTTGTGGAGTTTTGATGATGACAAATATTATGTCTTATTATATTTACATGTACATCCTTGATGATATAATCCTGATGTACGATGAGAAAATGTAAGAACAGGTTTAAGAATGACTCACGGGTCATGAAAAGAAAGTCAACCCAAGTCAAAGTCAACTCATTGACAGGTAAGGTCAATGCACAGTCAGATCAGGTATTTTTCTGTTTAATCTCAGATATGTGCATATGTTAATGCTTGTACAGAAATGTTGGTGAATGTGTTAAGGTCAATGCTAGTCTTCATATGTGTTAGAAAAGTCCATGCATTTCACTGTTCTCATGAACATTTTAGGTCGGTGCTATTTTGTGTCTCAAGGACTGGGTCGGTGCATTCCATGCTCACACATATATAGGTCCGTGCAATTCCTTGCACTTTGCATAATAAGGTCCATGCACATTGTGGCTTGTAGGTAGCAAAGTAGTTCCTGTAGCACTTCATCCAAGTCAGTGCATGCTTTACAAGTCTGTGCACTTGTGTATGTTGCAAAGTCACTTTATCAAACACGTAGTGTGCACAAACATTCACTGGTTGATACTCGCTTGTTGCAAGTAGAGTCTATGCACATTCCTATAGCCTGCGTCTCATGCTGCGTCTTTAGTGCTAGTCTTAGCGTCTCTCTTTCGCCTGCGTCTCTAGCGCATACTCTTGGTCTTGCGTCTCTGTTAGCGTCTCATGCACAGTTGCGACCGTGTTTGCGTCTCACATTGCGTCTCATGCATTCTATCTACATGCATTCCATCTCTGCGTCTCATGTGCCTCATGTGTCTCTGTGTCTTATTCTGCATCTCATGGTGGCCTGAAGTCGGTGCATGTGTGCGTCTCATTTAGCATCTAACACACACCTAAAGTAGGCGCACATTCTGTGCCATGTGTATATAGGATTGTGCATCGTTGTACAATGTCCGTGCATAGTCAAGCAAAGGATCAACGTCGGTGCAAGGTTTGGTTTGCACCAAGTCGGTGCAAATTTTGGGTAAACGTAGGTATAAGTCTCACCACATAGTCGATGCAAATCACTATAGCTCTGGTCTGTGCACGTTTTACTCCATGCATATAGAAACTGGGTGCAATACACTGTTGCTCCATCTGAAGGTCCATGCATATAGAAACTTGGTGCAATACACTATTGCTGCATCTGAAGGTCCGTGCATATAGAAACTCGGTGCAATACACTGTTGCTGCATCTGAAGGTCCGTGCATATAGAAAATCGGTGCAATACACTATGCATATTCGTATATGTCTATGAACATACGAACTCGGTGCAAGTCACTGTAGATCTCGATACATGGCTAAAGCCTATTCACAGTCAGTGCAGGTTTTTATCTTAGACATATTATAGTCGGTGCAAACTTTGCACTGAGCTCTTCTCTATTCTAGGTCTGTGCATATGTCTGTTTACGCATTTCACGTCAGTGCACATCTGGTTTAATTAAGCCTAAGGTCTGTGCAAGGTCTACTCTTCCACGTGATGAACTCTAATTTTCTGCAAGTGATCCTTAACGATACTCTATCTTTTGTAGGGAACAATTTCGTTCGCAGTAGAGGCACGTGATCTCTGGAATGACAGAAGGCTGGCTTGTGGATAAAGGGGAAGATGATAGGCAGGTGATCCAAGAAAAGGAAGCTTATATTCCCTGACACGTGGACCAATGGAATGTCAGTAGGGTTCTGTTGCTTGATCCATACGAAGCCCCTGTTCCTATATAAAGCTACATTACCCTTCGAAGAAGGGTGCTGGTGCTGAAAGGAGGCCGCTAGAAGAAAAGAAAAGAGAGCCAGTAGCAGAAGTAGAAGAAGAAGAAGAAGAAGAAGAAGAAGAAGAAGAAGAAGAAGAGAGGTAGTCAGTGAGTGAAGAAGAAGCTGAGAGCCAGAGTGAGAGAGAAGAAAATCATGAGAATGAGAAAGAGTGTACAGCTAGTGCATCCTGAAGATCAGATCATGACTTGACTCGTGGATCAAATCCATAATCATTGTGCTCCTCGGAGCTATATCTATTTTTGTTTCTCTTGTTTGTTTTTCGTTTGTTCTTTTCATATCTTTAGTGCTTTCTGTTTCCCTTGTTTAGGATCGGGGTTCCTCCTGTGGACTCAGGAGAAGGGAGACGTAGTCTCCGGTTGCAAGTAGTGGTGTGCTACTTGTGGGTTTCCCTCCAGTTTGGAGGAAGGGAGGATTGGTCCTCCGATTTGCAAGTGACTGGGTGTCACTTGTGGTTTCCCTCTGGTGTGGAGGAAGGGAGATTCATTTCCGGTTCTGGTCTTGTGGGTAGCAAGTCCAGGTGCCAAGCTTCTGCGGGTTGTAGAGCTTGGTTTGAGGGATTTGTCTCCCTCGATTTGTCAAGCTGTTAGGCAGCGTCTGTTGCAGACTGAGTCTGCTGTTCTTGCGTTTGCAAGGGAAGCCTCACTCCGGTTGGAGTGAGGGGTGGATGTAGGCAGACTGGTGGTCTGGCCGAACCACCTAAAAAATCCTGGTGTTCTGTGGTTTACTTTTGCGCTTTACTCCATATCTTCTACAACCCTTTGTAGGATGTTTCATGAGCGCTATATGGTTGATGGTTGTCTGACTTGACTCGTTTATTAGCCTACAACGTTATTTGGTTTGTTCAGTGAGCTTGCATACCTTTGCTCTTATCTGCTGTTATCATCTTCTTCACTGAGTTAGAAGTTTGATTGGTTGACCAGTTTGGTGACTGTGTGTTGCTTAGTTGGCAATATTTTATTTCCACAATAGTTTTTTAATAGGGGATTCATTCACCCCCCCTCTGAATCCGTGCCTCGCACCCCAACACTGCATATAGAGGGGCGTCCGCCAGGTGACATTTGAAGACTTCGAACGGGTGGAGATCAGTAAATACTCTTTCCTTCTTCCCTTCCAGGTTGTACTTGATACACTGGTGGAGCGTAGAAGGCACCACCATGTTCTCATGTAACCAAGGACCGCCAAGCATGACCTTGTACGAAGTGCGAGAATCGATGACGTGAAACTGCACCCTCGTAACAAAGTCCGCCAGAGTGAGTGTGAATTCCGCTACTCCTAGCGACACCTCACACTTTTGGTTGAAGTCGGTGATACGCATATCTCTGACTTTTTGGAGGCGCACGTTGAATTAGTGCCTCTCATATATCCTGTATGGTAGGATGTTGACAGCTGCCTCGGGATCCACCAGGATTCTGTTCAACTCCCGGCCATTCAGATGTCCTTTCATATTCAGCGGCCTGTTGTGGCTGGTAGTGGGGAGCAGCATGTCTTCTTGAGTGAAGGTCACGTTGGCCTCTGGTAGAGCTTCAGCCAGACATGTTTCGTATCGAGCAGGCGTCTGTAGAGCTGTAATGATCACCTATCGGGTCTCTTCACTCAGAGAGAGGATTTCCCAGATAGTGAATCTTACCGGGAGCTTTTTCAACAGCTTGACTACCCGACTTCCTGCTCGAGCGTTGCATAGTTTCATTTCTTCTGCCCACCTGGGCTTGTGAGAGTCTTGAACTATGGCCTCTGATGGGCCTGCTTCATCGGGCTCTGAGGCTGCACCGTTCTGCTTGGGGTCGTCTCCTTGCTGTCCCTCATTGGCTGCCGTTAGGCAAGATTCTTCTTCATCCGGCAACCTGGAAGATTATTGGAGCTGCGGATGAGTGCCCCCAGTTGTTGGTTCGGCATCCTGGAATGGCTGCTTCCCTTTTGACATCTTCAGGAATTCCAGGAAGGTAGGGGCGGCAGTGCTGCCCCCATTCTGGTGGTATAGGCCTGACGGAGGAGGGATTTGGACTCCCCTGACCTCCGGAGGGGGTATCTTATAGGGCTGTTCCCCCCTGAAGATAATATTGTGGTTGACAGGCGGCTGACGCCTCCACCTTCGGCCTGACCAGGTTGCATGTGTAGCAGTTACGGCTTCGGCCTGACTTTCCTTGGCGGCGGGTGCGAAGCATATCTCTTCTTCATCCTCCTCACCAGGCAAATTGAATAGAGCAGATAGGGTGTTACAAGAAAGGATTATATCCTTTGTAGCCTTACTGGCCCTTCTTTTCTTTCTTCGTCTTCTTTTCTTTTCTTCGGCTGGTGCTTGCCCCAAGAACAGGCTGTCATCCCTGTCTGATGCTTTGTCAGCTTCCTCTTCCTGCTTCAGTGAAAGCTATTATAATTACTGCCATGAGACATAATCACATACCGTTAAAGGCTCCAGTTTGGGCTGTACATATTCATCTAGCCCATTAATATAGTCTTGTAACCGCCAGGCTTCTGGACTAATTTCCTTGACCACTGGTAATGGAGTCTATCTCCTTCAGTTGTGGGTAGGTATTCTGATGACTACAGGTGGATTGGTCCACACAGGTGTTGCCACTGGCAGAGTGGGTCGTGGTGTGGCGCCACGGATCTGCACCCCCACTTTCGGGCGAGATGTGCCTTTCTTCTTGGTTTTTGCAGGGACTTGCTGCCATCGCTCTTGTTCTTTCATTGGGGCCAGAAAGCAAGCTTCATAGGTATGCTGAGTGCTGGCTTCTGCAGTCTCCTCAGGCAATGCCTGATATAGAGAGACCATGTTGACTGCAGCTCTTCTCAGAGGCGCCTCATGTGGTTGTGGAGGGTCAACCTTGTACTCTCCCAGGTCTATCTCTTCTTTCTTCACCATGCCTTCGATAATATCCTTGAAAACATAACAGTCTTCAATTGGATGTCCCGGCTTCTGTTGGTAAGGGCAAAATCTTGGGCTATCCCTTCTTTTCAAGTCCTCCGACCACTTTAGCTCGGGCAGGGTGACCTTCTTGCCTTTGTCTTTTTGCTATTCAAATGCCTTGATATCAAGGGCGTTCACTTCTTTAGGTGCCTGGCGCCGTTCTGCTGCCTTGCCCTTTTGTACAGTGGCAATAGTTGATGTCGGGACAGGTCTTGCCAGGAAGGCTTCTACCTTGGCCACAACATTATTCAGGCAGTCGAATGACTGGGATTTCCATGCCAATAATCTTTTCTAGTACCTCTCTCCTGAGGTTCTGCTTGCAGATTTGTACAGCGTCCTCCTCGTGCGGGGGCCGCTTGCACCTCATTCCGAGGTTTCTCCACCTCTTGATATATTCAAGGGCTGTCTCATCCGACCTCTGCCTTGTTGAGTAGAGTTCAGCCACCGTGACCTCCCGTTCGGTGACATGAAATCTTTCTCTGAATTTCTTCTGCATATCCAGCCAGTCGCTGATCAACCCGGCCGGAAGGCTGGAGTACCATTCAAATGCGAGCCCCGTCAGCAAGGACCTGAAAAATTTCAGTAGGTATGACTCGTCGGTGGCCAGATCACCCATGACAGTCATATAATAAGCAACATGCTCTTTCGGGGATCCCTTCCCGCTGAACTTGTCGAACTTTGGCGGCTTACTGATCCCAGGAGGGAGCCGCTTGGCGCATGATGTGGCGGGTATGGCACCCTATAAGCATCGAATGCGACGTAGTTGCCTTCACTTCATTCAGCAAGGTTTAGCTCGATCATCCTTTCTACCATCATTTTGTTCATGACGGTTAGATCGACCGATTCTGGATAGAAATGTGCTGGCTGTAGATAGGGAGTGACCAAGGTGGTCGCCTGCGGAAGAGGGCGCAGTAGCTGAGGTGTCTGGTGAACCTGTGGCAGGACCAGCGGCATCAGCGGCTATGATGGGCGTTGCTGAGCTGTCGTAAAGCTTGGTTCTGCAGGCTGAGGCGGGGTATAGAGTGGTGGGAAGTCATTCTGGTTGACGGCTCCCCGTGATGATTCGGCTTGCGTCTCAGGCTTCTTGGAAGCTGAGGTTTGCTCCGTCTTCTCCACAAGCTGCTTCTTCAGGGACTCTATCTCCTGTCGGTATTTCTGGAGCAACATCCATATTGAGGGATCCATAGTTGTAGTGCTGGGAATGGCTTCTGTGGCTTCCCCTGACGCACCTTCAGGGAGGATGTTGAGCAGGACATCTTCTTCTTCTGCTGTCACCACATTGGCGGTTAGGATAACAGCTTTGTCATGTTGCAAGTGGTGGGCCAGGGTTTGCTTTCCCTTGGCTACTGTCAGCTTTTCTCTCGCGGCTTCCGCCCTTCGAGTATTCGGCCCAGGCCTCCCGGCCAACCGAGCTAGCTCTTGAGGCTCCTCAGGTAATCTTCCATAGTGGCTAGACACCCCAGCCATGTTGCAGGTGAAAATCTGCATTCTTCTTCTTTGTCTGCAAACCCTCCTTTTTGCATTCTCTGGGAAGGTGAGCCTTTCGAATACAGAGACTCTTCTTCTTTCCTCCTGGTGGGGAGTAATTTCATAGGCTGGAATATCCAAGCCGTCTTCATATCCATTGTCGTCAACCGACGACGCCATTCTTCTTTCTTCTTCTTCCATTGCCATTGATGGGCGGTGATCTTCTTCAGCCACGGCTGCTTCCAATAGCCGTTGTTGGCCTAATGAGGGGTTGCCTAGTCCCCTGAAATAACTTCTGACCATGTTGGTCATCTCTTCTTGCCCTCGTCCCGTATGTAGGACCAGGGACAGTTGTCGACCTCCTATCGGAGGGATGTAAGCAAGCCGGGCTCTTCTGGCAAGTTGTTGAAATCTTCATCCCACAGCGGGGATGTCGGCCTGTCGGGCGCATGCCCTAAAGCTTCCACAACGTGGAGGGTCCGCGACCATTTCTTCTTTCCTTGGGGCAAGGCCCCTTTTCTTGTTCTCCTCTACTCCAATAAATCCAGAGCGGTAGCGGACTGGTGCGTCTTGGTGGGTGGGCTGGATCCTCTTAGGCACCCAAACTTGCTTGAATCTTCTTGGCTGGGGAGCCAACTTTCTTTGGCCATGATGGCCAACTTCTTCTTCATCGGCTCTTCTTCCGGAGAGGGCCTGATAAGAGTTGTAGACAGGTACTGCGGGAATCACCCGATCCAGGCTCACTCGAGCTTCACGTCCATCTACGAAGACGCGAACTCCCACGATTAGCGTAGACTTGCCGGACATGGAGAGATGTCCTGTAACAACAGTAGCAACCTTCCTTCGAAAGTTTCGGTGTCGGCGCCTCCCGAAATTCTTGGCGGGGACGGGGCGGGCCCCATGAGTGATATGGTGCACCATGCAGTTGGTGACTTGAATTGGGCTCGTGAGTGAGCTAGCACAGTGTCGAGCCTTCGGGGCCTCGACCTCTTCTGCAGTCTTCTCCTCCGCGGGCTCCAAGGATTCAACTTGCAGCATATCGGCAAAGGCTAATCCCAAAAAGTTGGGGAAGCCTATAGCTTGTGGGAATGATTCGAAGACAGTGGGCACCGCCAGGTACCCATGTTCAGTATGGCCGGCAACGATCGCGGGGCCAAAGTCGAGAGCGGTGAGTCCCGATGACATCATCATCCACCTGAGATAGATAAACAAACAGTTAGTATTCTTGGGGGGAGCCTCCGAAGGCATCCCCTCTTGGCAAAGAGATGAAGGGAGACCCAGGTCCCACCGGGCGTGCCAGCTTGTGGGAATGAGATTTTGTTAAAATATCTTGTTTGGCGTGCTAGTCACATACGTGACAAGTTTATTGAGCGGTCGATCTGACATGGTCAGTTGATTATGATGTTCATGTCGGGACCCAGAGTCCGTCATTCCATAAAGGTTGTGACATTAATTACATCCTCTAAGAAAGAGGACAACCCTTGATTAATTGCCAAGAGAGGATGCCTTGAAGGATGATATGAAGGCATGAAGAATACTGACTAAATGCACCAATTGGATGTTGTGAGGTGAGGCCATTTGATTGACCATTTGTGCAGAATGCAACGAGTTTATTAATTGGTTTATTCATGTAATTAAGAGTTCAGTTATGCTCATTTAGGTAGCAATGCATGCCGATGCAGGTGTACGTTCATGCTTTCAAGATGGGTGCTCAACTTAACTGAAGACATTGAAATCCCTTTTATTCACTTATTTAGCTAGGTTTGCTAAATCAGTTAGAGCTATAACATTAAGCGTCAAGAGTTGACACACAATCAATTAGATGCACATGAGATTAAGGCATATATAGATGTAATCAGCCTAAAGCGGCGCGGTGCTGAAGTGAACCTAAAACTGCGCGATGCTTGGTTGGGTTAAACAACGACGTGGTGCCCATTTGGAGCTAAAACGGCGCGGTGCCCATTTGGAGCTAAAACGGTGCGCCCTGGGCGGGCCGGGTGGAGGCCAGAGGAGATAAATGGGATGATGAGTGTGAGGCTAAAGCGGCGCGGGGGGGGGGGGGGGGGTCGCGTCAGAAATTGGCGCGCCGGATTAGGACCATGCCGGATTAGGGTAGGTTTGGACAGTTTGAGCTCTAATGGAATGCCAGGCAAATTTCTTAGAACTTTTGTATTATTTTAGAAGATTAAAGGGTTTATTTAAGTTCCAGATGCACTGCAAACAAGATGAGTCTAGACTTATGCAAGGTTCATACTCGAGCATAGTCTAAAGTGGACTTTATGAATAAATTCATTGTAATTTGGACTAAGTCTTCAGTCGAAATTTGGGTAGCACCTCCCTTTATCCAGAGGGTTGCGGGGGCGAAGTGGAGACAGTCTCACAATATTGGGGTACGCTTTATAAAGCCGAGAATGCCAAATGGTGACCGACGGACTTCAATAGAGGGAAAAGACCCCGATGGCTAGCCTGCTAGGGGCATCCATACTCTACGAGTCAAGAGATCATTAAGGGACGGCTGAGATGAGAAGGTACCTCGAGGGCCAGCCTACGAGAGGTTACCTTCCCACACCCACCACCATTCCTGAGGGAATGTTGGTTTAGTGTCGGGCTAAGGCCCTGTTGATGTTCACCTGATGGTTCATAGGGTTCATATCATCAAGGGATATGACCCTATGGTCCGACGGTGATTGAGAACACTGATGGGGAATGTTCCCCTCCCCGGGCAGTAAGTTCTTCGAGGGAATGAGTCGCCAGATGCAATCATACGCGGAATGCACTCGATCGATGAGTTGACAATAACTAACTATATGTATGTGTAAGCATCAAGGTAACGAGTCAGCAGGGAGGTTGACAAGCTAAACTGAAGATTCGATGGTTAGCCAGAAGACCGAGACTCTGGAGGGGGCAAATGGTCGAACAGTTCAGCAGCTTCCGCAACACGAACAAATACGTCACGCAGATTTCAGAGATGGCCCCTTCTCCTAGCCTATGATCACGAACATGGAGGTATCGAGGGGTCATCTCTGGGGTGAAGGAGAATGCATTTATATGCATACCTCGGTCCCGGAGAGAACTCATGGACATAGTAACTATTCAATACGATCTACATGATGAAAGAACCCCGGGGAGGGGATTATTGATGTTGCCCCGAGAAATAATGGGGCATATTCGGCGGTGGAAGAAATGAAATAAATCACATACAGAATATAGGGGAAATGGATTGCAATCTGATAAGAAAGATAGGCGCAAACATGCATCTGCTCATTCATTCAAACCCACAGGGAAGGCATTATAGAGAGTATTCTACATCACTGCGGCTTGACGTTGTCGCACGAAGCCAGTTCCTATCCTGGAAAGAGAGGGGAAAATAGAGAGAAATAGAAGGGGAGAGGCTCGAAGAACATCTGGGCTCATATCATCACCCCTTTTACTACATCGCTCCGCGGAGCTTTCCCAGCAGAAGGGGAAAGAAAATAGAAGAAGAAGAAGAACAGACAACTTCCGTTGACTCACCTCGGACGCTCGCAGTAGGGAAAACTAGGTATTTGGATCGAACGAGCTCTCCGCTCGTCTTCTATTCTCCTCGTCTCCTGTCTTCTATTATGTTCGCCACTTCTATCTTCCCCCCCTTTTCTTTCTATATCTGTATATCTCTTTCATTCGACCACAGGCCCCTGATATAATGAACCCTCTGCTATGCTTCATCCGGCGTGGGAGTAGCGTGCCGGGAAGAGGCTGTGATTGGCGCGCAGGGTGGGCAGCTGAACAGAATTAAGGGGCATGCCAGATTAAGGGGGGTGAGCCGTATTTGAGCCATTCTGTCGTGTCGACTTGATACGGGTCCGACAGTTAGTCCCGGACTGACTCTGAGAGTCGCTGTGATTCTTCATCTCTCCGTGGCCCTGCTAGACCATGGTGGGAGGTATTAACGAAGCCTCCAGGCTACTGAACGGCTGCTTTTGGAAACTCGTGTGCCTCAGCTCGGACACGCGGGTTTTTTGCTGACGTGGCTTTCGGCATAGTGGTTTGTGCTGTCGACCTGGCTCAACTTGCATTGGTAGCTTTCACGGGGAGTGGTGTGCTGCCCGGGGTGCTTTCGTCTCAACTGGGCGGTCATTTGGTCATGAACAGACCCAATATGCTGAGAAGCCGTACCCATGCCAGGTAATCGGGGTCTTCTACTAACAGAGCCTTCGGTCTCTTGTTCTGATGGGCCAAGTGCGTTCTTTCACTTGGGGAGGATCTTTCATTCAGGCGGTGTGCTGCCAGGTATACCCATGTCCTTGGTCAGACAACGGATACATGCTCATCCTGGGTCAGACGACGGGTACATCCTCATCCTTGGTCTGACGACGGATATATTCTCGTCCTTGATCAGACGACGGATGCATGCTCGTCCTTGATCGGACGACGGGTATATTCTCGTCCTTGGTCGGATGACGGATATTGTCCACGCGATACGACTGAGTTGATATCAGTTCATTGGGCAGTCCCGACGATGCTGCCCGCTTGTGGTGTATTCTTCTCGATCTCCTGAGGTGAAGTCCCCGACATTCAAACTGGGTGGACTGAGGCTCTGGCAGCTCGAGAAGGCTTCAATGTGTTGATCTTTTTCGGCTTCTCTGCTTCGGAGGCTTGATCGCCATTGTTTATATTTTTAGTGCCAACATCAGCCTGGCCCATGGAGTTCGTGTCCCACATCGAGTGTGCTTATACTTTGAGGGACATTAGGGAGGTGGTCGCGAAGGCTGCCCGAGCGGTGGGGTTGAAGCCGGAGCAGCTGGTTCCCCTACCGTTAACCCCCTTCGTGGCCTCAGGTGAGACCTCTTCTTTAGTATGTTGTCTCTGCTTTATTATTTTATGGGGTATGTGACTGAGACATTATGCGTGGTTGTGTTTGTTGATAGGCTCTGCGGCAGAGGGAGATCACCCCTCCACAGAGACATCTCCTCGGGCGGATGATGCGACAACGGGTGCTGGCGAGTTCTCTCAGGGACCTGAGGCTGGTGAACACATCGAGGCAAAGTCATCTCTGAGTAAGCACCGTATTTGCATGCTTGGTTCCTTGTCAGTTTAGCCGTAATGATTGACTAACCCTGCACTGCTGGACTGGTTTTTTGTAGCTCCACTGGAGACTAGAGTGGAGGTGGCCTTCTCGCCCCCCCAGGGGGTCGACCCGTTACCCGATGATAGGGTCGAGTGCGAAATAGATGTGGAGGGGTTCCTTCGTGTGATGGATGAGGTTGCCCCCAATACCGGGACTTTTCCTGACTTCGAGTCGTGGAAGGCCTCGGAAGGTGCCAGGCTAGGTAAGGATTTCTGGGACCGGGCATGTTCCGCTTATAGATATGTTTGCTTCTAGAGACTGACACAAGCACATGTATCATGCAGAGGTAGATAGGATGTCAGGGCCCGCAGCCCCTTTTGAGGCATAGGGTGAGGTGCCCCTGCCGGTTGGAGGGCAAGAGCCAGCAGCGATGCGAGATGACTCGTGTAAGTGTTGAATTGCTATGGAGGGGATTGTCCTCTCATTGTTGTTTGTTTGACAGGCCGAAGTTGTTGACTGTGTTTGTGTTTTTCGCCTACTAGGTGAGGATCCTACTGCCACCTTGGAGATGATGCAGGAGCTGGTCAGCACCGGCCCATCAGTGGCCCTCCCCTCTTTCGAGGGAGAGCCAGGAGCGGTGGGCGCCTCGATCCCGTCTATTGCCGAAGTTGCGCCTTGCTTGCTGCCGTGGATGTTGGCTGAGATGCCCCTCCCTCCTTTACCAGCCATGGTATCTGCCTGCACAGTAGGACTTGTCGGGTCTTCTAGCATGGGGCCCTCAGGTATGTGGCTGGGAACTTAGCCCCTTATGGTGGGCTTTTAGGTTGCCCGTTAATGCTAAGCTTCCGTTGGCATTGGTCACATGTACTTCTTCACCTTTAGAGGAGGGTGAGCTTCCCCGTGACATGACTAAGGCATCATAGGAAGGGCCTACTGTAGTGGCTTTGACTGGGGGTGACAAAGAGATCGTCGACATTGAGAGGGTCTCGGAGGGGAGTGCCCCGGCTGGTGAGTTTCTTGTTCGAAACCCTTAACTCAAAAGATGTCTTTGTACGAGATTGGATTGTGTGATGACCTTGTTTGCTTTGTTGGCTTGCAGGGGCCCCTAGTTTGACCACGTCTGGGAACTCGTCAGAGGCTTCGTCAGGCTCTCCGGGTAGCGGTAACTTAGCCATGGAGAAGGAGGAGAGCTCGAGCTCTTCCTCCTCTGGGGCTACTGTCGGAGGTATATGGGGGTTCTCCCCCACGCCATTTGGCATTTGTTTATCCTTTATGGTAAGGTGCTGACGCTTTTGTGTTGTATGTAGCCTCAGGGTCAGGAGAGGAGCACACACTGGCTCCAGGTGAGAGCAGCCAGGAGGAGCCTCCTGTCCTACCCGTGGTTGCTCGAGACGACCGGGTTGTGGAGGAGTCACTGCCCTCTCTGACCCCGGCGAGTGATGCCACCGAGATGGAGGAGAGGTTGCCTTCCCCGACCCTGGCGGAAGACGCCACTAGCGCGGCGGGTGTCTGACTGGGTAAGGAATGCAAACTCGTTCTTTCTCAGGTTTTCCACCTTTTCTTATCGAGGGAAGTTTTGCATGCATTGTGTAACGCCCGAAAATTTTTCTAAGAATTTTTTGGATTTAAAAAGTAATTATAAAGCATTTAATAGGCCATAAATGAATTTTATTTATTTAAATATAATTATTTAAGCCCTACATTTGATCCAAGAGGATTAGGCCCATATAATAAACCCAATAGGCCCAAAAGGTTGTTTTGGACTTTAGCCCATATTCTAGAAGCTAGGAATGGGTGTAATCATGGAATTAAGGAGATAATTACTCCTTGGGATGTAAATAAATAGATAATATTGGGGATAATATCAAAAGAGTTTTAAGTATGTTAAATTCGGTGCCTGGAATGAAAAACGGACTATCGCGAGACTGCTAACAGGCAAAAAACGGTCGTCTTAATGACCGCTACCCATTACAGATTTCGTGAGAAAAGGAAAACGTGAAAATGTTAGATTTTTCATGTCCAAATCATCTAGGATCAACCCTATCAGCTAATTAGATAAGTCTAGAAGGATTGTAGATCGAATCGAAAGTCTAATGGGGACTCTAAGTTCGTTCTAATCCTCAAAACCCTAGCAAACCCTATAAATAGATCCCAGATTTGACGTGTGCAACCCTTACTTTTGACACGCGTGAAACTCGGGTAAGGAGGATGAATTAGAGGTAAGTTTCTTCTGGAAATTTGTTTATTATAGATAAAACTAACTACCCTCCGATTTTCGTTATAGGATATCAAGTCTGCAAAGAGTTAGAGTCTTCTAAAGTTGCTGATTCTACATTAAGAACTCTGGAATTAATGCATCCGACCCAAGAAGATCAAGGAATTCGGAGCCCTAAATGAGGTAGTTAGATAGAGGTTCTTTAGAGATATTTGTTCCTAATATTACCCTCTTCTTACCCTCAAAATTTCACGTCATTAGTTCAAGAGAATCAGGAGATACAAGGACGTGAAGTTGCTGATTTGGTACAAGAACGAGTAGAATTAGGGCTGACTTCTAGTCCAAAATTGACTTTCTAGAAGGATTAATTAAGGTAGGTTATCTCATGAAAGTCTAAAATTCGAAGTCAGGAATAAAAGCCCTCTGCTTTCATTCGTTTTCATGCATGCTTCTTTGAGAATTTAATGTTTTACTTAGGATTATGCATTTAGTTTAGTCTTCATGCATAATACTTTGCCTAATGAAGAGAAAATGGAATTCCTTTGTTGTTTATACAAACCTATGCATGCTGTTGGCCTATATATGATCTATCATGATTATGGAAGTATATATATGTTGATTTTCATACATGATGTGTCTTAGATTAGCATTTTGTATTGTTTTCATTGAACTCGATTTTATGAAGGAAGAGACGGTCTTCCTGTAGACCACCAGGGAATCTAGCAGTCGTACGATAGACCGCTAACCGCAAGCGACGGTCTTGTATTAGATCGTTTTCTGTGTCTGATTTTGTAATATTGGTAAACTGAACCATATTGTAGAATTACTCATAGTTATTATATAATAAGCCTAGTTAACTAAGTTTTAAGCCTGATTGAAGTACTGGTTTTATATACTTAGTTGATCTCAATGTTTATCATAATAGATTTCATGCTTCTAAGCATATTTGGTATTATTTTAACTTATGATAATTTGTGACCAAAATAGTATACTTTTTTTTAAAAGACCAACCAGCAGAATCACACTCTGGTCGAACGCACCCGTCCCCAGGAGGGAAGAGTGTACTCGCTCCCCCAGATAGATCCTGTGGTCCTATTTTTATTAATAGAATGAAAGAATACAAGAGCTACGGGGCATACCCCTGGAATGACAGTCGAGGCATAATAAATGCCCGTGTTTAGACTACTAGAATGGATCTCCTATAAGAAGCAATCAAAAAAGATGAACAAGGACAAGGAGGAATACCCACTTGACTATTTACAGTTGCGCAAAGTGTGTAAACCTACTGTATCCAATCTTAGCGCCCCCCTGGCCAAAATTGGGAGGTCACTAGGATGAGTGAAAACTGAATTTCTCTGAAGATCACAAGCATAAGAAGCTAAAGCATCCACAACTTGATTTCCTTCCCTGTACACATGGTGCACTTTACAGCCACAGTTACTTAGGATATCCAAGGATTTCTTCCACCAAGGCAACACCATCCAATTAGGCAAACCTCCTTTTGAAGAGCTTCAACAAGCAATGTACAATAAGAAAACACTGCAGCAATCTTAAGACCACCTAGATTTACAATGGATAGACCATCATGGAGGGCTCTGGCTTCCGCGAAGAAACTACTTCCAAGCCCATAGAAGAAGGAAAACCCAATCAACAATTTGCCTTTAGCATTACGAATGCATCCTCCTCCCCCACACAAGCCCGGGTTACCTTTGGAGGCCCCATCAACATGTAGTGTAAGCCAATCCTCAGCCAAGCTACAAGTCACCAGAATTGGCTGTTTGATCTCCGCCGGGGAAAGAGCTGAAAACTAGCTAAACTATTGGCATGTGCAGTGGATAGAGGAGTATGAAAGTTATTCATTTCCAGGACATGAGATATATAAGAACATATGCTTCTCTTAATAACATCTGAGGGGGGAGAAGCAATTTCAAACCTGATTAAGCACCGGTGCTTCCATATACCCCACAACATCAGAATGACTACATGAAGACCAATAAAACTGAATGCAGATTTCATATTGGTAGCTGTTAGAAAATTCTAGCATATAATAGTGATTTGATCACTAAGAAACACCTTCTCATTTATCAAAGGGGATATCCAAACCCACATCTCAGCTGCAAGTTCTCTAGAAATGAACAGGTGATTCAAATCCTCTTGAGCTGGGGATTGGCAGCAATTGCACTTAGAAGCAAAGGGAATACCACAATTTGCCACCATACTATCCGCTGGCACAGCTCTATGAATTAACCTCCAGATAAAAGAAGCTGCCCTAGGTTGAATTGAAGAATGCCATAAATTTAGCCAAGGCTACCTGAAATTGCCACCAGTTCGGAGGAGATTAAATGCTGACTTAACAGAGAATACCCCCTTAACTGTGCCAGTCCAGACCCAGACGTCAGCATAAATGCTAAGCTGAGTTCTATATAATTGATGATCAGGGCATAGCTGTAGCCATACTTCATATTGGGACTCTGTTAAAACCTGTCTAACTGAAGCAAAAGGAATAACTTGCTGACTGGTAATCCCAGAAGCCGATATCAGGTGGAGAAGAGGCCCATTACCAGTACAGTTATCCCCGAAAAAATCAATGTCAGTCCCATCCCCTAAAAACCACAGGGAATGACTGATAATTAGGTTCTTTACTTTTTGAAAAACCATAGCAGGTAGCCCTGCAGGAAAAGGTTTCTTGCATTCAGAAAAGTGGGATTTGATAAATCTGTGTCTGGCATATTTGGACCATAAGGAAGACCCACGAAGCACATTCCATATTGCTTTAGCTGCCAGAGCTACCTGAACCCAATACAGAGCTCTAATTCCCAGACCACCTTCAGCCCAAGGTTTTTGAATTGCCTTCCAAGCCACCCAATGCCGCTTTTTTTCACCTTCAGCACCGTGCCAAAAGAAATTGGCGCAAAGTCTGTCTATAGCATTTATAACAGTTCTCGGAATAAAGCAAGCAGAGGCCAAATAGATTGGCATACTTCGAAGCACTGCATTGATTAATACTAGTCTCCCTGCCTGAGATAGAAACTTAGACTGCCAACCTGCAAGTCTCAATTGAATATTGTAAATTAGATACTTAAAATCCATGCATTTGTAGCGCCCTCTTTTAACAGGAATTCCAAGGTATCTGAACTCATCTGCCATAACCTTATACCCAGTTAATGCTTGAACTGATTGCTTGAGAGAATGGGGAGCTTTGGAAGAAACAATGAAACTACTTTTGCCTGCATTAACGAACTTTCCTGAACATGACTGATACTTCTCTATGAAATTCAGAAATGAAATTATATTCTGCTTGCTAGCATGGAGGAAAACAAGGGTATCATCCGCATATAGAAGGTGAGAAACCTGAATAGAATGCCTAGGGCCACTGAAACCCCTTAGTAACCCAATTTGAAACCTTTTAGATAGACCCATGCTAAGCACTTTTGAAGCAATTATAAAGAGGTAAGGGGCAAGAGGATCCCCTTGCCTAATCCCTCTACTGGATTTAAAGAACCCAGTCAAAGAGCCATTGAAATTTACAGTAAACCAGCAATTTGAAAGCAGCATACCTATCAAGTAAGTAAACCGAGAATTGAAGCCAAACTTCCTCAGAACTTCTAGAATAAAATCCCATTCCATTCTATCATAATCTTTTGCCATATCCAATTTGAAAATGGCATTATGACCTCTTACCTTTCTATTAATGTCCATCATCATTTGCCTAGCTAAAGCAACATTGTCCAAGATATACCGGCCTTTGACAAAAGTTCCCTCTTCCTCTGAGATGAGGCATGGCAGGATTGGAGCCAGGCGCTCAGTAATGATTCTAGAGATTATTTTGTAAGAAAAACTACACAAACTAAATGGCCAGAAATCATTGAAGGATCTAGGCTCAGAAACCTTTGGGACTAAAGCAATAAGAGATGAAGCAACACTGCGAGGCAAGGTAAATCCCATAAAGAAGGACTGGACAGCTTCAGTAACATCAGAGCCAATAATATCCCAAGAAGAAGTATAGAATACACCTGGGAGTCCATCAGGCCCTGGAGATCTTGAGCCATTGAGCGACCAAACTGCCTTCCTGACCTCCTCCCCACTCGGAATTGCACAGAGGACTGAGTTCAATTCATCTATAATGATTTGAGGGATGCAGTCCAGGAGAGAATTATCTATAGAGTGCAGTTCTGAGGAAAAAAGAGTATTATAAAAGGTTACTGCTTCTTTACATAAAACTTGCTGATCAGAGCACCAAACCACTGGCTCTCCAATTCTTAGTCTACTAATGAAGTTCCTTTGCCGATTACTTTGTACCACGGCATGATAGAAAGATGTGTTTCTGTCCCCGTTATCAATCCATTCAATCCGAGATTTTTGGTTCCAGAACACTTCCTCCCTGTAGAGTGCTTGGTTAAGCCCCGCATTGGCTGCATTAAGATTAATTTTGTTACTTGGAGAGGGGTCTGCATCATAAACTGACTGATAATACTCAAGCTCAGCTTCTGCCATCTTGACATTTTGGAAGACGTGTCCAAAAACTTCCTTGTTCCATTTCTGAAGGGAGAGCCTCACAGCTTTGAGCTTAATGGAAAGCCTAACCAGAGCACTAGGGTGGTTAGACTGAGACTGCTGCCAGACATCAGAAACTGTCTGCAAAAAGGATTGATGGGAGCACCACATCTTCTGCAATAAAAATCTGGCTGGGCCAAGAGAGAGATTGCTAATAGCCAATAATAGAGGAGCATGGTCCGAAGGACCTCTTGGAAGGTGCTTAATCACTAACTGAGACTGAGCAGACTGAAAGTAATTATTAAAGAAAACTCGATCCAGTCTAGCCCGAATATTGGCATGCCCTGCTCTATTATTAGTCCAAGTCATGGCTGGACCAGTGAAACCCGCATCCATAAGACCAGCTGAACACATAAACCCATTGAAGTCTACCATTTCAGCTATGGGGGGACTAGATCCACCAAACTTTTCCGAGGCCTGCAAAACACAATTAAAGTTAGCTCCTACTAGCCAAGGGATAGTCACTGAGGGAGCAAAAGAAGATAAGTCTTCAAACATACCTTGCCTTAGAAGAGGGTCACAGGCATCATAGACAAAAGAGAAAAATGAGGAGAATTCATGACCAGACTTCAGACCAAGGGTGATATATTGAGGAGAGGACTGAACTACCTCCAATGAGTGACAGACTTTCCAGAGGACCCATATTTTGGAGTCACTCAGATTATTACCCACAAACTTGTCCATTTTGAGAAATTTACTAAGCTGAGCAACTTTATTCAATGACAACATTGGTACACAAATAACAACCATATTGACGTTATTAAATTGAACAAGATGACAAAGGCTTCTTCGGGAACTAGAATTCCCTACACCTCTTATATTCCAAATTAGAATTGGGAACATCATTAGGTGTGACAGGCCTTGGCTTCCTTCGACCTGGCTCAGGATCTTGTAATGACCCCTCCAGCTTCATGTCGTCCTCTACCAACTTTATAGTCTTGCATAGGAAGTTGCATTAGAGCATTTTCCTGCCCAACCATCTCAGCTACTCTTTGACCAACACTCTGAATTGCTTCCAATAGAACATCTGAGTGACTCTGGACAACTTTAACAGATGAGAATACCTCTTTATCAGTTTCTTGATAGGATAGACCCGACTCTATATCAGGACCTGTCTCTGGCATTTGCAATTTAGAATTCAAAACTGCCTCAACTTCAGTGGAAATACTAGGAGTCAAATTATCCAATTAAGGAAAACTCGGGAGAGCAACTATCTCCAATTGATTAATAGAATCCAGGGAGGGGGGCTGGGGCTGACTTTGGCTTGAAGAGAGCTCCTGACCATTGGCCAACTGAGTGCTATCCTCAGGAGGATTGCCAATAGCTGACTTAAAAGAATTTGGAGAAACCTGTTTAAACTCAACATGATTAAATTTCATAATATCTTATTGCAAGGCTGCAAACATATTTCCTTGAGTACCATTATTGCAAGCAGCTGAAGGGATAGCTTGGCAGGGCCTGAACAAATATCTAGGGGGCTTTGCAACCGGAACTTGACCAGGAAAAGTTGAGGGGCGAGCTGCCTTCCCTACCTTCTTCTTGCATTCAGACTCCAGATGGCCAAGCTTGTGACAGAAAGCACACAAAGAGGGCACTCGGTGATAGCTGACATACTGCCAATATCCCTTCCCGTCCAGATCGATCCACAGTCGATCTCTTCGGTTAGCTGACTGATCAAGTTCTACACATGCCAGAGCTTCCGAGGTGTCAGACATGGCCAAAGTCCTCTCATGGATTCTGAGTACTGTACAAAAATTCCTAGCAATAGATCTCATGCAATCCGCATGATAAAGATTTACCGGGAGCTGAGGAAAGCCTATCCAGACCGAGGCTATATGCGAGTCTGCAGCAAAATCAAAATCAGTCGTCCAGAGAAAGAAATGAAACAAGAAGCCCTTTATATAAAGATTTTTCTACAGCAGCAATTTCATGAAATCCACTTCACAATCAAATCGCATGAGCAGGTGATGTGGGTTTAGCTTGCTAATGACAAAATCTGAGGATAAACCCAATCGCTGAGACAGACAGCTCTTGATTTCTGAGATTGTAGGTCTGCCATAAGAGCACTTAGCGACAATAACGAAAGAAAGAGGAAGCATAGAAGCCTGTAAATCAGACTTGGAGAAGAAGATGGACGGCTCTCCAAGATCCGTGAAGCTCAGAATCTTGACCGGGATGGCAACCTTCGTCTTCAACTGAGATTCCACTAAGACCTGAGCAAAAGAGTGATGAAGGACAGAAATTGTCGAGGGAGGAAGGGAAGCTCCAATTTGCGTAGCTAAACAGGAAGATTCCCCAACCACGCCGGCCATGGCCAGTCGGCGGAAGGGCGGGTTGCCAAGAAAGACAGAGAAGGGCGGATGTATTCCCTCTTGATGGGAATCGACACCAAGCTAGTACCTTTTCATATTGCATTTATATCCTTTGGTTTATTTTTATATCCACGGTAAAGTATACGCGCAATTGTACGCACAATTCACGCCAAAATGCCATCGTTTAGTATTTTTACATTTTCGTCCAACCTGTCATCCCAGATCTGCCAGGTTTCTATCTACAGTGACAGAACCTCTGAGTTCTCCCCCTCCGACCATCTTTTTGATTTGTCCAAACCCTCCCAATTTTACTGGGAGTTTTGTCCATCACCCCCTACCTCCACAAATTTTCTTAATTTTTTATCAGCCCTCTATCTATTTTTAGAAATTCGTGTTCTTCCTCTGATACAGTGTTTTAGTCAGATCCCAGATCCGACCACCCTCCACTTCCAAAATCAGAACAAATCACCACCACCTCTAAATCCAGATCCAAAAATAGTCCTGATTTCCTTGGTCAATTTCCTACAATCTTGCTGAAGAACACATCTTCAAATTCGGACATCTACTTCATGGTCAAAGGTAATCAACAGGAAAGTTCTCTGCAGATCTGAGTCTTCGGTTACTGTACAACAACAGCATATAAAATTCGCCAACACAAAGTACAAATCTAGTGAATTTTTCTGAAGGCCACTAGATTGCAGTACTTCGAAGCAGCTTTCCAATGGCTCTAATCTCGTCGCATTCCGACACCGGTGCTGATCGCAGCGTCCATTCTCGCCGGAGTACGCGCTGAAATACAGAGTCGGAAGATTTCCGATCGGTTTTTTCGACCGGTGCCGAACGGTGCCGCCCGGCCTCCGACAGGTGAACCAGCGTGCCGCCAGCCCGGGGAGCGCTTCTCCAAGTGTCTCCACTATAGCGGTACCACCGGGTCCCACACGGCCCCTCTGGACAGCACGTGGGCCCCACGGTCGTGAACACGCGTGTAGCCGAATCAACACACGAAGCTGCCCGTCAACCCGAATTCGGTCCTCCCGGGCCCATTTGTATAGTCCTTTACCTCCCTGCATGTAGTGGGCATGTTCCCATTGCTGTAATTATTGTGTGCTAAGTTTCCCGGGAGTACGAGTTTCGGCCGGGTCCGTCGTCCCCACGCCGAGCGCGTGGAGGTATCGTTTTCGCTCCCTTCTCGGCATTTTGCTTACTTCATATATATTTGTTTATGCCGCTGCTAGAGAGCATGTGTAGGGATATCTAGCTCGCTTTATCTATTCATTACCGCTGCTGCGAGAGAGTGCGAGACCGTCCCGTGACCCGATCCGGGCACAAAAGAGAGCCGATCACCCTAGCTCATTGCCGGTTTCTCAACTGTGCACATCCGACGCTTCCCTCGTTAAGGTGCAGTCACGAGCTTGTCGTGTCCGTGGTCTCGTCCCGCATCAATTTGGTATCAGAGCCAAGTTTGAGTCTAGGGTGTCCAAAAAAAAGTGTCATTCATTAGTCATTTACGTCTAAGTCGTGTTTAGGGTCATCATTGTTTTAAAATAAACAAAAAAAAGTGTCTTTTTGCATTGCATCCCTTTACTCGGTATATCAAAAGGTGTTGTCCGAACGTTAGGCTACGCCTATCGGGAAGGCCACACACTTGCGCGAGTGACCTTCGGGTCGATTACCTCCGCCGCGTACCGCTTTTGGTTAAGTCTAGGCGCATCATTTTGCATTAGTGTGTTTTGCTTTAGTCGGCGCCTTCTAGTCAGTGTGTTTGCATGCCCACTCGTCGGGGTACTCAGTACTCACCCCCACCACCACCTATGGCCAACCCACGGGATACCTCGGGAGACTTCCACTCCCTACAAGAGGCGATGATGGCCATTATGACTAGGTTGGACCAATCCGATGCTAACTTTCGGACTTTCTCCGATAATATGGATGGTCGCCTTAGAGCCATGGAGGGGTGCTTGGAGACCTCCGACAGGTCGGTCCAAGACCTCGTTGGGCGGTTAGATAGGATGTCACACGGGGACCCTCCAGGGGCAGCCCAAGGCCCACCCGCACCTCCTCCCGTGGTGGCCCAAGTCCAACCCGCTCCCATGGCCCAAGTCCAGGCCGCTCCCGCGGCCCAAAACCAGCCACCACAGGCTCCTCCACCCGCCCTTCCTCGGGTTCCCCAACTACCGCACCGTGACCTTGGTCTCGAGGACTATGGTTCCGACAATGCCTATGAGGGATATGGTCAATGCCGTCGTGGTTTTCAGCCACAACGAGATGAGGATGATGATCGGGTCCTTAAGACCGTGCGAGCAGACCCTCCCACTTTTTACGGGTCTTTGGATCCGAAAGTCTACCTAGATTGGGAGTTCGGCATGGACCGTTACTTTGAGTGGTATGATATGTCGGAGCGTCGAAGGGTCCGATTCGCCACCATGAAACTCATGGGGCAGGCACAAACCTATTGGAAGAATGTGGAGAGCCTGCTACTTCAGCGGCTAGAACCCCCGATCGACACATGGGCCGAGATGAAGAATAAACTTCGGCAAAAGTACCTTCCTCCCACATACCGCCAGCGACTCATCGATAGATGGCAAAGTCTTAGCCAGGGAGACCGGTCCGTCTCCGAATACATCACGGAGTTTGATGAGTACTTTCTACGATGTGGTGTCACGGAGGAGAGTACCATGCCCGTGTCCCGCTTTCGACGTGGTTTGCGCCACACTACCAGTATGAGCTTTTCCGCCGCAATGCCAAGACGTTGGAAGAGGCATACCAGGTTGCTCTCGAGATGGAGCAATTTGAGGGAGAGTTCGAGTCTAGCCATCGGTTGGGCCCCACCCCTCTCCGTAGTACCGAGCCCCGTCACTCCATAGGCCCACATCAGCGGCCTCCCATGGCTCGACCTCAGGAGCCCACCCGTCAGGAGCACTTCGCTCCACGACCTCGTCCTCATCCACCCCGGGATCTATTCCCACCCCAACCACCGGCACCCATTGCCCGTCCCCCGGCTCCTATAGCCCGTCCTCTGGCACAGGCACCCCCTCCACTATTGTCCAAGGCACCTACATCTCCCCCTTTGCTGCCTACACCCCCTACCCGACGGGATGATAAGGGTAAGGCCCCTTTTATAGGAGAGAGTAGTCAGTCGAGAGTGCAGTGTTTCCACTGTCACGGGTTTGGCCACATTGCCAGCGAGTGTCCCGCTCGCACCACCCTAGCCCTAGGTGTTGGAGAATCCGCACCTCCCGAGCTTAAGTGTGTCAATTATGAGGCCGATGACGCACTAGCCGATGAGTACTATGCCTTGGGGGGAGAGTTGGATGGCTCACCCGCCGCCCAGGATGCCGCCACCTAGTGGGCTTGTGTCACCATCTTAGTCTAGGGTCATATATGAGTCGGTGTGTTTTCCTTGTGTGGTTTGTTTTGTGTGGTTTGTTTGCATGGTTTGTGTGTCGATTGTTTGTCTGCATGCGTCTTGTGTAAGCTCGTTGTCGGCCTCTTATGAGTAAGAGGCGAGTGGACTCAATTGATGAGTATGGGGTCGATTCTGCATCTATACCCGGATCAGTCACCTATAGGGACTCAGCGGTGATTCCTAGTGAGTCTTTGAGCCGCTTCCCTTCCTTTTGAGAGTGCCCCACCCGGAGTGTCCACCTTCAGGCCATAGCAGTTTGCGCATATCGAGTATATATGGAATGAGCAGGTGACGATCATTTGGAGTGGAGCGTACCCGCCTTACTTGGCACGGTGACGGATCCGCCGGAGTATTCGAGCATCCCTACCCCTACTCGACGGGGTCGAGTTCCTCCCACCCGGGGAGAGTTGATGGGAATCGACACCGAGCCAGTACCTTTTCATATTGCATTTATATCCTTTAGTTTATTTTTATATCCACGGGAAAGTATACGCGCAATTGTACGGCTTTATCGGCCAATGCGTCACTCCCGTAGATTGTGTGGGTTTCTATGTAATTTGTCAGTAGGACCAGCAAGGGGGCCCTCAGCCCTTTCCCATTGGTCCATGTCATCTTGTGGGGCTGGTCAACCATCCTAGGTGGACATCTAGAAGGTTGGACTAGTCATATGCCACATGGGTAGACAAGTGGCCCATTTTGTCCAAGGTAGGCCACCTACCATTCAACCTTCCATTCAACCTCCCCTCCTAGTCAATAGGCCCCCCCCTTGCATATTATATTCTTCTTTTTGGTGTTTGTGGCATGCAATCCCAGCCCTTCAATCCTCTTCCCTAGATCTAAGGGTCCACATTGCATTTGATGTAAGTCATATAAAATGTTGTATTTTCATATGAGTATTGATGAAAAAATCAGAAATTTTGTGAAATCCAAGGAGCTTCTTGCGCCCCCAGCCCCTCTCCCTCTGGTTCCTCTCCTCCAAACTCAAGTTCTAGAGTGATTCTACCTTCTATCATCCCCTCTCAACCTCCGGTGATCGTCTGTGCCGCCGCCGTCGTGCCGCCATCGAGCCGCCTTTGCAGTTCTGTCTTCGTCCGACCACAGCAGGTTCCACGAATTGTCTGTCTCAGCCACGAGCTTGGATTGATCTGAATTTTGTATGGTATGTTCATACCTTGCATCCCAAGATCCAAGTAAATTTTCATGCCAAAATGCCATCGTTTAGTATTTTTACATTTTCGTCCAACCTGTCATTCCAGATCTGCCAGGTTTCTGTCTACAGTGACAGAACCTCTGAGTTCTCCGCCTCCGACTATATTTTTGATTTGTCCAAACCCTCCCAATTTTATTGGAAGTTCTTTCCATCACTCCCTACCTCCACAAATTGTCTTAATTTTTTATTAGCCCTCTATCTATTTTTAGAAATTCGTGATCTTCCTCTGATACATTATTTTAGTCAGATCCCAGATCCAACCACCCTCCACTTTCAAAATCGGAACAAACCACCACCACCTCCAAATCCAGATCCAAAAATAGTCCTAGTTTCCTTGGTCGATTTCGTACAATCTTGCTGAAGAACACATCTTCAAATTCGGATATCTACTTCACGGTCAAAGGTAATCAACAGGAAAGTTCTCTGCAGATCTGAGTCTTCGGTTACTGTACAACAGCAGCATATAAAATTCACCAACACAAAGTACAAATATGGTGAATTTTTCTGAAGGCCACTAGATTGCAGTAATTCGAAGCAGCTTTCCAACGGCTCTGATCTCGTGGCATTCCGACACCGATGCTGATCGCAGCGTCCGTTCTTGCCGGAGTACGCGCTGAAATACAGAGTCGGAAGATTTCCGATCGGTTTTTTCGACCGGTGCCGAACGGTGCCGCCCGGCCTCCGACAGGCGAACCAGCGTGCCTCCAGCCCGGGGAGCGCTTCTCCAAGTGTCTCCACTATAGCGGTACCACCGGGTCCCACACGGTCCCTCTGGACAGCACGTGGGCCCCACGGTCGTGAACACGCGTGTAGCCGAATCAACACACGAAGCTGCCCGTCAACCCGAATTCGGTCCTCCCGGGCCCATTTGTATAGTCCTTTACCTCCCTGCATGTAGTGGGCATGTTCCCGTTGCTGTAATTATTATGTGTTAAGTTTCCCGGGAGTACGAGTTTCGGCCGGGTCCGTCGTCCCCACGCCGAGCGCGTGGAGGTATCGTTTTCGCTCCCTTCTCGGCATTTTACTTACTTCATATATATTTGTTTATGCCGCTGCTAGAGAGCATGTGTAGGGATATCTAGCTCGCTTTATCTATTCATTACCGCTGCTGCGAGAGAGTGTGAGACCGTCCCGTGACCCGGTCCGGGCACAAAAGAGAGCCGATCACCCTAGCTCATTGCCGGTTTCTCAACCGCGCACATCCGACGCTTCCCTCGTTAAGGGGCAGTCACGAGCTTGTCGTGTCCGTGGTCTCGTCCCGCATCAATTTGGTATCAGAGCCAAGTTTGAGTCTAGGGTGTCCAAAAAAAAAAGTGTCATTCATTAGTCATTTACGTCTAAGTCGTGTTTAGGGTCATCATTGTTTTAAAACAAACAAAAAAAGTGTCTTTTTACATTGCATCCCTTTACTCGGTATATCAAAAGGTGTTGTCCGAACGTTAGGCTACACGTATCGGGAAGGCCGCACACTTGCGCGAGTGACCTTCGGGTCGATTACCTCCGCCGCGTACCGCATTTTGGTTAAGTCTAGGCGCATCATTTTGCATTAGTGTGTTTTGCTTTAGTCGGCGTCTTCTAGTCGGTGTGTTTGCATGCCCACTCGTCGGGGTACTCAGTACTCACCCCCACCACCACCTATGGCCAACCCACGGGATACCTCGGGAGACTTCCACTCCCTACAAGAGGCGATGATGGCCATTATGACTAGCTTGGACCAATCCGATGCTAACTTTCGGACTTTCTCCGATAATATGGATGGTCGCCTTAGAGCCATGGAGGGGCGCTTGGAGACCTCCGACAGGTCGGTCCAAGACCTCGTTGGGCTGTTAGATAGGATGTCACACGGGGACCCTCCAGGGGCAGCCCAAGGCCCACCCGCACCTCCTCCCGTGGTAGCCCTAGTCCAACCCTCTCCGATGGCCCAAGTCCAGGCCGCTCCCGCGCCCCAAAACCAGCCACCACAGGCTCCTCCACCCGCCCTTCCTCGGGTTCCCCAACTACCGCACCGTGACCTTGGTCTCAAGGACTATGGTTCCGACAATGCCTATGAGGGATATGGTCAACACCGTCGTGGTTTTCAGCCACAACGAGATGAGGATGATGATCGGGTCCTTAAGACCGTGCGAGCGGACCCTCCCGCTTTTTACTGGTCTTTGGATCCGAAAGTCTACCTAGATTGGGAGTTCGGCATGGACCGTTACTTTGAGTGGTATGATATGTCGGAGCGTCGAAGGGTCCGATTTGCCACCATGAAACTCATGGGGCAGGCACAAACCTATTGGAAGAATGTGGAGAGCCTGCTACTTCAGCGGCTAGAACCCCCGATCGACACATGGGCCGAGATGAAGAATAAACTTCGGCAAAAGTACCTTCCTCCCACATACCGCCAGCGACTCATCGATAGATGGCAAAGTCTTAGCCAGGGAGACCGGTCCATCTCCGAATACATCGCGGAGTTTGATGAGTACTTTCTACGATGTGGTGTCACGGAGGAGAGTGCCATGCCCGTGTCCCGCTTTCGACGTGGTTTGCGACCACACTACCAGTATGGTTCCGCCGCAATGCCAAGACGTTGGAAGAGGCATACCAGGTTGCTCTCGAGATGGAGCAATTTGAGGGAGAGTTCGAGTCTAGCCACCGATTGGGCCCCACCCCTCTCCGTAGTACCGAGCCCCGTCACTCCATTGGCCCACATCAGCGGCCTCCCATGGCTCGACCTCAGGAGCCCACCTGTCAGGAGCACTTCGCTCCATGGCCTCATCCTCCTCCACCCCGGGATCTATTCCCACCCCAACCACCGGCACCCGTTGCCCGTCCCCCGTCTCCTATAGCCCGTCCTCTAGCACCGGCACCCCCTCCACTATTGTCCAAGGCACCTACATCTCCCCCTTTGCTGCCTACACCCCCTACCCGACGGGATGATAAGGGTAAGGCCCCTTTTATAGGAGAGAGTAGTCGGTCGAGAGTGCAGTGTTTCCACTGTCACGGGTTTGGCCACATTGCCAGCGAGTGTCCCGCTCGCACCACCCTAGCCCTAAGTGTTGGAGAATCCGTACCTCCCGAGCTTGAGTGTGTCAATTATGAGGCCGATGACGCACTAGCCGATGAGTACTATGCCTTGGGGGGAGAGTTGGATGGCTCACCCGCCGCCCAGGATGCCGCCACCTAGTGGGCTTGTGTCACCATCTTAGTCTGGGGTCATATATGAGTCGGTGTGTTTTCCTTGTGTGGTTTGTTTTGTGTGGTTTGTTTGCATGGTTTGTGTGTCGATTGTTTGTCTGCATGCGTCTTGTGTAAGCTCGTTGTTGGTCTCTTATGAGTAAGAGGCGAGTGGACTCACTTGATGAGTATGGGGTCGATTCTGCATCTATACCCGGATCAGTCACCTATAGAGACTCAGCGGTGATTCCTAGTGAGTCTTTGAGCCGCTTCCCTTCCTTTTGAGAGTGCCCCACCCGGAGTGTCCACCTTCAGGCCATAGCAGTTTGCGCATATCGAGTATATATGGAATGAGCAGGTGACGATCATTTGGAGTGGAGCGTACCCGCCTTACTTGGCATGGTGACGGATCCGCCGGAGTATTCGAGCATCTCTACCCCTACTCGACGGGGTCGAGTTCCTCCCACCCGGGGAGAGTTGATGGGAATCGACACCGAGCCAGTACCTTTTCATATTGCATTTATATCCTTTAGTTGATTTTTATATCCACGGGAAAGTATACGCGCAATTGTACGGCTTTATCGGCCAATGCGTCACTCCCGTAGATTGTGTGTGTTTCTATGTAATTTATCAGTAGGACCAGCAAGGGGGCCCTCAGCCCTTTCCCATTGGTCCATGTCATCTTGTGGGGCTGGTCTCCCATCCTAGGTGAACATCTAGAAGGTTGGACTAGTCATATGCCACATGGGTAGACAAGTGGCCCATTTTGTCCAAGGTAGGCCACCTACCATTCAACCTTCCATTCAACCTCCCCTCCTAGTCAATAGGCCGCCCCCCCTTGCATATTATATTCTTCTTTTTTGTGTTTGTGGCATGCAATCCCAGCCCTTCAATCCTCTTCCCTAGATCTAAGGGTCCACATTGCATTTGATGTAAGTCATATAAAATGTTGTATTTTCATATGAGTATTGTTGAAAAAATCAGAAATTTTATGAAATCCAAGGAGCTTCTTGCGCCCCCAGCCCCTCTCCCTCTGGTTCCTCTCCTCCAACCTCAAGTTCTAGAGTGATTCTACCTTCTATCATCCCCTCTCAACCTCCGGTGATCGTCTGTGCCGCCGCCGCCGCCGTTCGTGCCGCCATCGAGCCGCCTCTGCAGTTCTATCTTCGTCCGACCACAGCAGCTTCCACGAATTGTCTGTCTCCGCCACGAGCTTGGATTGATCTGAATTTTTTATGGTGTGTTCAGCCCTTGCATCCCAAGATCCACCTAAATTTGCACGCGAAAATTCCATCGTTTAGTATTTTTACATTTTTGTCCAACTTGTCATCCCAAATCTGCCAGGTTTCTGTCTACAGTGACAGAACCTCTGAGTTCTCCGACCATCTTTTTGATTTGTCCAAACCCTCCCCATTTTACTGGGCGTTCTGTCCATCACCCCCTACCTCCACAAAGTTTCTTAATTTTTTATCAGCCCCCTATCTAGTTTTAGAAATTCGTGTTCTTCCTCTGATACAGTGTTTTAGTCAGATCCCAGATCCGACCACCCTCCACTTCCAAAATCAGAACAAATCATCACCACCTCCAAATCCAGATCCAAAAATAGTCCTGGTTTCCTTGTTCGATTTCCTACAACCTTGCTGAAGAACACATGTTCAAATTCGGACATCTACTTCACGGTCAAAGGCAATCCACAGGAAAGTTCTCTGCAGATCTGAGTCTTCGGTTACTGTACAATAGCAGCATATAAAATTCGCCAACACAAAGTACAAATCTGATGAATTTTTCTGAAGGCCACTAGATTGCAGTACTTCGAAGCAGCTTTCCAACGGCTATGATCTCGTCGCATTCCGACACCGGTGCTGATCGCAACGTCCGTTCTCGCCGGAGCGCGCGCTGAAATACAGAACCGGCAGATTTCTGATCGGTTTTTCCGACCGGTGCCGAACGGAGCCGCCCGGCCTCCGGCCGGCGAACCAGCGTGCCGCCAGCCCGGGGAGCGCTTCTCCAAGTGTCTCCACTACAGCGGTACCACCGGGTCCCACACGGCCCCTCCGGACAGCACGTGGGCCCCACGGTCGTCAACACGCGTGTAGCCGAATCAACACACGAAGCTGCCCGTCAACCCGAATTCGGTCCTCCCGGGCCCATTTGTATAGTCCTTTACCTCCCTGCGTGGAGTGGGCATGTTCTCATTGCTGTAATTATTGTGTGTTAAGTTTCCCGGGAGTACGAGTTTCGGCCGGGTCCATCGTCCCCACGCCGAGCACGTGGAGGTATCATTTTCGCTCCCTTCTCGGCATTTTGCTTACTTTATATATATTTGTTTATGCCGCTGCTAGAGAGCATGTGTAGAGATATCTAGCTCGCTTTATCTATTCATTACCGCTGCTGCGAGAGAGTGCGAGACCGTCCCATGACCCGATCCGGGCACAAAAGAGAGCCGATCACCCTAGCTCATTGCCAGTTTCTCAACCGCGCACATCCGACACTTCCCTCGTTAAGGGGCAGTCACGAGCTCGTCGTGTCCGTGGTCTCGTCCCGCATCAATTTGGTATCAGAGCCAAGTTTGAGTCTAGGGTGTCCAAAAAAAAAGTGTCATTCATTAGTCATTTACGTCTAAGTCGTGTTTAGGGTCATCATTGTTTTAAAACAAACAAAAAAAAGTGACCTTTTGCATTGCATCTCTTTACTCGGTATATCAAAAGGTGTTGTCCGAACATTAGGCTACGCCTATCGGGAAGGCCGCACACTTGCGCGAGTGACCTTCGGGTCGATTACCTCCGCCGCGTACCGCGTTTTGGTTAAGTCTAGGTGCATCATTTTGCATTAGTGTGTTTTACTTTAGTCGGCGTCTTCTAGTCGGTGTGTTTGCATGCCCACTCGTCGGGGTACTCAGTACTCACCCCCACCACCACCTATGGCCAACCCACGGGATACCTCGGGAGACTTCCACTCCCTACAAGAGGCGATGATGGCCATTATGACTAGGTTGGACCAATCCGATGCTAACTTTCGGACTTTCTCCGATAATATAGATGGTCGCCTTAGAGACATGGAGGGGCGCTTGGAGACCTCCGACAGGTCGGTCCAAGACCTCGTTGGGCGGTTAGATAGGATGTCACACGGGGACCCTCCAGGGGCAGCCCAAGGCCCACCCGCACCTCCTCCCGCGGTGGCCCAAGTCCAACCCGCTCCCATGGCCCAAGTCCAGGCCGCTCCCGCGGCCCAAAACCAGCCACCACAGGCTCCTCCACCCGCCCTTCCTCGGGTTCCCCAACTACCGCACCGTGACCTTGGTCTCGAGGACTATGGTTCCGACAATGCCTATGAGGGATATGGTCAACGCCGTCGTGGTTTTCAGCCACAACGAGATGAGGATGATGATCGGGTCCTTAAGACCGTGCGAGCAGACCCTCCCGCTTTTTACGGGTCTTTGGATCCGAAAGTCTACCTAGATTGGGAGTTCGGCATGGACCGTTACTTTGAGTGGTATGATATGTCGGAGCGTCGAAGTGTCCGATTCGCCACCATGAAACTCATGGGGCAGGCCCAAACCTATTGGAAGAATGTGGAGAGCCTGCTACTTCAGCGGCTAGAACCCCCGATCGACACATGGGCCGAGATGAAGAACAAACTTCGGCAAACGTACCTTCCTCCCACATACCGCCAGCGACTCATCGATAGATGGCAAAGTCTTAGCCAGGGAGACCGTTCCGTCTCCGAATACATCGCGGAGTTTGATGAGTACTTTCTATGATGTGGTGTCACGGAGGAGAGTACCATGCCCGTGTCCCGCTTTCGATGTGGTTTGCGGCCACACTACCAGTATGAGCTTTTCCGCCGCAATGCCAAGACGTTGGAAGAGGCATACCAGGTTGCTCTCGAGATGGAGCAATTTGAGGGAGAGTTCGAGTCTAGCCACCGGTTGGGCCCCACCCCTCTCCGTAGTACCGAGCCCCGTCACTCCATAGGCCCACATCAGCGGCCTCCCATGGCTCGACCTCAGGAGCCCACCCGTCAGGAGCACTTCGCTCCACGGCCTCGTCCTCCTCCACCCCGGGATCTATTCCCACCCCAACCACCGGCACCCGTTGCCCGTCCCCCAGCTCCTATAGCCCGTCCTCTGGCACCGGCACCCCCTCCACTATTGTCCAAGGCACCTACATCTCCCCCTTTGCTGCCTACACCCCCTACCCGACGGGATGATAAGGGTAAGGCCCCTTTTATAGGAGAGAGTAGTCGGTCGAGAGTGCAGTGTTTCCACTGTCACGGGTTTGGCCACATTGCCAGCGAGTGTCCCGCTCGCACCACCATGGCCCTAGGTGTTGGAGAATCCGCACCTTCCGAGCTTGAGTGTATCAATTATGAGGCCGATGACGCACTAGCGGATGAGTACTATGCCTTGGGGGGAGAGTTGGATGGCTCACCCGCCGCCCAGGATGCCGCCACCTAGTGGGCTTGTGTCACCATCTTAGTCTAGGGTCATATCTGAGTCGGTGTGTTTTCCTTGTGTGGTTTGTTTTGTGCGGTTTGTTTGCATGGTTTGTGTATTGATTGTTTGTCTGCATGCGTCTTGTGTAAGCTCGTTGTCGGTCTCTTATGAGTAAGAGGCGAGTGGACTCATTTGATGAGTATGGGGTCGATTCTGCATCTATACCCGGATCAGTCACCTATAGGGACTCAGCGGTGATTCCTAGTGAGTCTTTGAGTCGCTTCCCTTCCTTTTGAGAGTGCCCCACCCGGAGTGTCCACCTTCAGGCCATAGCAGTTTGCGCATATCGAGTATATATGGAATGAGCAGGTGACGATCATTTGGAGTGGAGCGTACCCTCCTTACTTGGCACGGTGACGGATCCGCCGGAGTATTCGAGCATCCCTACCCCTACTCGACGGGGTCGAGTTCCTCCCACCCGGGGAGAGTTGATGGGAATCGACACCGAGCCAGTACCTTTTCATATTGCATTTATGTCCTTTAGTTGATTTTTATATCCACGGGAAAGTATACGCGCAATTGTACGGCTTTATTGGCCAATGCGTCACTCCCGTAGATTGTGTGGGTTTCTATGTAATTTATCAGTAGGACCAGCAAGGGGGCCCTCAGCCCTTTCCCATTGGTCCATGTCATCTTGTGGGGCTGGTCAACCATCCTAGGTGGACATCTAGAAGGTTGGACTAGTCATATGCCACATGGGTAGACAAGTGGCCCATTTTGTCTAAGGTAGGCCACCTACCATTCAACCTTCCATTCAACCTCCCCTCCTAGTCAATAGGCCCCCTTGCATATTATATTCTTCTTTTTTGTGTTTGTGGCATGCAATCCTAGCCCTTCAATCCTCTTCCCTAGTTCTAAGGGTCCATATTGCATTTGATGTAAGTCATATAAAATGTTGTATTTTCATATGAGTATTGATGAAAAAATCAGAAATTTTGTGAAATCCAAGGAGCTTCTTGCGCCCCCAGCCCCTCTCCCTCTGGTTCCTCTCCTCCAACCTCAAGTTCTAGAGTGATTCTACCTTCTATCATCCCCTCTCAACCTCCGGTGATCGTCTGTGCCGCCGCCGCCGCCGTTCGTGCCGCCATCGATCCGCCTCTGCAGTTCTATCTTCGTCCGACCACAGCCGCTTCCATGAATTTTCTGTCTCCGCCACTTGCTTGGATTGATCTGAATTTTTTATGGTGTGTTCAGCCCTTGCATCCGAAGATCCAACTAAAGTTTCTCGCCAAAATGCCATCGTTTAGTATTTTTACATTTTCGTCCAACTTGTCATCCCAGATCGGCCAGGTTTCTATCTACAGTGATAGAACCTCTGAGTTCTCCACCTCCGACCATCTTTTTGATTTGTTCAAACCCTCCCAATTTTACTGGGAGTTCTTTCCATCACCCCCTACCTCCAAAAATTCTCTGAATTTTTTATCATCCCTCTATCTATTTTTAGAAATTCGTGTTCTTCCTACGATATAGTGTTTTAGTCAGATCCCAGATCTGACAACCCTCCTCTTCCAAAATCAGAACAAATCACCACCACCTCCAAATCCAGATCCAAAAAGAGTCCTGGTTTCCTTGTTCGATTTCCTACAACCTTACTGAAGAACACATCTTCAAATTCGGACATCTACTTCACGGTCAAAGGCAATCAACAGGAAAGTTCTCTGTAAATCTGAGTCTTCGGTTACTGTACAACAGCAGCATATAAAATTCGCCAACACAAAGTACAAATCTGGTGAATTTTTCTGAAGGCCACTAGATTGCAGTACTTCGAAGCAGCTTTCCAACGGCTCTGATCTCGTCACATTCCGACACCGGTGCTGATCGCAGCGTCCGTTCTCGCCGGAGCGCGCGCTGAAATACAGAACCGGCAGATTTCCGATCGGTTTTTCCGACCGGTGCCGAACGGAGCCGCCCGGCCTCCGGCCGGCGAACCAGCGTGCCGCCAGCCCGGGGAGCGCTTCTCCAAGTGTCTCCACTACAGCGGTACCATCGGCTCCCACACGGCCCCTCCGGACAGCACGTGGGCCCCACGGTCGTGAACACGCGTGTAGCCGAATCAACACACGAAGTTGCCCGTCAACCCGAATTCGGTCCTCCCGGGCCCATTTGTATAGTCCTTTACCTCCCTGCGTGGAGTGGGCATGTTCCTATTGCTGTAATTATTGTGTGTTAAGTTTTCCGGGAGTACGAGTTTTCGGCCGGGTCCGTCGTCCCCACGCCGAGCGCATGGAGGTATCGTTTTCGCTCCCTTCTCGGCATTTTGCTTACTTCATATATATTTGTTTATGCCGCTGCAAGAGAGCATGTGTAGGGATATCTAGCTCGCTTTATCTATTTATTACCGCTGCTGCGATAGAGTGCGAGACCGTCCCGTGACCCGATCTGGGCACAAAAGAGAGCCGATCACCCTAGCTCATTGCCGGTTTCTCAACCGCGCACATCCGACGCTTCCCTCGTTAAGGGGTAGTCACGAGCTTGTCGTGTCCGTGGTCTCGTCCCGCATCACCTCTAGTGTATAATCCGAAGTGACTAGTTGGAAGCAGGAGAGATGATGTACAAATGATATAGTATACTTTGTAATAAATACATGTTCCAAATGATAGATGATTCATGATTTAACTTGATCTCTATTTTATTACGATACTCTCTCTTCTAAGAGTCATTTTCTTAAGTACATGGCACATATCCCAGTATGTTGTCATTAGTTACACTTTTTGTACATTAGGAACACAATCTTGGACATGATGACCTCTCCTTTGGATATTTCTTCCAACGGACTAGGAAATCTTGTTTCAAGGCCTCTGTAAGACTCCGCGAGCCTGGGATTCCCACTAGGATGCCGAGCTGGTTGTACCATTAAAGCCCAATTGTCTAGAAAGCACTTATACCATAGTTTTATATTCTGGACCCTTAGCAGCAATCTAGTTGAACGCCAGAGTCTGCTAGCGACCATTCACTAGACCGCTAACGGATCCTGAATGGTACTCCACTAGACAGCTAAAGACTCTAGATGTCCTGTTTTCAAAATATCGAACTGTCTTAGTTAACGGTCCTGAACTAGACCGCTATGATCAAGAAACAGTCCGGTAAACGACCGCTAATGTCATGAGTTTGATTAACCCGGGGTTTGACTCAAGGGTTGATTTTTCTATGTTCCTAGATGGTCCAATTGATTATCTAGAACCTGTCACATTATTCCTAAGATACCTAAGTAATTTTGAAAGATATGGAATGTACCGTTATGCTGCCGATTTATTTCAATAGCATAACTTAGTTATTAAATGCATTTATTGAAATCTCTTATTCTCAATAGAAGCATTCTTATTTGTTGGTTACCTTATCATGAAACTGCTGTTGAAATTCTACATTCTTGGCCATATTATTGTTATAAACGTGGAAGTAGCTTGATTTATACTTGAAGATGCAGTTCGAGCACTGATTGTGTTCAAGGACTCTATGCTAGTCCCCTCGACTGATTGTCGGAAACACACTATATAAACCATGGGGTATGATGCTACTGGCGTCGCATTATGCTGGGAGTACTTTCTTTGTAAATAAGTGAAATATCCACGGGTGATCCAGATGAATTCATGAAGTACTTGTTACTAAGTGAAGAGTACATTCTTGCTTGTTACATGACTTTCTTGTGCATAACCTTCATGGTTATGAAAGTACATTCTTGTTAAATTCTTGAAAGGCCAAATTTATATTCTTGTTCTATACTTGATCATATCATATTCTCATATCTCAAGCTTGATCGTATCTTGTTATTTTGGCTTTATTCGCATGTTTCATCGTATTTGCATGATTTATCTATTTTAGCTTTATTCGCATGTTTCATCGTATTTCCATGATTTATCTTACCCTTTAGAGCTAAGATGCTAATTACTTAAATGTGCCAATTATATTGATATGAAGATACCTACTGGGCAAGTCTGCTCATTACCCTACTTTCTAATCTTTTTCAAGAAATTCTAGTGGGACAGATTTAGATTACTCGAGTGATGGATCCGAGAGCGATTGAAGGATAAAGACTCGAGAGAAGCCTTAGTTATTCATGTCTAGTCGAGTCAGAATGTAATTTTTATTTTCTTGAGTCTAGCAACTAGAACCAAAGTTCTTATCTAATTTGGGATTATTTTATGAAGGAATAAAGTTTAAGATTTTTAGTGAATTACATTACCCAATTACTCTTATGTGATTATCTTGCGCTCTTATTATATTGCTTGCTTGAGACATACTAGCCGACTGTTCACATTCCCGATTGTTTCCACTGCATAATCTCGGGACATGACAGTGAAAGTGGTATCAGAGCACTAGGACTAGAAGTCCTAGGGAAAAATGTCATGTCATAAGTTAAGTCCAAGGTTTAAGGACCCATACCTATGAAACTAGGAAAGAAATTCCAAACCTATGAGTGGAATTGGGTAGAACCTGGGATGAGATAGTCATTAGAATTAACTCTAAGATTAACCCTACCCATTCCATTAGAATTAACAAATTCATTGCTCTTCTCTGGTACCTCATTCTCACGATGGCTCATCGTGTTGACTGGAATGGTATGCAGGAGACCGTTGCAGGTCTTACTCAAGCGTTACAAACCATGGCCCAAGCTGGCACAGGGGCAAGAGCGGAGACTTACATCGAAACTTCCGGAGCTTAAATCCTCCACAGTTTTCGGGTTCCACTAATCCAGATGAAGCCGAGAATTGGATAGATGAGATGAATCGCATCTTGGAAGTTATGCAATGTATGGATCAGGAGAAGGTCAGTTTGGCAACATTTCAATTAAATAAAGATGCTCGTATGTGGTGGAAGTCCGTTCCTGCACCACCAGCTGATGCACCTCATACATGGGAAGGTTTTCTTACACTTTTTCTAGCCAAGTATTTCTCCGAGCATATCAAGGAGCGGAAGGCTATAGAATGTGCTTCATTACGTCAAGGCATGATGACGGTAGCGGAGTATGAACTTCAGTTTTAAAGGCTGGCACCGTATGCTCCTCATTTGATTAGCACTGACTTGTTGAAGGCTATACGATTTATGGACGATTTAAGGCCCGACTATATTCAACAATTGGGGACTCAAAATATCCGTACCTATGTGGAGATGGTCTAACGGGCACATCTATGTGAGAGGACCTTAGAGAAGGTCGAGAAATTAAAAGACAAGAGCGAGGAGCCTAGCTGAAGGTCTGATCGACATGAAGAGAAAAGAAAGTTTAGTGTCACGGAACCCTACAAATCTCGTGACAGCAAGAAGAGATCTTGGAATGGGAGTGGTAATGGCTACCACAAAAATAAGAAAGTCAAGGAAGAAGACAACCAAGTCACCACGGCTTGCACATTTTACGAGAAGTTTGGTCATTCGGCCGAAGAGTGCCGGAAGCGTCTCGGCGCTTGTTTAAGATATGGCAGCTGGGAACACCGCATGCCGGATTGCCCACTCATGAAGGAACAATCTTCTGGTGGTGGACGTAAGCGACAAGCTCGTCTCAATGCTATTATGTAAGAGGAAGAAGCGCCCAAGAATGATGGGCTAATGGAAGGTACTATCCAAATCTATTCCCATCCTGCATTCGTACTATTCGATACTGGTGCTTCTCATTCCATTATATATAATTCTTTCACTAAAACTTTACCTATTTCATCAGTTCCTCTACCTTGGGACCTTGCTATTGCTACACCTTTAGGTCCCGGAACCCAACTTACAAACTACTATCCTGATAGTGAGGTAATGGTAGAAGGCCACATTCTTCCTGCAAACCTCGTATGCCTTGATATGGAAGGCTACGATGCTATTCTAGGCGTGGATTGGCTTGTAGACCATGATGCCTATATAAATTGATGCAATCGGATTATCTCTTTTTGGAAGCTAGGTCTTCCAAGGTTTTCCTTCCTTGGTATCAAATATAGGAAGCATCCTACCATAATTTCATATCTGCACGCTTGCAAACTAATTTCGCAAGGATGTGTAGCTTTTCTTGCTTTCGTAATCGTTACCGAATCCAAGGAGATCGTCTTAGAAGATATTCATATTGTTAAGAAGTTTCCCGATGTATTTCCATCAGATTTACCCGGTTTAGCTCTCAAAAGGGAAATAAACTTTTTATTGAACTCATTCCCGGAGCAGCACCTGTTTCAATAGCTCCATATAAGATGTCCCCCACAGAACTCAAGGAATTGAATAAACAACTTCAGGAATTATTAGACAAGGGTTTCATTCGACCTAGCACATCCCCTTGGAGTGCGTCAGTTCTATTTGTCAAAAAGAAAGATGGATCTCTCAGGCTGTGTTTCAATTACGGGCGACTAAATCAGCTTACTATCAAGAACAAGTATCCATTGCCGCGTATCGATGAACTCTTTGATCAGATTTCAGGAGCAGAATATTTTTCCAAAATAGACCCTAGGTCAGGTTACCATCAGCTCAGGATTAAGACATTCACAAAACTACTTTTCGGAGCAGATATGGCCATTATGAATTCGTAGTAATGTCGTTCGGGTTAACCAATGCCCCGGCAGCTTTTGTGCAACTTATGAATAATGTCTTCATGCCTTATCTTGACCAGTTTATAGTCGTCTTCATTGACGATATTCTTATTTACTCCAAAACTAGAGAGGATCACGAAGAGCACTTAAGGATAGCCTTACAAACACTAAGAGAGCACAAACTCTATGCGAAGCTTAGTAAGTGTGAGTTCTTGCTAAAGGAGGTGTCTTTCCTTGGCCATATTATTTCAAAGGAAGGGATTGCTGTCGATCCTTCAAAAATTGAAGCTGTTAAGAATTGGAGCCGACCGACGACTGTGTCTGAAGTTAAAAGTTTTCTGGGTCTGGCTGGTTACTATAGGAGATTTATTAAAGATTTCTCGAAGATCACCGTTCCTTTGACTAGACTCATAAGAAAGGAGAATCCTTTTATATGGTCGAAGGATTGCGAGGAGAGTTTTCAAACTCTTAAAGAACACCTTATCACTGCACCTATATTAACATTACCAACAGAAGGTGGTGGTTTTGAAGTCTATACGGATGCGTCTGGCATTGGCCTAGGATGCGTCCTTATGCAAAATGGAAAGGTGATTTGCTATTCATCAAGGTAGTTAAAGCGTCATGAAGAAAATTACCCTGTGCATGATCTGGAATTAGCTGTGGTTATATTCACATTGAAGATTTGATGACATTACCTTTATAGGGAGAAATTCATAATATTTTCAGATCATAAAAGTCTGAAATATCTTTTCACCTAGAAGGAGTTGAATATTTGACAACGCAGATGGTTGGAGTATCTCAGGGATTTCGACTTTACTATATAATATCACCCAGGGAAAGCAAATATTGTAGCTGACGCTCTTAGCAGAAAACCAATGGCAACGCTAGCAAGCCTCCGAAAAGGTATAACTTGTCTTATTGAAGAGTTTTCTCATTTAAATCTTGATATTGACAGAGAAGGAGAAGGAGGTATGATGGACAACATAAGGTCTCAACCTACATTGATTGAGGATATAGTCAAATTGCAAGAGAATGATCCTACATTGAGGGAAATCAAGGATAGCATTGATCAGAGAGCGGAATTCTCTATCTCACATGATGGAAGATTATTATTTAAGGATCGAATTTGTGTGCCGAATCATGATGACACTAAGAAATTGATCATGGAAGAACCTCACAAATCAATGTATGCTATTCACCCTGGTGCTACCAAGATGTATCAAGATTTGAAAAGAAACTTTTGGTGGCCCAATATGAAAAGAGAAGTAGCAGATTTTGTGTCCCGGTGTATCACTTGTCAACAAGTAAATGCGGAACATTTAAAACCCGCTGGTAAATTACACCCCTTGAATATTGAGTGGAAATGAGAAAGTGTAGGGATGTATTTCATCATGGGTTTACCCAAGACAAGAGGTGGACACGATGGTATATGGGTGATCATAGATCGATTGACTAAATCTGCACATTTTCTACCAATCAAAAGTCGATGGTCTGTGGATGTACTAGCAACATTATACATGACGAAGATTGTCAAATTACACGGTGTCCCAGTCACCATCATATCTGCCCGAGATCCTCGCGGTTCACATCATAATTCTGGAAGAGTCTTCAACATTCGTTAGGGACCTGACTTAATTTTAGCACTGCATTCCATCCATAAACTGATGGTCAAACTGAAAGGACAAATCAAGTGGTGGAAGATATGCTCCAGGCTTGTGCTATTGACTTTGGAGGAAGTTGGCACGATCACTTGCCTTTAGTGAAATTTACATACAACAATAGCTACCAAGCTAGCATACAAATGACACCGTTTGAAGCTTTATATGGCAGAAGATATCATTCCCCTATTTGTTGGAATGAAGTATGAGAAAGGTAATTTCTCGGTCCCTATATTTTCCAGGATACTACCGAGAAGATAAAGCTTATTCGAGAGAGACTCCAGATAGCTCAAGACAGGCAGAAATCTTATGTCGATAATCGAAGGCGCGACCTGGAATTTTAAGTAGGGGACCATGTGTTTCTTAAAATTTCGCCAGGTCGGGGTATTCGAAGGTTTGGTATTAAGGGCAAACTTACTCCAAGATTCATTGGCCCCTTTGAGATTCTCGAAAGGGTTGGTGAAGTTGGATATCGTATTACTTTACCCCCTCAACTATCTGAAGTCCATGATATATTTCATGTCTCAATGCTCAAGAAGTATGTACCTGATCCTTTCCATGTCATCACTTACAACAATCTAGAGATTAAAAAGGATTTTACATTTGAACAAAAGTCAGTAAAGATCATTGAACGAGAAATACGTCAATTACGGAATAAAATTATTCCTATGGTCAAGATCTAGTGGACAAAAGCAGCAGAAACATGGGAAACGGAAGAAGCCATACGTAAAAGATTTCCAGAAATATTTGAATGTAAGTACACTCTCCATAAATCCATGTATTGAATTTGGGGATAAATTCTTTTTAAGTGGGGGAGGGTGTAACGCCCGAGAACTTTTCTAAGAATTTTTCAGATTTAAAAGGTAATTATAAAGCATTTAATAGGCTATAAATGAATTTTGTTAATGAAATCTAATTATTTAAGCCCAACATTTGATCCAAGGGGATTAGGCCCATAAAATAAACCCAATAGACCCAAAAGGTTATTTTGGACTTTAGCCCATATTCTAGAAGCTAAGAATGGGTGTAATCACCGAATTAAGGAGATAATTACTCCTTGGGATATAAATAAATGGATAATATTGGGGATAATATCAAAAGAGTTTGAAGTATGTTAAATTCGGCGCCTGGAATGAAAAACAGACTATCGCGAGATTGCTAACAGGCAGAAAACGGTCGTCCTAATGACCGCTACCCACTGCAGATTCCGTGAGAAAAGGAAAACGTGAAAAGGTTAGATTTGTCATGTCCAAATCATCTAGGATCGACCCTATCAGCTAATTAGATAAGTCTAGAATGATTGTAGATCAAATCGAAAGTCTAATGGGGACTCTAAGTTCGTTCTAATCCTCAAAACCCTAGCAAACCCTATAAATAGATCTCATATTTGACGTGTGCGACCCTTACTTTTGGCACGCGTGAAACTCAGGTAAGGAGGACGAATTAGAGGTAAGTTTCTTCTAGAAATTTGTTTATTATAGTTAGAACTAACCATCCTCTGATTTTCATTCTAGGAGATCAAGTCTGCAAAGAGTTAGAGTCTTCCAAAGTTGCTGATTCTACAATAAGAACTCAGGAATTAATACATCTGACCCAAGAAGATCAAGGAATTTGGAGCCCTAAAGGAGGTAGTTAGATAGAGGTTCTTTAGAGATATTTGTTTCTAATATTATCCTCTTCTTACCCTCAAAATTTCATGTCATTAGGTCAAGAGAATCAGGAGATACAAGGATGTGAAGTTGCTGATTTGGTACAAGAATTGGCAGAATTAGGGCTGACTTCCAGTCTGAAATTGACTTTCTATAAGGTTTAATTAAGGTAGGTTATCTCATGAAAGGCTCAAATTTGAAGTCAGGAATAAAAGTATTTTGATTTCATTCGTTTTCATGCATGGTACTTTGAGAATTTCATGTTTTACTTAGGACTATGCATTTAGTTTAGTCTTCATGCATAATACTTAGCCTAATGAAGAGAAAATGGAATTCCTTGTTGTTTACACAAACCTATGCATACTATTGGCCTATATACGATCTATCATGATTATGGAAGCTTATATATGTTGATTTCCATACATGATGTGTCTTAGATTAGCATTTTGTATTGTTTTCATTAAACTCGATTTTATGAAGGAAGAGACGGTCTTCCTGTAGACTACCAGGGAATCTAGCGGTCGTACGATAGACCGCTAACCGTAAGCGACGGTCTTGTATTAGACCATTTTCTGTGTCTGATTTTGTAATATTGGTAAATCGAACCATATTGCAGAATTACCCATAGTTATTATATAATAAACCTAGTTAAATAAGTTTTAAGCCTGATTCAAGTACTAGTTTTATATACTTAGTTGATCTCATTGTTTATCATAATAGATTTCATGCTTCTAAGCATATTTGGTATTATTTTAACTTATGATAATTTGTGACCAAAATGGTATACTTTGTAATAAATAAATGTTATAAATGATAGATGATACATGATTTGACTTGATTACTATTTTATTACGATTCTCTCTTTTCTAAGAGTCATTTTCTTAAGTACATGGCACATATCCAGGTATGTTGTCATTAGTTACACTTTTTGCACATTAGGAGCACAATCTTGGACATGATGACCTCTCCTTTGGATATTCCTTCCAAGGGACTAGGAAATCTTAATTCAAGGCCTCCGTAACACTCTGCGAGCCTGGGATTCTCACTAGGATGCTGAGCTGGTTGTACCATTAAAGCCCAATTGTCTAGAAAGCACTTATACCGGAGTTTTATATTCTGGACCCTTCACAGCCATCAGGTTGACCGCCAGAGTCTGCTAGCGGCCATTCACTAGACTGCTAATGGATCCTAAATGGTTCTCCACTAGACCGCTAAAGACTCCAGATGTCCTATTTTCAAAATATCGAACTGTCTTAGTTAACGGTCCTGAACTAGACCGCCATGATCAAGAAACGGTCCGGTAAACGACCGCAAATGTCATGAGTTTGATTAACCCGGTGTAGTGCCCCAGAATTTATGTAATAATTTCTGAGTTATTTATAGAACTTTCTGGAATTTATAAGGGCTAAATAGATTAATAAAAGGATTATTGGATTATTAAGTTATTATAAGGCTCAATTGTGTTAAATAATTAACCTAACCTATTTAAATAAAATCCAAAAGGTTTAAGGACCAAGCCCATTAAGTTTGGCTCATATTCTAGAAGGTTATTTAGCCTATTTACGTATTTTAAGGACAAATACCATTTTTATGGATAATAATATGGATAATTAACAAAAGAGTTTGATTGATGTTGAACTCTGTGCACGTTGGATGTAGCGGTCTATCGTGCGACCGCCACAGCCATGTAATGCACCAGTCTTGATGCGTTACATTCTGTCAGTTCCGTGAAAGAAAGAACGAGCAAAAAGATTAGAACTTTGGGATCTTATCTACAAGAGATCGACTTGGGAGAGTTTATAACATTACTAAGGACTCTTAGAGATTAGGTTCTGGCAAATTAAGGACTCTAAAATTGATCTAATCTTCAAAACCCTATAAATAGGACGTAGTTCTGAACTGAGCAACCCTTGCTTTTGGCTCGTAAAGAATCAAGGTAAGGAGATAGAATTTTGGGTACTTTAGAAGATTTTATTTAGTATACTTTAGACTAATAGTTCTCCAAATTTTATGTTAGGATATCAAGCAACCAAGGAGATTGAAGCTTCCAAAGTTACTGGTTCGACTATAGTAACTCAGGATTCAAAGCAAAAGACCCCTGAAGATCAAGAGATTAGGACGTCTAAACGAGGTAATTTGAATTCAATCCTTTAGAACTTTTTGATCACCTTAGTTTCATATTCTTACCCTCAAAATTTCACATTTTTAGAACAAGAGGTTGGAGAGATAGAGCAGCAGGAAGTTGCTGGAAAATCGTTGGGAAAGGAGAGTTAGGGCTCGATTTTCAGATTCAAATTAGAAGTTTAAATCCTAGTTAAGAGGTAGGTTATCTCATGATTGGCAAAAAAATCTTGTTAGGGATAAAAGCCCTCTGATTGTACTTGATTTCATGCATTATAGACTATGAATTTCATGTTTTAGTAGGGTCATGCATGCATAATTATCCTTAACCTTAATCAAAGACAAAAGATATGATCTTGCTAATTCACTGCAACCTATGTATCAAGACAGACTCTTACTTCATTTATCATGACTAGGATAGTTAGATATTTTTCAAAAACATGACATGTTTTCAAATCATAGTCTTTTAAATTCTTTGTACTATCAGCAGAGACTCTGACGCATCAGACTTAGACCGTCACATTACTGTAACGGCCTTACGATAATCCGTCACACTCTCTGTTGTATTTAGATTACTTTGTTATCTCTGACGGACCATAGATGGAGCGTTACACTACTGTAACGGCCCCTCGATAGACCATCACAATCACTGTGACGCCCCCATCCTCGACAGTCAGGGTGATCGTAGACAAAATTGAAAATCAGTCAAGTTAACTTATAAGTGTGCTTAGTTATCTAAGTCTTGACCTGATTTCAAATCTTTAAAATTATTTACTGATTCATGATAGATATTGCATAATTTATGTATCTTAAGTTATTTTAAGTTATGTTAATTTCATGTGCCAAAATTCTATAGTTTTGTATCTAAATCATGATTTTCCAAAGATGTATTGACGGAGTTTTATCATGATTTCATATTGTTACACATCCTCTCTATCAATAGAGTCTTTTCTTTAAGTACATGGCACATATTCCGGTATGTTGTCTATTAGTTTACACTTTACACTATAGGAATATTATTCTTGAACATCGGGACCTCTCTATTGGATATTCCATCCAATGGACTAGGAAATCTTATTTCAAGGCCTCCGTAATTCTCTGCGAGCCTAGGATTCCAACTAGGACGCCGAGTTGGTTGTACCATTAAAACCCAAGTGGTTAGATTACAATATCGATGTTTCTGATTATCAGTAGTGTAACAGATCTATATTGGACCGTCAGGCACATGTAACGGCCCAATATACGACCGTCACATCCAACTGAGTCCGATTTCTTAGTTCTGGATTCAGATTAATGTAACGGCCTAATACTGGAGCGTCACATCATGTAATGGCCCAGTACACGATCGTCACACTGCTTGAGTATTTTAACCCGAGGTTTGACCAAGGGTTGATATTCCAAGGTTTCTAGATGGACTATTGATGATCTAAAACTTATCATATTGATCAAGAAACCAAATATAAATGAATGGAAAATAAAGAACTTATCGTTATGCTGCCGATTTATTTCCATAAGCATAACATAGTATAAGTCATTCTTGATTTCTCATGATTCTTATTAAAGCATTCATTCATTGAATTATTGTTATCAAGAGCTTGTTGGAATTGTACATTCTTGGCCATACTTTATTGTTACATGTGTGGAAAAAGCTTGATTTATACTTGAAGATGCGATCGAGCACTGATTGTGTTCAAGGGCTCTCTGCTAGTCCCCTCGGCTGATTGTCGGAAACATACTATTATAAATCATGGGGTATGATGCTACTGACGCCGCATTATGTTGGGAGTACTTTCTTTATAAATAAGTGAAGATCCACAACACGATACGGCATGATTGATACTTATACATGACTTTCTTGGTATTCCACAGAAATTCACGAAGTACTTGCTCATAAGCAAAAGATACTGGAGTGATGATTATGTGGCTTGCTAGTATATTATCGTTACATTCTTGTTCATGAAAGGCCATATCATGTTCTTATAACATTCTTGCTAGTTCATACTTGCTCTCATTCTATCTTACATACTTTGGTCTAATCGCGTGATTGATCGCATTCGCATGAGTTTACCTTATTCCTCCAGAGCAAAAATGTTAATTACTTTAATGATACCTTCATGTTGATGCGAAGATACCTACTGGGCAAGTGTGCTCATTACCTATTTCCATTCTTTTTCAGGAAATGGAAGTGAGTCGGGTTCGAATTTGGAATGTTCAAGTAGCGGATCCGAGAGTGAATAAAGAATGAGCAAAGACTTAGGAAGTTTACATTGTTTAGATAGAGTCTATGTAATTTCTTATTTCTTGAGTCTAGCATGATGTAAGTTGAATTGATGGTTGTATTCGAATATTGGATTTAATGAAAGTTGAAGTTGAGTAAATATTATGCGATTACATTCTTATGTGTGATTGTCTTGCGCTCTGATCGTTCTTGCTTGCAAGAGGCTTACCATGCCGACTGTTCACGTTCCTCGAGCGAGTCTTCCGCTGTAATAAAGGCTCGAGACGTGACAGTTAAGTTGGTATCAGAGCCTAAGTCTCAGGACTTAGGGAGAAGAGTTATGTCATAGGATAAGTCCAAGATTTAAGGACCCCCTACCTATGAACTAAGGAAGAAATTTCCACACCCATGTGATAATTGGGTAGAGCCCGGGATAAGATAGTTAATTAGCTTTAAGATTGATTTTCCTTCCAATTCCACGAGAAATAACAAGTTGTTATTTTCTCTCAGGTACCCTATCATTACCATGGCTCATCGCGTAAATTGGGATGGCATGCAGCAAACAGTTGCTGGCCTCACTCAGGCATTACAAACCATGGCGCAAGCTGGCGCAGAAGCAAGGGCTGGTGATTTACATCGCAACTTTCGGAGCTTAAACCCTCCGCGTTTCTATGGTTCTTCTAATCCGGACAAAGCGGAGAACAAGATAGATGAAATGAATCGTATCTTTGATGTTATTCAATGCACCGATCAAGAGAAGGTGCGTCTCGCAACCTTTCAACTCAACAAAGATGCCCGTACATGGTGGAAGTCAGTTCCGGCACCTCCGGCCGATTCACCTCATACATGGGATGGTTTTCTTACCATATTCCGTGCCAAGTACTTTTCTGAGCACGTAAATGAGAGAAAGGCTATGGAGTTCACCGCTCTTCAGCAAGGAATGATGACGGTTGCCGAATATGAACTGCAATTCTCAAGGCTTGCACCTTACGCACCGCATCTTATCCGCACCGATTTATTGAAGGCAAATCAGTTCATGGATGGGTTACGGCCCAGTTTCATTCAGCAGCTCGGGACCCAAAACATCCGTACTTATGCGGAAATGGTTCAACGAGCGTATTTGTGTGAAAGGACCTTAGAGAAGGTTGAGAAATTAAAAGGGAAAGGAGAAGAGTCTAGCCGACGCTCAGATCGGTGTTATAAGAAGGAAAAGTTCAGCATCACGGAGCCCTACAAGAGTCGTGATAGCAAGAAGAGATCTAGGAATGGGAATGGTGGAAGTTCCCATAAGCAAAAGAAAATCAAGGAGGAGAAGGAGCAAGTTGTCACGGCTAGCACATTTTGTGAAAAATTTGACCATTCGGCTGAGGAATGCTGGAAGCGCCTCGGCGCTTGTTTACGTTGTGGAAGCAGGGAGCATCGCATGCCAGATTGCCCCCTTATGAAAGACCAATCGTCTAGTGGAGGACGTAGGAGGCAGGCTCGCCTCAATGCCGTCTTAGAAGAAGAGGAAGCGCCCAGGGATGGTGGGCTTATGGAAGGTACTCTTCAAGTAGAACTTCTGGGTTAGTCTAGTGACGACGGCGTGATACGGAACTAATTCTAGCTTTCGCACGTCGTAGATGCCGAGGACTTGCCGAACTATTAGGTGGGAGTCCCCGTAGGCTTTAAGGCATTTGATGCCCATGTCGAGAGCCATCTGAAGCCCAATAATCAGAGCTTCGTACTCGGCCTCATTGTTGGTCAGGTTCTTCATAAGAGTGCATGAGTTGTACAAAACTCCACCCTGAGGAGTCAGGAAAACAATGCCGGCACCTGCCATAACGGCTGATTTTGATTATTCAGGGTAATCCCTCGGGAAGCGCCATCAAAGTAGATCTCCCAGCAAGGTACATTGGCTGTGAGAGCGCCTTGCTACCAGTAATGCAAGACATCTCCACTCTGTTCAACTAGCAGTTATGATTGGACAGCAAGGGACTCCTCGTCAGGGAGCTCCGTTTTGAGAGCTGAGTCATCCGGTACTGGATGGGCTACAAAGAATTCAGCCATTCCTTGTCCCTTGATCACTTTTCTAGGGACAAAAGTAATGTCGTACTCCATTAGCAGGAGAGCCCACCTTCCCAATCGGCCTGATAGGATGGGCTATCGGAGGAGGTACTTCAGGGGGTCGTGCTTGGATATGAGCTCGACTCGATGTGACAGTATGTGTGAGATCCGTTCTTTAACGGATCTTTGCCGGTATTAAATTAGAATTAATTCCATGAATTTGGGCTATTTTCATGAAATTTAAGGGCTTTTTCTAGTATTTAATCTAATTAGATTAAAGCATTTAAAGAAATTAAGGGGCATAATGACAATTTCACTTAATTGGGGGTTTAGAGTGTAAAAGAGGGTTAAAAATAAAATAAAAAAATAATAGTCTAATCTTTTTTTATCCCACGATCGACCCTCTCTCTCCCCCTTTACTCTTTCTTTTGCCCCCCCTCTTTTCACCTGAGACATGTAGGCGCACAGCACACCAGCGGGCGGATGGCGCGAATGCCGCGGACGGCGGCGACCCCCTCTCCCCCGGTCGGCATCTTGGGGCGCGGTGACCCCGGCCACGGCGGTGGGCTCCGACGACCTCGCCGGCGGGCCTGCGGAGGTGGGCCGCCGCGAACGGCGACCTCTCGCCCTCTTTCTCCTCTTCGTGGGTGCGGTGATCGGACGTCCACGGCGGAGGTCCGGCGGCCTCGCCGGCGAGCTGTGGAGGTGGAGACCGCAGCAGCACCCTCGACGAAGCCAAACCCAGGCGCGGAGGCGCGGTTCCACGTGGCATCGAGCGATCCTCTCTCCCTCTCTCACGGCATTCTTGCAGCGAATCGGCACCCTCGACTCAAATACGGTGGAGGGGTGGCTTTCCTCTCGTGCTAGGACTGGGCAATGGCGAGCCGCGACAACCCTCGGCTTGTTCTTGGCCGGATCGGACATTTCCATCACATTTGAGGTAGGGGGATCGGTGCCCTAGCCCGTTAAATTGTTCCTAATGCATGCCCATCATCGCTGAGTTCATAGATTATAAATTGTCGCATGCCCATCATCGCTGAGTTAATAGATTATAAACTGTCGCATGCCCATCGTCGCTGAGTTCATAGATTATAATCTGTTGCATGCCCATCGTCGCTGAGTTCATAGACAATAAACTGGCGTGCCCATCATTGCTGAGTTCATAGATGATAAACTGTTATATTATGATGGTGGAATGGCAGGAAACATGTCAAAAATTATAATGCCCGTCGATTTAAGTCTACCGGGAAGGGATCCGGTTATGATTCCCATGGATCCAGTTCTCCGGTAACGACCACGTTTAATTTATTTTAGATTTTATAACGGTCCGCCATAAACCGTTTATTGACCCGAGCGACTGACGATTAGACCGCGTAAATAAATTAAATTTGAATGGCCGTAGAAACTTCACGGCCAGTCCGCATAACAACACGCGGCGGTTCGTTGTTCGACCGCTTGTTTTGCAACTATGCGTGTTCGTTAAATCATGCATTTAATATAGCATCTCTGCCATGTTTAAGTCGTTTTATCGACTGGGGCGGTTTTCTTTCAACCGTTTAATCCCGACAGATTTCAATCCTTAACATAGTCAATTATTCATGCATTTAATTGCCATTTCGGCATATTCAATAATTTATGCATTTAGTTATGGAATAATTGTTGTAGCATATTCAATTATTTATGCATTGAATTATTGAATAATGGCCATCTTAGCATATTCAGTTAATTATGCTTTTAGTCTTACATATTTTCCATGTTTAATCGTTATCATAAATTATGGCATGTTTTTATATCCCAACAGAACTTTATTCTCTTTCCTACTGATGGAACCACCAGTCGTAGCCCGACGACTTTCAGTGTTGATCTCACCCGGGAGAGGTGGCGGGGTATCCCAATTTACGGTTTTAAAGCTAGTTCCGTGGGCCCCAGTCCAACTGTAGCGTCCTACGGAGGGGAATACTAGCTAGAGGCATGGCTCTAGGCACGAGCCGGTGTGTGCACACGTGGTCAGAGAATTGGACTGACACTAACGAGTGTTGTTCTGACTAGTTACTTGTTCTGGTACTATTACGCATCTCGCTTGCTATGATCAGGCTTGCGTAGATGCTTGAGACGCAGTGTAAGCCGTCAGTGGACACATCAGGTTTCTTCTTCTGGTGGATCTCCTCTCCTTCTCACTCTTGTCACTTGGAAATGATTGAGTTATCGTCTATTGGTAGATTTCGAGTACTCACATTTGAATTAAATTGGCATATTACTTAGCTGTCTATAAACTATTTAGTTAGTTTTACAGCTTCATTAAATTATCATTTAATTATGCCAATGCATGCTTTACTACTTTCCTTTAGTTAGTTGCGAGTTAGGGATTCTTGTGAACCCTACTGAGTCTCTGCTGTGAGACTCACCCCTTCCTTTTACAGGTGAGGCGGAGCAACCATCTGCAGGATTTTCTCGTGCTTTTGGCAAAAAGTCTTAGAACCAGCAGCGGTTTGTCAGTGGTCGGTTAGTGGTCAGTCTGTTCTTTTTCTTCTTTTGACTGGGGTATGCCCCGTGTAGTCATTTATTTTGACCCTTGTACAGTGTGGGACTTGTGATATATGGATCTAGACTACTTGTATAAATTTACCACTCTGATATATGTAATTGCTTCCGTTTAAAATTCAAATGAATGCTTTAATTAATATTGCGCATGTAATTTCTATTCGTTATGCATCTCCTCGACAAACACTTACTAACCCTTACGGGGCCTCATCAGCCTCTTGGGTGGCTTTCCCGAGCTCTTGGTATCGGTAAATCGATGATATCGGTTTATCGATATCTGGATCTCCTGGGTCGTCACAGTTGGTATCAGAGCGGTGTTGAGGATTTGTATAAGGAATTGAAATTGCATTAGTCCAGAACAAGTCCATGTGAGTCTACTACTAGCTTAGGATGTTTTCCGTGATTACTGATGAATTTTCTGTTATTGCATGTTTTCTTCTAGATTAAAATGCTGCCTCGTAGAAGGGCACGTATCCCGAGGGAAAGAAGTGGCACTTCTCCTCCGGCTCCAGCTAATGTGCCGGATCCAATTCAAGCTGATCCTGCTCCTCAAGCCGATTTGCCTCCAAGTGGTCGTGGCAGAGCTTTGAAATTTTTTTTGCTATTCCACCCACCGACTTATGAAAGATAAGCGGATCCCGATGCAGCTAGAGTGTGGCTTGATGCAACCGAGCATGTATTCCGTTCCATGGAGTGCACGGAGGATGAAAAAGTCATGCTGGCTACTTTTCAACTTCCGGGAGCAGCACTCACGTGGTGGACCATGGAGTGGGAGGTCACTTTCAGATCCCGTCCGCTTCGTCAGATCACGTGGATGGAGTTTGTCACAGCCTTTGAGCGCACTTATAGTCCAACTTATCTCAGGATGGACAAAATGCATCAATTTATGGAACTAGCTCAAGGCGATATAATTGTGCTGGAATATCGAAATAAGTTCATGGAATTGGATCGATATGCGCCCCATATTCTTGCTGATGAAGGCTTAAAGACTGAGCAATTTCTGCGTGGATTAAAACCAGAGTTGAGGCAGCCATTGATTGCGACCATAGTGGCAGAGATGGACGCAACATATCAGGCAGTTGCATCTTTAGAGCTTGACTTGGCAAGATCCCTAGGGCATACTTAATCATCGTCAATCTAGCCGAGTGTGCAGCGTCAACAGTTCAGTCAGCCATCTGCTACATGAGTTCCATCTGTTGTTCCTGCTGCCAGTGGCATTCCTATTTCTAAGCCTCAGTTCAAGAAATTCAAGAAGTTTAAGAAGTGCTATGGTAGTCAAGCTTCTTCTGGTACCGTGCAGTAGCAATCGGCACCTTCTTTCCAACAGCGCTAGGGTTCAGTGGCGAGTCAGCCGAGGCAATGTGCAAGATGTGGTGGGAGCTACCTAGGCAAGCCATGTTCAATGCCGGTGGTTTGTTTCTGATGCGATCAATCGGGACATGTGGTTCGAGACTGTCCACAGAGACCGAAGCCAGTGCAGTTTTCTCAACCACAGCCGTCTTAGTTTAGACCTCCCCCACCACCTCAGGCATAGCAGTATTATCTTCAAGCTTCAGTGTCTTCTTCCCAATAGTCTATTGCAGCTGGCAGGAAGCAGAAAAGAAAGGTTTATCACATTACCCATGCTGAAGCTGTGGCGTCTCATCTTGTTGAAGGTATGGTTATGATTTATGGTCATGCAACTCGTGTCTTATTTGATTCAGGCGCTTCTCATTCGTTTATTTCGGAAGACTTTATTGCTTGTATTGAGGAGCCGACTTCTAAAATTACTTGTGAGTTGCTTGTGGAACTACTTTCTGGGGTTTTCATGTTCACTCCTCTTTGTCTGGAGGAGTCGCCTATTATGATTGGTAATCATCAGTTGCCGGCTAGATTATATGCGTTGCAGCTGGTCAATTTTGATATTATTCTGGGCATGGATTGGTTAGAAAAGTATGGAGCCGTGGTTGATTATAGATCAAAGAAAGTCTATTTTCAGCCACATGGGAAACCCGCATTTTATTTTCAAGGTATTCGATCTCGTTCTTCTCGCCTGCTTATTTCTGCTATTCAAGCCTGTAAATTGCTTAATGTAGGTTGTCAGGGATTCTTAGCTTCCGTGGTTGCTGTTGAGGCACCACAACAGGATATCAATGCTATTCCTGTGGTTCGTGAATTTCCTGATGAGTTACTAGGCTTACCTCCTCAGCGAGAAATAGAAATGGTGATTGAATTGATTCCAGGTACGGCACCTTTAGCAAAGGCACCATACCGCATGGCTCCAGCTGAATTGAAGGAACTGAGGGCACAATTGTTAGAATTATTGGAAAAGGGCTATATTCATCCCAGCTTTTCTACATGGAGTGCTCCAGTCCTGTTTGTGAAAAAGAAAGATGGAAGCCTGAGGCTATGTATTGATTATAGGCAATTGAATCAGGTGACTATCAAGAATAAGTATCCTCTGCCCAGGATTGATGATTTGTTTGATCAATTACAGCCTGCTACTATCTTTTCACGAATCGATCTTCGATCTAGCTATTTTCAATTGCGGATTCAAGAATCTGATGTGAAAAAGACTACCTTTAGCACGCGTTATGGTCATTATGAGTTTTTGGTTATGCCGTTCGGGCTAACCAATGCTCCAGCAATTTTTATGGACCTGATGCAGCGTGTGTTCCGTCCATATCTGGACCAGTTTGTTGTGATCTTTGTCGATGATATTCTGGTTTATTCAGCTTCTGAAGAGGAACATGTTCAGCATCTCAGGATTGTATTGCAGACTCTGCGAGATCACGAACTCTATGCAAAATTCAGTAAGTGTGAGTTTTGGCTTCGGGAAGTTCATTTTCTCAGCCATGTGATTTCTGGTGATGGAGTTGCAGTTGATCCAGCTAAAATCGAAGCTGTTCTTCAATGGCAAAGTTCGAGGACTATGACAGAGATCAGAAGTTTTCTGGGTCTTGCTAGTTATTGTCGAAGATTCATTCAAGACTTTGCACGGATTGCCGCACCGATGACCAGACTGACACATAAAGATGTGCCTTTTGTCTGGACAGATCAATGTGAGCATAGCATTAATGAATTGAAAAGGCTTCTCACTTCTTCACTAGTGCTGGTGTTACCTTCTGGCTCGGGTGGATTCGTGGTTGGCACGGATGCTTCTCAAGTAGGTTTGGGTGCAGTGCTTATGCAACATGGTAAAGTCATAACTTATGCATCCCGACACTTAAAACAACATGAAGAGAATTATCCGACTCATGATTTACAGCTTGCAGCGGTGATCTTTGCACTGAAAATCTGGAGACACTACTTGTATGGCGAGAAATTTGAGATCTTTACCGATCATCAAAGCTTGCAGTATGTGTTTTCTTAAAAAGATTTGAATCTCCGACAGCGCATATGGATGGAATATATGAAAGACTATGATTTCACTATCTCCTATCAGCTAGGAAAAATGAATGTTGTGACTATGCTCTGAGCAGGAAAGTGCAAATTAGTCATTTGCTTATTCATGAATGGAAATTGGGGGAACAGTTTCCTAATGAGACATTTAGCTTGGACATTCCTTCTGATCCGATGGTAGCTGTGTGTGCTAGTCTTGTAATGACTCCAGCTATTTATCAGCAGATCAAGGAAGCTCAGCAAGCAGATTTTGATTTGTCCTGCATTATAATGATGCATGATGTTGAGTTTGATGAAGATTTAGTTGTCAGCCTCCGTGGCAGGCTGTATGTTCCTGCTGTTGATGAGTTGAGAAATACCATCTTGCGTGAAGCCCATGGATCCCGTTAAGCTATTCACCCCGGCACTACCAAGATGTATCAAAATCTGAAAAGGCAGTTCTGGTGGCAAGGAATGTAAAACGATGTAGCTACATTTGTGTCTAAATGTTTGACATGCCAACAGGTTAAAGCCGAGAACAAAAAGCCTGGAGGGATGCTTTAGCCTTTAGAAATTCCGATATGGAAATGGGATCATGTCACGAGAGATTTTATTGTGGGTTTACCCCGCACTTCACAAGGCTTCGAGGGAATCTGGCTGTTAGTTGATCGGTTAACAAAAACAACAAGATTATTGCCAATTAAAGTTACCTGGAGTGTTCAGAAATTGGCCGAGCTTTATGTTCAAAAGATTGTGCCATTGCATGGAATTCTAATATCAATTGTGTCAGATCGCGACCAACGGTTTACTTCTGGCTTCTGGTGTAGCTTTCAAAAGGCATTGGGCACAGAGTTAGCTTTTAGTTCAGCGTATCATCCACATTCAGATGGTCAGTCAGAAATAACTATTCAGACTTAAGAAGATATGCGGAGATCCTGTTGCCTAGATTGGCAGGGTTCGTGGAGTCAACATTTACCACTTGTGGAATTTGCTTATAATAACAGTTATCACTCCAACATTGGTATGGCACCGTATGAAGCTTTGTATGAGCGTCCTTGTCGTACACCTTTGAACTGGTTTGAGACCGGTGAGAGATTATTGACATGACCTGATATGGTTCAGTAATGCGCTGATGTGGTTCGCTTGATCAGGCAGAAATGTTGACAGCTCAGAGTCAACAGAAAAGCTATGCAGATCAGAGCAGGCGACCGTTGCAGTTTGAGCCTGGAGATATGGTGTTTGTAAAAATATCTCCGCTGAAAGGCGTTATGAGGTTTGGGAAACATGGAAAGCTCAGTCCCCGTTATATTGGTCCGTTTCCTTTACTGGAACGTGTGGGCCAAGTGGCTTATCATCTTCAATTCCCAGCGGTGATGCAAGCAATCCATGATGTATTTCATGTGTCCCAGCCGAGAAAATATGTTTCTGATGCATCTCACGTGCTTGACGATTCAGTTTGGCCTGATGTGACTCCAGATTTATCCACACCAGAGTATCCGATCAGAATTGAAGATCACCGTGAGCAACGATTGAGAAATAAAGTAATTTCTCTGGTTAAGGTTGTCTAGCAACATCACTCTAGTAATGAAGCTACATGGGAACGTGAGGACGAAATGCGTCAGTAATTTCCTTTCTTGTTCGAATAAGATATATTCCTTTCAATTCTCTCATTGTTCATCGTTTTAAATTTCGAGGATGAAATTTTTATTAGGAGGGAGGGACTGTGAGACCCGTTCTATACCGGATCTTTGCCGGTATTAAATTAGAATTAATTTCATGAATTTCAGCTATTTTCATGAAATTTATGCACATTTTCTAGTATTTAATATAATTAGATTAAAGCCTTTAAAGAAATTAAGGGGCATAATAACAATTTTGCTTAATTGGGGGTTTAGAGTGTAAAAGAGGGTTAAAAATCAAAAAAAAAAATTCTAATATTTTCTTAACCCACGGTCGACCCTCTCTGTCCCCCTTTACTCTTTCTTTCGCCCCCCCCCTCTTTTTACCCGAGACCCGCAAGCCCACAGGGCACCCGTGGGCAGGACGGCGCGAACGCCGTGGACGGCGGCAACCCCCCCTCCCCCGGTTGGCATCTCGACGCGCGGTGACCCCAGCCACGGCGGCGGGCTCCGGTGACCTCACCGGCGGGCCTGCAGAGGTGGGCCGCCGCGAACGGTAACCTCTCGCCCTCTTTCTCCTCTTCGCGGGCGCGGTGATCGGATGGCCACGGCGCAGGTCCGGCGGCCTCGCCGGCGAGCTGCGGAGGTGGAGACCGCGGCGGCACCCTCGACGAAGCCAAACCCCGGCGTGGAGGCGCGGTTCCATGCGGCATTCGGCGATCCTCTCTCCCTCTCTTACGACGTTCTTGCGGCGAATCGGCAACCTCGGCTCAAATATGGTGGAGGGGTTGCTTTCCTCTCATGCTAGGACCGGGCATAGGCAAGCGGCGACAACCCTCAGCTTGTTCACGGCCGGATTGGACATTTCCATCGCATTTGAGGTAGGGGAATCGATGCCCTAGCCCGTTAAATTATTCCTAATGCATGCCCATCGTCGCTGAGTTCATAGATTATAAACTGTGGCATGCCCATCGTCGCTGAGTTCATAGATTATAAATTGGCGCATGCCCATCATCGCTGAGTTCATAGATTATAAACTGTCGCATGCCTATCGTCGCTGAGTTCATAGGCAATAAACTGGCATGCCCATCGTTGCTGAGTTCATAGATGATAAACTGTTATATTATGATGATGTAATGGAAGGAAACATGTCAAAAATTATAATCCCCGTCGATTTAAGTCGACCGGGAAGGGATCCGGTTATGGTTCCCATGGATCCGGTTCTCCGGTAAGAACCACGTTTAATTTATTTTAGATTTCATAATGGTCCGCCATAAACCGTTTATTGACCCGAGCGGCTGACGATTAGACCGCGTAAATAAATTAAATTTGAATGGCGGTAGAAACTTCACGGCCAGTCCGTATAACAACACGTGGCGGTTCGTTGTTCGACCGCTTGTTCTGCAACTATGCGAGTTCGTTAAATCATGCATTTAATATAGCATCTCCGCCATGTTTAAGTCATTTTATCGACTGGGGCAGTTTTCTTTCAACCGTTTAATCCCGACATATTTCAATCCTTAACATAGTCAATTATTCATGCATTTAATTGCCATTTCGGCATATTCAATAATTTATGCATTTAGTTATGGAATAACTATTTTAGCATATTCAATTATTTATGCATTGAATTATTGAATAATGGCCATCTTAGCATATTCAGTTAATCATGCTTTTAGTCTTATATATTTGCCATGTTTAATCGTTATCATAAATTATGGCATATTTTTAGATCCCAATAGAACTTTATTCTCTTTCCTAGTGATGGAGCCACCAGTCGTAGCCCGACGACTTTCAGTGTTAATCCCACCCGGGAGAGGTGGCGGGGTATCCCAGTTTACGGTTTTTAAGCTAGTTCCGTGGGCCCAGTCCAACCGTAGCGTCCTACGGAGGGGAATACTAGCTAGAGGCCTGGCTCTAGGCACGAGTCGGTGTGTGCACACGTGGTCAGAGACTTGGACTGACACTGACGAGTGTTGCTCTGACTAGTTACTTGTTCTGGTACTGTTACGCGTCTCACTTGCTATGATCAGACTTGCGTAGATGCTTAAGACACAATGTAAGCCGTCAGTGGACGCATCTTGTTTCTTCTTCTGGTGGATCTCCTCTCCTTCTCACTCTTGTCACTTAGAAATGATTGAGTTATTGTCTATTGGTAGATTTCGAGTACTCGCATTTGAATTAAATTGGCATATTAGTTAGCAGTCTATAAACTATTTAGTTAATTTTAGAGCTTTATTAAATTGTCATTTCATTATGCCAATGCATGCTTTACTGCTTTCCTTTAGTTTGTTGCGAGTTAGGGATTCCTGTGAACCCTATTGAGTCTCTGCTGTGAGACTCACCCCTTCCTTTTATGGGTGAGGCGGAGCAACCAGCTGCAGGATTTCTTGGGTTTTGGTGAAAAGTCTTAGAACCAGCAGTGGTCTGTCAGTGGTCGGTTAGTGGTCAGTCTGTTCTTTTTCTTCTTTTGACCGGGGTATGCCCCGTGTAGTCATTTATTTTGACCCTTGTACAGAGTGGGACTTGTGATATATGGATCTGGACTACTTGTATAAATTTACCACTATGATATATGTAATTACTTCCGTTTAAAGTTCAAATGAATGCTTTAATTAATATTGCATGTGTAATTTCTATTCGTTATGCATCTCCTCGACAAACACTTACTAACCCTTACAGGGCCTCATCAGCCTCTTGGGTTGCTTCCCTGAGCTCTTGGTATCGGTAAATTGATGATATCGGTTTATCAGTATCTGGATCTCCTGGGTCATCACAGTAGGTAATGTCGCAGCTTCTTGACGGCGAATACCAATGCCAAGCAGAGTTTCTCCATGGAGGAGTAGCAGTACTCGGAACCGATCAGTTTCCGACTGAGGTAGTAGAGCTGCTGCTCTTTACCTTCTTCATTGATTTGCGCCAACAGAGCTCCTAGCGAAGTGTCCATGGGGGCGATATAGAGTATAAGGGGTTTGCCCTTGATTGGTGCCCCCAGGACTGGGGGAGTAAGGAGGTACTCCTTGATCTGCTAGAAAGCCGCGTGGCATTCTGAGTTCCATACGAATGGGGCATCTTTCTTCATCAGCTTGCTGAAAGGCGGGCATCGACCGGAGAGGTTAGAAAAAAACCTCTAGATGTAGGTCAGTCTTCCTTGGAAGGACCTGAGTTCGGTGAGGTTACTGGGTGGTGGAAGCTCCCAGATTACTTTGATCTTGCTGGGGTCCACCTCAATTCCAAGGTATCGGATGACGAAGCTGAGAAACTTGTTGCTGGATACGCCAAAGATGCATTTCATGGGGTTCATCTTGAGCCCGTAATGCCGGAGTCACTCGAAGACTTGGTGTAGATCACGTAAATGGTCTTCACGCCTCTTACTCTTGGCGACGAGGTCGTCGACGTAGCATTCGACGATATTGTGCAGCATCTCGTCGAATATCTTGGTCATGGCCCTCTGGTAAGTAGCGCCGACATTCTTCAAACAGAAGGGCATGCGCTTGTAGTTGAAAATCTCTTTGGGGGATCTAAAAACTGTGTGGTTTTTGTCTTTAAGGGACATCCGAATCTGGTTATAACCGGATGACCCATCCATAAAAAACAAGGCTTCATGATCGGTGGTCATGTTAACCATTATTCCTGTGATCGGGATAGGGAAGTCATCCTTCAGACAGGCTTTGTTGATGTCCCGAAAGTCGACGCTGAAGTCCCGTGATCAATGACACCTAAGAGGGGGGTGAATTGGGTGTATACAAACTTTTAACAAATTTATGCCCAATACAAACAGGAGAGGATAATAGCCGAAATGAATTTCAAGACTATATGAAAAATATGAGATCTAATAGAATCTATCACATTCACCCGATCTTAGGTACGATGGCGGAGGTGAGAATCTGGAGATTCAACTCACGCAAGATGTTATCTTCCTGACAAGGTTTGCCTTGCCGATCCGAACCCACCTTTTAATATACCCAAAATCTAGTATGGAAATGAATAATTATACTAGATCTAACACAAACAATGCAACCAAAAAACTATGCGTGTGCTGCACAGAATGGGGATAGAGGAAAAGGAACAAACCACACAATGGGCAGAGATTTTTAGGTGGTTCGGATGCAACAACGGCAACCTACGTCCACCCCTCATGATCTGTGAGGATTCCCACACTATCTTGTAAAGGGTTACAAGATCAAAACAGACACACACACACGTGAGGAGTTCGGAACTCCCACAAAGGTGTACAAACACCGAATCACAAAGAGATGTGAAGAAATAGACACACACACACACACATGGATCTGCGTAGATCCACACACACATAAGTATTCAGATATTACAAGAACACACACTTGAATCTGAAATAGAAATCGAATGGAAGACACAAAGTAAAAACTTCAGATTCAAGCTCCCCCGTAGTTGATGAAGAAGATTTTGGATACTACTTGATCTCCACTTGGCTTGGGGTTGATCTGCTTCAGATGTGGCTTGGATCACTTGAAGATGGATGAAGAACTTCCTTCCCGGGGCACTGTTCACGGCTACAGTAGCAGCACTCTTCTCTCCCCTTGATAGCCTCCTTGAGCTTCCTTGGATGATTAGGGTTTCTTGCCCAAAGGAGATGTTTTTAAAACTCTTGAATGGTCAAGAGACAAGCTAGGAACCATATCCACAAAATAAGGAAAGTTTGGTGGCTTTGGGATTAAACAAATCCAAGAAGAGGGGCTTCCCACGTTGAGAATACAAAGTCAACAATAAGGGCTTTCGAGACTAGCGATCAATCGGTAGGAGGGTGCGGTCGATCGGAATTTTACAGAAATGAAGCTTTCATTGCTGGGAAAACCGGTCGACTGGCCCTTGATCGGCGGTCGACCGCTGGCTGGAAAAACCTGCATTTTGAAAGAGTTAGACAGTAAATCATAATTTGTGAGCTAATCAGTTTATGACACATCATGTTTCAATTAAAATGAGTGAGTTAGGCTTAGCCTAGGCAGTTTTGGAACCAAGATGGATTTCTGCATTTGGAAGGGTATGGACACTTAAACATAGTGCATGATGAAATTAAGCCTTGAATGCGTATGAAAGTCGAACTTGATTGCTAATACATGGCACGTGATAGAACACACGTCCTGGGTTTTGTTATCATCAAAATCACCTGAATATACTCAACAATCTCCCCCTTTTTGATGATGACAAAACTGAAATGGTATTTAAATACATGGGCATGCCTTTAAGCAATGTTTGAAAATTGAGATCAATGTTCGAAATCAAGGCATTTTACTCACATCCCATCAAGCCAGCGAACGCAAACCATTCAACACTTTATTTGCCAATTAGAAAAGAAATGAGACACAAGAGCCAACCATCTGAGATCAAACACCAGTTGCATTCAATTCATCATTTCATTACAATGTACATTAATGCGAGAGTGAATGCACGACTCTAGACACAAGTGACTAAACAAATGCACAAGTGCAGAACAGACACAATGATCCTCACATGATCATACATGTAAACACACAAACACACACTGACATACATAAATATATAGAACCCTGCACTACTACTTCTCCCCCTTTGGCATCATCAAAAGGGGATAGGATAGACGAAGGGGGACCCAAGTGACACAAGACCAAAGTATAACAATCTAGATGGAGAAAAAAATAAAAATCCTCATGGTGCATCTGCAAGAGGCTGATCCTCTAGAGGAGGATGTTGATAGCCAAGGTGGCGATGAATGTCTTCAAGAGAATGATCTTGAATCTGAAGGGTATCCTGAATATGGCCAATGGAGAGGTCACGAGCCGCATCACGGCGTGACATTCCAAGAAGTGTCATGTTCATGATATGGAAGGCTTGGCGGGAATCAGCAACATTGTCGGTGAGGCTAGTCATATGAGTGGAGAGGGTGGCCATTTGAGTGGAGAGGGTATCCAGAATAGTGGAGAAGGAATCTATGCGACCTGACATGGTGTCAATCACATTACCTGTAGTTCCCCAAAGTTTTATAAATAATTTCTGGATTATTTTAAGAATTTTTTGGAATTTATTAGGAATTTATAAAGCATATAAGGCCCAATTATGTGAAAATATTAATCTAACTTTGATAAATAAAGCCCAAAAGGGTTAAGGATCAAGCCCATTAAGTTTGGCCTATATTCTAGAAGGATATTTAGCTTATTCACGAATTTTAAGGATAAATACTCATTTATTAGATAATTATATAGATAAAACAAATAAAAGAGTTTGAATTAAGTTGAATTCTGTGAATGATGACTGTAGCGGTCTATCATGCGACCGTCACAGCCATGTAACGCGCCAATAGTGGACCGTTACGCTCTGTTAGTTCCGTGAATGGAAGAACAAGCAAAACGATTAGATTTTTGCTAGTCTATCTCTTAGGGATCGAGATGGGAGGACTAGTAAACGTGCTAAGGACTCTCTGAAGTCGATCTAAACTTTAACAAGGACTCTAGAATTGATCTAATCCATAAAACCCTAGCAAAACCCTATAAATAGACCCTAGTTTTGAACTGCGCGACCCCTACATTGGCTCGTGTGGAACTAAGGTAAAGAGATAGTATTTCGAGTAAGTTCTTTAGAACTTTCTATTCCATATACATAGGAATAATATTCCTTAATATTTTATGCCAGGAGCTCAACTACACAAGGAGTTAGAAGCGCCCAAAGTTACTGGTTCGACCATAGCAACCCAGGAATCTAAGCGAAAGACCACTGAAGATCAGGAGATTAGAACACCAATCAAGATAATTAGCCTAAGTATCTTTAGATCTTTTTGTTTCCCTTAGTTTCACCTTCTTACCCTCAAAATTTCACGTCTTTAGGTCAAGAGATTGAAGAGTTAGGACGGCGTGAAGTTGTTGAAAAATCATAGGAAGGGAAGAACTAGGGCGTGTCTTGCAGTCCCAAATTGGAAGTTGAAAGCCCAGGAAAGAGGTAGGTCATCTCATGAACGGCAAGAACATCATGATAGGAGTAAAAGCCCTCTGGTTTTGTCTGATTTCATGCACTATAGACCATGAATTTCATGTTTTAGTAGAATCATGCATACATGCATATCTTTAGCCTTAATTGAAGATAAAGGATATTCTCTTGTTTATTCACTACAACCTATGCATCTAGATGGCTTTTTACTTCGCTTGGTCATGACTAGAGTAGTTATTTACTTTGATTCTTCTTGCATAAGATGTTTCAAACCGTAGTTATTTTTACTTTCCTGTCAATAGGACTCTAATGGCCTATAGTTAGACTGTCAGAGGGACGTAACGGTCCTACGATAAGCCGTCACACTCCCTGTTATACTTAAGCTTTTCTGTTATCTCTAACGGA